>OY978530.1:4325000-4935000 GCA_963854835.1 Megamerina dolium | reverse complement strand
CGACTCTGCTGTGTAAGTGCACTAATGAATTGTGCTTCTTGTTGCACTTAGTGCAGGATCTTAAGACGCAGGTTTTTGCTGTATGATCTTGCCTACAACAATTCACACAGAGTTTATTCTTTTGCACCCAATTCAATCTTTCTGATGTGGATAATTGCAGAAATTTCTTGCAGAAATATAGCGGATGGGAGCTGATTCTGCATAATTTGCATGCATTGTTGATCTTCTGCGTAGTTGCAGCTGTAGTAAAAGCTCTTTGTGATTTTTCGTTGTGCCCGATAGCTTCCATTGATTGGAATTGAGCTTCGAGGAAGGTCAAAAAGTGTTTGATACGCTGAGGCTCCTTTGGATTTGAAAGTGATCTTTCATACAAAATGTGGATGCCTCGATCCAACTTTTTGACCAATATGTGTAGTAGCATGGGATCACAAGAAGTTGTGTCGATCCCAATATTGTTTAATGCGTGTAAGCATTCCTTTGTTGTGTCATGTAGATTATTAATACTTGCAGCTGATGAAGAAGCACCTGGTTGGTCTAGTAGCTGTTGTATTAATGAAGCGACCAGAATCCGTTGATTGTTGTATCTTTCTTGCAACAGGTTCCAAGCAGTAGTGTAATTTTCACCTGTGGCTGAAAGATGGCTGATCAATTTTTCAGCTTCCCCTCCTACATTAGATTTGAGATACCATATCTTTTGTATAACAGGAAGTTGTTGCTTGTCTACTAATTGCGAGAACAAATCAAAAAATGTTCGCCACTTTAGGTAATCTCCATTTAATTTTGGAAAAGCAATCTTAGGCAAAGGGAGATTACTATTTTGTGCAGATCCGATGTTTTGTGGTACATTATTGTACGTCAGAGCAAAGTTGTTGATAATCATTTTTTCAAGATTCTTGTACGAGTCCATGTGGTACCTATCCTTCAAAGGATCTTGAACTGATTCCTATATTGAGAAGTGCAGATCTTGAATCTGCCCCAAAGTGTTTCCTTTAGCTTCATATTAGCACCAGTCGGATCTTGAATGAGTAATCGTTCGAGAGATTGCATCATTACCATTTGTCTTCTAATCGAAGGAGTTGTTGAAGGTAGAGGTATTGTTGTGTCGCTGTTATGTGCAACAGTTGTCCTGATTGACACAGTGGGCTTTTCGGCTGCTGGCTTTTTTGAAGTTTCCAATATGGCTGATTGAAATATTTCTCGGTACTTAACTGTGAGTTCTGATATTTTGTCGTAGTACCCTTCGGTGAAGTATGTGTGGTCCCTTGGAATGTTATTGAGACACCGTATGCTGTTATCAGTGGTTTCGAATTCAGACCATGCCTTGTCTAACTTCCTGAGCCGTTCCTCATAATACTCAATCGATTTCCTGGAGGCTGAGTCCTTTTTGATGTTGCGGATGATGCTATGAATTCACCAGTTGTGCGCTGACATTCTGTCAAGTGGTTAGATGAAGTCATATCCGAGTCCTGTTTGGAAGTTGCCATTTTGAGATTTATTGATTACTGGTATTGGTATTGGGAGTTGAGAGGTTAAGGGTTGCTGTTACCCTTATTTCTGGATAATCAGTAAGTGTGTGTCACTTATTAGATTGAAGCACCAAAATATGCTTTGGAGTCTTCCGTCAATTATCGGCTGATGATGACTTTTTGATGTCTTCTGCTGGTTACCGGCCGATGAATGCGTTGATGCCTGTTGGTACTAGCCTTGTGCTAGATCCGATTCCAGACTTGTGATATTAACTTTTGCTAATTGGTATTGCAATTGTTGCAGGATTTTTATTGATCTTGTTACCTTATTGTTTTGATCACGTCGGGGTCACCAAAAATGTTATGTCTAGCGGCGCAAACACAAGCGTTTCGCCTGGAATGCTCTAGACTTCGTAACTATTCCAAAAAGTAAACACAGGCACTTGAACCTGGATTGCGTATATGATCAAAATAACTAGACAAACTAATGATTTGTGATCAAATGAATATCAACCTGTAGTCGATTTCTCTATTTATTGCAAAAATATTACATATACCTATAATTGAATTAAAATATAAAAATTACAATTAATGCAAAATATATATTAATAGGCATTTTACATGACTTTCCTTGACAGCATATTTAGGCAACGCATATTGTCCATTATACGTAACAACAGCAAACGCTGTTGTTTTTTAGTTCATTAGCGGTCATATAATAATGACGCTGCATTTATGATTTTATAAAATGTATGTGGAGTTTACTCGCGGTCATATGCTGTCAAGGTTTCAAATATGCAATACGATAACCAAATATAATGTTTATAAGTCAAAAAAATCGATTTTCCATAAAACGCGTTAGAAGTTTTCAACTGACTCCAACCGTACACGGAAAACACGGAAAAAATTCTCTTCTCAAGCGGAGCATATAAGAGGTATTCATATGAATTTTTCACTCAACATGAAGTATGATATAACGAACAATTCTGCAGCATTAACTCAAAAATCACGTTTTTTGATTTATGCCGGTCTTGCAGCAAATGAGCGATATATATATATATATATATATATATATATATATATATATATATATATATATATTAGGGTGGGTCAAATTTTTTCGACCCAAAGGCTCATCGTGATTCTTATTCTATGGGTCATTTTAAGCAAATTTGCCAAAGAAACCATAGCTCTAAAATGAATTTCGAGCCCCAGGATTTTTCAAAATAGGTATTTTTTCTAGAAATATTCGAGAATAGAGGCAAAAATATGCTATTTCCTTTAGCCAAATGTGTATGTGGGGGTTTTTTGGGTCGCGGAATCCATTTTTGACATTAATTTTTATTTTTGAGTGCCGCCAGAGGGCGCTTTCGTACATTTTTTTGGAAAAATATACGATACTGTTGTGGAAATAGACGAATTTTTGACTTTGTATTGAATATATTCAAAATACATACTCGAATTATAAATTGTTAAATCATATTCCATACATTTTGTTCCTTTTTCCAGCTTTTCTAAAAATAAAATCGATAGATTTCAAGCTAAGACCTAAATCACATTTTTACCAGCTTTTGAAGGAAGAAAACCTCAAAATCTAGCTGGAAAATCTTAATATTTATAAATTAATTAATTAATATTTAATTTTAAACATGGATCTATTGCCGTCAACATCACAAGCCGCACCAACATCAATAAGTACCGAAAGTAGTTTGAAACATATGCCTTCTCACGATGTTCCTGCTTTTGGTATGTCTTCTGATTTGACTGGTCTGAATCTGCCAACTAAACAGGATATTTTAAGATGCTATTTTTTCTTGGCCGAACGTGCTAAAATGCAAAGTAAAATGTTTTCATATAAAACATTTACTCCTCAAGTGACAGACAAATTGATTGGAATTTGGAGCAAACTAAATATTGAAATTATATGCAAACGAAATATTGTTAGAAAATTGAATACCTTGCTTGACAAATACTACACTGCAGATAAATGCAAAGCAAAAGGCTCCAGTCTCACATCTTTCTTACGATCCATAAAAGAATTATTTTACATTGGGAAATGTAAATGTGACTTGAAAGCTGCTCTATGCTCATGTGGAATGATTCCAGAAGAGTTGAAAGAGTTTATGATGGATCAACATAATGACAGAAGATCTACGATACCGGAATACCAGACAGAAATTGAAGAGCAAGCACCTACATCTACAATAATAGAAACAATTGAAGAGAGCCAGGGTCCAACATACGTGCCAGAAGAAGACCAGGAAAGTGATTATGAGCATAGTACACATTTAGTAGAAGCACAAAATGCATCTCAAACGAAACGAGGACCATATACACCCAGATACGATGCTTTCAAGTTTGCTATGATGTGTGACAGATTTGGTGTGTCAGATAGAATAGCATCAGCATTGGCAACATCTCTTATGGAAGACATTGGCGTCAAAGATGGTCATGGCAATCTTGTCATTATGGACAAGTCTAAAGTTCGTAGAGAAAAAGTTAAATGTAGACAAAAAGTGCTTCATAATCGGTATGATGCTTCCAATTTAATTGCATTTTCATTCGATGGCAGAAAAAATGATTCTTTAACGATGGAAAAAATCGATAACAAATTTCATCCAAGGATGGTGAAAGAACCTCACCTAGTTGTTTTAAAGGAACCACATTCCCAATTATTAGGCTACATAAAAGTAGAAAATGAAGATTCTGAACACAAAGTCATCAAATTGAACGAATTTTTCATCAACAAAGCAATGTCTCTAGATTCTTTGATTGGCATATGCTGTGATGGTGAGCGAGCAAATACTGGCATAAGAAATGGAATTTTGCGACGATTCGAAATGCAGTTAAACAGACCACTGCATTGGTTTGTGTGCCTTCTACACTTTAACGAGCTTCCGTTACGGCATTTGTTTGACACTTTGGAGAAATCATCCACCACTGGACCACGAACGACAACCGGAACGTTGAGCAAACAAATAGAAACTTGTGATAATGTTCCGGTATGTAATTTTTTTAAATTTGTATTACTATTTTGAATCGTATTTCTCAAGTAATGTGTTCGAATTTAAATGATAAAATTGTATTTAATTCATCTAATCTCTTCTATTTTTAGGCGGTAAACGATTTTGAGATTATCACTCTGGAAAATATACCTGATTTAAGTGCTGTTGAATTAACTACCGACGCAATGTACTTGTACAAAATGGCGCTTGCAATTTCTTCTGGTGAGGTTTTGGCGGATTTGGCCAACATTAAACCAGGGCCAATAGCACATTCTCGTTGGCTCACCAAGGCCAGTAGATTATTACGGTTATATGTGACAACCAACAAGCCATCTACAAATTTAAAAATTCTGGCAAACTATATAATTAAAGTATATACGCCAATGTACTTCGATATTAAATATTACAACTCTGTCGTGCACGGTAGTGTATTATTTTATAAATTCATACGTTGGACTCAATATTTGGATTCGAATTTAAGCCAAATTGTAAATAATGTTGTTAAAGAAAACTCGTATTATGCTCATTCAGAAAACATTTTATTGGCAATGTTGTTCGACGATGAAAAAAAAATACGCGACTTAGCTCTAAAAAAAATTTTACACTACCGTAACCATGTGGAAGATCCGATGCTACTGAGAGTTTATAAAAAGCCTATCATAAACTTCAATTGCACAGATTTTACGAATATGATTGACATGAATGATAATTCAATCTTATTCGAACCACCATTCACTCGAAATATTCCTTATGAATATCTACAACAATATTTAGAAGACATTGATCCACCGCTGCCTGATCCGAAAATTCCAGTACACATACAAGGAACGGAAATACATGTTCAATTGCTGGCTAGTGTATCCAAAAGAGTTTTAGAACATAATCGAGAAGGAGTTATGGCGGTGACATTAGAAAGTCGTGAAAAATTCGCTAGACTTGACAGCAAGAAAGACTTTCAAAAATAACTCCTTCGCGTTTATTTCCTAAAACTCTTTATTTCCTAAAACCCCCCCCTTCCCCCATCATTTTTAACGCTAAACACTCTGGGCTATTTAAAGTTTTGGGTTGTCTTATGAGAAAGTTAAATATTCGTCAATTTACACGAAAAATTTCGTAAATTTACCCAAAAAAAACGATAAAATTAAAAAATGAAAGAAAGCGCCCTCTGGTGGTGCTCAAAAATAAAAATAGATCTCAAAAATGGATTCCTCGATCCAAAAACCCCCACATACACATTTGGCTAGAGAAAATAGCATTTTTTTTTACATCTATTCTTGAGTATTTGGGGAAAAAACCTATTTTGAAAAAGCCGGGGGCTCGAAAATCATTTTAGAGCTATGGTTTCTTTGGAAAAGTATCTTCAAATGACCCGTAGAACAAGAATCTCGATGAGCCCCTTAACATTTTTTCGGCCCCCTACAATTTGACCCACCCTAATATATATATATATATATATATATATATATATATATATATATATATATATCCACATATATGTGGATGTAAAAATGTATATATGTTAAAGTATTTTAATGCTTAAACAATATATATATACATATATATATATATATATATATATATATATATATATATACATATATACATATATATATATATATATATATATATATATATATATACATATATACATATATATACATATATATATATATATATATATATATATATATATATATATATATATATATATATATATATAACATATATCTGTATAATTTTTTTTGTCATATATATTACTGCTTTGTCTTTAGACATCCGGAACAGCTATAAAAACAATTTGTGAAGCTTCCTTCTAATCTAAACGCTACAAGTTGGTATTGGACTGCGAAATGTTCTTTCTTTTCTTTCGCTCTCTCCTTAGCGTGCGGATCATACACATACCCGTTTCTTTTCATTTATGAATCCATTGGCTATGGAAATTTGGCTCTATATTGGCTTCGGCTACGTACTTGTTTCATTAACGATATGGATTGTTGCGCATTTCTCACCAATCGAGTGGGTCTCATCAAATCGTACAAATGAACCATGTGATGATGATCCTTACGCAGCTACAACTTGGTGTGAACATTGTAGGGACTATGATCATCATTATGTTCAGCACAATAATAATCCCGTAGATAATCATGGTGAAAGTGTTACGATAGATGATTATACGATGACGATGATGATGGAGAAGCATAAGAATGATGACGAAAAAAATGAGCATGAAATGTCCGAATATAATGATCCTGATAACAAGATCAATTCACAACAACGTTATGCCATAACCAAGCCCATAGAAGCGACAAATGTTCGCGATTTTCAAAAGCAGCAACATCGAAATAAATTAACCATTATAATGGATATTAAAAATCATCATTGTTATAATGTTAAGAAAACTCCGACTAGTCAGGAACGGCAATCGTTAGAAAGTGATGAACATTCTAGGCACGTTGAAACTTATCACGATCATCATTTTAATTTTAATTGTGAATCCACAGTGGTCGATCCATCAGTTACCGACAATTTACCACAACGACAAACTGAAGTTGCTTGGAATGATAATGATCAAGACGATAATCATACACAAAATCATATTGATCTTGGTGATCAAAATGTTCATGAATGCTATTATGATCCACAACAAGAACGAAAGCTATTCTCAAAAACAACAACAGCGACAGCACATCTCATTTCCTTGCGAAATGATTTTACTTTGCCAAATTGTTTGTGGTTTGCTTGCGGTGCTCTCATGCAACAGGGTTGTGATTTATATCCAAGGGTGCGTACATGGAGAAATGGGACGAGACAAAGAAGACAGTCCATCGCTGCACTTCTTAAAAAATTAATTGCGCCTCATTATAATTACTTTTCTTACCCTCTCTCTCACTTTTGCTATTCTGTCTCTTTATTTCCCTCTCTGTGTGCAGGCAACATCAACACGGATTGTTGGCGGTATTTGGTGGTTCTTCACACTGATCATTATTTCATCATATACGGCAAATTTGGCTGCATTTCTCACTGTCGAACGTATGATCACACCAATTGAGAGTGCCAACGATTTGGCTGAACAGACTGCCATCTCATATGGTACATTGGAAGGGGGTTCAACAATGACATTTTTTAGGGTAAGATATATGGTGTTATGGTGTTTACAGAAAGGAAATTCATTTCTTTTTATAATTAAAAGGATTCAAAAATTGGAGTGTATCAAAAAATGTGGCGTTATATGGAGAATCGCAAGAGGTCGGTATTTGTGAGAACCTATGAGGAAGGTGTTACACGTGTCATGGATGGTAATTATGCATTTCTAATGGAATCCACCATGCTCGATTATGCTGTACAACGTGATTGCAACTTAACACAAATTGGTGGACTACTTGATTCGAAGGGCTATGGTATAGCTACACCAAAAGGCTCGTTATGGCGAGATCCAATGTCATTGGCAATATTGGAGCTGCAAGAGAAGGGTATCATTCAAATTTTATATGATAAATGGTGGAAAAATACTGGCGATGTATGCAATCGTGATGATAAGACTAAAGAATCAAAAGCAAATGCATTGGGTGTGGAAAACATTGGTAATTTTCTAACGCTTCTCAAAGAATATTTCATTGCATATGAGTGACGTTTTCTCGTCAAAAACAACGTAGAATTACAATTTTCACTTATGCCTACAAAAAATAGGTGATTACAAACTTGACATGTATTATTACGCATATTACGTGATGATAAGACTAAAGAATCAAAAGCAAAAGCCTTGGGTGTGGAAAACATTGGTAATTTTCTAACGCTTCTCAAAGAATATTTCATTGCATATGAGTGACGTTTTCACGTCAAAAACAACGTAGAATTACAATTTTCACTTATGCCAACAAAAAATAGGTGATTACAAACTTGACACGTATTATTACGCATAAATGTCCAAACGTCACCGTAATTACATACAGTAGCGCGTTGCAGGGAAATGTAAAGCACATAAAATGCGCATCGCCATAAAATATTTTTATATGGTGGACTCTCGAAATTTATGATGCTGGCTGGAGAGCAAACGTAAAAATATATGAGAATTGTTATTGTTCATTGCTTTGTATCAATAAGTACACTGAGTTCGTATGTTTTGTATGTAGAGAAAATACAAATAGAGTGAGTACTGATAACAACTTCGTATATACTTTAGTATTATCATTCACTATAATTTACACACCTTGTACAAGTTCAATGTATATTAATTTCGGTCAAATGTTTGGAAGCAATTGAAGAAAAGTCCGGTGGTATAGAAAAATTTAAATAGTCAATTTAACAATTTAACCGCCGTAGCTTAAGTATCAGGTCAGTCCATAAGTTCGTGCGTTATTTTTTCAATAGTTTCACAGTAGGCGCTTTTTGCGTATAAAAAATGATTCGTAGGAGATAAAGGAACTATTTTTATTATCTGATGTATTGTGCATTCAACAAGTGACTTTAATGGCGGATAGAAGTACGCGCTATTAAAAAATAAAATGGAATCTTCGAACGAGTATAAGAGGAATATATTGTATTTTTTTTATAAAAGTGGAAAAAATGCAACAACTGCTGTTGCAAAAATAAACGCAACTCATGGGCAGAATACCGTGAGTGTAACAACTACGCAATAGTGGTTTTCCAAATTCCGAGGTGGTGATTGTGACCTTGAGGATGCCTGAGGTCTTTAACTCTTGCTGGAACTCGTGGAAGCTGAGCCAAGTTTGACAGTCGATATGATGGCTGGAAAGTTAAATTCTTCACATGGAACAGTTTACAGGCATCTGGTTCAATTGAGCAAGGTTTCAAAGCTGGGCAAATGGGATCCGCATAAACTTTCCGAAGCAAACCTTCAGCAAAGAGTGATTGTGTGTTCTCAGCTTGAAAATGAGAATTTTTTGAACCGTATTGTTACTGGGGACGAAAAATGGGTCCTTTACAAAAATCATGTTCGCAAACGCCAGTGGTTAGATAAAGATGAAACATCAGAACCAACCCCCAGAGATGGCCTCCTATTGGTGGGATATGGCCGGTATCATTTATTTTGATCTGCTGGAACTAAACCAGACAATCACAGCTGATTATTATTTCCATCATATATCCAAACTGAATGAAGCACTAGAAAAAATTGACCGTCTTTACTCAATAGACGCAAAGTTTTGTTTCACCACGACAACGTATGACCGCATACCGCAAGACATGCCTAAGGCAAGGTGAACGAGTTCGGAGGGAAGCTAATGTCATATCCACCATACTCTGCGGATATTGCACCTTGTGATTATTACCTTTTCCGCGAACTTCAGTCAAATTTAAGTAATAAGAACTATACCTCAAAAGAAGTTATAAAAAGGGGTATCGACGCGTATTTTGGTTCCAAGGAGAAACAATTTTTTGAGCAGGGAATTGAAAATTTGCCTAAACGTTGGGAAGATATTGTAAATAATGCAGGAAAATATATTATTGATTAATAAATACTGAAAACTTCTTTTTTATTTATTTTAAAACCACCTAAGAAAAACGCACGAACTTAAAGATTTGGCTTAGCGCTTTCAATTTTGAGATGCATATTAATATTATAATTTCTAAACTTCTAACAAGATATTGAAGACCCATACCCACTTTTGAGCATAGCTCCCATACAAACTCACAGACTTTTCTAAAATTTAAGCCGTAATAGCTGCCGATGTACTCCTCCTAAGACAACCATATTTCAGGCATACATTAGCATTAAGGGAAAAATATGTATACACCCTTTGTTACAATAGGTACAGTAGGTGTACAAACAAATTATGTATAAAGTTGGTAGTAATAAAAAACATACTTAAAAACATCCACTTCGCCCGACATAAGTTTCAGTCGTTTACAACCTGTCATTTAGTGTGCATCAATTTTATAAAAGATGGATGTCGATAAGCAACATTCATGCCGTTGTATTTTATTCTGTTCTCAAATTAATCAAAGTACTGCTGAAGCTGTGAAATTTATAAATTCGACTTTGAGTGAAAATTTAAGGTCTAGTAAAAAAAATACATTATTTTTGCATTTAATTGAATTTTTTATTTAGCATAGTTAAAATTATCCGATTTAGGTCAAATATGAACCGTTTTTTTCGATAACTTGTTGCCATTTTGAAGGTAATTTCATAATGCCATTCTCATAGAAACCCTCGTCCCTATTGGCTAAAAACTGGGACAGTCGATTTTCACAAGTTTCTCTTGAGGCGAATTTCGCTTGACGTTGTCGTAAGTGACCCATTTTTCATCACCAGTAACCATCCGTTTCAGAAATGGATCGATTTTGTTGCGATTCGATCTTCTTTTTGTATCCAGCCATATTTAAATGGTTCCAAATGGTTTTTTGTGCAATGTTTAGCTCTTGGGCAATAGAAACAGTGCTTACGTGATGGTCAGACTCGACGATTTCCATTATTTTATCGATATTTTCGACAATTGGCCTTGCATCTTTGACCTCAAAATTGCCGGAACGGGATCGACGAAACTAAAATTGCGCGTAATTGGCTGTTACAGTATCAGGACTATAAACACTATTCACATTTTCAGCCGTCTGGCTTGCGTTTTCGAATTTATCGAAAAAAAACTGTGAAATATGGCTTATTTTCTCTTTACTGGTGTCCATCTTTGACGGGTGCTCAAACAATACTGAATTAAGCAATGGCAAAACTGCCAGAAAGATTTATTTAGTACTCCTATCTTTCTACCGCCACCTAGAGTAACCCGATCGCACTTATACAACGCGAGATACAGATTACTAAAGACATCTATTGGAAAAATATTGGATTTCTTTTTACTACACCTGATATGTGAATCTTAGGACAGTGCAAAGATGGTTTGCAAGATTCCGTGACAATAATTTTTGCCTTGAGGATGATGCAGATACCGATGCTCCAAAAGAGGTTATGAACGAAGAAATTCAAAGTTTGCTTGATGAAAATCCATGCCAAACTGTAACGTCTGAACGTTATCAACAAATGATCAAATTAAGTAATGCTGTAGAGGAAAAAAGACCATTTACTGGGCAAAGAAGTCGAAAAGTGACCTTGCTGCTTAACAACGTTCATCCACATACAGCAAAATCGACTTAGGAACTCATCTTCTCCTTAGGCTGGGAAGTTCTCCAGCAAGCGGCGTGTTCTCCAGACTTGTCTCCTTCTGACTATTACATATTCAGATCAATGCAGTCTTATTTACGTTACCAGCGATTCTCCACAGTTTAATATGTGAGAAAATGGCTTGACGACTATTTGCATCAAAACCACGAAGTTTCTATCCCGAAGGTATCCATCATCTACCCGATATATGGCAAAAGACCAGAAAGGAATTCGTTTTCCTATGAAAGCGTATGGACTTCAAACAATGTGCTCTTCTATAATAGTACTGTTGTTGTTTTTTTGAATCGTTTTTGGTTTTTAATAATTTTTATGTTGTAGCGAGTGTCGATATCGAATCATCACATTGCGAATATCGCGAATAGTGGTTGGTGCACACGCTAAAGTGAAGCATCGAAACAGATGTCAAGTAATAGTAATATGCGATAATCACAACAGTCCAACGAGCATGAAAAAGTAGGAAACAAAGTCGATAGAATAAAAATGGAAAGTGCATTAAAGAGTGATTGCCCCGAAGGTCTCTTTGGCCGAGCTTCTCCTCCATTATTGTTGTGCGTGTTAAATTTTGAACAGTATTAGAAGTGACCTACTTATTTTAGCCGGCTCCGAATTGCAGAACACTTGTGACATAACTTTTTCTGAGCTTTATCACAGAGTTCTTTTAGAAGCTTTTTCATGGCAAATTGTTACTGCCGGAAGTTTCGCCAATTGCTTGCCGACAAGTGGGTACCGTTCGAAAAAAAAAAAAAATCTTTTCTATATTATATTTGTTATGCTTTCGCCGAGGGTTGAACCCATAGCCTACAGATCAGAAGGCAACACACTAACAACTGAGCTACGGCAACCACGATTGTAAATAATAGTATTGTTTAAATAAACTACCGTTGCATATATAGGGTGATTTTTTAGCAATTTTCCTTTGGCAACACCGATTTGGCAGCTCAGCTGTTTTCGTGTAATATGTTACTGTCAAACAAGTTTAGTTTGGTCTATAATTTAACCACGCTTGCAGATTATTGAATTTTAATATCAAAATTCATGCTCGGTTAAGAAAGTGCGTTGTGCACTTCTTCCACTTTATGGTTAATTTGGGCGACCTTCTGAGGTGGCTATTCGGAACTTTGTGACTAAATTTAACATCAACTCTACATTATTGGACATTAAACCATCAACACCCATACGTAGAGCGCGGACAGAGGAAAATATCTCAGCTGTATCCACCAGTGTTGTTGATGACCGTGAATTATCGATTCGGCACAGTTCGCAGCAATTGGGCCTCTGTTACTTCACTACGTGGAACATTTTGTGAAAGGATTTGGGTGTAAAACCTTTTAAAATACATCTGGTGTAAGAATTGAAGACACACGACCTACTACAACGGCTAACTTTTGGTGAATGGCCGCTGGCAAAGTTGGATGAATATTCACTTTTTTATCGGAAAATTATGTTCAGCGACGAAGCTCATTACGGGTTGAATGTATACATTAACAATAAAAATTGCCGTATTTGGTGTAAGAGCAGCCAGAAGTATTGCAAGAATTGCCAATGCATCCCGAAAAATCCACTGTTTGGTGTGGATTATGGGCCGGTGGCTTCATTGGAGCGTACTTTTTCAAAGACGATGAAGGCTGGAACGTTACTGTGAATAACGAGCGCTACCATGCCATGATTACAAACTTGTGATAGACTTGGCTTACATGTGGTTTCAACAAGACGGTGCCACATGCCACACAGCACACGAAACAATGGCCCAATTGAGAGGCGAGTTCGATGAACAGCTTATTTCACGTTTGAGGCCACCTAGATCGTGCGATTTAACGCCTTTAGACTATTTTTTGTCGAGCTGTGTTAAGGTTCATTTCTATAGCGACAAGACCGCAACGGTTGACGTACTGGAACCCAATATTAAAGAATTTATTCGTGAGATACCGGCCGATATGTTGGACAGAATATTCCAAAATTGGACCCAGCTTATGAACCGTTTGAGGCGCCGCCGCGATCAATATTTACATGAAATCATCCTTAAACATCGAATTATATAGATCGGTCTATCGACTCAAATAAAGATGTTATACATTTCTCTAAATTATGTGTGCTTTTCTTTGAATCAAATCCGAAGGCTCCTAAAAAACACTTTTTTTGTTCTTAATACAAAATAAGTGTTGCAGGTATTATTGACGAAATCCAGTGATCGCACAGGGTTGATTCGAGTTAGAATTTAACGTTCACAAAATAAAAACGTAACAGTTGCTGTCAGAATTGGGATTCTGTTAATATGGTTAAAATTGATCAACTAAAAAGCAGTTGTCAGACATGAATCTAACGTCATCAGGTGCAAAATCTGAACTGCTGGAGAGGCTAAGGGTATTATTGTAGAAGAAGATGAGCTCTTTGAGGAAGCCGAGCCATTTGCAGATGAGCACGCTGCGGTAGAGGGAATAGATAGATTCGAGTGGTCAAATCATGGAATTCGTGGAAATCACGGACACCAAGAATATGTTATTGGGGAATTCCAGAAACAATTAACTATCATTGATTCATTAATCTAGCACAATCATACTAAAGCCATAGACATTTGATGAAACCACGCCATTTAATATCTTCAAGTTTCAGTTGGAGACAATAGCTTCAAAGCATCTATGGGACGATAGCGAGACTGTTACTTTAATAGTCGCATTTGAAAGGTAATGCCTCAGAAGTCTTCCAGATGTTTCCAGAGAAAGATCGTGGTAACTACCAATCACTGATGGCCACACTCCAGCGCAAATGTGGAAACGAATATTAGAGGCAATTACATCGAGTGGAATTAAATTCGCGAGTGCAACGGAGTTATGAGAGCCTTCAGTACTTCTCTTCGAGCGCTTATGTCATCTAGCGTTCTCCGGTAATTCGGAAGAATGTATTGAAAAAATAAAAATAGAGGCATTCATCCACGGAATACGTGATGGAGACACTAAGCGTGCCCCAGTCATGTCACCAAGAAGTACATATGCCGAAACAGTAAGTAGTGCCTTGACGTATGAAGCCGCCAGTTTAATGTGTCGATTAATGTCAAAGTGCGAAAACTAGAGGCACAAACAACAGATCTGGTTGAAGCAGTGTGTCAATCATTCATATCAGTAGTGCAATCTGACGCAAGAACAAGGGACCGAAATGAAATTTAAATTAAATTTAAATAAATTTACTGTTAAGTGCTTCATTTTCGACAAACCAGTGCATATGGCGCGTGATTGTCGCCTACGACGAAGGCGATCAGGATCAATTTTTCCAGGAAGGCTGAAAAGGAGAATGAAGAGGACATCGATCATTCCGCAAACACCAACATATCGTTAAACTAACTCAAATAAGTAAGCTTGACTATCGATGGAAAACTGGATAATATGGAATTTATGTTAACCGTGGATAACGGTGCATTATGTTCTATAATAAAGAGCGGGTTGGTAAAGAGGTTTCAGCCTTAATGAGCTTTGAGTTTTAATGGAAATAAAATTCTGTACGGCAACGGGTGAGGATGCACAAATTCTCGGTAGAATTAAGAAAATAGTATCTATTTGAAATTATATGTGGGAACATGACTTCATTGTGGCCGAAATCATCGATGTCGTATCAATTGGCTTTGATTTAATGATAAATAATGAATTTACATTAGATTTAACATAAATCAATGGATAGTACGCTATGAAAATGTCAAGTTACCATTGAACATCAATTACAGGCGTAGTAGAAACATCAAACGAATACTGATATGCCAACTTCAAAAGCTTCCAGCTTAATCAGAAGCAGTAGTTGCGCACATATGAATGTGGATGGTGGGATAGGGAAGTTGTGGGTAGTGGAAATTGACAATCAAATAATAAATAAGAGCATCATACTCAGAAAAGGATTAATTAAACCTAAAGGGAAATGGAATGCCGGTGAGAATACTAAATCACTCTTCAGGCGAGAAGTTAAATATCTTGGTCATAAAGTAACAACAGAAGGGGTACATACCGACGAGGAGAAAGTAGCAGCAGTACAAGAATGACCTATTCCGTCGAATCTTCACGGGTTAAGAAGCTTCTTAGGCTTATGTACCTACTCAGGCGATTTGTTCCTGGATTTCCAAACACCGCCAGCAATCTGGATGAGTAAACAAGAAAGAACAAACCATTTGTGTGGGGCAGAAAACAACATAAATTGTTCGAACAGTTGAAGGAAAGACCCTGTTCAGCATCAGCATTAGCGTAAGCAGTACTTGGTGTCGCAAATGGAGATTGAAATTTTTAAAACAAATTTCGTTACATGTTTCACAGTCTGTCAGCAACTAATATTGTTTTTGCTTTTATGTTAGTCCGCATTTAGACACAAAAACATTGCATCAACAACATGTTCAATTCCCTTTTCATGTTTCGTTCGATTTTACATGGGCAAAAATTTTACTCGGCGACATTTGAACACCCTTGTTTGTTTTTTTAATGATTGACATTACGAACAGTGTTCGGATGGAAACAATTTTTTAAAACTAGATGAGGCCAAAAATTATGGTAGTTTCTAACATTTAGTGGTAGATTTTAATGAAGGTAAAGATGATATTTATCTAGTCGTTTTTATTTTTCAACAAAAAGTGTAAAGTTTCATATTTGTTACTAATGTATAAACAAACATGTTTCATTGTTACTCATGTAAAAACATTTAAGAAATCTCTTATCAAAATTAAATCAAATATATATATATATATATATATATATATATATATATATATATATATATATATATATATATATATATATATATATATATATATATATATATATATATATATATATATATATATGTGTACTTTATATACTCGTATATCAAAAAATAAACTTTTGGGAACATGTTTATTTATGCAATTTTTGGAAATATGTGATAAATTTTGATATTACTAAGATAGTTCAAACACTGATTACAAATGATAAGAACAAAGCGTGTCTTATATACGTGAAACAAAAACCAGTCCCTCTTCCCCGTATGTCCCTCGCTCACAAACAAAATATATTTCAAGCAAATATTTTAGTGTCTAATACAGAACTAATATAGAGAAGGAATAACTGTTCCTTTTATTCGCTTTCGTTTCTGTTTTTGTTATTTTCCTATTTTCATGCAGAGCAAAGCATTGCTACTCTCATTTTGATACCCAACTATCAGAGGGAAGATAGCCGTAAGAGTAGGAACAACTGTTCCTTTTTACCAGAACTTATCAAACGCCTGCGTAAGTGTATTGATAAGGTGGACGGTAGTGCAGCGCTTCTCTCGGAAACTAAACTGATGCTCAGGTATGATGTTTTATGGTTGATCGCATTTCTAATGCACTTTATTATCAAATTTACAAAGAGTTTTAAGACAATTTATAACAAACTAATAGGTCTGTAGGATGCGGCGCCTTTAGGATCTTTTAGGAAATTTTGCATGACTGCGGGAAGCAACCGGTGCGAATTATTGCATTAATTATATGCACAAGATGCATTACAGCTAACCATGGGAGCTTTTGGATCACTTGTCCCGTCATTAATTCATACCCTGGGAATTTTTTTATTGTTGCGTCCTTCGATCGCATTAGCAATTAGCGTGAATGGCTACGAGGTGTCGAGGATAGCCACGTTAGGGGTAAACACTTGCAGTATGTGCTTTGCAAAAGCAATTCTCTTTTCTGCATCACTTCTTACCTAATCACCATAAGGGAGACGGCTTGGAGACTCCGCCGGTGTAGGCCTTTTTTGTTTTTTAGTTGCTCAACAAAGTGAGAAGTTTCAGTTTTCTGTAAGACAAAGAGTCTCAACATATTCATGAAATTCACAGGTTCTTTCTTTTTAAAAAGACGATGAAGATTTTTGGTATAATGGCTCTTTTTTAGAGAGGAGTTCTAGAATTTCTTGGGGAGTATGTTCTTGCCGGGTTGTTGGCCTAATTTGTGTACCTATAGCTCCGAAGACGAATGCTCACATTAGTGTAAATTCTTTTACTTACTTACTTACTTATGTGGCCATAACAACCGAATATCGATTTAGGCCGAAAATAACATGCTTCGCTAGCTGGCGCCAGTTAGAAATTCCAAGCGCCGTCAGGTTCTCTAGTACTTGGTCTTTCCACCGCAGGTTTGGTCTTCCTCTTCTGCGTCGTCCTCCAGCGGGTTTCGAATATAACACCTTCTTAGCTGGAGCGTGTTCTTCCATTCGCTCGACATGACCTAGCCAGCGCAGCCGCTGGATTTTGATGCGATTTACTATGTCAATATCTGCATACAGCTCGTACAGCTCATGGTTGTACCTTATTCAGTACTCGCCACCAACGCAAATAGGTCCAAAGATCTTGCGTAAGACTTTTCTCTCGAAAACTCCAAGCATTCGCTCATCGGAGGTGGAAATTGTCCAGGATTCAGCGCCATATGTTAGGACAGGCATGATGAGAGACTTGTAGAGTGTAGTTTTCGTTCTTCGAGAGAGGGCTCGACTTCTCAATTGCTTACTCAGCCCAAAGTAACACCTGTTGGCAAGAGTTATCCTACGCATGATCTCCAAGCTGACGTCATTACTGCTGTTAAGGTTCCAAGATAGACAAAGTCCCTTACTACTTCAAAAGCGTAGTTGTCAACAGTGACGTGCTGTCCAAGACGCCGGGACTCTTTGTTTGTTGACACTAAATACTTCGTCTTGCCCTCGTTCACCGTGAGACCCATCCGACGCGACTCTCTTTCCAACTCTAAGAATGCTGCACTGACTGCTCGCGTGTTCATGCCGATTATGTCAATATCGTCGGCATACGCTAACAGCATGACACTTTTGTTGAAGATAGTGCCATTATGTCGTAGATCAGCAGCTAGTATTATTTTCTCCATAATAAGATTGAAGAAGCCACACGATAACGAATCACCTTGTCTGAAACCTCGTTCGGTATTAAACGGTGCGGAGAGGTCCTTCCCAGTTTTCACTGCACAACGGGAGTTATGCAGTGCCATTCTACAAAGTCGAATGAGCTTTGCAGGAATACTGAACTCAGACATTGTTGCATAGAGGTAATCCCTTACCGGACTGTCGAAAGCGGCTTTATAATCAACAAATAGGTGCTGTGTGTCGATCTGTTTTTCTTGGGTCTTCTCCAGGATTTGGCGCAGTGTGAAAATCTGGTCGATGGTGGATTTACCAGGACTGAAGCCACACTGATACGGTCCAATAAGGTTGCTGAGCATAGGCTTCAACCTTTCACACAGTACGCTCGATAGAACCTTGTATGCGATGCTCAGGAGACTTATTGCACGGTAGTTGGCGCAAATTGTGGGGTCTCCTTTTTTATGTACAGGACAGAGAACACTGAGCCTCCAATCATCAGGCATGCTTTCATCCGGCCATATTCTGCTTATGAGCTGGTGCATGCGGGTGAGCAGCTCATCGCCTCCGGTCTTAAACAACTCGGCAGGCAGGCCATCAGCACCTGCAGCTTTGTTGTTCTTCAGCCTTAAAATGGCCGTTTCAACCTCGTCATAGTCGGGTGGTGGAACATCAACACCATCATTTGTAATTGGGGTTATCCGACAATCTCTCCACTGGCGGAATTGTTCGTAGCATCGCCATTCAATAACGTGGAGAAGTGTTCCCACCATGGGCTCAGTACACTCTGGACATCTATAACCAGATTCCCATTTCCATCACGACAAGAAGAGGCTCCGGGATTTAAACCTCCACTCAGGCGCTTGATCTTTTCAAAGAATTTTCGAGTCTCATTCTTGTCGGTACACATCTCTATCTCCTCACACTCGCGTCTTTCCAACTCCCTCTTCTTGCGCCTGAAAAGACGTCTCTCTGCACTCCTTTTCTCTCTGTACCGCTCCTTAACAGCTCGAGTTGCGCCTGCACGCAGGGTTTTTCTGTAGGCGGCGTCTTTCTCTGCGGTAGCGTCGCGATACTCCTGATCATACCACTCATTCCTCAGAGGCCGGTAATAACCGATTACTTCCTCGGCAGCAGTAGTCATGAAGTGGGATATATGTGTCCACCGTGCGCATGTATCATCAAGTTGGGGAGTGTTCTGCATAAGCTGATCCGATAGTCGAGTGGAAAATGCATCTGCTGTCTCTGGTGATCGCAGCTTACTGACGTCGAGCTTTCTCTGTGTGGGACTTCTCTTGTTATTTGCGACACATAAGCACCGTGGCACCACGGATCGATTTCACGTCCATCACACTGGAAGCATGCCTTCCGTCAATCACCATATGATCAATTTGGTTTCTTGTACGTTGATCTGGAGACAGCCATGTCGCTTTGTGGATGTCGAGATGCTGGAATCTGATACCACCAATTACCATGTTTCGTGCTGCGGCGAAGTCGATCAGCCTCATTCCGTTATCGGAGGTGTTCTGGTGGAGGCTGAATTTTCCGACAGTTGAACCAAAGGTACCTTCCTTGCCCACCCTGGCATTAAAGTCGCCAAACACGATTTTGATATCGTGGCGGGGCAGCGGTCATAAGCTTCTTCGAGGCGCTGAAAGAAGCTCTCCTTGGTCACATTGTCCTTCTCATCCGTCGGAGCGTGGGCACATATAAGGCTGATGTTGAAGAATTTTGCCTTGATGCGGATTGTGGCCAGCCGTTCTTTCACAGGCGTGAACTGTGAGACAAGATGTCGTAGTCTCTTGCTGACCAAAAATCCACATCCTAATTCGTGCCTTTCAGCATGGCAACTGTAGTAGATGTCACAGGACGCTCTTTTGGAGCAGCCCTGTCCTGTCCATCGCATTTCCTGGAGAGCGGTGATGTCAGCTCTGTATTTTTCGAGGACATCAACCAGCTGGATAGAGGCACCCTCCCTATAATGGGACCGGACATTCCAGGTGCATATCCGTAAATCATTGTCCTTTTTTCGTTTGCGGGGGTCATCAACAAAAGCGGTAGTCCTTATCCGAGGCATATTTGTTTTTTTCATTTTGGGGTTTTTTTATGTGGCGGGTCCCAAACCCAACGCACAACCTCTAACCGAGGAGATTTTCGCCACTCACTTGAGCCGCCTCCCAGCGGGTGCCAGGAAGACGTTGCCCGGTGGTCGCCACATGGAGGGCCCCCATTAATAATAATGAAAGCGCCATCACATAGTAAGCAGAGCAAGCTATGTGACTACCCCTCATTAACAAATAAAGGTATCATCACATAGCGCTCAGATCAAACTACATGACAGCCAGTGAGTTGACTTGCGATGAGTTCAACAAGAATTGCGCTAGCCCCACCCGGTTGAGGCAGTTAGACACGCTACCTTGCGAAAACACCACCAGACCACCAATTCTTTTAGTGATTGCAAAATCACAAAGGTCTCGCGTATTCTGTCTATCTGATAGCTATTATATGAGGTTAGGTGTGGTTATTGTGGCTGCCCTTTCTCTGAGAAGACACACTTAGACGAGAAAATGTCTTTGTGATACCACCGGACTGCTCTTCCAATGCTGCTGTACGTGTTATATTTGGACAGTACTAGAAGGGACGTATTTATATTAGCCGGTTCAGAACAGCAGTCATCACCTTTTCTTAGTTTTGTCACAGAGCTCTTTAAGAAGCATTTTGCATGGCAAATTGTTACTGCCGGGAAAAATATCAATTGCTTGCCGGCAGGTGGGCACCGCTCAAAACAAAAATGTTTTCGATATTAAAGCTCCCTCAGCCGGGGATTGAACCCATAACTTTCGGATCAGAAGGCCAAGGCATTAACCACTGAGCCACGGCACCCGCATATGAGGGATTGCTATTGAATAAAAGTCCAATCCCATTTACCTTCCATTCGAAAACAAATTTTTTGAGTACGGTGCCTTTCCAATATTAGCATCAAATCTATTCAAACTAATTTTTATATTGACTTACGCCGTTTGTATTACAGTGGCATATTTTAAAGTACTCATGGTTTTGCCAGGAGAGATTGCAAAAGCAGGTTCTGGTTTCGTATCATGTTTTGCATTGAACACAATGATTTGTGTCATATTTGCTATATAAGCTAAATATTCTCTTCACCAGAAAATATTATCGAAGTAGTTCCTTTGAGAATATTTGCGTATGAGATTGAGATTGAGGTTCACATGTAAAAGGTGCGTCGTGAACACTTTATTGACTTTCTATTTTTTTATTTTCTTCTTTTAGTAATACAGGGTAATTTTTTAAGAGCCTTCGGATTTGATTAAAAAAACACAAAATTTTGAGAAATGTATGAAATACTTATTTGAGTCGATAGAACGATCTATATAATTCAATGTTTAAAGATGATTTCATATAAATGTTGGCGGCAACTGCGCCTCAAATGGTTCATACGCTAGGTCCAATTTTGGCATACTCTCTTCAACATATCGGCCGGTATCTCTCGAATAAATCGATAATTCATTGTCATCAACAACACTGGCGGATACAGATGCGATATTTTCCTCTGTCCGCACATTATATATGCGTGTTGGTGGTTTAATGTCGAATAATGTAAATTTGATGCGAAATTTAGTCACAAGATTCCGAATAGCCGCTTCAGAAGGTCGCCCAAACTGACCATAAAATGAATGAATGAATGAACCGAGCATGAATTTTGATAATAAAATTCAATAATTTGCAAGCATTGTTCGTTTGTAAGTCGATTCATGGTTAAATTATAGACCAAACTGAACATGTTTGACGGTAAAATGTTACACGTAAACAGCTGAGCTGCCAAAACCAGTGTTGCCAAAAATCACCCTGTATTAAACAAACAAACCTTGAGCGTCTATTCCGCGATATTTTCGATTAGTTTCAAGAACAATGTATTTGTTGATGACAAGAAAAATAACTAAATACACGGAGCAAACAAAAACACGTGAGCACCGAATATCTATTGTCGAGATACGAGTGGCTTTGGAATAGATGGTGTGATCTCTCAGATCATAGAAGGGCAAGAAAAACTAACAGCGTACAACACGCAAAGATAGGAGTCACAACGAGAACAACGGGAGGTTACTACACTAGCGAAAAGCGGGAACATTTAAATGAAGTACGTCAGTTCATATGAGAGCGATCGTAAATGATAAACGATAAGATACAGGCCAGGTATGATTTGAGAGCAAATTCCAAAGAATTCTAAGGAGAGCTTGTAATATATAATAATCCACAACGAAAGAAAGACATGCCCCTAAGCTATGAACTCATTGGGAAGGACCATTTGAGATTATAGCAAAGATAAATGACGTAGTTAATCGTATTTAACGTACCTGGAATAAATGGGCAAAGGTTCGTCTTCTTTCAATACCATGTCGCTTTGCACTTTTTGCTGTATGGTTCGATCATTTGTTCGATTGTCCACTTCCATTTCTTTCTGATATTTCGATTCACACACATTCCACAGCAATGTTCACTCCCGCTGAGTTCTGGTTATTCCCGTCAAAATTTTCTATACTGGAAAGTGAGACTTCTCTAAGCATACATATATGTCTCTGCTAATTGCGAATATCGCTACCAATGGTTGGTGCATACGCTAAAGGGAAATATTGAAACAGGTGTCGACTAATTGGAATATATGATAAACAGAACAATCTAACAAGAAAGAAAGAGAACAAACTCGAGAACGGTAAAAGATATAGCGCTTCTAGAGTGTTGCCACAGAGTATAAGTAGAGCGTGTTTGTTGAAGAATAAATCACTTCAATTTCGAAAATGATAATGCAAACATATATTGATTAGCGTGTTCAATTTCGAGTGTCGCAGTTCTCTTCCAATACTGTTATACGTGTTAAATTTGGAAAGTATTAGAAGGGACCTACTTACCTTAGCCGGTTCCAAACGGCAGAAGCCTTGTGACATTACTTCTACTTAGTTTTGTCACATACGTCTTTTAAGAAGTATTTTTTTTTCAAATTTACTTACCGATATATGGGTACCGAAAGAAGAATATTTTCGATATTAAATTTTGTTATGCTTTAGCCGGGGATTGAACCCACAATCTACAGTTTAAAAGACCAACGTACTAACCACTCTCCTACGGTATCCACGATTTGCATATAGGTAGTAGAAAATAAGTGTCGCAATTATTATTGACAGAATCCAGTGATCGAACAGGGTTGATTCGAATTAGAGTTAAACGTTCACAAGATTAAAACGTCACAATCCAATATTTTGTTTCTCCATATTTGGACAAGACGGTTACTCTACAATGGCGAAAAATCTTAGAAAAGAATTTATTCTTCTCAGATTGGGAAAATAGATTGTAATTGTTAAGATTGCCTTCAAGTTTTTTGCAGAAACTCTGAACACCAGTTACACCAGCATCTGCCCACAAAAATAATTTATTGAACTTTTAGTTTTTTAAATATTGATGAGATTATAAAAAATATGAAGAAATCATTTTTTTTAATTATCCTATGTAAAAAAATTAGTTGTGAGTTTATATTTTCATATTCATACTTTATATTTCATTTATGCGCCTTTGGTAACAAAACTCCTTATAGACTATACATGATTAATACTTAAACATTTTGAAAATATATTTTTAGCAGCGAGAGCAAAGAATTAGCATTGTAAGAACCCTTGGGTATGAATTTACCGACTTTTTTACTGTAACAAGTTTTCCAGTGTAGCGCTCTTGGAAATAAAAAATGTGTAGGTGTAATTTAGTTCGAAAGGGTGTGAATGTGTTAATAAAGCACTTCCATATACAAATTTTCAGCATAATTAACACCTTAAAATTTTTTAAAGGAATAATTTTGCAAATCAGGAATGACTTAACTTACAATGTGTTTTTCCTATGATTTAACCAGTAACTTATTATTATGGAGAGAAAAAAAGTTGCCAAAAATGGATGCGCCACCCCATCGTTTACCGTCCTATGCAAAGAAACGAAGAAAGTTCCCAAAAAATAGGCCCATCGCGCCCACTGTTTTACGTATACAACCTTATTATTTTACCCACTTAATTATATAGTTCTGTATATGTTATTTTAATACCATTAAATTTCGATTACTTCGCAAAAGATGAGCATGGTAAGCTCAGTGTGTATATACATTGTTGTTCAATGTGATTTTATTTGAAAAGGAGCGGTACAACTTATATCTAAGAACATATTTATACTACAGAGTCATTTGAAATATACCTCTATATGGAAGTATACCTCTATACATTATATGTGTATTATATCATATTACCAACTCGCTATATTAAGTAATATGTACAATAGGTCATGGTGTTCCTGAATTATATCTCAAATAAAGAGAGAATATTGGAAATAAGAATAAAGATTATTACAATAAGTTATGTACTTTTAGTTATGTGCATAGTGTATATGCATGTTTATACATATATACGAATATATACACTGTCGGACAAAATAAAGTGCAAACCCTTTATGCCGAAATTATTTTGAATATTTTATACTCAATTAATAGTTGCATCCCTGTTAAATATTATTTTCTAATTGGGGGATTCCCCAAAAGTGTACAAATGAAAAAAAAATATTATACACACTCTTGATTATTTTTAGCTATACATGCAAAGAGTAGTGTTACTTGTTTCATTGTCGGACAAAATAAAGTGCAAAGTGCAATTTCTCTGAGAATAATTAAATAATTTTTTCTACTTTTCATTGATTTACACCGGAAATTTAAAGGTAATGCATTTTTATGTGTGGCATAAAAATAATTAGAATATGGATTAATAGATTGTGAAGATTTGCAAAATGAATCCGTTGTCGAAGGATGTCAAGGATATGCTGATCAAGGACCGTAATAATAAGTGCAATGGGTATAAAGAGCTATCAGCAAAATATAAAATATCAATATCTGGAGCCAGAAAAATTGTTGAAAAACATCGAATTTTGGGAACGAATGAAAGTTTAAAGAAATTCTGCGGAAGAAAACGCAAGACAACAGCACAGGATGACAGACAAATTTTAATTCTGGCCAAAAAAGGTCCTTTGAACTCAGCAAGGGAAATAAAAGAATTCACCAATTTGGATATTTCTTCACAAACAGTACAAAGGAGGCTCAACGAAAAAGGATTAAAGAGTTTCTATGCGAAGAAAAAGCCTCTCCTTCGACCTGCAAACATAAAAAAACGGCTTGAGTTTGCAAAAAAGTATATTTCCATGCCAGAATCCTTCTGGAATCGCATTATTTGGTCTGACGAGTCTAAATTTGAGTTAAAAAACTCAAAAAGACGAAAGCGAGTATGGTGTGAGCCTTCGCAGAGACTGAAGTCGAAGAACGTTTCGCACACAGTTAAACACGGTGGAGGTTCTCTGATGGTGTGGGGTTGTTTTTCCTCAAGCGGTGTAGGACAAATTGTCAAAATAGATACCAAAATGACTGGAGAGCATTATGTCAACATTTTGATGGCCAACCTAGGAAGAAGTGCTGAGGAAATGAGTTTGGGTGATTTTATATTTCAACAGGATAATGATCCCAAGCACACATGCAAGATCGCAACTAAGTATTTTCATGAAAATGGAATTGAAAAATTAGAATGGCCTCCACAATCACCGGATCTAAATCCGATTGAACATTTGTGGACCATTTTAGATGATAAAATTCCTTTTAACTCTCGTACTAACTTAAAAGCGTTTTGGGAAAGCATGCAGAAGGAGTGGAAAGAAATATCGAAGGATACATTGAAAAATTTAGTAACAAGTATTCCAAAAAGATTGGCTGAGGTAATTAAAAATAAAGGAGGCCATACAAAATACTAACTTATATTTTTTTTTAATAATTGAAGTTGAAAATTTTAGTTTGCACTTTATTTTGTCTAATATAATTTGACAATGAGATACTACTTTTATCCTTGTGCTATATTTCAGAGACTGAATTCCCATTTTTTGTTTTTTAATTTATGTTATTGAAGTATATAAACTATTTCTGTTTTCGTTTTTTAATAAAAATATATAAAAAAAAATTTAAGCTACATTGAATTTTTTCATTTTACTTTGCACTTTATTTTGTCCGACAGTGTATATGAAAACGTAATATTCAACACTCCCTCTCGTTTTTTATATCTTATTTGTGACAGAAACCATACTCTTTCGTAATCGTCAGGAATTTCTCTATTGTCAACGTTTTGGTTAACACATCAGCCAACTGGTCGGTTGTTTCCACGTATGTTACGTCAATTTCTCCTTTGTTGTGCATGTCACAGATGTAGAAATATTGAATATCTATATGTTTTGTTCTTTTTGTGTGCTCAGGGTTTTTAACTAAAGATATTGCTGTCTGATTGTCTCATTTTATCGGCGTAGAATGTGTTTGATTATGTGTTAAATCGGCCAATAGATTTCTCAATCATATTGTTGTTTTAGTTGCTGCACAAAGGGCCACAAACTCTGCTTCTGCCATAGATGTAGCAGTCACGCTCTGCTTTCGTGAACACCAAGCAATCGATCAGCCATTAAGAAATGCAATCCATCCACTCGTGATACGTCTTGTATCACTATCGCCACCCCAATCAGAGTCACAGAAAACAGTCAATAAGCAATCTTTTGACACAATATCAAAAGTTAATCCGCGGTTTACAGTTCCCTTAAGATATTTAAATACTCTTTTAACGCCTTGCCAGTGCATGTTACCTGGTTTTTCAACATATAGACTAAGAACACCAACTATATACGCAATATCTGGCCTGGTACACACCATCAGAAACATAAGCGACCCAACTGCTTCTCTATATGGAACATATTTTATCGCATCTTCCGCTCTTGAAACTTGTAAGCCTGATTCAGCTGGTGTAGATGCTGATGTACACTCAGTATGATTAAATCTATCTAAAATTATATTAATGTATACGCTTTTATATATTTTAAGTTTTCTCTCCTCTTTAAGTTTCTTTATTTGTATTCCTACGAAAAATTCAGCTTTTTTAAACGTAATCTCAAATTCGTTGTTCAGATCAGTCAATATATTTCGCATAAAATCGTAATTATATCCACATATTAATCCATCATCCACATACAGGGCTAAGAAAATCAAACGATTTTTAGAATTATATATAAAGACACATTGATCAGGAAAAGTTTGTTTGAAACCATGACTTAAATAGCACACACGATTATTGTCCTCAAAACCGTACGGTTGTTCCATACATATTCTTTACTCTAAGTCCCCATGTAGGAATGCAGTTTTAACATCGAATTGATATATATCCATATCTTCGGATGCAGCGAGCGCTAATATTGTTCTAACTGATTCATAGCGTACAACTGTTGAAAATATTTCCTTGTAATCGACTTTATAAAGTCGAGCTTTATATTTGTCGATGCTGCCATTTGCTTTATATTTACGCTTAAAAATCCAACGATTACTTAAAACGTGTATATCCTTTGTACGCGGTACTAAATCCCAGGTATTATTTTTCAGAAGTGAATCAATTTCCTAATTTATTGCTACCATCCATTTCTTCGAGTCTGGATCGCTCATATCTTCTTCCAAAGTAACTGGTTCCAACTGTGCCACGTATATTTCAGCTGATGTTTCTTCTTCGTCCTCGTTTGTTTTGGATTTTTTACGAGTATTATATGGACTTCTTGGTATAGGTAATCTCGGATTTTTGTACTTTCTCTCAACGTTGCTTACTTTCTCTTTAAAAACATCCTCTCTCTCTTTTGTATTATTTGCTCCTATTACATCTGATTTCATTTCAATTACTTCATGAAACCTCTCTCGATTTTCGTTAAATAAACATCTATTCTGTATGCCTTGCTCTCATCATTGTATCCAATCATCAAACATTTTATAGATTTTTTTCCCATTTAGTTCGTTGTTCTCTAGGTACATGTACGTAGACTTCGCTACCAAAAATCCTAAAATTACCCACAGATGGCTTTACTCTGAACCACTTTTCATAAGGAGTTGATCCTCCGATCACATCCGACGCTGTTCTATTTTTCAAATATACAGCAGTATGAGTTGGTTCTGCCCACAGGTATATAGGCAGCTGTCGTTCATGTATCGTAACATTGCTTTAGCACATTCTATAATCGTGCGATTTTGCCTTTCAAAGAAACCTTTTTTTCAGGTGCTCTAGGAGTTGATGTTTCATGCTTAATACCTTTTTCTATTAAAAAACGTCTTACACCTTCATTACAAAATTCGAGTCCACCATCTGATCTAAGTCTTTTAATTAGGTGGCCATCAGCTTGTACTTCAGCAACATAAAATAATTCGAACCACCGATAAAAGATTTGCTCATTTTTCCACACAAATCAACATGTCTCACCTGCAACCTTGGCTCTTCTTGCTCCTGATTTCTTAAAATTCTGACGATGTTGTTTTCCGTATGTACACCCCTCACAAAATGGAGTCTGGTCGGAAAATTTGTCTATTTTCATATCATTTATGGCACCCTTATTACACCAAAACGTTCATGCCACAACATTAAGGATCCTGATATAACGACGTTTAAATCGACAATATTCACTGGTTCCAAATTCATTTTATATAAACGGTGATCTCTTACACCATCCACAATCACTCTTCCATCTTTTTTAAAACTTACTCGATCTGCACCTTCTTCAAAAATTACACTCATACCCTTACACTCATACCCTTCATAGTTTACCAATAACACATCCTTAATAATGTGAATTGAACGATGTTTATTTACGTTTGATACTTGTACCTCGATATCGCCGTTTCCTTCAACTTTAAGGCTATTTCCATCACCTACTCGAACTTTACATGTGCTTTCGGAATATGGCACGTAATTTTTAAATAATTCTCTCTGAAACGACATATGATCTGTAGCACCCGAATCTGCAAGCCAAATAATCTTAATTTTCTTTTGTAGTTCAATCGATTGTAATACAAATATATATGATTTGTCTGCCAGTGATGTTGTTGATTGAAAATCTTTCTTTAAATTTCCCTCCATCTCAATCGCCAGGGAATGAATCTCATCCTCCATATGTCTACTTTGCTGATCTCTTTGTCGTTTAAAACACTCTCGCACCCAATGCCCTTGTTTATTACAATAATTACATTTACCATTTCTTTTAACATTACCTGAGTATTGATGTTGTTGTTGTTGCTTTTTATAACTTTGTAGTTACGTTTTGTTTTACCTGAGCTTAGAGTGAACGCCGCTCTTGATGTATTGTTCTTGTTGTTCTCCACATGATTTGCACGAATATTTAACAAAGATTCTTCGTTGACTAAATGGTCTGTTAAACGTTCTATATTTTGCTCAGCACGTGGAACAGCATACCAAGCCATTCGAACATGATCAAATTTTGTATGTAAACTACTCAAAATCTTCGAAATAATCATTTGTTCCTTCTGCTCAAGATTCATGTCCTTCAACCTTTGTGCAAGCGACGTGACTTTAGCTATGAAATTTACCATATTTTCGTCTTCATCCATTTTATAATTAATGAATTTCTTCAGCAATACTTGTGCCGATTGTTCACTTTTCTCAGAGTGAACTTTTTTAAGCCTAGACCACATCTCAGCCTCAGAGTTGCAATCCGATAAATATTTTAGTTGTTCCAATTCAATTCACCTCATAATGAATGCTTGGGCTTCAGCATCTTTCTCATCCCATGATTGAGTGTCAGATTCTCGCCTAGTCATTGTTCCCAATATACAGTGGCTCACAGCTTATTTCGTACAGTGTATATATTTTTATGTACATGGCTGTAACATCGAAACTAAAAAACTTATCAATAAGTTTTGAATGTAGATGTCTATGTATGTGTTTAGTAAACCTAATAAGAAAACGGGGAACCCCAAAAATTGTTCTTTTTGTCATGCAAGAGAGAAAAACTATTGATCAGCTGATTTTCAGCTCACATCTTATTTCGTACACAAACTTCAATGTAAGTAAGTTTCATTCTGCCGCGCAGTTACAAAGTTTTTTTGAATTGTATGAGTTTTTGGACCTTTTTAACTATTATAACAATTTTTATTATTATTATTTTAAATAGTTAAAGTGCTGTAAATTAAACATTTAGCGTTATGGGTCGTCGTACAACGATGGAACAGCGTAAACTGGTAATTAACCATTTTAGGAAAGGTCAGAGTGTGCGAAAAATTGCTGAAATGACAAATTTAAGTGCCTCAACTGTCCAATACATCATTCAACGCTTCGTTCGCGAAAATCGGTTGGAGAACAAGGGCAGAGAAGCACCTAATAAGATTTTCAACGCTTCAGACGAGCGTTATATTGTACGAAAAATTAAGAAAAATCCAAAGTTATCCGCTCCGAAGTTGGCTGCAGAGGTTCAGCGTGAAATAGGAAAATCATCCAGTGCTGAAACTGTCCGACGTGTGCTGCGCAATCATGACTTGAACGGTCGAGTAGCCCGAAAGAAACCATTCATTTCGAAAATGAATATACAACGCCGACTTGACTTCGCCAAAGAGCATATTATTAATACTCCTGCGTTCTGGAATACCGTTATTTTCGCGGATGAGTCTAAGTTTAATATTTTTGGCTCGGACGGAATGTCATATGTTTGGCGTAAAGCGAATACCGAGCTAAACAAGGAGAACCTTAAGCCCACAGTGAAGCATGGTGGCGGTAGCGTGATGGTTTGGGCCTGTATGTCAGCAGCCGGAGTAGGTGAATTGGTTTTTATTGAGGAAACAATGGACAAAATGAAGTACCTCGAGATTCTGAAAAACAATTTACTTCAAAGTGCAGACAAACAGGGTTTGCGGGAAGAATTTCGGTACTACCAAGATAATGACCCAAAACATAAATCTGGGATTGTGCAATCTTGGCTTATTTGGAACTGCCCACACTTGATGTCTCCACCACCACAGTCATCTGACATGAATGTGATTGAAAATCTTTGGTCTATTTTGGACAATAAAATAAGAACACACAAGATTTCTAATAAGCAAGACCTAAAGAAGGTACTGATGGAAGAATGGAAAAAAATCACACCAGACATCACTCAAAAATTGGTGGATTCAATGCCAAATAGACTCCAGGCTGTCATTAACGCTAAGGGATGTCAACTAAATATTAAAATCAACTTACTTTGTTTTTAGTTTGAACTTAAAGAGACTGTACGAAATAAGCTGTGACATGAATTTTCCTATTTTTTTCTTATTTTATTTTTTTATAGTGTCAAACACTAAAATTTTGAAAAAGTAAATTTTGGAAAATAAAAAACAAACCTTCCTTTCTAAAATGGCATTTATATTTTGTTCAAATTTTTGCTATATTAGGATTACGACTGCAGCAATTTTTAAACTGTCACTGTACGAAATAAGCTGGGAGCCACTGTATATGGCTTGAGTTTATTTTCCGTCATATATATTTCCATTTGCCTGCGCCACAGTTGATAATCCTGCCCGTTGAATCGATGTAGTTGGTACACTCTTGATTCTGCCATTTTATTCACTCGAGGTATGCACACAGATTCTTGAATCTCAGAGGAAACGAATGTGTCATCTATAATTGCAGAATTTTCAACAGTAACTTTGTCCATATGCCGTAGCTCAGTGGTTAGTGTGTTCGCCTTCTGATCTGTAGGTCGTGGTTCAATCCCCGGCTGATGCATAACAAATTTAATATCGATAAGATTATTCTTTCGAACGGTACCCACCTGTCGGCAAGCAATTGGCAATTCTTCCAACAGTAACAACTTGCCATTTAAAAGCTTCTTAAAGAACTCTGTGACAAAGCTCAGAAAAAGTGATGTTACAAGTGTTCTGCCGTTCAGAACCGGCTAAAATAAGTAGGTCCCTTCTAATATAGTCCAAAATTTAAGACGCACAACAGTAATGGAAGAGAAGCTCGGCCAATGAGTCCTTTGGGGCTTTATGTGCCACATTTAAATATAAATAAAACTTTGTCCATGTAATCAAAAAATACTATTTATGCGTTCGTGGCTCCTGGGCCCATAACCTGTTGTTCAATGTGATTTTATTTGAAAAAGAGCGGTACAACTTATATCTAAGAACATATTTATACTACAGAGTCATTGAAAATATACCTCTGTATGGAAGTATACCTCTATACATTATATGTGCATTATATCATATTACAATCTCGCTTTATTAAGTCATATGTACAATAGGTTATGTTGTTGCTTAATTATATCTCAAAGAGAGATAGAGAGAGAATATTGGAAATAAGAATAAAGATTATTACAATAAGTTATGTACTTTTAGTTATGTGCATAGTATATATGCATGTTTATACATATATACGAATATATATATGAAAACTTAATATTCAACATACAAATCCATGCGTACGTAGGTATGAATCGGTCATCGCACACTCTAAAGTTATTTATATAGTGAGGCTCGTTTGATTTTATAATCATGTTTATAGCAATAATTATCATTTCGGTTTTACCCCTGAAAGGGTAACCTTCGTCGATTTGACGAACACTGTTTTTATTTTCCATTTTTATCGCCATTCGCTTGTCATATAGGACTCTTTTTGCAATAACGTTAGTTTGAATTGTGCTTTAAAGTTGACGCTAAGCGACGTGAGCAAGACGTAAGTGCTTTTTTTGAAGTAAACTAAAACAAACTTCGTCAAAATGACGAAGTTTACCTTTTAAGCACTTTTACTTATTTCGAGCATATGCATGAAGCGTGCGAAAAATGCAAGAAAAGCTGTTGTGGGGAAAACAAATTTCAGCTTTGTGCCTCTTGTATAAAAAAAAGTAAATTCCAGTTTTTTTATTTTCTTCTTACTTCTGAAATAGTATTTTTCTTATTAATTTTTAAAATGCTTTCATGCAAAAATTGCTAAGTGAACTCATGTACATATATCTTCAATAAAACCCAACATTGCCGAATTTTGTTTAAAGAAGTGTATAATTTTAGCTCTTACAAGCCAAGAAATTAAATAATTGGAATTAATGATTTCTTTCATTTGATTCTTTTTCTTAATTAAAGTTATAAAACAGACTTCGTCGGAGCGACAAACATTACCTTCAGTGTATGTAAAAATACCGCTACCCTTTAAGGGTTAACAAATTCTTAATTATTGTGAACGATAATTGCCGAAGTATATATTGTAACGAGTATCGATGGTTGTTGTGAGTAGCATGAATAATGGTAGCATGGAAACGAATATCAACAAAAAGCAATAGGTGATAACTAGAAAAAGCCAACGAGAAAGAATGAAAAGAAACTCGTTTACAATAAAGGAAGATTCTGGAGTGTTGCTACACAGTATAAATAGGGCTAGTTTGTTGAATCAGTCCAATTCCGAAAGTGATCGTGCAAACATTGATAGAGTGTTATAGCCTAGACAGACGGCAGCCTAATCCGGGATTACTGAGTTAATTCGAATTAACTCGGGCATTAACTGCAACTAATCCGCATAAACTCTATGAGTTAATTCTCAAAATAAAAGAGGATTAGGGCAATTTGCGATGGCAACACTGCTGAAAATTGTCTATTGTGAATTTTTCTCCATCCATTTTACAAAATATTAGGTGTGTTCGCTAACAAAAAACTTTCAACAATTATTAACAGTTTTTAACATGAAAAGTCTTGGCGAACAAATAAATCCAGCTGTCAATTACGAATGTTGAATGTCAAATTACAAGTTTCTGATAGTTTTCAGTTCACGTACTTCTTGTAGATTTTCTCATATCGAGAGTGATAGATGACAGAAATTGATAGTGATAGTAATGTAAGTGGACAGATCTAATAAAACAGCAATCAGCCGTTTAGTTAATCCGCAATACTGCCGTCTGTCAGGTTATTATTTTATTCGGATTAAGTGCGCCGGTAATCCGGAATTAGGCTGCCTTTTGTCTAGGCTATTAGAGACAAATATTGCAAGAACAATAAAGAGTGATTGTAAATAGAAGTATTTATTACATATCTTGTTGTTGGGCATAGTAACTACAAAATAAATGTTACAATTATTATTGACGGAATTCAGTGATTGAATAGGGTTGATTCGAAGAGAACTAAACGTTCACTAAATAAAAACGTAGCAATATGTACGAACTTGTAGTCTTTACTCACTTTATTTGCTCTACACATAACAATCGAGGTATTGGGAGTATAAATTATTTCGTGGGGTTTTAATAACAGTTGTCGCTACTAGTTTATTATTCCATAGTTTCATCTGGAAAGTCATCATTTGGCTTTCTTTTTCAGTATCTGTCATTTCGCTGAAGTGTAAACAACATAGATTCTGTATGCTCCGAAAATGTCAGCTTTTGTACCGAATAATGTGTTTTTGAGGGGAGTTTTACTTCATTACTTGAATATAGAAAAGGCTGCAGATTGTCATTTTATTTTAGTGGAAGTTTATAGCGACCATGCTTTAGCTGAACGGACGTGTCAGAAGTTGTTGGCATGATTAAAAAGTGACAATTTTGATTTGGAAAACGAAGAATAACCCGGAGCTCTCCCAAAGTTTGAGGATGAAGAATTGGAGGCAAGCCTCGATGAAGATCCATCAAAACTGTATGATGAACTCGCAAAAACACTTGGAGCCACTGAGCCAACCATTTGCCATCATTTAAACGTAATGGGAGTGATCCGAAATGTAGGAAATTGGGTACGATATGAACTGATGCCAAAAGACGTCCAACGACGTTTTTTCACGTATAAACAACTGCTCCAACGGAAAAAAAGAAAGAGGTTTTTGCATCGAATTGTGACCAGCGAAGAAAAGTGGGTCCACTACGATAATCTAAAACGTCGGGCAACGTATGGATATTCGGCCATGCCTAATCATCGACGGCCAAGCCGAATATTTATGGCGAGAAGATCATGCTGTGTATTTGATGGGACCAGCTGGGTGTGGTGTATCATGATCTGTTGAAATCGCATCCGGCGATCACAGGATACCTGTACCAAGGACCCTTGATTCATTTGAGCCCAACGTTTCGATAAAAACGGTCGCAATATGCCGATACACACGACAATTTTATTTTGCAACATGATAATGCTCTGCCAAATATTGCGGTGCCCGTTAAAACGTACTTAAAAACGCTCAAATGGGAAGTCGACCCCACCCGCCGTATATACCAGATAGTACTCCTTCTGATTACAATTTGTTCCGCTTCCTGCTTCCATTCTTATGAAGAAGCCAAAAATTGGGTCGATTCATGGATTGCCTCAAAACATGTCGACTCCTTTCGAGGCGGAATCCTTATGCTGCTGGAAATATGGGAAAAGCGACGAACAATTCTTTGAACATTGACTGTATAACCAATTTCTCACAATAAAATTCTCACAGTTACTCATACGGTATATTGTCCTAATCGTCCGTTCCTATTCGCTTAATGTTCTTTAATCTCATTGCAATGTAAGTAATTAAGAAATACAATATTGTTACGTTTTTACCTTGTGAACGTTTAATTCTATTCGAATCAACCCTGTTCAATCACTGGATTCTGTAATAATTGCAACACTTGTTTTGTGGTAACTATGTCCAAGAACAATTTATTAAATCAACTCCACTGATTCAACTATTTACAATCACTCTTTAATTTAACTTGCTATCGTGTGATAATGGCTCGACCACTTGATGGTATTATGTTGCCTCTATCACTTTCGTAGTCGAATTGACTACATTTGCCAACAATTGCCTTATTTATACTCTGTGGCAATACTCCAGAATCTTCTTTTATCGTAGTCGAGTTTATTCCCTTTCTTTCCGTTGGCTTGTTCTGGTTATCACCTATTTCTTTTTGTTGACATTCGCAATTCCCTCCAAGTGCACTACTTTAAACTTTGCTCTTTTATGCCAGGTATTTTGAATACCATACACAACGTCATTAATTATTGTTATTATCTCATATGGTCCTTCGCAATGAGTATGTAGCTTAGGGGACAGGCCTTTCCTTCGTTGTGGATTATGAAATACTACAAGCTCTCCTTCTTAGAACCCTTTGGAATTTGCTTTTAAATCGTACCGGGCCTTCATCATGTTGCTTATCATCTACGACCACTCTCTGATGTAGTTCGTCCAACTTTTGCCGCTTTTCGCTAGTGTAATTACCTTCGGTTGATCTCGTTGGAATTGCGACTCCAAATTTTATCTCTGCTACCAGTCTTAACTCGGGTCCAAAAATTTCCATTGTCGGTGTAGTAGCCGTGAGCATCGATATGCCATGAGGAATATTGGCATATGTACATCCCAGCCTTTTGGGTATTTATCTACGACTTTTCTCAGATATTCCTCCAAGGTACGGTTAAACCATTCTACCACGCCATTAAATTGTGGATGCAAGGGTGTTGTACGAGTGTATACCTAACATACGGGATATCTCTTGAAATACAACTGATTCGAAATTACGACTTTGGTTCTAGTGTAACTCCATCGGTACACCAAAACGAGTAATCCATTGGTTGATGAATGCATCCATAACTGTACTACCTTCTTGATTCAGAATGGGATAACCTTCAGGCCATTTACTGAAGTTATCTATAACCACCAGAACATACTTGTTTCCTGCGTTGCTTGTTGGAAATGATCCAGCTATGTCCATAGGAAGTCGTTCAAGTGGAGCACCCACGGTGTATTGGTGCATCTTACCTTTACTTTTCTTAGTGGGACCTTTGGCCATTGCACATTGCTCACAATCCAATCAACGACATGGTCATGGCATTCAACCCAATAAAATCTGTTCTTTATTTTCTCGACAGTTTTGGTGATTCCCAAATGCTCTCCACTGGAAGCATTGTGATATTCGGCTATCATTTAATTTACGCTTGCCTTGGATACAACTAGGAGATCATTTGTGATTTTTCCATCTTCACTTTCCCATGCTCTGAATAGACATCCATCTCTCAAGTTCAGGTTTTGCCACTGGGTCCAGTATGCCTTTGCTATTGGACTCTCATTAGTTATTTCTTCCCAATCTGGACGTATGCCCTGCTCTTGGTATTTCATAATCTTCGCGAGATCTGGGTCCTTCCATTAATCTTCTTCAACTCATTCGCTGGTCCATGACTCTTCCGGCAAGACATTCGTAAGTCGTAAATTGACAATATGATTTTGGTTTCTTAACCGAGAACAATGTTTACTATCCATGTTGCAAGTACGATGAGATGGAATATCAGCACTACTACGACGACGTACATCACGATCTTTCTTGGAGAATTCGCTTGAGGTTACTTGCATCGTAGGCGATAATCACGCGCCATATGGCCTTATGCCTTTTTGTCGCTAATGAAGCACTTACCACTAAACGTATTTTTGCGTTGATTCCTTGTCCTTGCTTTAAGCATCAAAATCGGTTGATGACAATCACGCGCCGTGTGTCCTCGCTTGTCGCATATGGGGCATATACCTGTAAATTTATTTTCACGTCGACTCCTTGTTCTTGCTTCAGGTTGCACTATTGACTTGACTGCCTGACACACTGTTTCAACCAGATCTGGTGTTTCTTCTTCTAGTTGGCATACTCGTTGCGCTGGTCGACACATTTAACTGGCGGCTTCATACTTCAAGGCACTATTGATTATTTCGGCATATGTATTCCTTGGTGACATTATTAGGGCGCGTTTAGACTCTCCATCACGTATCCCGTGTATGAAAGCGTCTATTTTTATTTTTTCGATGAATTTTTTCGATTTACCGGAGAACGCTAGATGACATAAGCGCTCAATATCGGAAGCGAAGTCCTGAAGGCTCTCATTACTCCTTTACACTCGTGATCTTAATTCCACTCGTTGCAATTGGATCTTATATTCATTTCCATATTTGCGCTGAAATGTGTCCATCAGTGATGAGAACCATCTGCAAGATTTCTGACACATTACCCTATTCGATCACTGGCTTCTGTCAATAATAACTGCAACATTTGTTTTTTGCTAACTATATCCAATTAATCAATTTAATCAATTATACTTATTCACCTATTTACACTTATTTATACTTATTCACTCTTTAATTTAACTTGCTATCGTGTGATGTTGGCTCGACCACTTGATAGTGTTATGTTGCCTCTGTCACTTTCGGAGTCAAATTGAATTCATTTGTCAACAACTGGACTTATTTATTCTCTGTGGAAACACTCCAGAATCTTCTTTTATCGCAGTAGATTTTCTTTTTTTTTTTTCTTTCTTGTTGGATTGTTCTGGTTATCACCTATATCTTCGATGATACCATTATTCGTGCAATTCACAATTAGTAATGAATAACCAACCATCGATACTCGTTACAATATATATGTGTTACGTGACTTTCTAGTTTGGAAAATATGTATTGAATCGTGTTTCGTCGGTAACACAACGTTCGGTATTTTCAAAATCATATTTTGTGAATGACATATAATTTCTATGTTAGTATATGTCATTATAAATATATTATAAATAAAGGGTTATCCATTTCGTGGTTTCAAAAGTATAGGGCTAGAATTCGACATCTGTCAAACTGAGTTGTTAAAACAATTTCCTTCTTTTTCAGCTCAAAGTCTGACATTTGCGAAAATGGATCGCTTAACTATCGCACAACGCATTAAAATTGTAAAAACCTACTACAAAAATGGTGATTCTGCCACAGCCACATATCGTGCAATTGGCAAAATTGTGAAGAAATATGAAGAGACTAGATCGGTTACAGATATTGTAAGGCCTGTGCATCATCGTTTCGCTCGTACCACCGAAAATATCGCTGCTGTAAGTGAAAGTGTTGCCGAAGACCCGAATGTTTCGATTCCTCGTCGTTCTCAGGAATTAGGACTGTCTTACGGCACATTATGGCGTATTTTGCATTTGGATCTACACCTACATCCATATAAAATCCAGCTCACACAACAACTGAAGCCAGCTGACCATTCACAACGTTGTAGATACGTCGAATGGGTGCTTGAACAACAGGCGGTGGACGGCGATTTTTCGAACAAAATTTTCTTCAGCGACGAAGCACATTTCTCACACGGTGGGTATGTTAACAAACAAAATTGTCGTATTTGGGGTTCTGAGAATCCTCAAGTAATTGAAGAGAGGCCACTACATCCACAAAAAGTCACTGCTTGGTGCGCTCTTTGGTCCGGAGGTGTGATTGGACCTTACTTCTTCGAAAACGACTATGGAACGACTGTCACCGTCAATTCGGATCGTTATGGTCATATGATAACCGACTTTTTTATGCCTGCTATTGAAGAATACGACTTAGAGAATATGTGGTTTCAACAAGACGGTGCCACATGCCACACAACTCGAGCGAATATGGCTTTATTGCAAGAGAAATTTTCTGGCCGCGTAATTTCTCGTCGTGGCGATATCAAGTGGCCACCAAGATCATGCGATTTGACACCGCTTGACTTTTTTTTGTGGGGCTACGCGAAAGACCGTGTTTATGCAGATAAACCTTTAACTCTTGAGCACCTAAAAACCAACATTCGTCACGTTATGGCTGAGATACCGCCCAATATGTGTCAAAAAGTGGTCGAAAATTACCTCAAAAGAATCGATGCTTGCAACAATTCGCGTGGTGGTCATTTAAATGATGTAGTATTTCACACATAGTGTCAACGTTCAGACTTTATAATAAAAAAGAAATATCATGATAAAAAATATTTTATATGTGTTTTATTTACATTTACTTTTGAAACCGCAATATGGATAACCCTTTATATTACATATTACAATTTCTTCTACATATTATTTGCCTGGAATTAATATAATCTAGTTAGTTGAGTATTGCAATGATATTGATTTGTCATCCGTATCTATCCTACACAACGATGATAAGTTGGGACAAATTTAAAATTAAAGAACTACCTTGCATGCAGAAGGTAGTTCTATAATTTTAAATGTGTCCCAGCTTATCATCGTTGTGTAGGCATCAAATCAAAAAATATTACGCTGTGTCTAGTTATATGAATTGCGCGAAATGGATCACCTTGTGCTTGTATAGGCTGATTTCATTATCATAGATAATAAAATATTTTCGGAATGAAAATAAAAAGCATTGTTTTCTGTTGTCGCAAGAAGGACACCTTAAATGTCATTTGGAATTTGCCTCATCCATCGGATGTATTCGAAAACATCCGAAACGGAGCATAAGCTTTTACTATGAACTCGATTAGTTTTTTTCTAAAATAGAAGTTGGTTATTTCGCTGCAACTTTTTGGTTTCTTTCTCGCTTCAAGAAGGAAATATTGAATACTACCATGTTTTGTTGTTTGCTAAAACCACTCGCGGTGAAATACATAATGCGCGATATATTCCTTATTACAATTTTAAAAATACTGAGCAGACTTTGATGAAAGTTACAAGAGTTTGCTTTTCTAAGTGAACTTTAATAACGTTATTTCAAATAATACTTGGGAATTGCATTAAAAAATCAGAGCCTGCTATAGAAACTGCTTTAAACAATTACATTTACGGGTAGATATTAATCTTTAATGAAGTGGTTTTTAAAGTACTTCAGTTTTATGATGGAAAAGTTTTGTTTAGAGAGTTAGAATCAGGGGAACTGAATATTTTTTTTTAGGGGTTCCTTAAATGTCAAAATTATTTACGTATATAGTTGGGCAATTGTAACTCTCCTTGATAACTTTTCAAAAATTGATCACTTTTAAAACTTTGATTAGTAACAATTGAATTAATGAATTTGGCTGAGCTTCTTTTCCAGTACTGTTGCGCGTGTTAAATTTTGGACAGCATTAGAAGGGACCTACTTATTTTAGCCGGTTCCGAACGGCAGAACAATTGTAACATCATTTTTTCTAAGTTCTGTCACAGAGTTATTTTAGAAGCTTTTCCATGGCAAATTGTTACTGTCAGAAGAATTGTCAATTGTTTACGGACAGGTGGATACCGTTCGAAAGAAATATCTTTTTGATATTAAAGTTGTGCTTCAGTCGCGGTTTGAAACCACGACCACGATCTGAGGATCAACACACTAACCACTGAGCTACGGCACCCAAGTTAACATAGTTAAGAACTAAACTATGATAAAAAACGATTTAGGCGGTTTTAAAGGGGTTGCATTGTTTTTTTGTTGCGAGAATCTTTCACTATAATCTTTGAACTAAGAGTAAAATTTTAAAACTTTTTTATGTGAGACGTGATCCACCTTAATGTACAATACATACACAGTATATTTAACAATATTACTAGATATATCAGTCTGTTACACTCTGTAAGTATTTCATGTTATACTCAAACATTTAATTTTGATTGTAGGTGGCGTCTTTGTTGTCCTCCTTTGTGGTTTGGCTTTGGCTGTTGTGGTCGCCATTTTGGAATTTTGTTGGAATTCGAAAAAGAATGTACAAATGGCGGTTGCAGCATCAGCGAACCCGTCCGCATCAGCGTTATCGACTGCCGCAACTGAGAATCAATCATTATGTTCTGAAATGGCTGAAGAGTTACGCTTCGCACTGCATTGTCATACATCGAAACAGAGGCCTGCATTTCGACGTAATTGCGCTAAATGTATGTCTGTTAGTGTTTCTGGTAGTGATAGTGCTGGCAGCGGTGTAGTACATAATTCGCATCATAGGCACGTACATTATCCACATTATTATTATCATCCTTCAGCGACATACGTACCGGTTGCAGGAGGTGGCAGTGAAGGGAACGGCCGCGGTGGTGGTGGCAGTGGTAGTATTAGCGGTGGTGGAGGTGATATGCCACATATTAGCAGTAATGTTCAGTATAATTATTTGAATTAAGTTTTTCAATATATGTAAGAAGATCCTTCCTTGGATATAAAAATCTGCCTGAATATTATATACATATGTACATCCATACAAGCATCCATACATACATACATTCATTCATAAGTATGTGTGTATGATTGGATGTATGTATGTATGGATGCTTGTATGGATGTACATATGTATATAATATTCAGGCAGATTTTATGTCAATGTTCTTTCAAAGAAGGATCTTCTTACATTTCTACACATATATACATATTGCATACATATATACTTATACACATGCATATATTTAATGTAATCTAATCGATAATAAAATAATATCAATAATAAATTCATTTTATTTGAAATTTGCATTGGTTTTACTTCTTGATATCATTAAAAGTCAATTCAGGGATGACGAATAGATCAAAAAACGTATATCGTTTTTGTGCAGCCAAAAACGCGCATTTATTTCGTCGTTCAGTTTGTCCAATACCGCTTCATAATAAACTCCTGCGACTGTTTTTCCCTTCTGCGGATAATCGATGAAGATTATGACATATGCATCTCAAAAATCGGATGCCAAAACCTTCCCTGCCGAGCATTGGTCCTTTAGTCACTTTGGTCGGTTTTCGTGGCTTTCCAGCCACTCAGCAGACTAACTATGTTAACAAACAAAATTGTCGTATTTGGGGTGCTGAGAATCCTCAAGTAATTGAAGAGAGGCCACTACATCCACAAAAAGTCACTGCTTGGTGCGCTCTTTGGTCCGGAGGTGTGATTGGACCTTACTTCTTCGAAAACGACTATGGAACGACTGTCACCGTCAATTCGGATCGTTATGGTCATATGATAACCGACTTTTTTTTGCCTGCTATTGAAGAATACGACTTAGAGAATATGTGGTTTCAACAAGACGGTGCCACATGCCACACAACTCGAGCGAATATGGCTTTATTGCAAGAGAAATTTTATGGCCGCGTAATTTCTCGTCGTGGCGATATCAAGTGGCCACCAAGATCATGCGATTTGACACCGCTTGACTTTTTTTTGTGGGGCTACGCGAAAGACCGTGTTTATGCAGATAAACCTTTAACTCTTGAGCACCTAAAAACCAACATTCGTCACGTTATGGCTGAGATACCGCCCAATATGTGTCAAAAAGTGGTCGAAAATTACCTCAAAAGAATCGATGCTTGCAACAATTCGCGTGGTGGTCATTTAAATGATGTAGTATTTCACACATAGTGTCAACGTTCAGACTTTATAATAAAAAAGAAATATCATGATAAAAAATATTTTATATGTGTTTTATTTACATTTACTTTTGAAACCGCAATATGGATAACCCTTTATATTACATATTACAATTTCTTCTACATATTATTTGCCTGGAATTAATATAATCTAGTTAGTTGAGTATTGCAATGATATTGATTTGTCATCCGTATCTATCCTACACAACGATGATAAGTTGGGACAAATTTAAAATTAAAGAACTACCTTGCATGCAGAAGGTAGTTCTATAATTTTAAATGTGTCCCAGCTTATCATCGTTGTGTAGGCATCAAATCAAAAAATATTACGCTGTGTCTAGTTATATGAATTGCGCGAAATGGATCACCTTGTGCTTGTATAGGCTGATTTCATTATCATAGATAATAAAATATTTTCGGAATGAAAATAAAAAGCATTGTTTTCTGTTGTCGCAAGAAGGACACCTTAAATGTCATTTGGAATTTGCCTCATCCATCGGATGTATTCGAAAACATCCGAAACGGAGCATAAGCTTTTACTATGAACTCGATTAGTTTTTTTCTAAAATAGAAGTTGGTTATTTCGCTGCAACTTTTTGGTTTCTTTCTCGCTTCAAGAAGGAAATATTGAATACTACCATGTTTTGTTGTTTGCTAAAACCACTCGCGGTGAAATACATAATGCGCGATATATTCCTTATTACAATTTTAAAAATACTGAGCAGACTTTGATGAAAGTTACAAGAGTTTGCTTTTCTAAGTGAACTTTAATAACGTTATTTCAAATAATACTTGGGAATTGCATTAAAAAATCAGAGCCTGCTATAGAAACTGCTTTAAACAATTACATTTACGGGTAGATATTAATCTTTAATGAAGTGGTTTTTAAAGTACTTCAGTTTTATGATGGAAAAGTTTTGTTTAGAGAGTTAGAATCAGGGGAACTGAATATTTTTTTTTAGGGGTTCCTTAAATGTCAAAATTATTTACGTATATAGTTGGGCAATTGTAACTCTCCTTGATAACTTTTCAAAAATTGATCACTTTTAAAACTTTGATTAGTAACAATTGAATTAATGAATTTGGCTGAGCTTCTTTTCCAGTACTGTTGCGCGTGTTAAATTTTGGACAGCATTAGAAGGGACCTACTTATTTTAGCCGGTTCCGAACGGCAGAACAATTGTAACATCATTTTTTCTAAGTTCTGTCACAGAGTTATTTTAGAAGCTTTTCCATGGCAAATTGTTACTGTCAGAAGAATTGTCAATTGTTTACGGACAGGTGGATACCGTTCGAAAGAAATATCTTTTTGATATTAAAGTTGTGCTTCAGTCGCGGTTTGAAACCACGACCACGATCTGAGGATCAACACACTAACCACTGAGCTACGGCACCCAAGTTAACATAGTTAAGAACTAAACTATGATAAAAAACGATTTAGGCGGTTTTAAAGGGGTTGCATTGTAGTAGTAGTAATAGGGGGTGATTGTATGATGAAGGGATTGCCGGTGGGCTGCACGTTGGCTATGCCTTGCCAGGTAATGGTGAGGATGTTGTTGTTGTTGATATTGTGTGTTGCTGCCGCCACAGTACCGAACGCAATAGCACACACTTTTTCTTATTTTTAGTTTAAAATTCACTTTACCACGTTAATTTTAAGTTTCGTTTATATGTTTATTTATTTTTATTTTCTATTGGTTTATTACAATTGATTAGTTATAGTTTTAAATTTTGAGTTTGCTTAAGTTTTGTTTGTTATATATTGTTTTTTAGTTAAATTGTAGAAAAAAAAAAAAGAAAAAAATCGCGCGCACTGCACTGTGTTTATATAGATCCAAAAAAAGAATGAACCTAGAGGCTGATAAGGCTGATAAGAAGAGGTATTGCACTGTCATAGAAAATAATTAAAGCAAAGGCAGAAAGAGAGAGAGAGAGAAAGAGTAAGAAAGTAAGTGCAATAAAAGAGAGTGGTAGCAAAGAAATATAATACAATAAAGAGAGAGAGAGAGAGAGAGAAAGAGTAAGAAAGTAAGTGCAATAAAAAGAGAGTGGTAGCAAAGAAATATAATACGATACACAGGCAGTGCTGCGGCTTCACTCTGGCGTAGACATTCCGCCCCCCTTGCAGGAATACTGCAAAGGAGACGCAAAATCTATACCAGGGAGTGAGAAAGAGAAGAAAATTAACAAAAAATTAAAATTACCAAAAAAAAATATAAATATTGCTTAAAAATATCGTGATAGAAAATAACACAATTATATGAAATCAATTCAGAGAGCAATATCAATGCAAAATTTGAAAGCATTAACAATGGCAATAAATAAAGAGAGAAAATATATTAATTTACAATAAAAAATTCAGTTCAATAAAATTCAATACTTAAACCAAGGAGAGAGAAAATTACCAGAGTAAAATTATATTCTTAAGAAGTAATTATAGGAGAGAACCTTAACCAACTTAAAAAAGTAAATACAGATCGCTTAATAAAAGACTTGCAGTATTTGGTTAAATGGTTGGATTGTATAGACCGAAATTTGAAAATGGCGCTGCTGCTGCTTGTGGTTGAGGATAAACGGCTGGTGCTTGACCCCGGAACATCGAAGCTGCTGAGAACATCGGGATCATCGTCGGCGTTTGCATTGGCATAATGATCTGAGGAAATACTGGTTGCGATGGCGTCGATTTAGCACAAGCACACGCTGCCTGCGGCGGAAGAGACGGAGCGCTGCGTTTCTTTGATTTTCGATGACGCCGTTTAGACCCTGGCTTAACACTCTCTCCGTGAAGCAGCGTATGGTGCCTGCCCGAGCAACGTCGACATCTTGATGTGATTTGACACCGGTCAACATGGTGGTTGTAGGCCAGGCAGTTCAAACAGCAACGATGCCGCACCACTATCTCAAACCTTTCCACCACTTGCATTGCGATGAAGCGAGAACAACTGCGCAATGGGTGCTTTCCCTTACATAAGCGACAACCAAGACGGAGTTGACAATGCGCACCGTTTTTCCGTGGGTTGGAGAAATGACCGGTCGTTCTCTTGTTGTTCGGCGACATGTTTCCACTGACAAAAAGAGACAAACAAACAAAAAATACTGGTGAGTAGTATGAAACATGTTAAGGAAGAGCTACCAGTTTTACAACGGGTCGAGTTAGAACGCCTTTTGCGGTTCGAATATCAGCTACCCGAACGCGAGAGTCAGCCCCAAGATAAGTTTTTTGGACTCTACCTAGTCTCCATTCATTTGGTGGTAAATTCTCATTGCGAATAACAACTAGATCCCCCACACAAATGTCCTTTTGCGGATATTTCCACTTTGTGCGCTTGTGTAACTCCTTCAGATACTCGTCCTTCCATCGTAGACAGAAGGATTGGTAGATAATTTTAAGTCGTTGCCACCTATTAACAATACTCAAAGATTGGTCGGAGACATCAATCTCAGCAGGCGACAACAACGCCGAACCGATCAAGAAATGACCAGGCGTAAGAGGAGTTAAGTCTGATGGATTGTCGGACATAGGGCTCAACGGTCTCGAATTGAGGCATGCTTCGATACGTGATAACAACGTACTGAACTCCTCCAGAGTATATTTCTGACCGTGAGGAAGCTTCTTTAAATGAGCCTTAAAGCTCTTGACGCCTGCTTCCCAGAGACCACCCATGTGCGGAGCACCGGCAGGAATAAACCGCCATTCTAAATTCTGATGGCTTTGAGCGGTTCCGACAGTGTCACGAACTTGGCATAGAAATTTTTCTCCTTCAGCTCGTAGAGCTCGAGAAGCGCCAACAAAGGACGTTCCATTGTCCGAGAATATCAGGGCTGGGCAGCCACGACGGGAGAAGAAGCGTGAGAATGCTGCGAGGAACGTAGGTGTTGTCATATCACTTGTTGCCTCAAGGTGAATGGCCTTCGTTGCGAAGCACACAAAAACACAGACATACCCCTTTGTGATACGACATGCTCGGCCTATATACGCCTTTATGTCAAAGGGGCCGGCAAAGTCTACTCCGGTCGTAGCAAATGGGCGTGAAAGGGCCGTGCGTTCGGGCGGTAATGCGGCCATTATTTGTGTGTACTGCTTTTGCCTGTCGAGAAGACAAGGTTTGCAGTTGTGCACCGTCGTTTTTATTAAGGTTTTCAACTTAGGCACCCAAAATTCCATGCGTAATAGTCGCAGAAGCAGTTGATTGGAGCTGTGAATAGAAATCACATGGACAAATTTGACCAACAAGTGAGTAAAGCGTCCAGAATACGGGAGTATGATGGGAAATCTCTCTCTGTAAGAGAGAGCCGAGGAGTGTGCTAAACGTCCGTTAACGCGCATCACGCCCTGTGAATCCAAAAACGGATTGAGTGATAGTATATCACTCTTACTCGAAATCGGGAGTTTCTTAAGTAAATCCGCGTATTCCTGAGAGAAATAGCGCATTTGACACAATCTTATTAATCTGTTACGCGTGGAGATTATCTCTTCGGTGGAGATGACTAGAGAGCTAAATGTATATCGTGTTCGTCGTACAACGTTGGCATTGTTGAAATACCGCAGGATATATGACACGACACGTAAGGCGCGCGGAAGAGAGGAAAACCGATTCAGAATATCCTCCGAGACATCTGATCTCACGTAGTGAGATTTTATTCTTCTTGTCTCAGGAATGGCGCTCATACCCGCATCAGGTGTTATAGTTGGCCAATACTGGCGTTGCATCTTCAGCCATCTAGGGCCGTGCCACCACAATTCATTATTTGCCAGTTCCTTGGCGGTGGTTCCGCGAGTAGCCACATCGGCTGGGTTGTCGGTGGAACTCACATGCTGCCAATTAGAGTCACCAATTTTCTCTATTATCGATGAGACTCGATTTGCCACGAACGTGGTCCAATGGCATGGAGGCCTTTGTAACCACGAAAGAACGATGGTAGAATCAGTCCACGCAAACACAGTGTATGTTGGAACCTGAAGCTGCGGTATCAAAGAATCTAACAGCCGCGCCAGGAGTTCTGCCCCGCAGAGCTCTAAGCGTGGCAATGAGAGCGTCTTAACAGGAGCAACGCGTGTTTTCGCAGCCAACAAATGGGTATGAACTTCACCCGAAGGGCTTTCTATACGCACATATATTGCCGCTGCATAGGCCCTTTCTGATGCATCGCAGAAGCCGTGAACTTGCATCATAGAGTCCGGAGAGAACTGCACGAAACGAGGAATGCGAATTGTGCTCAGATTAGGATAATCCGACAGAAACGCTTGCCACTTGTGAAGCGTCAGTGGCGTTAGTGACTCATCCCAATCAGTGTGATCGAGCCACACCTGTTGCATCAACATCTTTGCCACCACAATCTTTGGTGCCAACCATCCAGCAGGATCGAAAAGTTTGGAGATAGTGGACAGTACTTCTCGCTTCGTAAAAGACGCTTTGTGCGGAAGAGACTCAGGAGAGAAAAAAAAGTGATCAGAACCTGCGTTCCATCTGAGCCCAAGGGTTTTTGCGGTACTCGTATCCGAGATATTTAAGAATTCCGAATCCAGAAGGTGATCTGAAGGCAGGTTCTCAAGTATCCGTTGGTGGTTTGATGTCCACTTCCTCAAAGAAAACCCTGCGGTACGTAATACCGAAACAAGTTGGTCACGAGCTAGTATAGCTTCGTCCAACGTGTGTGCTCCGCCCAGTACATCGTCTACGTACATCGAGTGTTTGAGAAGATTTGACGCGACAGGGTTAGCCAGTTCGTTTTCGTTTGCAAGTTGCAACAACGTTCGAATAGCTAAGTACGGAGCACAATTCACGCCAAATGTCACAGTTTGTAGTTCAAAGCTATGAACATCTTCGGCTGGTGACTTTCGGAAATATATGCGTTGAAAAGGCGCATGATCTGGGTGTACCATAATTTGGCGGTACATTTTCTCGATATCGGAATTGAAAACAAAACGGAAAAATCTCCATCGTAATAACAGTACCATCAAATCCGATTGCAATATAGGTCCAGTATAAAGGACATCGTTCAAACTATTGCCCGTGGAGGTCCGACACGAAGCATTAAAAACCACACGAAGTTTAGTAGTAGTACTATCCGGCTTCACCACGGCATGGTGAGGCAGATAGTAGAACGAATTGACTTCTGTAGAAGCGCTTGTCTCGGTTGGTTTCATGTGGCCTAACTCGAGATATCCCAAAATTACGTTGTCGTAGTCAACTTTGAATTGTGGGGCCTTAACTAAGCGCGCTTCGTTTCGGAAAAATTGGGCTCGAGCGGAGCTGCGCGAATCGCCCAGCGGTAAATCTTGGGGAAACTGCCTCTTGAACGGCAATGATACCACGAATCTGCCTTCGTGATTCCGAAACGTGGTCCTGTTGTAGTACTCTTCACAATAAGATTCTTCAGGAGTCTTTCGGATAGCCGTTGGGATGTCTTCCAGTTCCCAGAATTTAGAAATTTGTCGTTCCAGGCTTACTTCATTGTAAAATGATTGAACTCGTGTGTTGGGTGGTGATGTCGTGTAACGACCGGTAATAATCCAACCGAAAACCGTGTTTTGAGCAATCAAAGCTCCAAGAATGCCCTTGTGAATTCCTTCCAGCATGATAGAAGGGTAGACGTCACCACCTAGAACCAAATCCACAGAAGAACCTTGATGCTGACGTCTGTCGGCTAGTCGCAGACCAGCAAATTCGTCACGTAAGTTCTTGAGAATCGAGCACGACGGCAGTTGTCCAGTTAACTTCTTTAATACAAAGGCATCTACCGTGATAGAAACTGCAGCGTTTATAGGCGAACCGATTTCTAAAGAACACATTTTTGATGAATGTGCCGTAACCACCTCGTTCAGACCCGTGACCTCAGTTCGAACGTCGCAAACAGGGAGGCGCAACCTATTTCGCAAGCGTTCGGATATGAAGGTCGCTTCAGATCCAGAGTCGATTAGGGCACGAGCAGTAAACGTAGCATTCTGGTGTCTGATGTGCACCATAGCCGTTCCGAGTAATACCGGACCATCTCTCGGTGGATGATTGTGGGTTCTTGAACTTGTATTGGGCCCACTTGTTGGCGCAGTTTGCAGCTGACAAGTGAACGATTGTCGCGACCTTTCTGCCGCCGTGGCTGATGTTGATGGAAGTTGTTCCTCACTGGGACTGGATCCTTGTTCCGGCCTATGCAATAAAGAGTGATGTCTTTTGTTACACGCGGAGCATGAAAAAAGACTCTTGCAAGAGGTGGATTCGTGAGAGTTTGCTAAGCAATTGATACAAAGCTTGTATCTCTTCACGGTGTTATAGCGATCACTCACTGACAGCTTCAAAAAATCTGGGCAGGTGCGCAAATGATGCATCTTCTGGCACACTTGACAATTTTGCTTCCGGACATTCACTTGGTATGTGTGAATATTCTGCGAATTCACTGAATTATTAGGACGCCTGGGGAGATCAAATCGACCGGGTTGCCGAATCTGTGGCTGGCTGTTTTGCCGATTTTGTGGTTGTCTGGGTTGCCATGTACCACCTCGAATGTCCAAGACCGACTCCAAGGTCTGAAAGCGTTCGGTTAAAAAAGTATCAAAGGCTCTCCATGTAGGTATTGCGCGCTTATTCTTAATAGACTGCTCCCACAGACACAAGGTGGTGTCGGGGAGTCTCGTAGAACACAGATAAACAAAAATTGCATCCCAATGATTGGTATCGATATCCAATAGTTGCAAATTCGTTATACAGTCATTAATCGTTCGCTGTAAAAGCTTTATGTTCGCACCAGTTTCTAGAACCACCGGCTGCAAATTGAACAGGGCCTTCAACTGAACATTCACCAGAATTCGTTTATTTTCGTACCTCTCCTCAAGATTATGCCATGCAAGGAGGAAGCCATCATTAGTCAACGGAGTTGGCTTAATGATATTGTGAGCTTCACCTCGCGTTTTCTGAAGCAGGTGGTATAATTTCTCCACGGGCGATAACCGTGGATTGTTCCGGTATAATGCCGTAAACATATCCCGAAAACTGGGCCATGACACATAATCTCCATGGAAACATGCTGTATCGCATGGTGGCAGTTGAATTGCAGGAACTTGCGAGCATTGGTGAGAGGAACTCTCAGCGGGCGCATCCGCAACAACGGGAGACGACATGATCACAGTCAAATCATGAATATGCGCGTTAATATTTGCTAAGCAACGAATGTAACATATTTTACAATCCTTATATTTTGCTTTAATCTGAGCTAGGTCAGTCGCTTCAGTTTCCTGCGCGATAATAGAGATGTATGCCGCTTTCAGGTCGCTCCATGATGCCTCGAAATCCTTCCTCTGGACGTCAAGCGCATATGTGCTATGAGTGTCGGTTTCTATGAGCTGGAAATACTTGTCGGTTTCTTCTATATCCTCAGCGGCAGCGTAAAAACGTTTAATATCCGCCATTTTACTGATAAGTCGTAGAGTGAAATCAGTATACTGAAGAAAAGCGATATTAAAATACGAATTCGAATAATTCGTCGAGCTACAGCTCCAAATAGTACGGAACCAATCGAAAAAATGCTTTGTGAGATATGCAGTAAGACTCAGGAATGCGGTGAAAACCGCTGAAAATCACTAAATCAGGTAGTACGTATAACTACCGTAGAAGAACGATATGAGGAAGCAATAGAATCGGCTTACTGATCGAATATCAAATGCTCGATTCTTCTAAAGGACGTAATCCTTTATTCAAGATAAGCCTGTAGAAAATCTGCAGGATGCCCGTGTATTAAAACGTATAGAAATTGATAATTTCAAATTAAAACAATTCCGGTAGTAAATTAAATGTAATTATAATTACGTTATTTAAGTATTTAAATGCAATGATTCACAATTGCTCGCAATGATCCACTTAAGATGACGTAATGATTTATGTAATAAATCAAGAAAAGAAAAAAGAAATATTTGAGCCACAATAATTTATTTAGTATAACGCGATGATGTATGTAATGAATCACGAAATCAATTGAGGCGCTCTAATGTTCTATCTTATGTATGTGAAGTCAATGTAATTGAACAAACACAATACGAAGGTGTGAGGGTGTGTATGTGTGTGCAATCCAATATTCCAATCATTGGCGATCACAATTATGACTATAGTTATTGTAATTATGAAGATTGAGAGGCAGCGAATTGAGAAACTTACAAATGCGGAACAAATGTAAGAAAAAAAAAAAAAATGTATTCATAGAAAGTACCACCAAAAATAGTATATATGTTCCTGTGTGTTTGTTGTTTTGCTATGAAGCAGTAAAATAGCAATTTAATCCGTTTTTGTAGGTAGCTCTTATATGGTATTGCTGTTGTAGCTTACGTAGATAAGCAAATCAAACAAACAATAATACAAAAGAGATGGTATTGTTGTTTATTAACAGATGCTACTAAGTATATGTGCCGAAATATATTGCTTTACTTGTTATTGCCTACCGATGGTTAAGCAATCCGAAGTAAATGTAAATAAATATTATGCACGAATATGCAATGTTCTCTTACGTATACAAGAGAAAGTAAAATGAAGTGATCGTGACAAAAGAGACGTTGCTTATGGTTCGCATACGAAGTAGCCGAACCAAAGTACACGTGTATATTTGTTCCAATTATTGCATAGTACGTTGTACTATGATAGTTTGCCGAAACTAAGAGAGATGATCGATTACACCTTTTTATGCACTATATGCATGTGTATTGAACTAAATAGAAAGTCCAATTACAGTGCTCTTGTAAGAGCGAAATTATTATACTTTATCGTGAACAAGAGAAAGAAAGACAATGCATAAATTGTTTTTTTTTATTATTTTCTTTTGGTGGAGCACCAGTCTAACGATCAGATCAATATCATGTATGTATGTATGTACCTATGTACATACAAACTTGAGTTTGTTTGGTTTGTCTACAGAAAACGAACCAAAAACAATGCCAACCGCTGATTCTCTTGTACTTTTCAATTTGATAAGTTAAACATTAAAACCAATATGTACATATGTTTGTGTTGAATTTATTAGAAGACAAGAAAAGGTCGAGTGCATGAAATTGCTTTTGCTTTTCTTCTTTGGTGGAACACCAATAACTAGAGCAATATCACGTATCTTGTGAAAACCAAAAAAAATAAAGTGCATAAAATTGATTTTGTTACTCTTTCTCTGGTACACCAGTAACTAAAGGCAATATCGCATAAGTATGTATGTATGTACATACACATGAATACTTTTGTTTTGTAAACAGGACTAAAACAAACCAACCCCAAAATCAAGTTTATTGTTTTTCCTTTTTTTTTTTTCAACTTTATTTCTTTGTTTTTTTTTTTATATATTTAAGTGTTATGACAAAGATTGTTCAATATATGTATATGTAATACCAGTATACGGCAAAATATAACGGAAAATTTCCAACTTCTAAGCGGTATCTTAATTATTTTCCGTAGGAAAAAAAAGAAAAAACAAATACGAATCAGCTACAATAGCCTAAATCGTATGCATGCACATATACCGCACTGTTGGAAATTTTGGATATATTTCTACTTCCACTGGCTTATTGCCTTACTGGCACGAACTTACCAATCGTTGCGAGCCGAATCCGGCTCGAAGGACCAAAAATGATTGTATGATGAAGGGATTGCCGGTGGGCTGCACGTTGGCTATGCCTTGCCAGGTAATGGTGAGGATGTTGTTGTTGTTGATATTGTGTGTTGCTGCCGCCACAGTACCGAACGCAATAGCACACACTTTTTCTTATTTTTAGTTTAAAATTCACTTTACCACGTTAATTTTAAGTTTCGTTTATATGTTTATTTATTTTTATTTTCTATTGGTTTATTACAATTGATTAGTTATAGTTTTAAATTTTGAGTTTGCTTAAGTTTTGTTTGTTATATATTGTTTTTTAGTTAAATTGTAGAAAAAAAAAAAAGAAAAAAATCGCGCGCACTGCACTGTGTTTATATAGATCCAAAAAAAGAATGAACCTAGAGGCTGATAAGGCTGATAAGAAGAGGTATTGCACTGTCATAGAAAATAATTAAAGCAAAGGCAGAAAGAGAGAGAGAGAGAAAGAGTAAGAAAGTAAGTGCAATAAAAGAGAGTGGTAGCAAAGAAATATAATACAATAAAGAGAGAGAGAGAGAGAGAGAGAAAGAGTAAGAAAGTAAGTGCAATAAAAAGAGAGTGGTAGCAAAGAAATATAATACGATACACAGGCAGTGCTGCGGCTTCACTCTGGCGTAGACAGGGGGTTTCTAAATACAGGGCAAATGGCGCAGCAAATGTATGGGAAAATTGTGTGGCAAAATGTATGGCAAATGGCGCAGCAAATATATGGGAATTGATACAAGAAGAAGAAGAACAAGAACAAGAGGCGTGGCAAATATATGGGAATTGGTGGACGGTGGGGTTGGGGGAGGATGTTGGAGTGGGGCGTGGCAAGATGGGGTCATGCCTTGGGGTCATAGTGACATCATATTGACTTGACCTTGGGAGCGTGGGTGGGTGTGGTGTAGGCGGTGTGAGTAATGGGGGAGGTGAGATTACTCGATGTGTGTTACTAGGGCGGCATAAGTTCATAGCAAGCAACCATGAGTTGCGTATTTTGTATAGTGAGTATACACATACGTATGTGTGTTGCTATGTTGCTTAGTTATAGCTGCTGCTGCTTATTGACTATGTGGTAGGTATACCAAAGGCATGTGTGTGTGTGTGTGTGTGTGTGTGTGTGCATGTGAATTATTTTTAGTGGTTTGATAGTTTCTAGCTAGCATGATCGGCAGCAATGTATACGCGTGTGTGTATGTATATGGCATTTATTTACGAGATTAGAATTTTTTGTGTATAAGTCATTAACACTAAGAAAATAAGAAATATCATATGCATAGCAAGTATACATGACGGATATATTTGAATGTTTTTTTTTGTATTTCCATATGCTTTACAGTTGTTTTCGTATTGAGGTAGGTAATTTCTTTTATACTTATTAGGGGGTAGGTAATTAGGTTAGCTTGAATTAGTATTTCACACGATATGATGCAAAAAAAATTTATTTAATATCAATATTTAATTTTTGTGGTTGCGGTTCTTATCATAATTTTTGTGTAACTAACTGCAGTCAAAAACATGAGTTGCGTATTTTGTATAGTGAGTATACACATACGTATGTGTGTGTTGCTATGTTGCTTAGTTATAGCTGCTGCTGCTTATTGACTATGTGGTAGGTATACCAAAGGCATGTGTGTGTGTGTGTGTGTGCATGTGAATTATTTCTAGTGGTTTAGGTAATTAGGTTAGCTTGAGAGAAAAAAAATCCTGAAAAACTCGCCTCTAATGAAATAAGAAAACAGAGCAAAAATTTTTTGGTTTTTTAGTTTTTTTTTTGGTATACATTTATTTTAACATAGGTTGCGTTAAAATACCATTTTCAAAATTCTCCAGAGTCACCAATTCCTCTAGAGTGAAATTCTGCGCCCGTACAATCTGCTGTAAGTTGATCTTGTAGTTGTCATCGTTTCCTTCCTTCATAAGGACCCAATCGCCACCAGAGTTGAATTTCTCAATGGCCTCGTCGGGGAGTTTATTATATCTCGGGGGGAGATATAAAGAATAGTCCTCGAGACGGAGCACTACGCTTTCTCCAAATTGACTATGGATTCGCCTTTCCGCTCCTTGTATTTTATATAAAACATTTGGCTCCAATTTTTTTACGGAGATGTTTGGTTTTAAATTATAGGAGTTGAATAAATTAATTAGACGATTTGTTTCCATGTTACAGTTTTAACTTTCAAAGTTGAAGTGCGTAAATTGCTAAAAAGTATCGATCTTTTTATAGTGAAATTTTTGGATGGGTCGGAGGTGGAAAAATTATTCTCATCGTAAGAATTTATTCACTTTACACCAAATTTTCGGTAAACTAAAAAACACATGTTGATAAAGAAATGTGGTTAACAAAAATTTTTATCAAATTTGCGGTAGTCAAAAATTTTTATCGCATAAATATTTAGCATATCTATTCAATGAGACATACTATGTTGAAAAAATATGTTAAAAAAAAAAAAAAAAAAAATATATATGTTGAAAAAGAGTTGCGGTTAACGAAAATTTTAATACCACATAAACACATTTAATGCGCTTAAATACTGATACTGATGACATAATTTTTGATAGTTTCACAGTTTTTTAAATCTGTGGGAAAGAAATTTATTCTGCGATAAGCCGTTCATCCGATGATTTTTTCATATAAATAGTGAAGCAGAATTTAGTTTCAAGTATATTCAAGATTTGGTAGTTTACTGTCAACACATTTCCGATATTACAAACCGAAAAAGTAAAATGAAACTTAAATATTCCCGTTTCACTAAAATCATTTTCGATGAGGAGGCCACCAATGGTATACATGGCTATGGCGATGATGACAAGTATATAAATAAAGCCTGGGACTCTGACCTTTTCGTGGAAAGACTCAGAGAGGCGATTGACGAGGTTAAGGACTATTGTGAAGACCTCATTAGCATTGACATCGGGGGTGAAGGCTATTACCGTCATCCGTACACCTTAGCGTCGAGCGCGGAGTTGGACTTCTTCTCTAGAGAGACGAGGAAGGCGCGATTCACGGTTTTCATCGAAAAGCGGTTTGAAAAATATTGTGAGAGAACGCTCGAGTTCTATGTTGATATTAATATAAATAAAGTTGTAATATATAAAAAGGTAGATTAACCTATACGACCTCGAGTTTCATTTTAAACGTTTGATGACAGTTTGAGTGTGACTTTTGCTGTGAAAGTTTGTTAAATTTAGGTGCAAATAAAAATGTTTTGGATTCAACATATTTTTGAGAATGATTTATATTGTGTATGCAAAGGTCATTGGCGATATTTCACAATATCGAGTGTTAAAATGAGGGATATATCAAATGTGCTGAGAATTTTTATAGCTGAAGAGTCTGCTCCAAATGTTTTATTATTGGAATGGACACGCGGTGAATCAATACCACATCATTTCTTTACCACAAAATTTTCCTTTGGGATGTCTCAACATGTTAGAATTACTGTAGAAGGTGGATCAATTATTTTGTTGGGAGAGTCATATGAAGGACTCCCTCACGTAATAAACAAATCTGAATACTCTGAAGATTGCCCTTTCAACGATTATGACACCCCCAGCAAATAATAATAATAATGATTAAAAGCAGCGAAATTACACATTTTTTAGAAGGCTTTGGGAGCTACCTAACTGAAGATGAGAGAAATTTCCTATTTCACACCAAATTGCTAGCACAAAAAGTGGAACAGGAGAGAGTAATCAAATCAAAATACGGTTTTCATTTTCAAAGCTGTCCTGCAAGCAACAACAATTATTATCAAGGATGGAATACATGTACCTGTTTTGCTGCAAATTTTATGCTTTGTAAAACAAAACATTTTATTGATGGTTATCTGAAATCACATCACTTATAACACACACACACACACACACACACACACACACACACACACACACACTGTGACAGTGGCGAGCCGACACCGCCTCTTTGAATTATGTGTCCCCCTCATCATGCATGGGCATGATGAGTTATAAAAAAACCCAGGCGCGACGGTTTCCATAATGGACGGCTTCCTGGTCAGCGTCTGTACACCATGTTAGGTGCGGCTGTTAAATCGACCGGTATACTCCGCGGCGCACTGGGAGTCCTTCAGAACCTCAACAGCTTTCTCTGCTGTTGGGAGGATGAAGGTGATGTGAGCTTCCTCTGCCGAGGTGTTAGCCGCGGTGGGTATCAGTAACCAGCCCCTTCGGGCCTTAGTCAGGAAGTGTGTATTGGACGCAGGAGTTGTAGCCTGCGTTGCTCCGGGCGAGCGCCGGTTCGTCCGTGTTTTCCGGAACCGGTAAAGCGAAGGACAGGCCTCAGGGAACTGGGGTAGGGGCATTGTCCCCGAGGGTATACCCGCTCCTGTCTATTTCGGCCCGCCCCCCTACACACGATGCGCTGGTACAGAAAGTAAATGGATAACAAATTGAGAAACAACAAAAACAATAGCAGCAATATAGATGGCATCACCATGAGCAGTGGTACTCAAAGTCCTTGCGATGGTGGTAGCAAGATACCTGGAGCTGAGCCGCCCAAGAAGACACCGATACCGAGTGAAGATGGCAAAACTGTCGAAGCTGACCCTTTTAAGCGTGCACCAAGACTGGTGCGGTCGCCGAAAACTGCGGAAAAGCCAGTAAGAGCAAAGTCTTCGCCACCTGCGATGCAAGATAGCACGCCTATGGCTACAACGACGCAATCGAGTGCCGATATCATGTCAGAATTAGGTGAGGCAATCAGGAAGTTGACTGAAGCCATGCGACTACCGCAACGATCAATCAACAACCAAATCAGGGATCTGCTCATTTCAGTAACGCGACTTCACGAACGTGCCCGAGAAGAGTATAATAAAAGCAAAGAAAATAGACGAAATGTTCCCCTCAGGCTAACATCTATAGGATCAACGCCGAAGAGGCCCCGCGAGGACGAGCAGCTGACACGGAAAACACCACCCAAGAGGAACAGAGCCACTCACGAGGAAGTGCAAAAGCCGACGGATAACACGAGCAAAAGCGATGGAGGCAATAATAGTCCTGCCAAAGAGAAAAAGAAAACAGAGAGCTGGGCGCAGGTCAAACGCAAAACGCAGAACCCTAAGAAGAAGGCGACCTATACACCGCCTCCGAGACCAGACGCGATAATCATTGCACGTGCTGGAAATATGTCATACAGTGACATACTTAAAGCTGTGAAAAAGAATGATGCTCTACATGAACTCGGTGAGAACGTTGCACGGATCAGAAAGACGGCGAAAGGCGAAATTTTGCTTGAACTGAAGGAGGCCCAGATAACAAACATGGGAGTTTATGAAAAGGAAATAAATAAGGTGCTCGGTGATCAAGCGCAGACTCGGGCGCTAACCCATGAGGTATCGTTGGAGATCCGAGATCTAGATGAAATCACCACCAAGGAGGATATTGTCGAGGCGATACGATCGCAAATAAAGGAGTTAAGTTTCTTCGACGAAAGAGCGATCAAAAACATCAGGGAGGCATATGCAGGTACGCAGACTGCGGTGGTAAGCCTTCCGGCGTTGAACGCAAGACAACTTCTTGATGCTCGTAAGATCAAAATTGGATGGGTGGTGTGCCGAATAAGGGAAAAACCGAACCTAAAGAAGTGTTTCAGGTGCCTAGAATATGGGCATGTGGCGAGGGCGTGCAGCAGCACAGAAGATAGGAGCCAAAGTTGCATCAAATGTGGGGAAAAGGGTCACTTCGCAAAGACATGCGATAAAAAGCCATTCTGTGGAGCATGCAAAATCAACGGGAAGGATGCGGGGCACCAAATCGGCAGTAGGAAGTGTCCCCTATATCAAGCAGCGTGCAAAAGGATATAATGAGAGTTGTACAGATCAACTTAAACCATTGTGAAGCTGCACAGGAGTTGCTCAGGCAGACAGTATACGAACAGAAGATAGAAGTGGCTATAGTTTGCGAGCAGTACAAAAACTTAAGCGCAGGAACCTGGATCTCTGATCAGGTAAACAAAGCTGCCATATGGGCCTGTGGAAACAACTCCATCCAAGACAAGCCGCTCCTTGGAAAATCCTACTACACGCGGGCGAAGATCTGTGGAATCAATTTTTACAGCTGCTATGTCCCGCCGAGTGTGACGCAAGTCGACTATGAAAGGATTCTAGACGAACTAGTGCGAGACGCCAGAACTACTACGCCAAACGTAATAGCAGGTGACTTCAATGCATGGGCCGAGGAATGGGGCAGCAGTTATACAAATAGGCGGGGTGATGCCCTGCTCAAGGCGTTCTCCTTGCTAGACGCTGTATTGCTCAATACTGGCAGTAGGAATACCTTCGAGAAGAATGGTCGCGGATCAATTATTGACATTACGTTCGCCAGCCGCGCGCTCGTTCGATCGACAAGCTGGCAGGTATGCGACTTTTACACACATAGCGACCACCTTGCTATTGTGATGGAAGTCGGCAATCATGAGCAGATTCAAGGGAGCCTACAAAAAACACAAACTAGAGGGTGGAAAGTGGAAACGCTCGATGAAGAAATCTTCAAACTCATTCTAGACGTGAACCCAGACTGTTCAAACGACGTGGACCGACAGGCTGACATGCTGTCAAAGTACGTAAGTAAAGCTTGCGACGCCGCCATGTGCAGAAAAAGACAGAATATGTATAGAAAGCCCACGTACTGGTGGAATCAGGAGATTAATACATTAAGAAGTGAATGTCATAGAGCAAGACGTCTCTCCCAAAGAAGCCAAGGTACGCCGGAGCATATAATACTACGTGAATGCTTCAAAAAGAAACGCAAGGAGTTTAAAAAGGCGATCAAAAGCAGCAAGTCCTCATGCTTCAAAGAACTCTGTGAAAGGGTGGACGAGAACCCGTGGGGCGACGCGTATAAGATAGTGATGTCCAAGGTCAGAGGTGGTAGAGGTAAAGCACCAACCTGCTCTGTCCTCCTAGCAAAGGTAGTAAAAACGCTTTTTCCGGCGCAAGACTTGCAACCGTATATGGTGATACCCCCAATAGAAGAGGCAGTGAAAATCGACGAGTCGGAGATTATCTTAGCGGCGGAGAGATTCGGTAACGCAAAGGCGCCTGGACTTGATGGCATCCCGAATAAGGCGCTGAAGATCGCCATTAATCATAACACGAAGCCTTTTGCCGAGCTTTTTGCGAGATGTTTGAACGAAGGTGTTTTCCCGAAAGTATGGAAAAAACAGCGCCTGGTCCTCCTTCAGAAGCCGAATAAACCGGCGGGTGAGCCAAATGCGTATCGTCCACTTTGCATGATTGATACGATGGCCAAAATATTGGAGCGGTTGATATGCACGCGTCTGGAACAACATCTAGAAAGGGAACCACCTGGTCTGTCCGAGAACCAATTTGGTTTCAGGAGACATCGGTCGACCATAGACGCAATTAGAAAATTGACGGACATTGCTGGCAAGGCCATAGAAGGCACTAGATGGATGCATGGCGATAAAAAATATTGTGCAGTAGTGACACTAGACGTACAAAATGCCTTCAACTCGGCAAACTGGCATCTTATTATGAGGGCATTGGAGGCAAAGGGAACGCCAGCGTACCTAATGCGAATAATAAATAGTTATCTGTCTGACAGACTACTGTTGTATGACACGGACGAAGGGCCCAAAAGCTACGTGGTGACGGGTGGAGTGCCGCAGGGATCTGTACTTGGCCCGCTACTGTGGAACGTGCTGTACGATGGGGTGTTAAACCTTCCATTGCCAAAAGAAGCCCAGATAATTGGCTACGCGGACGACATTGCCGTGACGATCGTTGCGAAGGAGCTCTCCCAAGTTCAGAGCATCTGCAGAGAGACAGCTTCGAAAATTAAGGATTGGCTCATGACGACAAAGCTCCAGCTTGCGGTACAGAAAACAGAGGCTGTACTTATCACGAGCAGGAAAAAACTCGAAAAAATCACCCTAAACATTGACGGCTACAACATTACAACGCAACCTTCGTTGAGGTATCTAGGTGTAATGATTGATACGAGGCTCAACTTCAAGGCGCATATCGAAAAAGCCTGCGGGAAGGCGGCAACAATGACAGCGGCTCTGACGAGAATCATGGCCAACATTGGTGGCCCCAGCCAGAGTAGGAGAGCGCTCCTGGCTAAAGTCAGTCAATCAATATTGATGTACGCGGCGCCTATATGGGGGGCAGCTCTGCGGCAAAAGACATACTCGAAGAAGGCGAAGATAGTTTTCAGGTTAAGCGCTATTAGAGTTGCATGTGCATTTAGGACAGTGTCACAAGAAGGTGCCGGTATTATATCCGGCATTATGCCGCCGGACATAATGGCCTCGGAGTTGGGCAAAGTATATAACAGAACCAAAAGCCTGAATAGACGGTTAACGGCAACCGAACGGAAAGAGGAGAGACAGACGAGCCTAGATGAATGGCAAAGTCAATGGGACGCCGCAGGAAAAGGGAGGTGGACCCACAGGCTCATCAGAAACGTGCAAGCTTGGGTCGAAAGAGGACACGGAGAGACAGACTACTACCTTACGCAGTTTTTGACGGGCCATGGTTGTTTCAGAGAGTACCTCCACAGATTCGGTCATGATGACGCGACAGAATGTTCATTCTGCAACACTGTTGGCGAAAACGCTCAGCATATCTTTTTCTTCTGCCTAAGATTTGAGACGCAGAGAATGACCATAGAGAAGATAATAAATGAAAGGATAACACCTGATAACATTGTGAGCCATATGCTGCGATCGAGTTTAGTGTGGTTTAAGATGAAAGAATGGGCTGCAATAGCTCTCAAGGAGCTCAGGAAGAAGGAGTGGCAGCGGAGAAATATAACTGCAGCTGTGTGAACGCCATGTACGGGATGTTTGAAGAGGCATATTAGCTCAGCTTAGTCCTGCGAAGTAGTGCTTAACGGCGGTCCCGCAGGACACAAACAAGCTATAGAGGTCGGAGTTAAGGGTTTAGTACGTAGGCGTACTGGTTCGCAAGTCCAGCATAGTAAGATATTACTGACTGGGCGTGGTCCCGAATGAGGTGTACCTTTAGCGGACAGTATGAATCGTACATGCCGTCTATGGTGGACGGTATCTAAGAAAGATTCCCCCTTCGAATACAAAAAAAAAAAAAAAAAAAAACACACACACACACACACACACACAAAGAAAAAATGTATTTTTTATATTAAAAAATTATTTTTTGTATTTATTAAAATGTAATAAAATTCAATAGAAATTAATCAAACAATTTTTTTAATGCTAAAGAATTTTTCAGCGAACACACTATTGCATTTGGTAAGTTATAATGAAATTGGCAGCTGGAGACGTCAGCAATCGATTCCACTTTTATTAGCGATTTTAGAGTCGAGTTACAAACGTTTTGCGTGATTTCACGCACTTTTATTTTAGGGCTTAGTAACTGTTGTACCCACAGCATTTTTTCCTCGCCTTTCACAAAAACCGTATATCCTCTCAGGTGAAAATTCAAGTAAATTTGTACACTTTTAAGTAGTGTCTCCATCATCCCAGTCTAACCCATGATGATTCCTTTTAAGCCATTTTGCCGATTTTTTATCTTCATCACTTAGCATATGGAAATCAAATGGTGATTTTATGCAAAAAACTCTAAATTTTGAATTGCTGAAGCAGACCGCTATCTCTTTCAAGACAAACTTATTATTTAAGCTTTTAAAGCCTTGAACGTCGATGACGGCAATTTTCTTTGACTTTTTCAGTTCCATAGTTTCCAAACGACTAACTTTTTGTCATCAAAGGTATTGCTTTTTTCTAATTCAGTGAGCCAAAAAACTATGTGTGCTTGACAATTTCTCCAGTTAGCGGTGTGTAAGTAATAACTCGATCGTGAATAAGCAAACAGTATGCTGTTATTTCCTCGTCAGGATTTTCGGACTGAAACACTTCAGTTTTAAATGCTATCTGAACATAATTACACCCGATTTGACTTGCTCATTTTGATGTGAAACATCGATTACAAATATTGGATGGTTTTTAAAAACATCGCAATTCAAAAGTGCTTCTGGTTTTCGTTGGTAATAGCTTTGTTGAAATCTCGCATACATGTCATATAAAATAGCATATCGGTCGCGACTCCAATCTAAATGCATATCATCGTACGGATATAAATCAGAATTTATTTGCACTTTCAAATCGGTTATCTTATTAGCAAAAAGCTTGTTTCCTTTCTCAAAGGCAACCAGGATGAAACGAGGTCGCTCACTTGGCTTTGATAATTTCACATTCCAAAAATGTGTTTTTTGAGTTTTATTTAGATTTGGCCAGAAATAGCAGTCCCAACTACGAAACGTAACTGCAAGCGGTTGTCCGCTTTTAATTGTTTTATATGTTTGCAGTTTAACTGCATCAGATAGTTGAATGTGTGGTACTCTCCATGATACAGATAAAAGCTTAACTTCCACGTTTTCCCCGACGGTTGTTGAGAAAACAGCCCTCTCATCTGTTTTAGAACGTGTCAAGATAAGTTCATGTTTTGAATTTAGTAAAATTTTATTAAAGTCTTCTGCAAAGCCGAGTAATCTGTTTAACGGTACACAAAAATTGAATTTTCCGTTAGCGTGTTTTATGTCTTGTTTTAGCGACCAGCTAGCATATCTAAGCATATGACACTCATTTTCATTGAGAGAAACCAAGTTTTTCATTGTTGTTGCTTGACCTAAATAACGAGTCCGATCAATTTCGACACCATTAATTTCATAACGTATTTCATTGAATAGGTGAGCGGCGCAGTTGTTTGCAAACTTGATTCCAGTAGGTAATGTATCACCACCCTTTTTAACTACATATCCCTCTATGTACAGTAAACTTTCGCAAAGTAAAACGTAGAGATCTTGATTTTGAATGGTTATACGTATTTCATCATTATTGCTGAAAGAGTTCAAATATGGTAGGTATGTGTGATATTCTTTTTTTATAATGCTCTCGTCGTAAATTGGATGCTCCAATACATTAACGATATCGCTCATGTTATCGGTATGGTTTTAGTTTGAAACCAAGTGCTTGTAAAAAATTTCTATTGGATAAAGTTAAATTCCTTATAAATGTCGGATGTTTGCTCTTGTTCTTAGACTTTTGTTTTGACCCAAATAGATCAAGCGTTGAAGATAAACTGATGTAAGCTTTATTGTTTATAGCGTTTTTATTGAAAATAATCATGTTAAATTATTCGCTAGGCTTTAAGTGAATCCTCAGTGTTATATTTTCTCAGCGAAAATCTATTAATTCCCCTTCTTGATTAGTTAGACGCACTGATAGGGAACTTATCTCTCTTGCGGCTACAGGCAAATAGATAACATTGCGAGGTACTTCATCTATTTTATAGCCAGGGGGAACGTTTATAGAGAATTCATGAAGCGCCATAGCGCTGTTTAAATACGACCCCGAAACTATATTGCATTCTATGCGCACTATATTGTCTTGCGTAATCATTAAAGTTTGTGATGAAAAATGATTCACTCTGGGGCTTAATTGAATCTTTTCGAAACCCAACAGAGAACCAATACTTCTCTCACTATCGAAATATATGGTGTCTCTTCCAGAGAAAATTTCCACTTGCAGAGTATTGTTGTTTGCTTTAATCATTAGAGCAGAGCCATTTACATTTGTATTTTCATGCAAGAGATCTTCATCATAATGTGTCATGTCGTCATTTTTCAGATCCTCATACTTATCCATTATGTATGTTATAATGTCGTTGACCTCATAGGAACCAATCGGTAACTCGATGATGTAATCCCTAATATGGAAAAGATTATTTCTCTCATTTACATTCGGTATAGAGTGATATGTATGAAAGTCTATGAGACCACAAACATAATCAGTTTTCAACTCTATGGGAGGAAAGTAATTTTCAGTGAAAATTGACGATTTTCCGCTTAAAGTTATAGTTCTCGACATCTTGAGGTAATTTAGTATACTAAAGAAAAAAACGTTATTTCCTATTTTTTACTCATATATTTTTATTTTTAAAAAACACTCATACATACATACATATATATATATATATATATATATATATATATATATATATATATATATATATATATATATATATATATATATATATATATTTACAAAAAATTTGACTTATCTATCCAAGAGTTATGTTCTGCAGAAAACCCCAACCATTTAACAAGAACTTTATTACCACTTTTTTTCAGCACTTTTTCCACCAAATATGCGTCCGGAAAGCGTGTTTTTTGCAATTCTTCTCTATAAAATGCACCTTTAATCGGTTGTCCTTGATAGTCTTCTAAGAGATATGTGCTGGGATTCGTATTTTGAATTTTGTGTATTTTGAAAATTTCAGTGGTCCAATTCGGCGTGTATCCCTTCTCGAAAACATGTTTGTATTTACTTATACGCACATAGTCGTTCACTCGAAAAGTTGGTTTATCATAAATTTTTAATCGATTGTAACTTGTGTTTAATATTTTTCCCTCATTGCTCGCATTTACTTTGTTCGGGGCCATTTTTATTGTGCGATGTACCTTACTGTTGTAAGTTTTAGTCAAATTTTGGTATTCATCGATCCATTTAAAAGAGCCTCGCATACTAAATTCTTTCCACATCATATTTTTTAAAGTTCTATTAAAACGTTCGACTATAGATGCTTTCAAGACGCTAAATGTTGAGTAATGTTTCACATGGTATCTTACCATTAGATTTTGAAACTCTTTATTGAAAAATTCCTTCCCGTTGTCGGTTTGAAGATTTTTTGGTATTCTACCCAAGTCAAAAATTTTTTTTATTGCATTAGTCACTTCAGAAGCTGTTTTTGTTTTTAAAGCTGCAGTCCAAGCAAATTTCGAAAAAGTGTCGTAAGTAAGAATCGGTATCCCTTATTGTATGTAGAGTAGGCCCCCATTTCCACTAAATCAGCTTGCCACAGATCATCGATCCCTTTTGTTATGACCGCTCTTCGCTTAAAATTTCTTCGCGCTTGCTTATGCAATTCATTTACTATATGCGTCCTACTCATATTTTTTATTGGGCTACCTCCCAATTTTTCCATAATCGGCTACTGATAGATCGTTTTCCAGATTGTGAATGCTCTCTAATCTGAATACACGGTTATCTATACTCTTTCTAAAAATAACTATCCACTCCACCTCCGCCAAAATTTGACGAATAGAACTTTCAAGAGTCTCAATTTTATTGTCAAGTTGCTCAAGTTTCATCTCAAATGTGTTTCTAAGATCTGCAATTGAAGTTTGAAATGCACTTTGATAATGATCTGAAGTTTTGATTACAAACTTTTCGTAGCAGCGTCGCCGCTAAATAAAGGATCTTTAAGATTTCTTATGCGTTTAAAATGAGCGTTTAAGCTGACACTGTCAGAGTCAGCAAGTAATTCATTGGAACTTTTTTTATTTGTATAGCGTCCAAATTTGTCGATGCTCATCTTTTTTATTTTTTCTCTAATACTATTCAATAATGTTTGCTTCTTTAAGCTCCTCGATTATAGAAATTATTTCGTTATTATGACTGTTATGCCCGGCTGATTGTGATGACAGCAGCAGTCGTAAACGATTAACAAGTTCATTGGGATCATCCCAATATATATAGTTTGGGGGGCTTGAATTTAGTTTCATTAAACCAGACCCCATTTTTGAGGTTGAGGGTGAAGATGACTCATTGGAAGCATCATTGATTAATTTTTTTATAATATTTATATATTTGGGCGATCTAGTCCCCTTAATATGACCTTGGGGGTTAAAGTGTTTTCTGTAAGCATTTGTTGATAATAAAATTTTTTTGTATATTAAAAGCTCAGTTTCATCGTAATCTGTAGGGGTTTTATGAAACAATAATTTAAATAGCCCTGGTGTAATTGCCCAGATGTGGGCTCCAATCTTTAATTTATCATTATCAAGAAATTCTAAATCAGAGTCTCCAAACATCCATTTCCCCTTTGAGTTCTTATGTAGACCATAAGTTAAGTCAAGCTCCATTTTACGCTCTAGTGAGCTTAAATTTAACTCTTCACTCATATCGTGGCTTTCGATAAAGGTTTTTGATTCTTTATCACCATCAGCACCAATTAAGCTTAAGAATGTTTCATCATTATCGTTACCGGTGTTATCAATATCTTCATCAGCAACACCATAACGATATTCACTTTTTATAGGCGTACTGGCATTTTGTTTTAATAAACTTTTATCTTTTTTTTGTTTTTTTAATTTTTTATGGGGTGGTGGCGGTGCTGCTGGAGACGATGGTAAAATCTTTTCATCTTTAAAAGACTGCCCTTCAATAGGGTGCTTTTCAGCTTTAACACTTTTAGTTGTCATCAAGAGCTCTTTAATAGGTTTGGTGATTGGGAGAAAAGTTTTCTCTAGATCCGCATCAACATTTTGAGTACCAATCTTTATTGCTTTGAACTTGTCCCTCAAAACTTTTCTTGTCTGAATAATGCTTTTCATAAGATTTTCATTCATTTTTTTGTTGTTAATTTCGAATTTGTTAAAAACTTAACGAAGTGCTTGTATTTGCGGTTTAAGTACTAATAACATTTTTTGATAAGAAACTGCTATTTTTATATTGCCAACCTCAATGGTGTAACGACTAATTGTTGGCATATACATTTGAGGTTCATGGGTTCGATTCCCTGCAAGGGCTGGAAAGCTTACTTCACTTGTGGTAGCTACTAGGTTTAGTCCTAAGGGTAAGTTCAATTTTAATATGTATAATGAAAAAATAAAAAATTTTTTATTTATCAACTTTATTTTTCAACTTTATGTTTTATATTGAGTTTTATTATAAAAGTCCATTATTTCCATTACGTCGAGCCATCGTCTCTCGAAATAGAAACATTCACAAGTGTCAGGACCGCAAGTAGCTTCATCATTAGACCAAGGACAGTTTAAATAATGATATCCATATTGTGACTTGACTTTTGGATATAGAGCATATTCATCCAATTTTTGATGAATCCCCATAAGGAAGTGCACGTGGTCAGGCCAAAGAGCAAAATCGTTATCCGAAAGGAAACTGTCCAACACTTTTACTTTAAATGATGTATCCATTTGGAAAGACTCACACAAAATGATTCAAAAGCATTTCACCGCAATCGTTTTTATAGTTGAATGAAAATGTTGAAACCTTTTCTATAACGTCCTGCATTTAGGTCATCATCTTTACTGATAACGAGAAAACCGTATTTATCGTTCCAACATTGTGCACACATTTTTGAAAAAGCCTCGTATGACATGTCAGTTCCGACGTGATCGTTATAGACATGTCTCATATTCATTTCGTCTTGCTTGAACATTATTATCACATTTGCATTATCTCGTATTAAATGCTTTGGTATTCGTGTGTATGTTTGGCACAAGTAAAAAGAGTCAATGTTTTTGTGTCTACCCATACAGAAATAAGCTCGCATATTATTTTGTTTTTCACAGACAACATCGTCAAAAATCATAATTGAGTTTTCTTTAGCCTTTTCTGGATCTAAAACTTCGTCATTGTCCGAAAACGAGTAAAACCCCATCCCTTTTATGGGTTCAATGAGTTGCTTCAAATATTGATATTTAGGCTGATACAATGACTTTGAGTACAGATAAACATTTTTAAACTTTAAACCATTAGGACTTTCAATTAAACTCAGCATAACGTTTGTCTTTCCACAATTAGATGGTCCAACAATTATGCTGCGTATCGTATTTGGAAGCAATGAACTGTGACGCACACGACTTGACTCATTCTTAGATAAAAGTTTTGTATCCAAATTTTTGACCAAAATATTTTTTTGTTGCTTTACGAAACGCATTTTTATGACTAATTAATCAATTATAAAAACCTATTCCTTTTATATATTTTAATTAGTTCTATATAGTTTATCATTTTGTAAAGACGACAACGACAACGAAAAGAAAAAATTTATAAAATGGTATTGCTTTTCGATAAAAACTTTAGTCAGCGTCAAAAGGTCAAGGGACGTGGATTAATAAATAATCTCATCAACAAATTGCCCGTAGAGCTCCATTTACCAGGATACCAATTCTGTGGTCCGGGAACGAAATTAGACAAACGTTTAGCAAGAGGCGATAAAGGTATCAATCTCCTAGACTCTGCTTGTAGAGCACACGATATCGCTTACGCACAACACACAGACTTGGGGAAACGCCACATTGCTGATAACGAATTAGCTGAAAAAGCGTGGCAAAGAGTCAAAGCAAACGATTCTAGCGTAGGAGGGAAAGCAAACGCTTGGTTTATTACAAACGCAATGAAAGCTAAATTAAAGATGGGGGGTACCCTTCGAAACTTCAAAAAGCCTCGAAAGCAACGACGACGACGACGACGACGACACCGACGACAGCAAAAACTTAAAAAGAAATGCAGTACGACAATTTTTAAAACTGCAGTGAAACAAGCAACGAAAATTCTTAAAAAAGCAAAACCGATTGACATTGAGGATGCTATACAAATTGCAGACAATTCAATATCAAATTCCTTAAAGGGAAAAAACTCTAAAATAATTCCTCGAGTTATTCCAGTACCTAAAGTTGGAGGATTTTTACCATTAATTCCAATTTTAGCCGGCATTGCGAAACTTGGAGGTATAATATCTGGCGGTATGACAGTAGCAAAACTAATCAAAAATGCTGTCTCCGCAAAAGATAGCAAACCCAAAGAGCCTGTACACGTGGGAAATGGTTTATATTTAAAACCATATAGAAAAGGATATGGCTTTTACATCATACCTTATCCAAAAAACTAGATAGAATACTACCCAAGAGAGCTCTAACTGACGTAGACATACGAAAATATACGGCGAATTTACCACACTTTAGAGGAGTTTTTATGCTCAACACTCTACCTAAACGTCCACATAAAATAGAGTGTGGAATAGTTAATTTGGATTCAGACACTGGAAAAGGAACTCATTGGGTGGCGTATTATAAAAACCAAAATTTTAAGGAGTATTTTGATAGTTTTGGCAACTTGACTCCACCGCAAGAAATTGTGAAATACCTTGGAGCAAATAACTTTAGTTATAACTATAGACAACATCAATAATATAATTCATACACTTGCGGTCACTTGTGTCTAAAATTTTTATTTTCACTTGCAAATAAATAAATAAATTTTTCACTGTTTTTCACTGTTTTTTATTTTTTTGGTAGCTTTTGATAAGATATTTTTTAGTATTTATTTTTCTCCTCCTTTTCCTCTTTGATTGGTTTCAGCGGATTGCTGTAGCCTTTAGATGGGGTGTAACTTTTGTAACCATCCTTCAAAAGATATTTTCGCTCTTCTTTCGAATCCATTCCGATTACCAAAAATGTTTAAAACTTCACTTTTCGAAATTCAAAATCAAACTAAACTTATTGCTGAAGTTAGATCTAGTGCTCAACTTCAAAATAACGCTTTTTGTTTACATAAACTTTTTTTTTTTTTTTTTTTTTTTTTTTTTTGGCGTGTCAGCTAAAAATCAGAGGAACGATCAAGTCTGACTTTACACGATTGAGCAAGTATACATTTTTGAGTTTCAGCATTCATAAGTTAGATCTATCGCTCAACTTCAAGTTAATGTAAACAAAACTTGATTTTTGTTTACATAAACTTTTTTTGGAGTTTCACCTAAAAATCAGAGGAATGAACACGATTGAGCAAGTATACATTTTTGTATCCATGCTTGAAAAATTTTTTTGTTTACCCAACTTAAATAAAACAAGAACGATTCTTTATCAAAGCATACATATTTATTGAAATTTTAAGTTTAATTAAACAATTATTTTTCATTATTCTATAACCATGTTGAAAGTTTGTTTATATGAGGCAATGTCAATCAACTCTATGTCTGAGCCGAGACTTTCGTTCTCCTTTTCAACGGTCTCCAGTTCACCATTGCTAAGAATTCGTGTCTCACTAAGTACTTTATATTCATAACAACTAATGTTTAATTTGCGTCGCTTAAAGTTGCTATCGTAAGTGCACCTTATACGGACAGCATTTTTCCCGTTATCCAATTGAAAATGTCTGTAAAATGGTTTCGGTCTCTCAATTATTCCTTGTATGTCTTTTTCTTTACGTAGAAGTTCTTGCCTGAAAGCTTCAATTGCCTCCTTCACTGATACCAACTGGGGGATGTCCTCAACATCACCGTAATCATTCTGAGGTTTTTCGGTAGGCGCTATTGTAATTGTCCTCGAATCAATTCCATTTTGAGTCTCATTGAACTTTATTAATTTGATCGATAAATCAATATGCACTATATCCTTGTTTGGAAGCTCCATAGAAAATTCCATATTTTGCTCAACATCTGGAGAGGAAGGAATGTCTAAGGGGATGCGAGTAGCATGTATTCCTCCAATCAGGAAGAATGCGAGTAATGTCACCAAGAATTTTTTCATTTTTCTTTTTTCCTTTTTTTTTACTTTTACTTTTACTTTTACTAAGGTGACAACCTTTCACGACTAAAGTTGGAATTAAATTGGAAATGACATCAATTTTTTCCGTCTTTTATAAGTTTCAAAGACTATTCTTGAAGTTTGCTCTTTCATTGTTTTCCCTAGTGATGCATTTTTTCTTACAACATTTCTTAATATTACAGCACTTTTCAATATTAGCGTCCTTAAAAAGTGAGCGAAAAAGTCTTTGCTCATTGTCCTTACAATCGCGTTTTGCGCAAATACCATTAATTTTAATTATTTTTATCGTATTTGTCGTGTTTCCTTCCATCTTGAATGCCTCTGATTGACTGCACTCAATGAAACCCGACTTAAATAAAACAAGAACGATTCTTTATCAAAGCATACATATTTATTGAAATTTTAAAACATAAATAATTGGTAGGTAGTTAACCATGCGTGTGTGTGTGTGTGTGTGTGTGTGTGTGAGTTGGGAGAAATTATTCATCGACCATCATATTAGATTCATTCCCGAGTTCTTCCATAATATCTGCTGTAATATTAATATTTCCCCATGCATAAGTGTCAACATTATTGGGCTTAATGTAGCGTTTGTCATCGTTATGACTCAAGACAACTTTTTTCAAAACTTCAGTATATACTGTATGTAATCTACTTTTAAACAAACGCATACTGTCATAACACATTTTATGGTTTAATAGGCAATTTCGGAAATCATCAATTTTTAGTTTTTTAGTAACACTTTTCGCTACACCTTTAACCTTTTTCATTTCTTTTTTCGTTACATCTTCACTATCAGTAAGAATGGAATACATTTTTGCCCTAAGCCCAATAAATTGCCATATAACTACCCCATTCATCTCATCCTTCATAACACCTAAAACTTTTTTATTCCTCGAGGGAATTTTGAACGGGTTGTTTTCTGAATAACCCGATGTATCAAACCTCGTCTCAATATCTGGAATGATTTCTTTGTAGAAATCATCCGTTCTAATGGTGTAAATGAAGGAATCAGTGTCCATGTAATTTAAGGAAAGGTTTTCTCCAAATTTAGGACGCATGTAGTCGTAATGAAAATCATACATAAGATATTTGGATAAATCGAGAACGCAAAACCCAATATAAATGGGCTTATTATAGAATATTTTTTCTATCCCTAATTCTATTGCAGCCATATCTTCAGTAAAATATTTGGCGCTATGAAAATTTGGTTTGGCTAAGAGTGCACGAGCACCTAAATGTTTTCCTTTACTTTCCCAGCTATCTACAATTTTTATATTTTTCCTTTTTTTAACATTTTCAATGGCTTTTCCGAAAATTGAGTTATTACTCAATTTACATAAATTTCTTTCGAATTCATTGGTGGCCATTTGCCGATATCGGGTATTGAGATCAATATAATTTTTCAGCCAGGGAGACTGATTAAATTGCAAAATTCTATGAATTTTTTTTAATTCTAGCCCATGCTTGAGACATTGCTGCAAATTTCGGTAATGAATAACATATTTTGTTTTATCCTCCAGATCTGCAATGAGCTTTGCATTTTTACCGTTAGGCGGAAGGCTATTCTGACAACAAAAAGGAAGATCATTATGAGCCGCATGGATATCGATGGGATATTCTAAATCGACTTCTAAGATATATCCTTCATCTGATGTTGCAGATATTGAAAATACATCAAAATCATCAATATTTTCAACCCAATGAAACCCACCGTAAGGTAGATACTCGCACATGGCCCAACCGTATAAGTTATTTGCATCCAAATACACAATAGTATCTATAGGTTTAGTTTCATCAAAATTCTGCATGTATTTGTTATTAGCCACAGAATGCCTTTTGGAACATTGAACTAACCCCCCACGAATACCGTTCTGGATAAAATGCATCATTTCAATATCCGTTATAAGTTCAAGCTCAATTTTAGTAAACTTGAGCATAGCATCCCAGGACAGTGAAGGCAGTGTTATGTATTGGCAAGGATCTAACTTGTAAATTTCCTGAGAAACTTTTCTAAAGTTTTCAAAAACATCCCCCAAAAGTAAAACATCTGTTTTTAAATAAATGACCATGTAATCCTTCAATGTTTGACATTTAAAAACGCTCCAGACATTTTGAGCTAGCTCATAGTCTTCGGAAGAACATTCTGTTTCAGTCAAATTATTGTAAAAGTTCTCTATTGGAGGTAAACTTGTTTCAGATAGACGCTCCATAGAATTTATGTATTCGTAGGGGAAAATTCCCTTTCGAGTGAGCAAGTCTAACTCGAGGGGGTTTTTAAATATTGAGCCAAGCAAATGAAAGTTTTGCTTGGGTAAGGTTTTCGCAAGTGTATCGAGACTTGCATTCAAAAATCTTAAAGAGTCTAGAAAACGAAGTTCCAGGGTTCTTTCATCATTCACTTGAATGCGTTTTGACAAACAAATGTATTTTTCTTTATTTGACGCAATAACATCGAAATAACCATCTGCTTTACTTAAATTTTTTACAAACAAGTGACAATCGTATGCCGAAAAATTATGAAAGAAAATTGAAATAAAATGACTAACTTGGAAATCCAAGTTACATTTTGAATGGGCTGCACCTCTAAATTCCCCAGTCAAATGACAATGATCTGCAACTTTTCGAAATTCTACGTTATTGGTATTCCAAAATTCTGTCCCGCATATATGACAGTTTTCTGCATCTATAAAGCTTAGTTTTTGTGCCGACGTCAACTTATTCATTGGTTTAACATTGAATATATATCTTTGTGCCAAAGGTATGCATTCATTATAGATGCTGTCAACAAAATGCGTTGCAACATCTTCCTCAGGATTAGTTCTTACATGCGTCCTAAAAATGTCTAGATTTTTATCGAAACTACACTTTATATAAAAACTGTATGCTATTGGCTTATGCTCCTGAATCTTTTTTATATTCTCCGAATGATCCTGATTTATTTCCCTCAACTCACACTCAAAATCTGCATAAATAACAAATGGTGCATTTAATGCTTTCCGAAAATTCTTAAATCTAAGTATATTACAACCGTTCTCTTCAGTCGGTAGAGACGTAACTATTTTATCGCATACCAATATATGTTCTTCCAGAACCTCCTTGCTGTGGCTATACTGCAGGCAAAAGTTGCACATGTACATCGCTGTTTTATGCTTCGTCAATTGGCTTTTAATCAGTCTGAAAAAAGAAACATTGTTTTAGTTAAAATTGTAAAAAAAAAACCCATAAAAAGAAAAAATAACAAAATTGTATAAAACTCACCTTGAAATATTTTTAATCCAGATATAGTGAGAGTTTTCGGAGAGCAAGAGCAGATTAATATGGACCACTCTCAAGTTCCGTGTGCTGTAGTAGGGTCCAACAATAGCGTTTTCTTGTTCATTCAAACCGAAAACGTTTACGCTAATGTCTTCATTGTTGCTTTCAAAAATTCGAATGTCCTCTACGCGCAGGGGAAACACCAAACCTTTGAAATTCAGCACACGTCCATTGGGGAGTCTTATTGCGTCATCATTTATGTTGATATCCACACAACTCGATGTTTTTATTTCGGAGAGAGCTGATATTATTGCCCATTTGAAGCAAAATTGATCATCATTTTTGATATTGATGCACGCTTTTTTCTTAGAAACCCACTCGGGTGTCGCAATGTAAGATGACCCTCGAATTGGGGAAAAGCGATTTATATTTACTTCTAGGTGTGCTATCGAACACAGAGTCCAACCGCTATCTCGTTCCTGGAACTCACTCATTTTCTTCATAATCACCTCCTCCATGTCATTCAGCAGAGAGGGAATATCTTCATTAATTTGGAGTATTTTCATTTTGGGTTGAAACGATTTCAAATCTGTTTGAATATCATCCAATTCATCCCCAAATTTTTTCATGTACACGCAAAAGAGTTCAATGTTGAACTTGATTGCACCATGTCTTGATAGGGTCTTCTCCAACAATTTGATGACTTTTTCGTTGGATCGCCCGAAAAACATTTCCGGAAGAATTATTTCTGCATCCGGATTCTCATGTTTAAAACATTCAATCCTGCTTTTAAAAATGGTTGTGATTCTCTTGAAACCATTTTCTTCTTCCAGCAGCGCAGAATTGTTTTTGTGCCTCGTTGTGCGGATATGATGACTCCAGTTTTCTCGTCTAATAAACTGTTTGCAATCGTCACACATCCTAAAATGCTTTCCAGCATGCGTACTAGTGGTAGGCGGGGAGTCACTTCTTACATGAGAACTGGTGGTTGTGGTGGTGGTGGTGGTGGTGGATCGAGTAACACTATTCAAATGTTTGTTTTGCTCATGAACTTTTAAATCATGAGCACGCTTATATGTTTTTCCACAAAACTTGCACTTCACTAAATTAATAGCATGGTTTTTTTTTTCATGCTTTCTCAAGTCATTAGCACGTTTATACAGTTTTCCACACACTTTGCAGCCGAATGCTTTTGCAAGGTCCGGCCTATGCACGCACTCAATATGGCTTTTTAAATTACTTTTACGCGAGAATATTTGATCGCAAATTTTACACACGAATTTTGCCATTTTTTAAATTTTATATTTTTCAAAATGTTCAGTTCAAATTAATTTCAAATACGCGTTCGAAGCGTTAGCCTTCAGGAAAATTGCCCTATTAAAATTTTACATTAATTGTTCCGCTTTATATATATATATATATATGTTTTTGACTGCAGTTAGTTACACAAAAATTATGATAAGAACCGCAACCACAAAAATTAAATATTGATATTAAATAAATTTTTTTTGCATCATATCGTGTGAAATACTAATTCAAGCTAACCTAATTACCTACCCCCTAATAAGTATAAAAGAAATTACCTACCTCAATACGAAAACAACTGTAAAGCATATGGAAATACAAAAAAAAACATTCAAATATATCCGTCATGTATACTTGCTATGCATATGATATTTCTTATTTTCTTAGTGTTAATGACTTATACACAAAAAATTCTAATCTCGCAAATAAATGCCATATACATACACACACGCATATACATTGCTACCGATCATGCTAGCTAGAAACTATCAAACCACTAAAAATAATTCACATGCACACACACACACACATGCCTTTGGTATACCTACCACATAGTCAATAAGCAGCAGCAGCTATAACTAAGCAATATAGCAACACACATACGTATGTGTATACTCACTATACAAAATACGCAACTCATGGTTGCTTGCTATGAACTTATGCCGCCCTAGTAACACACATCGAGTAATCTCACCTCCCCCATTACTCACACCGCCTACACCACACCCACCCACGCTCCCAAGGTCAAGTCAATATGATGTCACTATGACCCCAAGGCATGACCCCATCTTGCCACGCCCCACTCCAACATCCTCCCCCAACCCCACCGTCCACCAATTCCCATATATTTGCCACGCCTCTTGTTCTTGTTCTTCTTCTTCTTGTATCAATTCCCATATATTTGCTGCGCCATTTGCCATACATTTTGCCACACAATTTTCCCATACATTTGCTGCGCCATTTGCCCTGTATTTAGAAACCCCCTATTACTACTACTCATTGTTTTTTTGTTGCGAGAATCTTTCACTATAATCTTTGAACTAAGAGTAAAATTTTAAAACTTTTTTATGTGAGACGTGATCCACCTTAATGTACAATACATACACAGTATATTTAACAATATTACTAGATATATCAGTCTGTTACACTCTGTAAGTATTTCATGTTATACTCAAACATTTAATTTTGATTGTAGGTGGCGTCTTTGTTGTCCTCCTTTGTGGTTTGGCTTTGGCTGTTGTGGTCGCCATTTTGGAATTTTGTTGGAATTCGAAAAAGAATGTACAAATGGCGGTTGCAGCATCAGCGAACCCGTCCGCATCAGCGTTATCGACTGCCGCAACTGAGAATCAATCATTATGTTCTGAAATGGCTGAAGAGTTACGCTTCGCACTGCATTGTCATACATCGAAACAGAGGCCTGCATTTCGACGTAATTGCGCTAAATGTATGTCTGTTAGTGTTTCTGGTAGTGATAGTGCTGGCAGCGGTGTAGTACATAATTCGCATCATAGGCACGTACATTATCCACATTATTATTATCATCCTTCAGCGACATACGTACCGGTTGCAGGAGGTGGCAGTGAAGGGAACGGCCGCGGTGGTGGTGGCAGTGGTAGTATTAGCGGTGGTGGAGGTGATATGCCACATATTAGCAGTAATGTTCAGTATAATTATTTGAATTAAGTTTTTCAATATATGTAAGAAGATCCTTCCTTGGATATAAAAATCTGCCTGAATATTATATACATATGTACATCCATACAAGCATCCATACATACATACATTCATTCATAAGTATGTGTGTATGATTGGATGTATGTATGTATGGATGCTTGTATGGATGTACATATGTATATAATATTCAGGCAGATTTTATATCAATGTTCTTTCAAAGAAGGATCTTCTTACATTTCTACACATATATACATATTGCATACATATATACTTATACACATGCATATATTTAATGTAATCTAATCGATAATAAAATAATATCAATAATAAATTCATTTTATTTGAAATTTGCATTGGTTTTACTTCTTGATATCATTAAAAGTCAATTCAGGGATGACGAATAGATCAAAAAACGTATATCGTTTTTGTGCAGCCAAAAACGCGCATTTATTTCGTCGTTCAGTTTGTCCAATACCGCTTCATAATAAACTCCTGCGACTGTTTTTCCCTTCTGCGGATAATCGATGAAGATTATGACATATGCATCTCAAAAATCGGATGCCAAAACCTTCCCTGACGAGCATTGGTCCTTTAGTCACTTTGGTCGGTTTTCGTGGCTTTCCAGCCACTCAGCAGACTAACTATTGTACTCAGGAGGTTGGTCATGGACCCACGTTTCATCCATCGCCACAAAACGTCGAAAAACGTATGCTCTATTACGCTGCAACAGCTCCACCCGTTCTTTTGAAATACCCACGGTCTCAGATAACTCACGCAACTTCACTTTTCGATCACTCACAATGATTCGATGCGCTTGCTTGTTGATTTTCACATTCGTACCCTGTTTTGGCCTTCCAATGCGAGAAACGTCTTCGGTGCTTGTTCGACCCATTTTATATTCACCGAAGCACCGATATACTGTTGCTCTTGAAGGTGTGGAAGTGGTATAACATTTCTGCAACCATTGCAATGATTGTTTGGAAGTTTTTCCCATAAAAAACAATACTTAATCCATATGCGATACTCCCGTGTTTCCATTAACTTGCAAAAGAATGGACGAAATGTCTTAAAACTTCATACATAACGACATATAAGCCTCTCTCATTGAGTCATTATCATTTTCTAGTAGCGCCACTTATTAAAAAATCTCGGGACATTCAGCTCATTTTGTAATTAAGGTGCATACGTGCATTACGTCGGGTAAATTTGTATGGGCGCCAAAAAGTAGGCAAATCGTATAGGAAAAACAGAATCTACGGATAATTCTATGCAACTTCACCAAGAAATCATATGTCTGAAATTTATTTTGACCTTCCAGTTGGTATGCCAAAATGTTGGAAAAGTATAGGGAATCATATTCCTAGTGGAAAGCGTATGGACGTAGTGATGCCAATCGAATTTTTCATTTACTTGAATTTTTAAGTGCGTGGTCCAAAAATTCTGAAAAATATAATAGACTATAGCATTACTATAGTAGTTTTTGACAATATTGATCTTCATATATCCAAAACCAATCAAGCAAACGGAATAACTATAGTGAGAGTAAAAGCGAATAGATTTTTTGTTTGTATTTCTTTTTGGTATTTCGATAGTTTTTGGTTTCTAATAATCTTTAAATTGTAACGAGTATTGATATCGAATCATCACTAATTACGAATATTGCAAACAATGGCTGGTGCGTACGTTAAGGTGAGATATCGAAACAGGTGTCAACTAATAGGAATATGCGATAATCAGAACAATTTAACAATAATGAAAGAGAAAGAAACAAATTCGATAACGATAAAAGTGTTAACGATTCTAATGTATTGACGCAAAGCATAAATAGAGCGTGTTTATTGACGAATAAATCAATTCAATTCCGAAAGTGATAGCGCAAACATTGATCGAGTAGCGAATTAAATTTCGATAGCAAGTAAAATTAGAAAGTACATTAAAGAGCGATTGTAAATAATAATGTTAATTAAATAAAATATTGATGCATATAGTTAGTACAAAATAAGTGTTGCAATTATTATTATTACGATCCAGTGATCTCAAAGGGCTGATTCGAGTTAGAATTAAACGTTCACAAAATAAAAACGTAACAATTGCTGTCAGAATTGGGATTCTGTTAAGATGGTTAAAATTGATCACTAAAAAGCAGTTGTCAGAGATGAATCTAACGCCATCAGGTGCAAAATCTGAACTGCTGGAGAGGCTAAGGGTATTATTGTAGAAGAAGATGAGCTCTTTGAGGAAGCCGAGCCATTTGCAGATGAGCACGCTGCGGTAGAGGGAATAGATAGATTCGAATGGTCAAATCATGGAATTCGTGAAAATCACGGACACCAAGAATATGTTATTGGGGAATTCCAGAAACAATTAACTATCATTGATTCGTGAATCTAGCACAATCATACTAAAGCCATAGACATTTGATGAAACCACGCCATTTAATATCTTCAAGTTTCAGTTCGAGACAATAGCTTCAAAACATCTATGGGACGATAGCGAGACTGTTACTTTAATAGTCGCATTTGAAAGGTAATGCCTCAGAAGTCTTCCAGATGTTTCCAGAGAAAGATCGTGGTAACTACCAATCACTGATGGCCACACTCCAGCGCAAATGTGGAAACGAATATTAGAGGCAATTACATCGAGTGGAATTAAATTCGCGAGTGTAACGGAGTTATGAGAGCCTTCAGTACTTCTCTTCCGAGCGCTTATGTCATCTAGCGTTCTCCAGTAATTCGGAAGAATGTATTGAAAAAATAAAAATAGAGGCATTCATCCACGGAATACGTGATGGAGACACTAAGCGTGCCGCAGTCATGTCACCAAGGAGTACATATGCCAAAACAGTAAGAAGTGGTTTGACGTGTGAAGTCGCCAGTTTAATGTGTCGACCAATGTCAAAGTACGCCAACTAGAGTGCAATCTGACTAAAAACAAGGGATCGAAGTGAAATAAATTTACTGTTAAAACAAATTAATTTACTGTTAAGTGCTTTATTTTCGACAAACCAGTGCATATGGCGCGTGATTGTCGCCTACGACGAAGGCGATCAGTATCAATTTTTCCAGGAAGGCTAAAAAGGAGGACATCGATCATTTCGCAAACACAAACTAAACACTTTAAACTAAATCAAGAAAGTTTAGAGGGGCGTGATCAGACTCCAATAGTGGGTTGCCCCCTCATTCAATTTCACAATAACAAAGTGTGCCAAGCATCTTGACTATCGATAGAATATTGGACAAAATGGAGCTCATGTTAACCCTGTTCATGTTCATGTTCAGTTCATGTTAATACTGCTAGCTAACATTTTATAAAAAAGAGCAATTTGGTAAAGAGGCTTGAGCCCCTTAATGGAAATAAATACTGTACGGCAACGGGTGAGGATGCACAAATTCTCGGTAGAATTAAGAAAAGAGTATCTATTGGAAATTAGATGTAGGAGCATGACTTCATTGTAGCCGAAATCATCGATGACGCAATAATTGGCGCTGATCTAATGATTGATAATGGATTTGTATTAGATTTAAATCAATGGATACTCCGCTATGCAAATGTCGAGTTTCCATTAAACATCGGCTACAAGCGTAGTGGATTATATAAAAAATATTAAAAAAATAAAAATAAATATGTGGCACTTAAAGCCCCAAAGGATATTAACTTTGTTAATTTTATGTTAGTAATTTAGATAATGCTGTCAAGAGAGTCGATTCCAAGCATGTTAAGCCTTCTTCTGCACAAAGCCAAGCACCCGTACAGAAGATGTTTTACGGTTTCTTACTCTTCTCCCTCTTGCCAGCTTCTACAATTATCATAATGCTGCGGCCCTAGTCTACTAGCGTGCATTACCAATAAGTCAATGACCTGTTTCGTTTCCAAATGTCCGTAAAGTGTCCAGTCTGTTGAATTTTAGCAGTAGTCTGATTTAAGCTCCATTCCGACCAAGTTAGCCTAATGGTTAGACATTTTGCCGTCTATCGCCAACGAGTGTTAGCGACATCGGTTGTGTACCTGCCTATTAAGAATTTGCATGTTGACAACGGCATCGGCACCAAAACCCTATCTGTGTGGACTGGTAACGTTGTGCACTGCCTATTTAATTCAGCCGCCCTGCAATTACTCTCGATATTTCTATGCCCGGGTACCCATAAGAAGCAAGAGCAGATTACAACATCAGCTACTCCACTGGAAATTGGAAACTGTACAAAGAAAGCCGGAGCCTGTACAAGAATGCTATTAGGAGCGCCAAAAAGGAGCGCTGGAGAGAATACTGCACGTCTATTGAATCTACCAAAGATTCAGAGGACTGAGCCGTATCCTATCCAAAGACTAATGGAGTGCTTCTTGGATTAGGAAGCAAGATGGAGCTTGGGAAGAAACGGCAGAAGAATCTTCAGAATTACTCATAAACACTCATTTTCCGGGATGCAGTCAATACGAAAGCGGAAGTAATATGACCGAGCGCCGCTCTTACGAGTCACTGCATCTCACAAATGAGACAATAACGAACGAAAAAATTGCATGGGCAATTAAAAGTTTTTCACCCTTGAAGTCACCAGGTCTGGATGGGATCATGCCCAGGTCATGCCCAGATCATGTTGCAGGTAACATTGTACTGTGTGCTCCCGTGGCTGGTACAAATTTTCAAAGCGTGTCTGAACCTGAAATATGTACCTACTAGATGAAGGCTAGTAAAGGTTGTCTTCATACCAAAGTTTGGCAAGAGAGGACACGAATCAGCGAACGATTTCAGATCCATCAGCCTAACTTCATTTGTATTAAAGACTGTGTGTGAGAGAGAGATGCCGGTGGGCTCATACCTTGGTTGAGTTACACCGATGTGGTTTCAACCACCGACCGCTTCTTGACTTCTAATAAAATTAAAAGTATTTAAGTTAAATCATTTTTAAATAATAGAATAATATATTATAAATATAAATCTACTTGTTGCGATGTTGTGCTGGTAGCGTTATTTTTCGTCGTCATCTTGTCCAATTGCAAACTATTGCTGTTGATGACTGGACGACAAATCTTGCTGTTGTTGTCGCCGTTGCTGCTGATTTTCTTCCATTGGTTCGCTTTATTAACTGTTGTTATTATTATGTTGGTGGTGCTGCTGCTACTTGCTGTTGCTGTTGTATTTGCATCAGCACACCTTTTATCACGTTGTAAATGGTTAAGCCTTTCGTTTGTGGCCAATACCATTGTTCAAAATATATGTCTAAATCAAGTTTTGATTTATTTAGATTATTCTTCGTTATCGAAAGAAATTTCGTAATGAGACGGAATAGAAATGCACGTAAATTAGAAATCAATTGTTTCTCTTGTATATCACTTTGTATAAAGAAAAAGCACTCGAGCTATACTTGTATATGTTTATGTGTATTGTTTATTACGATAAATGTATATACGTGATATATACAATTTATTATTTTAACGAATTAACACATGTTCCAGAATGGAAGCTATTAATTATATTATTTTATACAACAAAACACTCGAGATAAAAATAAATTGAACAAGAAAATACGCGCACTGTTCGTGTCGAGAAAAATACCAGTAGTATAAAAAAAAGAAGAAGAACAAGAACAGACGAACCGACTGCTGACTGATCAAGCCAGAGTTGCCTTCGTCTTCTATAAAGGTGACAACAGACAATGCGCGTGACATAATTTTCTGGCGTAGACAAAGACGTTTGAAAGACTTTTGGATATATATACCTAAGAAATTCTTTGGAGAATTCCGTTATATCCACTGCCCAACATGCATACCGACTTCCCGACAGAAACGGCTCTCCATGATGTAGTGCAAACAATTGAGGGATCTCTGGACAACAAACTGTACTCCATGGCTCCCTTCTTGAACATAGAGGGTGCATTCAACAATGTTAGCACAGAATCTTTCAAATGGGCGTTGATGGAATTAGTGGACAACTGTGTTACAGATTAGATCATTTCTATGCTAGTGACTAGGGTCATAAGTGCTAACATGGGCAATATCTCAATAAAAAAGCTAGTCAAAAGGGGAACCCCAAAAGGGGAAGGGGGTGATTCCCCCTCTTCTTTGGCTATGCGTAATAAAGAACATCCTAATAAAACTGAATAGAGGGGGCGTCAAATCGGTGGCGTGTGCCGATGATTTGGTGTTAATGGTGTCAGGACTGTGCCCTAGCACGATCAGTGGGATCATGCAAAGCGCGTTAGACGAGCTCAGCTCTTGAGCTATCAGGTGTGGCCTAAGGTTTAACCCGTATAAAACAGAACTGATGCTTTTCACCAACAGAATCAAAATACCCAAATTTGACTTGCCTAAATTAAACCATCAAACCTTAACTCTTTCCTCCAGTGCGAAATACTTGGGGGCTATTTTGGACTCTAAGCTAAGCTGGAGGTTAAATACTGAACACCTGGAAAAGAATGCTTACATTGCCCTCTATACCTTCAAAAGAGCAATTGGAAGGAAATGGGGTCTCCAACCAAAACTTAGAAAAAGAAACGGTCTTCCACTTCCTTTGTAAATGCCGTGCCCTTTGGAAGCAGAGAATGAACACCCCAGGTAAAATACTGTTTAATAAGATCGAGGATTTGGCGGAAATAACCATCAGCGGTTTCTGAACAGTACGAACTAAATCAAACTGTTGTGAACACACAAACAACCTAAAGAACAGTTGGAAGCGAGGATGTGGCAACAAAACGGTGCATAACCGCTATTTGGTCACCACTTCAATCAACCAACCAACCAACCCAAAGGAAAAGTATGGTAAAGTGTTGGGCAAGTTCGCTTAGTAACTCGTGGCATTCAGTTACTGTCTTTTATGAATGCCCTCTTTTAGCTCCTATGCAAGACGATCCCGAACCATCTTAGGAACTTTTACACTCATTCCCAGTACCACTGACTTTTATAACTTGTAAACTGCACTTAAATAAATCCTCCTGCTACCTGTTTGCCGTATAGGTCAATTGGTAAGAGATGCAGCATGACATTTAATGACGCTGTTGGAGTAGTTTTGAGATCCCCATTAATGTATAAGCCAGCTGCCCTCTGAATGCTTTCAGTGCGTCTAACTGCATTACCCTTTTAAGTGCCGGCAACCAAACTAGAATGCCGTACGTTAATATTGGTCTCACCACTTCTGTATATAACCAATTTACTACATGGGACTTTAAGCCCCATCTCGCTCACACCGCTCTTTATCATGAATAGAGTTCTATAGCTGCCTTCCTTACTCTACCCTCTACATTAATATTCCAAAGCAGCTCATTTTTTTTTTTTTAGTCTCAGGTACCGGGCTTTGTCAGTAAATTACAATGTGATACCGTCCAAAGTTGGAGGTCTAACATCAGGTAACTTGTGCTTTCTAAAAACAGAAAGTTCCTTTCTCAGTTCTTTTTTATACGTTCTTAACTTTTCATAATAGTAATTCCACTCTCTTTCTTCACGGGAAAATTTTGCTATATTGAATTGCTTCCTACTCTGCGCTCGTCAGTGGACTGCCATGGTGGTTTCTTCTTCCTCCTATTACTAGTTTGTCGGCATTCTTTATTAAACGATTGATTGGATGCATTTGTAAACAACTTGACTAGATCATTCAAGGCATCGGCATTATCAGGATGAAAATGTGAATTCGTAGGAGTATTTTTCTTAAGCTCGTGTAAATGCACTTGCCAGTTTGTTTTCCTAAGATTCATAGTTTTAATAGGTCTAGATGATTCCTCTAGAAGGTAATCTCAATGCATCGATGGTCTGAAAATCAGTGCTCGTCTAGCATTCTCAACTGTACTACCTTGTTGGCTAAAAATCCAGAGATCAAGGTAATACATAGCACTTCTTGTCGATTGCGAGTTATAAAATAGGTTCTGAACCTCGATTACATAAAAAAAAGGGCTCATTGGCCGAGCTTCTCTTCAATTACTGTTGTGCGTGTTAAATTTGGACAGTATTAGAAGGGACCTACTTATATTAGCCAATTCCGAACGGTAGAACTCTTGCGATATCACTTTTTTGAGCTTTGTCACAGAGCTCTTTTAGAAGCTTTTTCATGGCAAGTTGTTACTGTCGGAAGAATTGCCAATTGCTTGCCGACAGCTGGGTACCGTTCGAAAGAAAAATCTTTTCGATATTAAATTTATTATGCATGAGCCGGGGATTGAACCACGACTTACAGATCAGAAGGCCAACACACTAAACACTGAGCCACGGCACTGAATACATAGCAGAAGCCTATTTCTAAAAATGTGGCTGTAAAGTAAAGTGTGATGTGCATTCTCGTCTCCACCAAGGATTAGCCCACACTTTGGTGCTTCACTCTCTACTACCAGCTTTTCTATAAGTTTCGATGGCAGTGGCCCTGGATCATCGTAGGCGAAATAGAATGACGCGAACATATACCTACTCTTGTACGACGCAGAAGAGGCAGACCTAACCTCTGGATGGCGAAACATTCTAGATTCGGCCTAAATCGATTTTCCGTTGTAATGGCCACATAAGTAAGTAAGTAAGTCCTCAAATGGCTGATCTTCTGCCAGACGATACAGGAGTGCAGCCGAAGCTGCCGTACTGTGATGAGGGTTTCTTTGTAGACGACGCATCATCCGTTAGAGTGACGTTCGCATCCCCTTAGATCTGCTTGAAGATCTTGTTCTGTGTACAAGCCCCTGAATCCAGATGCGAGTTTTAAACCGAAGGATGTGTACCTACCTTCGCTGATGACGCTGTCGACGTGACTTTATTCTACTTCGCTAGGCGAACGCTCAATCGCTGAAGCAAAGTGTTCAGCAATATCGACATCGCTCTTGTAGGCTTTAACTGTAGCCTTGCCAAAGCCGTACTTCACCACACCACCGCATTTTGCTAGTAGTTCCAACGAATCACTTAATAGCAAGAGCACTTGCATCGTTGCTCTTTTGGTTGCAGCATCTCCAGTATCGGTGGTTACATTGTTGTTTTCGATCTTGACAAATTTTCATTTTTTCTACTGGAAGGCTCGGATTGCACGGTGTAAACACCTGCATTATTTTAGTCGGTTCAGAGGGGCTCCCGGAATACACCGTTGCCATCGTTCGAGACGGGATATTCATTTTATCCACCGCGGTTAGCATGGCTCCTAGGTACACCTCACCTATCTTTAATATAGCAGCCTTATTCAGTTCTACCGATCTGGTCATCATGCCATCATCGCATGTAATTATTTTCATTTGGTCCTGATACCACCCTGCATCGGTACAAGACGGTGATGGACCTGGATTGCTAGTCAGCAATTCAAATCAACCTTGATTAGTACAAGTTGTACCCATTTCGACTGAGCCCTGAAGATCTTACCCTCCAGGCCAGCTTCATCCAACACACCAATAACAATACGGTTACGTTTAATATCCGCAAACGATTCGTACTGGTTCAACCCTTGAATTCTAGCTTTCTTGGTCGCCAGTTTTGTTTCCCCCATTGACCCCTGTCGTTTGGAAGTAGTTACAGGTTGCATTCGTTCAAGCGTGAAGTCGGGCAACACAACATTCGCCAAGTCGATAGACTCCTTCATACTCGGTGGAACAGCGTGCACGCATTTCAGAAGTCGACATGCATTTCATAGTCAATTATAACCCGCTTTCGTTGGGTCAGTAATTATTTTTGCCACTGCCCATGGCATCCTCTTTGGTTTTACCGTCCCGAGCACGCTGATTAGCCGCCAATCGCTGACTAAGGGCATTGCTCTTGATGGCTGCCGCGGAGGGTGTCGTGATGCTAGGGACAGGTTTAGCCTGACGTTTCCAGCTCCAGTTGTACACGCTGTGCTAATCAGACCAGAAGTACTTGCCCATGTAGAAGCTATTTTTAAGCTCGGTATAACCAGTGCTCTAACTACGGAACATGAAGTTCCATCCGGTTTGGTCGAATAAAAACCGGACTTCTTATTTTATTTTTTATTCAAATAGAGTTCTCTCCAACAGTCTTGGGTACAGAGTGTTGGAGAGAGGATGTCCGCATGCACATGGCTTCAGACTATGCAGGGAAGACTAATTATTACGGGGGGCGCCAAGTATTCGTAAGCTCAGGTGAAAGAATGGGCTATTTGAAAAAGGCGCTCCAAGCTTGGTTGGTCTTCGGCGCGGGTGGCATAACGACTTTACCACCTGATCTATTGGTTAATAAAGTACATCCATATAAAAATTTTCAGCACCACTGGTCTAGAGCAACCATAATTGACACTCGTCGAAAAGACGAAGTTTACCTTTTGAGTACTTTTATTTATTTCGAGCATATGAATGGAGCGAACCGAAATATAGCTAAACAAACCAATTAGCTGTTAAAACCACTTTTGTGTGAGTCATATAACCTAACGCTTACGGGAAATTTACGTTCAAATAAAAAGGAGATCCCGAAGAAATTGGGAAACACACAAAAGGGCCGAAAATGCGATACATCTATTTCCTTGTACGACAACGAGCTCATTCTTTATGTATTATTTTCTCCCAAGAAAGATAATATGCGGGTGTACGTATTAAATATCGGGCTAGGCAATAGGGGTGGTTCTTGCACTTTTATCTTTCTTAAATTTAATTTTCACCACAGAGTAATACAAAAAAAAAAATTTACGTGCAAATGAAAGAAAATGGTAGAAACTAACGAAAAGAGAAATAATAAAAGAGGAAGAAAAGAAAGTGGGAAATGGAAAATTCAATACGAAATTACTTAAAGGTTATACTATGAGTCATTACCTAGATGGACCTGCGTTGCCATTGCCCACCCAACCAAGATTTTGGTACATTTCCATCTTTCATAAAATTACCCAAAATCCCACAAGCCCACACTAACAAGGCAGAGAAGTCATATCATTTATCTAGCAATGCATAATAATATATAATATATTTATAACCAACATTTTAATATAAAGCTAATCATTTCGATAATAATATACAAAGAAATAAAATTTATGTAAAAAACAAAAAGGTTATAAAATAATCGAAGAACGCCATATTGTGGTTTATAATTACTCATGCATATGTGTGTGCCAAAAAATTGGAAAAAAAACAAATTAACACGATGTTGTATATAACCATCAACAGATGTAAATATTTCGAACAAAACAAAAAATTACTCTTTTAGAAAATGAATATAACAATAAAAGATAAAAAAAAAATACATATATGCTTTTCTCATTCACCCAATAGAAAGCGTTGCTCCCACGTTGAAAGATCTTTCAATGTGTATGAGAAAGAAATGCTGTGGAATGGAAGTTAAAAATGTTTCACAATTTTAGCAACATGTTGACAAAAGAGGTTTGGAACATGTTCTGAATATGCACTTTTTACCCTATTTTTGCATGAGTAATTTTTGACAAACAAAAAAAAACAGAATTACTATAATTTCACTTTCATTAAACAAAACTAATTTTAATAAGGTACTTATTTATTAACACATTGTCCCCATGTACTGTTTTTTTCTCGACTGAAGTCCTCACTAATATAGAGAAGGTCCACTATATCTCTGTTTGTACTGAATAATGAAGTTTATTGTTGGCTTCTTCTTCGTCGATGGAAACCAATAGAAGTCGGCAATTGCTCACGTTTTACTGTATGCATAGATGTACGTTTTTTGTTTTGAACAGATCATACTAAATTTTGTCGTGTGCATCTCACTTTTTTCCCAAACTATATAAGTGTTACGGCATTTATTTGTACGAATCCTGCTCACAGCTGCATGCTACAAAACCCTTTTTAAAATTTGGCAATAATTATCACAAATTATTAGGTGCCAATTCTAAACTGAACACATAAAAAAAAAAGAAAATCAACATATATGGCAAAAGAAAGAAAATTAAATTTGAATTTTACCCTTTATGGAAATTGACACCGTTTATGAAATTGTATGGTCTTGTCGTGCCGTGTGGGTGCCGTGTCTCAGTGGTTAGTGTGTTGTACTTCTGATCTGTAGGTCGTGGTTCAATCCCCGGCTGATGCATAACAAATTTAATATCGAAAAGATTTTTCTTTCGAACGGTACCCACCTGTCGGCAAGCAATTGGCAATTCTACCGACAGTAACAACTTGCCATGAAAAAGCTTCAAAAGAACTCTGTGACAAAGCCCAGAAAAAGTGATGTCACAAGGGTTCTGCCGTTCGGATCCGGCTAAAATAAGTAGGTCCCTTCTAATGCTGTCCAACCAATTTTTGGTGCTGTAGATGTATGAATTGAATATATATCTAGGTAACTATACGCGAACAACAAGTAACTTTTCTTTTGTATTTCAGCATATACCAGGTGCACAAGCTTAAATCCGCTGTTTTTCGGTAAAAAAAACATATTATATTTTTCATAAAAAGCCCTCACTAGCTATTCATTTTTCCCATCTCTCGGCCAAAAGAATTCCTCATTTTTCGAGGCAAACCACTCGTCAAGCCATTTTCCGACGTCTTTATACGAATCGAAGTGCTGTTCGGCGAGCGCATTACCCATCGACGAAAACAGGTGATAGTCAGAAGGGGCCAGGTCTGGTGAATAAGCGGGATGAGGTAGCACCTAACAATTGAGTGTGTCCAAGTAGTTTTGGGCTAGTTTTGACGTGTGCTATAGGGCGTTGTCGTGGAGAAAAATCAGCTTCAGTACATATCCAGGCCTTTTTTCACCCAAAGCACGGAGCAATTTCACTAGTTGTTGGTGGTAGCGGTGAGCATTGACAGTTTCACCAGGTTTCAACAGCTCGTAGTAGATGACACTCTGCTGATCCCACCAAACGCACAGCATCGTCTTGCGTCCAAAGCGATTTGGCCTTGGAGAAGAAGTTGTTGGTTGGCCGGGATCGACCCACGATATTTTTTGTTTAGGATTCTCAAAGTATATTCACTTTTCATCGCAAGTCACCACAAGATGCAGGAACGACTTTCTTTTTTGTCTAGCAAGCAAGATTTCACATGTGTTTTGGCTGCCTATCGTTCAATTCATGGGGTACCCATTTTCCAAATTTTTGAACCTTCCCCATAGCTCGTAAACGTATGGAAATGGCTTGTTGAGTAACACCTAACTGTTCGGCAAGGAATTTTTGCGATTGGGTGTTGTCGTCATCCAAAAGAACCTACAAATCATGGTCTTCAACTTTTCTGGGTCTACTTTCACGCTTCTTGTCACTCAAGTCAAAGAGCATACGCTTTCTGCGTATGCTCTTTTTCTGGCACGAAACTAGACATGATTATAAAAGAAAAATGTATGTTGTTGTATGAAATCACTGATGATGTTTACTAATTGATGTAAACAGGTGTCGAACTTATAAAAAAGGGATGCACAGTCGATAATAACTCAATATGCTCACTAACGCCATATACGAGCAAACAGCGGATTTAAGCTTGTACACCTGGTATTAAGATAGTGTGGATATACCAATCAGAAACTGCACAAAGAAAATGATTGGGTGTTCTATGCTTTGTAGGCAAGAGACCTCGTATTGCAAGATGACTTGCAGAAAATTCCGAAACTAACATTAATTTTCCAATCGAATAGCTGAACTTTTGGAGATAATTACCTCAACAAAATTTGGGGATATACATTCTTTTAAAATTTACTTCCATGTCCCACTTTATGGCGGCACAAACAACCGTTAATTTGAAGGTATTTAAAATAATTATAAAACAACGAATGATAACTACCTACATGCCAATAATGTCATGAATAAGGATGTTTTCTGTGCAATACAAAATTTTAAAATTACACAAATTTCTTTCGACTAATCGTTTTGAACGTTTTTAACGTTGAAAAGGATCCATTACATAACACTACTAAACAGAGGGGATCACAAGAGTGCAACCAAAAAAATTTTTTTTAATTTTGTATGTAAGTGCACATTGTTATATTCAACGTAATCAACTAAATCTATAACCTCGAACAACTTTCATAATTATAGGCATACTTGGTCGGTCCTAGAAGTACCTGACCTAACAAAGAAAGCAACAAATTTGGGAAAATTTTTCTTTATTTCTCAACATAATCTCCTTTTAGCTCTATACACTTTTTCCAGCGACATTCTATAGCTTCGATACCCTGTTTATAGTATGAACTGTCTAGCTCATTAAAATAGCCATCTACCGCAGACTCCATCTCTTCATTGTTTGAAAATCTTCTACCACCAAGCCATTTTTTCAAATTTGGCAATAGAAAATAATCCGAAGGAGCTAAATCTGGCGAATAAGGTGCGTGCTGAAGCAATTCGGGCTTTAACTCATTGATTTTGGCCATCGCAAGAGCGGATGTGTGAGCTGGTGTTTTTATTCTATTGTGGGCAAACGCAGCACTTGCACACAGCTTCTTCATCTCCAAATTTTTGGTCAATATATGATGTATTGTTTTCGAGAGAAAAGTCCTACGCAAGATCTTTGGACCTATTTGTGTTGGTGGCGAGTACCGAATAAGGTACAACCATGAGCTGTACGAGCCGTATGCCGATATTGACATAGTAAAGCGCATCAAAATCCAGCGGCTGCGCTGGCTAGGTCATGTCGAGCGAATGGAAGCACACGCTCCCACTAAGAGGGTGTTATATTCGAAACCCGCTGGAGGACGGCACAGAAGAGGAAGACCAAACCTCCGATGGAAAGACCAAGTACTGGAGAACCTGACGGCGCTTGGAATTTCTAACTGGCGCCAGCTAGCGAAGAACAGAGATGGCTGGCGAAGCATATTATTTTCGGCCTAAATCGATATTCGGTTGTTATGGCCACATAAGTAAGTAAGTAAGTATATGATGTATAGCACTTTTTGAAATGCCTGTAATCTTACTTAACTTAAGCACCTTCCGCCGGCGATCATCCAATACCATTTTGTGGATTTTCTTAACCGTTTCTGGCGTGGCCACCTCAATTGTCGACCAATACAGTGTTCGTCTTGGCAGCTCGTACGACCTTGTTTAAACTCTGCCACCCAATATTTTTTGGTCGTAAATGAAGGAGCAGACTCCCCCAGAGTAGAATCGAGTTCGGCTTTAATATTCGATGGACTGAGACATTTCAAATGAAAGTATTAAATTACATAACGGTGACCAATTTTTACCATGTTTACATGTTCACTGAGGTCGTTAACTTTCGATGGCTCAAAAAAAAAATACTAAATAACGTGGCGTCTTGAAACTTAAAACATATATTTTATAAGGTTGCCACTTTTCACCAAAGTAATTTTTTTCAAACTACTACCGCCATCTAAATGTCAGGTCAGGTAGTTCTGGTACTATGCCAATATTCATTGGCATTGTACGTGAAGCATTAGTTACAGTGATGTGAAAGCCACCATTTCGCGCACCATCAATTAGAACCGACAATTATCACTTAACCATCGTAGCTTAACCGTTGAGAAGGACAGCGAAAGTGGAAGTCCGCATTGCAGCTTCAAATAATTAATATTTTGCGAATTGTTTAGAATGAAAACAACCATATCGTCCACAGTGCTAGTATGATGGCATTATGAAGTGGCTAACCTGTATGTCGATTCCCAACTCCATGTACAGCTCAATCACATCGATGGATATTTGTTGCATTAATCTATAAAAAATATATAAAAATAAATAATTTTCTTTACACTCATTTATTTATTTATTCACTCATTTATAACTCTAAAATGTTAATAATATTTTACACATACGAACTATTTACAAGTGATACGAGTAAATGCTGTATACAATACAGTTTATGTAAATGTGTTAATATATTTCCTATGTAATTTAATATATTTATGCATAAATCTTAACCTAAATGAAATAATGCAGAAAAATCCATTCATCACTAATGGTGTGATCGGATTTTCACGTGTGGAAAAATAGGCTCTTAATAATAGTACTACACGTTTAATAATTATTTATAATTGGACAATTTTAGTGAAATATGACGCGAAACAATAAAAGTTGTAGTATATAATTAAGATCAATACTTAAATTAATTGTCATGTTTGCCTTGGGGGCTTCCTTGATCGTTTTTAATGCTGAGAAATTAAAGTTCAAATTTTAATTTCAATTTTCTCCTGCGCGTTTCGACATTTTTCATATCATCCTCAATATTACATAAATATAATTCCAATACAAATCAAAACCAAAACAAAGAACATGAGTTAATAACTACCTTCACAATGCTTATTATAATTACACTTTTTTTAATTTGTTTATGTTGTATATCTATGGAATTAGCAAAAATTATAATGAAATACTTCTGATTAATTAAAATATATTTGTTCTTTATTGAAATTAATTCTTGTCAGCTCTGCTTCTACATGTAAGTAACTTTTTTTTAAACGGAAAAGAAATTATACCGTAAGCATTTTCAACATGGCACACATGATGATCCAAAGCTGCGCTACATTAGTGTTGCTGTTGTACTAATAAAAGAATAAGTAAACGTTAGTATTGACAGCAACACTCCTCCTCATTCAAATTGCTTTAATCCGCATTCCCTTCGTAGTATTTTAATTCGATTCGGTGGTAACGGTTTCGTTAGCATATCGGGTATCATATTTTCGGTTGGACAGTATGTGGAAATTACTATTTTCTTATCGATGTAACCTTTGACAAAGTAGCTTCTACATTACTATATTTTCCTCCAATATATTTTCTGTCATTGATTTCAGGTGTGAATATGTCATCTGTCATCAACTAGCTATTACAACAATAATGGTCAAATGGGTAGATATAGAACTACACACGAATATACCCAAACGACAATTCAGAAATATTCTTGAATATATAGTTTGGAAAATATATATTGAAACGTATTTCCTCGGTAACAGCGAATATAAGGTTCGGTATTTTTAAAATTATATTTTGTGAATGATATAGAATTTCTACAACATTCGAAATATATTACATGTACAAGCTTGTGTTTGTATAGGCTGATTTCATTATCATAGATAATAAAATATTTTCGGAATGAAAATAAAAAGCATTGTTTTTTATTGTCGGAAAAATGACACCTTGTCTGTCATCTGGGAATTGCCGCGTCCGTCGGCTGTATTCAAAAACAACCAAAACGGAGCATGAGCTTTTACTACAAACTCGATTAGTTTTTTCTAAAATAGAATTCTGCTGTTTCGCTGCAACTTAATATAGTCGTAAAGCAGTGGTTTTTTGGTTTCCTTCTCCCTTCAAGAAGAGAAAATATTTAGTATTACCATGTTTCGTTGTTTGTTAAAATCACTCGTGGTGAAATACATAATGCGCGATATATTCCTCATTACAATTTTAAAAATACTGAGCAGGCTTTGATGAAAGTTACCAGAGTTTGCTTTTCTAAGTGAACTTGAACCACGGGATTTCAAAACTTACTTGAAAATTGAAATAGAAACTGCTTTATACATTTTTATATTTATGGGTAGATATTAACCCTTAACGAAGTGGTTTTTAAAATAAGTACTTCAGTTTTATTATGGAAAAGTTTTGTTTAGAGAGGAGGAACTGGGGAACTGAATACAATTTTTTAAGGGTTCGTCAAATGTCAAAGTCGTCTATATATATAGTTAGGTAATTGTAACTCTCCTTGGAACTTTTCAACATGTTATCACCTTTCAAACCAAGGGTGAAATTTTGAAGCTTTTTTGTATGGGGGCGATCCACCTTAATGTACAACACATACATAAGTATACTTCCTTACTTACTTATGTGGCAATAACAATCGAATATCGATTTAGGCCGAATATAACATGCTTCGCCAGCCATCTCTGTTCTTCGGTAGCTGGCGCCAGTTAGAAATTGCAAGCGCCGTCAGGTACTCCAGTACTTGATCCTTTCACCGGAGGTTAGGTTTTCCTCTTCTGCATCGTTCTCCAGCGGGTTCCGAATATAACACCTTCTTAGCTTGAGCGTGTTCTTCCATTCGCTCGACATGACCTAGCCAGCGCAGCCGCTGGATTTTGATGCGATTTACTATGTCAATATCGGCATAAAGCTCGTACAGCTCATGGTTGTACCTTATTCGGTACTCGCCACCAACGCAAATAGTTCCAAAGATCTTGCGTAGGACTTTTCTCTCAAAAACGCCAAACATTCGTTCATCCGAGGTGGATATTTTTTAAGCATCGGCGCCATTTGTGAAGAGAGGCATGATGAGAGACTTGTAGAGTGTAGTTTTCGTTCTTCGAGAGAGGGCTCGACTTCTCAATTGTTTTCTTAGCCCAAAGTAGCACCTGTTTGCAAGAGTGATCCTTTGCAATATCTCCAGGCTGACAAAGTCCCTTACTACTTCGAAAGAGTGGTTGTCAACAGTGACGTGCTGTCCAAGACGCCGGGACCCTTTGTTTGTTGACACTAGATACTTCGTTTCACCGTAAGACTCATCCGACGCGGCTCTCTTTCCAACTCTGAGAATGCTGCCCTCCCTGCTCGCGTGTTCATGCCGATTATGTCAATATCGTCGGCATATGTCGTAGATCAGCAGCTCGTATTATTTTCTCCATAATAAGATTGAGCGACTTGCACGATAACGAATCACCTTGTCTGAAACCCCGTTCGGTATTAAACGGTGCGGTGAGGTCCTTCCCAATTTTCACTGCACAACGGGAGTTATGCAGTGCCATTCTACAAAGTCGAATGAGCTTTGCAGGAATACTGAACTCAGACATTTTTGCATAGAGGTAATCCCTTACCGGACTGTCGAAAGCGGCTTTATAATCAACAAATAGGTGGTGTGTGTCGATCTGTTTTTCTTGGGTCTTCTCCAGGATTTGGCGCAGTGTGAAAATCTGGTCGATTGTGGATTTACCAGGTCTGAAGCCACACTAATACGGTCCAATCAGGTTGCTGAGCATAGGCTTCAACCTTTCACACAGTACGCTCGATAGAACCTTGTATGCGATGCTCAGGAGACTTATTCCACGGTAGTTGGCGCAAATTGTGGGGTCTCCTTTTTTATGTACAGGACAGAGAACACTAAGCCTCCAATCATCAGGCATGCTTTCATCCGACCATATTCTGCTTATAAGGTTATATAACAATATTACGAGATAGATCATTCTTTTACACTCTGTTATAAGGAGTGTTACTCTATGAAAGAAGAAATGTTTTCCAATAAAGTACGAAACGACATAATAATGTGGCAAGAAAGATCAACCGTCATCCATGGTATAACCAATGAAAGTCGAAAATCATACACAACTTGCCACGTTAATAACGAACAAAAAAACAAACCACACTATGAAAATCAAAGATGACAACACGTGTTATTTTTCTTTGCCGTCATTATTGTCTGCTCGTATTCTACTGAGGTTACTCGCCAGTTATGGCAGAACGATCGCGGTCCTCAGCTGACCATGATGAAACAACGAGCAGACAATAAAAAAAATCACCTTCCCTCATGGAAGACAAACACATTTAGCACACACTCATTCACTCACTTACGTTAAATGACAACTTTTCATCGAGGGATGGTGCATAGTGAGCTCTTGCCAGGTCTGAAATCACACTCATAAGATCCAATCAGGTTGTTAAGGATAGGCTTCAACCTTTCACACAGTACGCTCGATAGGACCTTGTATGCGATGTTCAGGAGACTTATTCCACGGTAGTTGGCGCAAATTGTGGGGTCTCGTTTTTATGTACAGGACAGAGAACACTGAGCCTCCAATCATCAGGCATGCTTTCATCCGACCATATTCTGCTTATGAGCTGGTGCATGCGGGTGAGCAGCTCATCGCCTCCGGTCTTAAACAACTAGGCAGGCAGGCCATCAGCACCTGCAGCTTTGTTGCTCTTCAGCCTTAAAATGGCCGTTTCAACCTCGTCATAGTCGGGTGGTGGAATATCAACACCATCATCTGTAATTGGGGTTATCGGGCAAACTCCTGCACTGGCGGAATTGTTCGTAGCATCGCCATTCAGTAACGTGGAGAAGTGTTCCCTCCACAGGCTCAGTACACTCTGGACATCCGTAACCAGATTCCCATTTACATCACGACAAGAAGAGGCTCCGGGATTTAAACCTCCACTCAGGCGCTTGATCTTTTCAAAGAATTTTCGAGTCTCATTCTTGTCGGTACACATCTCTATCTCCTCACACTTTTCTTGCGCCTGAAAAGACGTCTTTCTGCACTCCTTTTCTCTCTATACCGCTCCTTAACAGCTCGCGTTGCGCCTGCACGCAGGGTTTTTCTGTAGGCGGCGTCTTTCGCCGGTAGTAACCGATTACCTCCTCGGCAGCAGTAGTCATGGAGTGGGATATATGTGTCCACCGTGCGCATGTATCATCAAGTGGGGGAGTGTTTTGCATAAGCAGATCCGATAGTCGAGTGGAAAATGCATCTGCTGTCTCTGGTGATCGCAGCTTACTGACGTCGAGCGTTCTCTGTGTGGGACTTCTCTTGTTATTTGCGACACATAAACGTGTGCGCACCTTAGCTGCAACAAGGTAGTGATCCGAGTCGATGTTGGCACCATGGATCGATTTCGCGTCCATCACACTGAAAGCATGCCTTCCGTCAATCACCACATGATCAATTTGGTTTCTTGTACATTGATCTGGAGACAGCCATATCGCTTTGTGGATGTCGAGATGCTGGAATCTGGTACCACCAATTACCATGTTTCGTGCTGTTGCGAAGTCGATCAGCCTCATTCCGTTATCGGAGGTGTTCTGGTGGAGGCTGAACTTCTAGTCGCTGAAAGAAGATCTCCTTGGTCACATTGTCCTTCTCATCCGTCGGAGCGTGGGCACATATAAGGCTGATGTTGAAAAATTTTGCCTTGATGCGGATTGTGGCCAGCCGTTTGTTCACAGGCGTGAACTCTGAGACAAGATGTCGTAGTCTCTTGCTGACCAAAAATCCACATCCTAATTCGTGCCTTTCAGCATAGAAACTGTAGTAGATGTCACAGGACGATCTTTTGGAGCAGCCCTGTCCTGTCCATCACATTTCCAGGAGAGCGGTGATGTCAGCTCTGTATTTTTCGAGGACATCAACCAGCTGGATAGAGGCACCCTCCCTATAATGGGACCGGACATTCCAGGTGCATATCCGTAAATCATTGTCCTTTTTTCGTTTGCGGGGGTCATCAACAAAAGCGGTAGTCCTTATCCGAGGCATTGCTGTTTTTTTCATTGGGGGGGTTTTTTATGTGGCGGGTCCCAAACCCAACGCACAACCTCTAACCGAGGAGATTTTCGCCACTCACTTCAGCCGCCTCCCAGCGGGTGCCAGGAAGACGTTGCCCGGTGGTCGCCACATGGAGGGCCCCCATTAATAATAATGAAAGCGCCGTCACATAGTAAGCAGAGCAAGCTATATGACTACCCTCATTAGCAAATAAAGTTATCATCACATAGCGCTCAGATCAAACTACATTACAGCCAGTGAGTTGACTTGCGATGAGTTCAACAAGGATTGCGCTAGCCCCACCCGTTTGAGGCAGTTAGACACGTTACCTTGCGAAAACACCACCAGACCACCTTAGCAATTATACAGCGTATGCAGCGTATTATACAGCGTATTCAATATGTCATTTCTTTTTAGTCGTCGATGGCTTGTGCTCAGCAACAATTGCTTAGCAAAGGGATTCGGATGGTTGTGTAATTTTGGACTTTGCAACTTCCTCAGAAATTGTGGGTACATTCAAATCTCGACCAAGGCGCGTTTACAATAATTCGCAGGCAATTGAATTGTATTCGCTGCAATTTTTCGATATTTGAGGGAGATGCGGTGCCCCATAACTGAATACCATAAGTCTAGATTGGCTTTAGGATTGCTTTATATAATATCACTTTGTATTCCAGATTCAACTTTGAGCTTTTGTGTAACATCCACCATAACTGATTAATTTTTAGCTTGATCTGAGTTTTCTTTGCCTCTATGTGATTGTTCCAGGTCAGCCTTCTGTCGAGGTGAATAGCTCTTGAGGAACATTGTGGAACTGATTGGCCACTTATTTTAAGTGGGGGACATATATCTAGCCTTAGCGTGAAGGTTACATATCAAGACAGATTTTTATCTGAAAATACTGATGGTCGCGAAGTTGGTGTCGGGCCTATAAGGGTTATTTTTTTGCGCCCGGCCAAAGGGCGGAAGTCAAAAAAAACTTTTATCTAAAAATACTGATGGTCGCGAAGACGTCGTATGGCCTATACGATTATTTTCTTTTAGCCCGGCTGAAGGCCCCGCTTTTTGACTGTCCGAGGGCCGGTTCTCAAAAAAAGCTTTTGTCTAAAAATACTGATTAGAGCGAAGACGGCGTCGTGCCCATAAGGGATTTTTTTGCGCGCGACAGAAGGCTGGCTATCAAGAAATACTTTTATTCGAAAAGTTTGAGCTTTGACCTTGACCTATTTTATACATTTTAAAGGTTATTTATTCAATAAAGACAGCATTATTTATATAAAATGTAGTTGGTCGGGAAAAAAATTACGCTGGTTACACTTTTGAAAGCTCCGTTATTTCAAAATATAACAATTATTAGGAATTGCTATGATGGAGTTCATTTTTGTGGAATGAGTTGTTAAAATAAATGATTTGAATTTTTAAAAAATTTATAGTTCAAGTCCGCGGATGGTTTTAGTTTCCCGATAACGCAATCGCTCAGCGAATGGATTGGAGTTTACAATCAATATTACATATTAGAATCAATATTACAACAAAGATATCTATTATATACGGCACACGAACACTACTTCAAAACATTACCATCTGAAGTTCTGGCTGATTTCACCACCTTAAATTAAGTTTAATTCTACGGGAGAAAAGGTGTTTATGCTTTTCTACCACCCGTAGAATTAAACTTAATTTAAGCTGGTGAAATCAGCCAGAACTTCAGATGGTAATGTTTTGAAGTAGTGTTCGTGTGCCGTATATCTATTATATATATCTATTATATTTGTTGTAATATATAAAATTGATTCTAATATGTAATATTGATTGTCGCGAAACCGGCGTCGGGACTATAAAGGTTGTTTTTATGCCCCCGGTAACGGGCGGCTGTCAAGAAAAACTTTTATCCAAACATACTGATGGTCACGAAGCCGGCGTGGGTTTTATTAGGGTTACTTTTTTATGCCCGGCTAAAGGCTAGCTATCACGAGAGACTTTTATTCGAAAGCCATTCATATTGAAAAAATTTCATGAAGTATTAACTTTAAAAAAATATTAAAAATATATCAGCATTTTATAATAAATATATTTTGCGCACCATTGAAAAGGTAATTGTACGGCCTTCAATTATTTTCGAAAAAAATCGGGTTTTGAAAAAAAAATTTTCAAATTTTTTTTATTTTAAGCGGGGTATTCTGCACTTATTTTTTATTTTTTTATTTTTACTTGTTATTATGTAAATTTTTTTATAATGTAAAGCTCAATCTCTCTTCGACAGATACAGAAAGGCAAGGCGACCTAGTTATGCTCATTCTGCAATAATCGAAAAATATTTCTGGAAAATCCAGCAATTTAGAATGGAGCGTATGTAGTTTTCCGGTGACTCATGTTCTCTGTAGATGGCGGTGCACCCAATAATTCCTATGTTTTTTCATCCTTTTTCGTTTTGACGAAATCATAACTTTTATCTAATGCTTATGAATGTAGATATTCATGCTGCACCCTTTTCATTATTGTTATTCCTTTATCACCATTATATTCTTCAGCGATACCCAATAGTGTATTATCATTATTATTATTATTGTGACGTTGTTTTTATTCCTGGTATTATGTATTATTTACTGTATTTCATATAATTGTAGGGTTCATTGAGTGTGAGTGTTAGTCGTTTAAATTACACACACCACTTTACTCCACCAAGTAACTATATACCATATACCAAGGGTGGGCAGCATTTTTATAAAATGGGCCAGAATAAATTTAACGTTTTTTCCGTGGGACGTATTAGGTAATTAACACCTTCTTTAGACCAGTAATTTTTTAATCTACTAATACGAATATGATTTATTTCAAGTATTAGGTTGCGAGAAAAAACTAACAACTAAAAAAAAAATACTATTAATCATAAGGCAATAAATAAAGTTAAAAAAGTGAAAATGGATAAAAGTAAAATGATGTCTGTTCACATAAATATATTAAGCCAAATAAAGAATAAATATACGTTACTTTGCATTATCAACTAAATTAGGATATTCTTCTCTTATAAAATCTTATGAAACATTTCTTCGACACATGTATCCTCACATAATTTTTACGATTTAGAGTAATACTTTAGCCAGTATTACTCTAAATCTTCTAAAACCTTTTTTAGGTTTATATTTATAAATTTTATAGAATTATTTTCGATTTTCGCCGTGGCAAAACTAAAAACGTTACCTTTTCGAAAAGTGACAAATTATTTGCGCGGGGGGTATCGTAAACATTTAAAATAAATTTATTATTATAGAGCCGCTTTTGACGACCAAATTTATATTCACTGGTTAGTACAATTACATATTATTTTATTACAGATTTTCGGTAATCTTAACAAAAGTTATGCATATTATGTAAACAAATTGGAGAACGGAAAGCAAGTGCCCCTATATGCATTTATGTTTTGTTGCAGATTATGTCTTCAAATCGATATAGAGAGTTTTCGCTATGGCAAAACGAAATTTTCAAAGTCTTGATGGCTGACAACAGCGACGACGATGAAGAGATCCAAACATTTTTACCCCAAGATATTGATGCGGGTATGTCATCAAGATCACTTAAATCAAGATTTTCAAAGTACAGTGGCCAAAAGTAAAACCAAAATAATAGAGGGACATGTGATAAAGTACAAAGGTCAAAATATAATGAGGCAATATATCAAAAACGAACCAATAAAATGGTGGTTCAAAGTGTGGTACAGGGGAGCCTCTTCTACTAGCTACCAATTTCAATTTGATTTGTATACAGGAAAAAAAGAGGATGCACGGAAACTCGTCCCACTGGTTCCACTGGTGGATCTTGAAATCGGTTGTGTTTCAATTGTCTTAAAGTTTATAGGGTATAGGTTGTGAAGTATATTTTTAAATAATTCTAATACAAGAATCATGGATGCATACAAAGCGCTTGTGTGGCTTAGGAGGAATGAAGTGGGGCTCCACCATTTATGCAGAAGGTGAGGCGCGCCCACGTTCGTGCATCATAATGCCGCATGTAGTTGACTGCACGGTCTTGAGGCAGTTTTGTTGTCAAGACATAGTTTCAGTCAAAATCAAGTGCCGTAATATGGAAGTGTAGTTGAAACTGTAATGGTTTCGGCTTACTTACCATAAACGTCACCTCCTCCAAAAGAATTGGTGGACGTGGTGCCATTTGCTGAATCCAACCATTTGGGACTAATAGTGGAATGTAATTCTAATTTCCAGAACACTTTTTGTTGTAGCAGAAAATGCAACAACAGGGGAACCAAAATGCTGGACTACTTACTGTCCCAAGGACTAGTCATACACAATGATGGTAACAGCCCGACTTTGTGATTTGCAGAAGACAAGAAGCCATTGATCTGACTCTATCAAATAGCTTCATAGCAGGCAATATCAGGGGTTAGCGGACCACCGCTATATAGAGTTTCGACTTGCTGTTGAACTTGATCTGGTTCCCGCTGGTTGGAACCCTCGTAGAGCGGATTGAACACGATTCTGGAGTCTTCTGAATTAGCGTCGTTCCTAAGCTCCGGACCATACAATCTATTCAGGAAGCCTCTAGATCTTTAAAGCGAGTCTTAATCAATTGTTATGAGATGGCATGTCCGGAATGTAGAAGCAGACAGGTCAAATCGTTCCCTTGGTGGAACGGCGAGCTTTTGAAATTTCCTAAGAAATCCAGAAAACTTCTAAATCGGGCACCTAAAACCTAGTTAGAAGCTGACTGACGCAAATACCGTCAGTTGCAGATAGAATATAAGAGGACAGTGAAAACTTCTAAATTGGACTCTTATAGAGATTTTTGTAATGAAATCGCTGATCTAGGCTGTACAGAGTTCTTCAAAAGGATCGAACTGCCAGGCTGGACTCACTTTTGAAACCTGATGGTCAATGATATACTTCTATCAACACATTTCCCGGGTTGTAGAATTGCCTCTTTCACCCTGGCCAATGACATGTTACGTTCGGTAACCACCATGCTTCATTGATTTATAGCTCAAAAGATAGTTACTGATGAAACGATAAGGTTTGCCTTTTCATCATTCAGTGACATTAAGTCCTCAGGACCCGATGGTGTATATCCAATCATGGGTGCGACAGATCGTGTATAGCGTGCAAAACATTTGGTCTGTACTTTTTCGTGATGAACGGGCGCAGCTTTCCAGTTGAGCAGTCGCAGTATATTTTCCGTAAACTGGAAGGGAGAGCAAATTGTGCAAGATTAAGTGAATGACGCTTACTACCTGACAACAATGAGAGCAGCTCTTCGTCTTCAGTTTGGTCTTCGGCTAATTGGTCGTAATCAAGGGGCGCATGATCGATTGAATTAATGCGTGACATCAAATCAGCTGCTGCGTTCCTCTCACCCTCAACATGGCGAATGTCTGTGGTGATTTGCGAGATAAAATCAAGTTGTCTCACTTGGCGGTCGGAAGCTTTCTCGAGGCGCTGGCGAAACGCGTACACAAGTGGTTTATGGTCAGTGTATACGTGACATTCTCTGCCTTCCACCATGTACCGAAAGTGACGAAGACCAAGGTATAATGCCGTCAGCTCGCGATCGTACGTGCTATACCGCATCTCGGCCTTGTTGAACTTTTTTGAAAAGAAGCCGAGAGGTGGCATGCCACCATCGACTACTTGATTCAGCACTGCACCTGCCGCAAAATTCGAAGCGTCGACCCATAGTGACAATTCTGCGTTGGGAAGAGGATGCGCCAGCATAGAACAATTAGCTAATTGCTGCTTGCAGGGTTCAAAATTCCGTGAAGCTTCGTCGGTCCATAACAGTGGCGTTGCATCGTTGCGCTTGTTTGCAGCAATCATTGCGAAGAGAGGGCCTTATGACTCTAATGCATTCGGTAGGAATCGACGATAAAAGTTCAGCATTGCAAGAAAACGTTTAAGCTCCTTTGCGACAGATGGGCGCTTGAATTTTAATAGGGCGTCTACAAGGCTTGACACGGTTTGGCGTTATTCAAACTGAGTAACGCCAAACTCCGACTTCGCTACATTAATTGTGAGATTATGCCATCTTAAGCGTTCAAATACAATCCGTAAGTGCAAGCGATGCTCGTCAAATGATTTTGATGCTACGCAGACGTCATCTAAGTACGCGAAGACGAAGCTAAGGCCGCGAAAAACTTCGTTGATTAGCCGCTGGAAAGTCTGTGAAGCGTTTCGCAAGCCGAAGGTCATCTGCGTGAACTCGTACAGCCCAAACGGTGTTGTTATGGCTGTCTTGCAAACATCATCAGGGTGAATCGGAACCTGGTGAAAGGCCTTTTGCAAATCAATTTTCGAATATACAGAATTACCTGCGAGAACGTTGGTGAAGTCTGGCAAAAAAGGTAACGGGTAGCGGTCGGGAACAGTCTGTGCATTCAGAGAGCGGTAATCACCGCATGGCCTCCAAGACCCGTCAGATTTCCGCACCATATGGAGCGGGCTCGCCCAGCTGCTACTTGAGGGACGACAAATGCCAAGTTTAAGCAGCGAATCGAACTCAGCACGCGCTGCGGCTAGCCTCTCCGGCGAAAGTCTGCGTGGGCGTGAAAACACTGGTTGGCCGTTCGTTATGATGCGATGAACTACGGTCGATTTCGAAGACGTTTTAATGGGCGACGTGCGTGTGATATCAACGAATTCACGCAATAAATCTTCAAATTTCGAGTCGGCGCAAATTGTTTTTAAACTCGCACTGCTTGTCTTGTCAATTTTGCAACGTGTTTGCAATTCAGTTGTATTATCGCGCAGAGATTTTCCCTTGAGGTCCACTAAAATGACAAAGTGGCTCAAAAAATCGGCGCCGATAATAGCTTGAGAAACATCGGCTATCAAAAAATTCCATACGAATTCGCGACGTAAGTTTAAGTCTAATTTTAATATGGTTTCGCCATATACTACGATGGGTGAGCTATTGGCGGCAAACAATTTTACTCCGGTATCGTTTGCTCGTGCTGTCTTCGCATCTGGTGGTATCACAGACACGTCGGCGCCTGTGTCCACGAGAAAATTAATTTTTGTTGATTTATCAAAGATGCGGAGTCGACTATTTTTGACGACGTCAGGTTGTTTGCCAATACCTGAAGTCGTGACAGTAGAGCAATCCTATTGCGAAGTACTTGCTTGCACAAAAGTGCAAGGCTGACGACATTTTGTTGCGTGGCCATCAAATTTTGTATGGTACCAACAAAGAGTGTTACCCGAAGAGCTGTTTCGTGTATGCGCACGAGTTCGTGACGTCGATCGTGAACGAGGAAATCCGCTCTTAACCTTCAAGTGCCTTTGCACGTTGCGCGTTAACTCAGCGATTTCGCTTTTGAGGTTAGTTATCTCGCTATTTGATGACACGGAATTGATTTGTCCATTGCCATTATACCAACCAATTGAATCTGCAATCGAGTCAGCAATCTTCGTTTTTTCAGCGAGGAGCACATTAGTCGCAAAATGGCGGCTTGGACATACGGGGGCAGTCGGGTTAACCATAAATCGTGCAACAAACTGTCGTTGAGTGTGGTGCCAGCCACGCGCTTCATCTCGTTTAGGAGCTCACTGGGCTTTCTGTCTCCAAGTGGCATATCTTTAAGCACCTTCTGCAAGCGGCGTTGCTGACTGTCGGTGAAGTGGTCAGTCAGCTTTTGCTTAATATAGGCGAATTTACCCGATGTTGGCGCAGCCTCAACGATAGGTTTCAATTCCAGCAATTTGTTGGGCGAAAGACTCGCAAGCACAATATTGAATTGCCTGGAGTCGCTAAATACAAGCGATGCTTGGAACCAGAACTCCAAAGCATAAAACTAAGCCTCTATGTTTTCTTCGCACATGGCAGGCAGCGGAATTCGAGGTGAGTTTCCGTAGTCGAAGAGGTTAGGATCGCGAGTAGGTGTACTCGTAGAATTTCCCGTAGTAATGGTAGTACTATCGTCCAGCGGGATAATGGGGTCACCAGTTTAGAAATTATAAAACCGTTTTTATGTTTTACGAAAATCTAATTTTTTGTATAAAAAACGTGTGTATGCCGCAGTCGTAGAAAAAGGAATCATCTAGAATATAAACTGTCAAAATTTACAAGTATTGCAAAGCGTAATAAAAAAACGTACAAAATTATGTGTTGTAAAGCGTAATAAAAAGGCGTACAAAATTATGTGTTGTAAAGCGCGCTTAAGTTAAAGTTAGCAAATTTACAAAAGTAGTCGGTTTAAATAAGTGATTACGCTACATATATATATATATATATATTATATACATATATATATATATATATATATATATATATATATATATATATATATATATATATATATATATATATATATATATATATATATATATATATATATATATATAATACATGTTATCTGAGTTATTCTACTGGAATCTTTCTGAAACTGACCGATTCCTCTTGTGAGAATCTTCTTTATACATCTTTTTATCACCTGGACCTTGGACTTTGAAAAATTTTAATTTAAAGTATTTTTAAAAAATTCGTAAAGGTCGAAAAACAGGGGTAAAAAAAAAATTTTTTTTTTAAGTGGACGCCATTTTGTGAATTTTTTTTTTTTTTGCCGAGGTCCAAGAGATAGCGACATCTTTACTGATTGAGAATTTTTTTTTTTGTTTGATTTAGATCACTACAAGGGTTGGAATCATGTCAACCAGGGAGCACCGTTTGACTGGCAACCCCCACTTCACCGGCCTGTCATTGGATGAATTTTTGACTTTTTTTTTTAATTTTTTTTATATACTTTAAAAATCAATAAGTATTATATAAAAAAATGGATAGTAAAAATGTTTTTAATTTTTTTTTATCCTAGTTTGAAAAATACCCAAAAAGTAGGGCTCTAGACCAGAATACCCCCTTAAGTGTGTGTATGAAGTTTTATTTTATTTTTTAATTTTTATAATTTTTTTTTCGACGAGTGAAACCCTTCTGTGATGGCAGTTCTGACTGATAAGTCCATAGCCATAGTTTGGGTGTTATAGGACTGTACAACACTTACTTCGCTGGATATGATTTAGGCAGTTACGGTTATTCTGGCTGTGATGATGATTGGGACTGCTGCTGCTGCGGCTGTTATGTTGTGATAGCTGAGGTTGTTACTGTTGTTGTTGTGGTAACTATAGTAATGGTTCTTGTCGGTCGTGCTGTCGTTGTTGTTGTCAAATCGTCACGTGTTGATCTTGCTGCTGAATCAGCATTTAGAATAATTGCAGCAACGTTTACTGTTCTTTGACCCGGCGTAGCTGGTATAACAACACCAATTGTTACAGCGTGATTCATTATTATATTACTAATGATTACTACGCCTGGGTATTGGTCGTACTGGATAACAAAAGCGCTGTGCCTCTTGTAAATTGTCAATATCGAAGCTATTAGACGATGTTGGTGCACTATCGTGATTATGACTATTAAAGAGGTGTTGTAGCTCTTCTTTTCTTCTTATAGTCAAAGTAGCAAGTAGCATATTTGCGGTAATATGCGCGATTTTTCTTTGAAATGGTTATCAAGGAAACGACGATGTTAATGAAGTTTATCACGTTGATATAGGGGCTTTCAAATGCTCATAAATGTGAAGACACTACCACGTGATTTTTGTAAAATGGTGTGAATAAAAACGTGTTGCTGTTTCTGATGATGATGGATTTATGTTTCGATATTTTCTTTTTAAAAAGTGGTTCTGCTCGTCAAACTTTTCAATCGAATAAAAATGTACATACACGTAAATAAATCAAAGTGTCAAAGGAAACTTCTCTTCTTCTTCAGCTTTAAGAATCGACTTTCTGTCTAAATCTAATGCTCTAATAGTGCCAATGACGATGACTGTCTACTGCTATGTCTATCTATAGTATTTTGCTTTCGGAAAACCACACGAAAAAAATGATTTGTATTAAGACGAAAAATTCATGATTAATAAATTTATACTAATGAGAAAGTGGTTGATATAAATTTTCCCCAAATTCTTTTGTTTTTTTGATTATTTCACTTTTTCTCGTAGTCACTGTGATAATAGTACAATATACTATATGTATAATTCTTATACATATATACGCACATATACAAGAATTATATATATTTCTTCCATGCTTTTTCTGCTGGAATAAATTAATTATTCTTTTCTTTTATATACATTGTGTTAAATACTACGCTGTCATTGCTTTCCTTATATACTAATTAATTGAATTGTTTTTTTTTTTTTTGAATTACTTATGTATACTTATATGCACTCAACTAACTGAACATAACTAACTATTTATCAAATGAATATTTTATGTTCATAATGAATTTACCTATTTTATTGATCTACCTAAAATGTATAACTCACTTGTTTTGTGAAGTCACTGATGAAAAGTTCATCTTTATTTATAATAAATATATATTAAACGAATTGTTTTTGCCAAACACCACATAACTATAACACATTTTTTATAACACATTGTATACAACTTGCTTACTGCTCACTTTTGCCTTCTATAGCAGACCATACTCAAAATATTTATGTTTACACTAAGAACGTTAACAGCGAGTTATTATGTATGTAGCTAACAAATTCAATGTGAAATACGTATACAACAGTACCCCCCCTTCAAAACTCGAATGACCGAAACTACAATACACTTGCAAAATGTTTCAATTGTCACTAATCCATGTACTAATAGTACATGTAAGAATTCTCTATGAAAACATCTCAGAATGAAACATCATGCTATTTTTCAATTTCTTTTAAATTCTAACTTCCTCACACACATTTCATGCATATTAATGGTGAAATTTTGAGAAAAACAGAATGAACAAAAGAAACAAAATTAATTTTGAGGTTGTCATTATTAATGGCTATAGACACATGTAAAATGCACAACATTTTTATCATGTTCTGATTTGTAGGTTGTGAGTTTGATTCCCGGCTGTGAAAGCAGGATTTTAATATCTAAAGGAAAATAGTAAACAAAAAGCTCTATTACAAGTAAGTGTACTTTGGTAGTACTCTAATAATTTTTTTTATGTTTATATTTATGTTATTTTCAATCAAATTTTTTGTAATGAATTTTTTAATGAAAAAAAAAGTTAAAATATATTTTAAAAAATGTTCTGCTCTTTTCGGGATTTGAACCAGGACCTTTCCCCATGGAGAGCTTCAGTCTAACCACTTTGCTACTGCACTATCTGTGCAGTGTTGGCTAAAAAGTAGTTTTTTCTTACACTATTTAAATTGAGAGTTGTAAAATCACACTTATGGGAACAAAAGAAACGAAAGGGTCAAAAAATCTCACGATGCCCTTAAGAATATGATGGGAAATATACGGAAAGTTTCAGCCATGGCTCCACGTAAATTTACTAATCAATTTACCAGCATGCTTCTTGCAGGGCTGGTATCATGGCATAATAATACAAGCTAGAGACATTAGGAACAGTTCTGAAGGAAACAAGTAAATAAAACAACAACAAATAAGTGGGAAAAGTAGAACAAGAAGTAGAAAAATACACAACAGAAGTAGAAAAGAAAACAACAAACACATTAGTTTGACACTATAAGAAGCCAGTTTCTGAGATTATTTGGCGCAGCCAAGAGGAATCCTTTACAATTACTCTACCTCTATTTATATGCCCTGGCCTGGTCTCATCATCATACTTGCCATCCACCATTATCGGTGCTATGCGGGGCAGACACATGACATGCATGACGTGTAATACGGCTTGCCGCATGTCGCATACATCGACAGTACCAGATGGTAAGACGATTGCGCTGATATTAACACCTCGTCGCCCTTGCAATATTATTGCATAAGAGACGAGTGTCCATACCAGGCTCAAGCCTCAATCCTCCAGTTCATCTTCTTCTTATATGGCCGTAACAACCGACATATGTTAGGACAGGAATAATGAGGGACTTGTAGAGTGTGATTTTCGATCTTCGAGAGAGGGGGGGTCGGCTACTCAATTGCTTACTCAGTCCAAAGTAACACCTGTTAGCAAGAGTTATCCTACGCATGATCTCCACGCTAACATCATTACAATTGCTGACGCTCGTTCCAAAATAGACGAAGTCTATCACGATAAAGCCTTGTATGCGATCCTCAGGAGACTTATTCCACTGTAGTTGGCGCAAATTGTTCGATCTCTTTTCTTATGTATTGGGCAGAGAACACTGAGACTCCAATCATCGAGCATTCTTTTATCCGACAATAATCTTCGTATGGTGCATGCAAGTAACCAGCTCATCGTTTTAAATAACTCGCCAGGCAGGCCATCAGCACCTGCAGCTTTGTTGTTTTTCAGCCTTAAAATCGCCGTTTCAACCTCGTTATAGTCGGATGGTAAAACATCAACAAAATCATCTGTAATTGGGGTTATCGGGCAATCTCCTCCACTGGCGAAATTGTTCGTAGCATCGCCATTCAGTAACGTGGAGAAGTGTTCCCTCCATACACCCAGTACACTCTAGACATCCGTAACCAGATTCCCATTGTTATCACGAAAGGAAGAAGATCCGGGATTTAAACCGCCACTCAGGCGCTTGATATTCTCGAAGAATTTTCGAATCTCATTCTTGTCTCTACCCATATCTATCTCCTCACACTCGCTTCTTTCTTGTTCTCTCTTCTTGCGCCTGAAAAGACGTCTCTCTGCACTCCTTTTCTCTCTGTACCGCTCCCTAACTGCTCGCGTTGCGCCTGCACGCAGGGTTTTTCTGTAGACGGCGTCTTCTCTGTGGTAGCGTCGCAACACTCCTGATCATACCACTCATTCCTCAGAGGCCGGTAGTAACCGATTACCTCCTCGGAAGCAGCGGTCATAGAGTGGGATATATGTGTCCACCGTGCGCATGTATCATCAAGTTGGGGAGTGTTCTGTAAGCAGATCCAAGAGCCGAGTGGAAAAAGCATCTGTTGTGTCTGGTGATCGCAGCTTACTGACGTCGAGCTTTCTCTGTGTGAGACTTCTCTTGTTATTTGGGACACATAAACGTGTGCGCACCTTAGCTGCAACAAGGTAGTGATCCGAGTCGATGTTGGCACTACGGATCGATTTCACGTCCATCACACTGGAAGCATGCCTTCCGTCAATCATCACATGATCAATTTGATTTCTCGTTCGCTGATCTGGAGACAACCATGACGCTTTGTAGATATTGAAATGCTGGAATCTGGTGCTACCAGTTACCATGTTTCGTGCTACGGTGAAGTCGATCAGCCTCATTCTGTTATCGGAGATGTTCTGGTAGAGGCTGAATTTTCCGACAGTTGGACCAAAGGTATCTTTCTTGCTCACCCTGGCATTGAAATCGCGAAGCACATAAGCTTCTTCCAGGCGCTGAAAGAAGCTCTCTTAGGTTGCATAGTCCTTCTCATCCGTGGGAGCGTTGGCACAGATTAGGGTGACGTTGTGTAGATCCAGTGCGTTGCTCTGGGAGTAATTCCCCACATGAGACCCAACACTTTTTTACACTGATGCAATACCCGCTTGCCATCGATCTTGTCATCGACGTGACTATTCCAAGTCAGCTTGTCAGTCAGCCAGGATAACACATAGATACTTTACTTCCTTGGAGACGTTGATGTTCGATCCAAAAAGCCTAAGAGGGTCTATTGTTAGCCCAGCCCTCCTTTTAGTAAAGAGTCCTGTTTCCGACTTACTAGCATTTACAGAGCGATCTTATTCCGTGCACCATCCTTCAACCATTTTGAGTGCACCTCTCATGGTTTCATAAATAGTGTCCAGGAACTTACCGCTCACCGTTACCGCTATGTCATCTGCATAACCGACGGTTTGTATGCCTTTTGAGTCCAGAAGATGAAGTAGGGAATCGACCGTGATGTTCCAAAGGATGGACGATAATACTCCCCCTGTAGACACCCTTTGACTACCCTACCTTTGAGTCTATAACTCCTATTTAGAAGGTTTATTGCCCTTTTCCTCAGCATGCTGTCCACCCACCTTATAATGGTTGGGCTGACTTCACGAGTAGCAAGGGCCATCCTTAGCTTATCGAAACAAATCTTATCAAAGGCACCTTCTATATCCATAAAAGTAGACATAGATATCCCTCCACAAAGCAGTTCCCTCTCCGCTACGTGATCGAGTTCGTGCAGGGCCGTTTCAGTGGATTTACCAGCTCTGTATGATTGTTGACACCTGCTCAGTGGTTTTGTCAGAAGCGTTGTCATTTCCATATAGTCCGCCAGTACTCCCCCCAAACAGTTAAGCAGAAAGGACGTCAAGCTAACCGGCCGGAAAGATTTAGCTTCTGAGTAGACCCTTTTTCCCAGCTTTGGAAGAGAGAAAATCTTAGTCTCTCTCCATTGAGTCGGGATATATCCTGTAGCCAGGCAAGTAGTAAATATTCCCAGAAGCCTGTCTACCAGAGCTTCTGCACCCCACTGAAGTAGGGCTGGAAATATCCCGTCTGTATCCGCTATTTTGAATGGAGAGAAACGCTTAATGGCGTTTATCACTCCATCTCTTGTGACTATCCTCTCAGTTTCCAATCTTTCATCCCTGTTTACACACTTGCGGGTGGCTTCCCATGGATCTTCCGATCTAAAGCTTCCTGGAAAATGCACCTCCATCAGGTATTTGAGTGACTCCCCGTTTGTCTCTGTAAAGGATCCATTCATTTTGCGAATCAATCCCAACTTTGAAACCGGGTCTTTTGATACAATCCTCTGTAATCTACATACATCGGATATATCTTGCATATTCGAACAGAATTCTCTTCACATTTTCCTTTTACGGTTGCGTAGAGTCTTCTTCAGCTCCCTTTTCTTTGACTTGTAGTCGTCCCACGCATTGGAGTGGGACGACTACCTTCCTTGTCTCCTTTTTCATGAGCTCCAGTTCCCCGTTACACCATGGAGTGGGATCTCCTTCGTCCACTACCTTTTACAATACAATTCTACAGTCACTCCTATGTCTTTTATCGGACGTAACGCCAAACTGAATGGCCCTGTGGTCCGACATGGTTAGTCTATCCACAACCTTCCAGTCCAAAATCCTATCCAAAATTTTGACATTCATCAGGGTATCATCAACAACGCAACGACGTGCGTCGACAAAGGTCGGTTCTGTTCCCCTATTGGCAACTTGTAGTCCAAATCTTTCTATAAATTCGAGTAGACACTCTCTTCTATAGTTTTCATTGTTGCTGTCCCACACAGAACTGTGCGTATTGGGATCGCAGCCTAAGATCAGCCCAACCCGCTTTCCATCACAGAATCTCACTAGAGCTTCCACCTCTATTGGAGGTGGTCCCTCTGGAAAATCGTATGGAGGGTATGCTGATGCTATCATAAATGCACCCGCACCGTCACCTATTTTCACTACTGTGAGATCCGGTGAGCACAGGTTAGACATTAGAATCGCACGTATCGCATGTCTAACTAAAATGCATGTCCTCAACTTCCCCTCTGTTTGTTGATAAAACAAGGTGGTATTTTGTGCAGGGCTCCTGACCCAGTGCAATATCAAGCTCATGCTCATCGAAGCTCTGCACCATCATTGCTGATGCTGTTTTGCTGTGGTGAATATTGAGTTGACACACATTTAGTGGTCCTAATGTGACTGACGGCCTTTATAATTGGCCGTCCATCTCTCTGAGCACTTGCCCCTTTCGATGTCTGCGTGGAAGAATTATCAACCTTCTCAAGGGACGATTGTCCATCCTTCCCAGCATCCACCTCAATTGTCCCGTCCGTCGTCTTCGGGCGAGGCTCTTCAGGCGTTGAACTTTTCAAAGTGGTTCCGGAGCTGTCGCCCCTGAACCTCTTCCCCGAGTTTTCCACCTCCAAGGTCGACTCATCTAGCAGAAGTCCACAGAGTTGGCCGGAGAGCTGCTCAATGGTCTTCTCCGTCGACTTCATAGCCTTTTTCACTTCTGCTTCTCCCGTTTCTTCAACTGGATTCGCTCTGCTCTGGAGGCTCCGTCCTCTTCGCTTATACCTGATAAAGCTAACGATTCCGCTTCACTAGGAGCGTCTTCGTCCGCACCATCAGATGTTCGGCCCGATATTTTCCGCTGCCTCCAAACCCGCTTCCCGACTTGGTGACACCGTCCCCTTCGTTCAACACCGTTGCAACCGCCGGTTTAGGTCTTTCAAGACCCATTCCGTTAGCTACGACAGATGCTGCCATTGGTTTTGGGCTGGCTAAAAGCTCGGCTTCTTTAGAAGCCTCATTTTCCGTCACCCCTCCACTACTTTTCCCGCCGTGGTCAGCACTACTTCGTATGAGGTAGTGCTGTCCGCCATTGCAGGAATTCCGTTTAGAGTTCCAGAGGTGGGAACGAGTGCTGCAGCTAACAGCTCGACCTCTGGTGAAACCTTATCGTCCGTCGATCCACTCGTTAACACCCCTGCAACCGTCATATTTTCGGATCGTTATCCGGTTTGTGGGTTTTTGCAATCAATATTGTTCCCACGAGTTGGGAAGAAGTAAATGTCCTCCTGGGCAGAGATTCGCAGTACGCAGGTAAGGCTACTTATTACGGAGGGCGCCAGGTATCCGTAAGCTCACGTTAGCGACTGGGCAATTGTAAAAGGGGCACCCAGCCAGGCTGATTTTCGGCACGGATCGCATAACATCTTAATCCACCTTAATTCGGGTTCAGTGGAGGATTTTTCCGACAAACACACTATAGTGTCAAGTATAAGAAACCAGTTTCTGAGATATATGGCACAGCCAATAGGAATCTTTTATAATTACTCTACCTCTATTTATATACCTTTGCCTGGTCTCACCATATTTTCTATCCACCATATTTACTATCCACCATGATCGATGCTATGCGGGACAGACACACAACACGCGACTTGTGTCTCTCCTTGAGGATTGACTCAAAAAAAATAATTTGTGCGTTGTTAAAATGACACAACGACTTTGTATACTCAAATACAAAAGGTAGTTTTAGACCTTTATTTCAAATGGTGAATCTTAAGACTGACTAATTCTATTTGTTGTTTTCGAATTGCTAACTAAGCAATTCGTTACAACTGTTTCTTATGATTATTTCTTAAGGGGGAATATACACCTAGGAGCGCCAAAAAAAGGCTATTTTCATGAATTTTTTGTAGAAAACCTATACTCATTATTGGGTGGAATTTTTTTCTCAATGAAAGCGCTTACTTTCCAGAACGTGTAAAATTTTTTTTTTATTTTTTTACAATATTACTTAAGTACACATCTCATGTTTCAACTGTCGCAAAAATGAAGTCCTTCGCGGTGACCACTCTCATTTTATCTGTAATCATCAGAATGACAAAAATGAAAAAGAATAATAAAATTTAGACTATAATCTAGTCTTTGTCGTAGGGGTTTTTTAAAATAATTTTTTTTACGAATTTTGCAAGTGTTGAAACTGAAAATAGCAATTTTGAGATCAAAAATCGTTCTTATTTTGTGGATAAAACAAAATCTAGGCTTCTAAAAAAAAACCCTACTACAATGACTAGGTAATTATGTATTAAATGAACACTATAAAACTCAAGTTGCCGCAAAATTCGAAGCGTCGACCCATAGTGACAATTCTGCGTTGGGAAGAGGATGCGCCAGCATAGAACAATTAGCTAATTGCTGCTTGCAGGGTTCAAAATTCCGTGAAGCTTCGTCGGTCCATAACAGTGGCGTTGCATCGTTGCGCTTGTTTGCAGCAATCATTGCGAAGAGAGGGCCTTATGACTCTAATGCATTCGGTAGGAATCGACGATAAAAGTTCAGCATTGCAAGAAAACGTTTAAGCTCCTTTGCGACAGATGGGCGCTTGAATTTTAATAGGGCGTCTACAAGGCTTGACACGGTTTGGCGTTATTCAAACTGAGTAACGCCAAACTCCGACTTCGCTACATTAATTGTGAGATTATGCCATCTTAAGCGTTCAAATACAATCCGTAAGTGCAAGCGATGCTCGTCAAATGATTTTGATGCTACGCAGACGTCATCTAAGTACGCGAAGACGAAGCTAAGGCCGCGAAAAACTTCGTTGATTAGCCGCTGGAAAGTCTGTGAAGCGTTTCGCAAGCCGAAGGTCATCTGCGTGAACTCGTACAGCCCAAACGGTGTTGTTATGGCTGTCTTGCAAACATCATCAGGGTGAATCGGAACCTGGTGAAAGGCCTTTTGCAAATCAATTTTCGAATATACAGAATTACCTGCGAGAACGTTGGTGAAGTCTGGCAAAAAAGGTAACGGGTAGCGGTCGGGAACAGTCTGTGCATTCAGAGAGCGGTAATCACCGCATGGCCTCCAAGACCCGTCAGATTTCCGCACCATATGGAGCGGGCTCGCCCAGCTGCTACTTGAGGGACGACAAATGCCAAGTTTAAGCAGCGAATCGAACTCAGCACGCGCTGCGGCTAGCCTCTCCGGCGAAAGTCTGCGTGGGCGTGAAAACACTGGTTGGCCGTTCGTTATGATGCGATGAACTACGGTCGATTTCGAAGACGTTTTAATGGGCGACGTGCGTGTGATATCAACGAATTCACGCAATAAATCTTCAAATTTCGAGTCGGCGCAAATTGTTTTTAAACTCGCACTGCTTGTCTTGTCAATTTTGCAACGTGTTTGCAATTCAGTTGTATTATCGCGCAGAGATTTTCCCTTGAGGTCCACTAAAATGACAAAGTGGCTCAAAAAATCGGCGCCGATAATAGCTTGAGAAACATCGGCTATCAAAAAATTCCATACGAATTCGCGACGTAAGTTTAAGTCTAATTTTAATATGGTTTCGCCATATACTACGATGGGTGAGCTATTGGCGGCAAACAATTTTACTCCGGTATCGTTTGCTCGTGCTGTCTTCGCATCTGGTGGTATCACAGACACGTCGGCGCCTGTGTCCACGAGAAAATTAATTTTTGTTGATTTATCAAAGATGCGGAGTCGACTATTTTTGACGACGTCAGGTTGTTTGCCAATACCTGAAGTCGTGACAGTAGAGCAATCCTATTGCGAAGTACTTGCTTGCACAAAAGTGCAAGGCTGACGACATTTTGTTGCGTGGCCATCAAATTTTGTATGGTACCAACAAAGAGTGTTACCCGAAGAGCTGTTTCGTGTATGCGCACGAGTTCGTGACGTCGATCGTGAACGAGGAAATCCGCTCTTAACCTTCAAGTGCCTTTGCACGTTGCGCGTTAACTCAGCGATTTCGCTTTTGAGGTTAGTTATCTCGCTATTTGATGACACGGAATTGATTTGTCCATTGCCATTATACCAACCAATTGAATCTGCAATCGAGTCAGCAATCTTCGTTTTTTCAGCGAGGAGCAAATTAGTCGCAAAATGGCGGCTTGGACATACGGGGGCAGTCGGGTTAACCATAAATCGTGCAACAAACTGTCGTTGAGTGTGGTGCCAGCCACGCGCTTCATCTCGTTTAGGAGCTCACTGGGCTTTCTGTCTCCAAGTGGCATATCTTTAAGCACCTTCTGCAAGCGGCGTTGCTGACTGTCGGTGAAGTGGTCAGTCAGCTTTTGCTTAATATAGGCGAATTTACCCGATGTTGGCGCAGCCTCAACGATAGGTTTCAATTCCAGCAATTTGTTGGGCGAAAGACTCGCAAGCACAATATTGAATTGCCTGGAGTCGCTAAATACAAGCGATGCTTGGAACCAGAACTCCAAAGCATAAAACTAAGCCTCTATGTTTTCTTCGCACATGGCAGGCAGCGGAATTCGAGGTGAGTTTCCGTAGTCGAAGAGGTTAGGATCGCGAGTAGGTGTACTCGTAGAATTTCCCGTAGTAATGGTAGTACTATCGTCCAGCGGGATAATGGGGTCACCAGTTTAGAAATTATAAAACCGTTTTTATGTTTTACGAAAATCTAATTTTTTGTATAAAAAACGTGTGTATGCCGCAGTCGTAGAAAAAGGAATCATCTAGAATATAAACTGTCAAAATTTACAAGTATTGCAAAGCGTAATAAAAAAACGTACAAAATTATGTGTTGTAAAGCGTAATAAAAAGGCGTACAAAATTATGTGTTGTAAAGCGCGCTTAAGTTAAAGTTAGCAAATTTACAAAAGTAGTCGGTTTAAATAAGTGATTACGCTACATATATATATATATATTATATACATATATATATATATATATATATATATATATATATATATATATATATATATATATATATATATATATAATACATGTTATCTGCGTTATTCTACTGGAATCTTTCTGAAACTGACCGATTCCTCTTGTGAGAATCTTCTTTATACATCTTTTTATCACCTGGACCTTGGACTTTGAAAAATTTTAATTTAAAGTATTTTTAAAAAATTCGTAAAGGTCGAAAAACAGGGGTAAAAAAAAATTTTTTTTTTAAGTGGACGCCATTTTGTGAATTTTTTTTTTTTTTGCCGAGGTCCAAGAGATAGCGACATCTTTACTGATTGAGAATTTTTTTTTTGTTTGATTTAGATCACTACAAGGGTTGGAATCATGTCAACCAGGGAGCACCGTTTGACTGGCAACCCCCACTTCACCGGCCTGTCATTGGATGAATTTTTGACTTTTTTTTTTAATTTTTTTTATATACTTTAAAAATCAATAAGTATTATATAAAAAAATGGATAGTAAAAATGTTTTTAATTTTTTTTTATCCTAGTTTGAAAAATACCCAAAAAGTAGGGCTCTAGACCAGAATACCCCCTTAAGTGTGTGTATGAAGTTTTATTTTATTTTTTAATTTTTATAATTTTTTTTTCGACGAGTGAAACCCTTCTGTGATGGCAGTTCTGACTGATAAGTCCATAGCCATAGTTTGGGTGTTATAGGACTGTACAACACTTACTTCGCTGGATATGATTAGGCAGTTACGGTTATTCTGGCTGTGATGATGATTGGGACTGCTGCTGCTGCGGCTGTTATGTTGTGATAGCTGAGGTTGTTACTGTTGTTGTTGTGGTAACTATAGTAATGGTTCTTGTCGGTCGTGCTGTCGTTGTTGTTGTCAAATCGTCACGTGTTGATCTTGCTGCTGAATCAGCATTTAGAATAATTGCAGCAACGTTTACTGTTCTTTGACCCGGCGTAGCTGGTATAACAACACCAATTGTTACAGCGTGATTCATTATTATATTACTGATGATTACTACGCCTGGGTATTGGTCGTACTGGATAACAAAAGCGCTGTGCCTCTTGTAAATTGTCAATATCGAAGCTATTAGACGATGTTGGTGCACTATCGTGATTATGACTATTAAAGAGGTGTTGTAGCTCTTCTTCTCTTCTTATAGTCAAAGTAGCAAGTAGCATATTTGCGGTAATATGCGCGATTTTTCTTTGAAATGGTTATCAAGGAAACGACGATGTTAATGAAGTTTATCACGTTGATATAGGGGCTTTCAAATGCTCATAAATGTGAAGACACTACCACGTGATTTTTGTAAAATGGTGTGAATAAAAACGTGTTGCTGTTTCTGATGATGATGGATTTATGTTTCGATATTTTCTTTTTAAAAAGTGGTTCTGCTCGTCAAACTTTTCAATCGAATAAAAATGTACATACACGTAAATAAATCAAAGTGTCAAAGGAAACTTCTCTTCTTCTTCAGCTTTAAGAATCGACTTTCTGTCTAAATCTAATGCTCTAATAGTGCCAATGACGATGACTGTCTACTGCTATGTCTATCTATAGTATTTTGCTTTCGGAAAACCACACGAAAAAAATGATTTGTATTAAGACGAAAAATTCATGATTAATAAATTTATACTAATGAGAAAGTGGTTGATATAAATTTTCCCCAAATTCTTTTGTTTTTTTGATTATTTCACTTTTTCTCGTAGTCACTGTGATAATAGTACAATATACTATATGTATAATTCTTATACATATATACGCACATATACAAGAATTATATATATTTCTTCCATGCTTTTTCTGCTGGAATAAATTAATTATTCTTTTCTTTTATATACATTGTGTTAAATACTACGCTGTCATTGCTTTCCTTATATACTAATTAATTGAATTGTTTTTTTTTTTTTTGAATTACTTATGTATACTTATATGCACTCAACTAACTGAACATAACTAACTATTTATCAAATGAATATTTTATGTTCATAATGAATTTACCTATTTTATTGATCTACCTAAAATGTATAACTCACTTGTTTTGTGAAGTCACTGATGAAAAGTTCATCTTTATTTATAATAAATATATATTAAACGAATTGTTTTTGCCAAACACCACATAACTATAACACATTTTTTATAACACATTGTATACAACTTGCTTACTGCTCACTTTTGCCTTCTATAGCAGACCATACTCAAAATATTTATGTTTACACTAAGAACGTTAACAGCGAGTTATTATGTATGTAGCTAACAAATTCAATGTGAAATACGTATACAACAGTACCCCCCCTTCAAAACTCGAATGACCGAAACTACAATACACTTGCAAAATGTTTCAATTGTCACTAATCCATGTACTAATAGTACATGTAAGAATTCTCTATGAAAACATCTCAGAATGAAACATCATGCTATTTTTCAATTTCTTTTAAATTCTAACTTCCTCACACACATTTCATGCATATTAATGGTGAAATTTTGAGAAAAACAGAATGAACAAAAGAAACAAAATTAATTTTGAGGTTGTCATTATTAATGGCTATAGACACATGTAAAATGCACAACATTTTTATCATGTTCTGATTTGTAGGTTGTGAGTTTGATTCCCGGCTGTGAAAGCAGGATTTTAATATCTAAAGGAAAATAGTAAACAAAAAGCTCTATTACAAGTAAGTGTACTTTGGTAGTACTCTAATAATTTTTTTTATGTTTATATTTATGTTATTTTCAATCAAATTTTTTGTAATGAATTTTTTAATGAAAAAAAAAGTTAAAATATATTTTAAAAAATGTTCTGCTCTTTTCGGGATTTGAACCAGGACCTTTCCCCATGGAGAGCTTCAGTCTAACCACTTTGCTACTGCACTATCTGTGCAGTGTTGGCTAAAAAGTAGTTTTTTCTTACACTATTTAAATTGAGAGTTGTAAAATCACACTTATGGGAACAAAAGAAACGAAAGGGTCAAAAAATCTCACGATGCCCTTAAGAATATGATGGGAAATATACGGAAAGTTTCAGCCATGGCTCCACGTAAATTTACTAATCAATTTACCAGCATGCTTCTTGCAGGGCTGGTATCATGGCATAATAATACAAGCTAGAGACATTAGGAACAGTTCTGAAGGAAACAAGTAAATAAAACAACAACAAATAAGTGGGAAAAGTAGAACAAGAAGTAGAAAAATACACAACAGAAGTAGAAAAGAAAACAACAAACACATTAGTTTGACACTATAAGAAGCCAGTTTCTGAGATTATTTGGCGCAGCCAAGAGGAATCCTTTACAATTACTCTACCTCTATTTATATGCCCTGGCCTGGTCTCATCATCATACTTGCCATCCACCATTATCGGTGCTATGCGGGGCAGACACATGACATGCATGACGTGTAATACGGCTTGCCGCATGTCGCATACATCGACAGTACCAGATGGTAAGACGATTGCGCTGATATTAACACCTCGTCGCCCTTGCAATATTATTGCATAAGAGACGAGTGTCCATACCAGGCTCAAGCCTCAATCCTCCAGTTCATCTTCTTCTTATATGGCCGTAACAACCGACATATGTTAGGACAGGAATAATGAGGGACTTGTAGAGTGTGATTTTCGATCTTCGAGAGAGGGGGGGTCGGCTACTCAATTGCTTACTCAGTCCAAAGTAACACCTGTTAGCAAGAGTTATCCTACGCATGATCTCCACGCTAACATCATTACAATTGCTGACGCTCGTTCCAAAATAGACGAAGTCTATCACGATAAAGCCTTGTATGCGATCCTCAGGAGACTTATTCCACTGTAGTTGGCGCAAATTGTTCGATCTCTTTTCTTATGTATTGGGCAGAGAACACTGAGACTCCAATCATCGAGCATTCTTTTATCCGACAATAATCTTCGTATGGTGCATGCAAGTAACCAGCTCATCGTTTTAAATAACTCGCCAGGCAGGCCATCAGCACCTGCAGCTTTGTTGTTTTTCAGCCTTAAAATCGCCGTTTCAACCTCGTTATAGTCGGATGGTAAAACATCAACAAAATCATCTGTAATTGGGGTTATCGGGCAATCTCCTCCACTGGCGAAATTGTTCGTAGCATCGCCATTCAGTAACGTGGAGAAGTGTTCCCTCCATACACCCAGTACACTCTAGACATCCGTAACCAGATTCCCATTGTTATCACGAAAGGAAGAAGATCCGGGATTTAAACCGCCACTCAGGCGCTTGATATTCTCGAAGAATTTTCGAATCTCATTCTTGTCTCTACCCATATCTATCTCCTCACACTCGCTTCTTTCTTGTTCTCTCTTCTTGCGCCTGAAAAGACGTCTCTCTGCACTCCTTTTCTCTCTGTACCGCTCCCTAACTGCTCGCGTTGCGCCTGCACGCAGGGTTTTTCTGTAGACGGCGTCTTCTCTGTGGTAGCGTCGCAACACTCCTGATCATACCACTCATTCCTCAGAGGCCGGTAGTAACCGATTACCTCCTCGGAAGCAGCGGTCATAGAGTGGGATATATGTGTCCACCGTGCGCATGTATCATCAAGTTGGGGAGTGTTCTGTAAGCAGATCCAAGAGCCGAGTGGAAAAAGCATCTGTTGTGTCTGGTGATCGCAGCTTACTGACGTCGAGCTTTCTCTGTGTGAGACTTCTCTTGTTATTTGGGACACATAAACGTGTGCGCACCTTAGCTGCAACAAGGTAGTGATCCGAGTCGATGTTGGCACTACGGATCGATTTCACGTCCATCACACTGGAAGCATGCCTTCCGTCAATCATCACATGATCAATTTGATTTCTCGTTCGCTGATCTGGAGACAACCATGACGCTTTGTAGATATTGAAATGCTGGAATCTGGTGCTACCAGTTACCATGTTTCGTGCTACGGTGAAGTCGATCAGCCTCATTCTGTTATCGGAGATGTTCTGGTAGAGGCTGAATTTTCCGACAGTTGGACCAAAGGTATCTTTCTTGCCCACCCTGGCATTGAAATCGCGAAGCACATAAGCTTCTTCCAGGCGCTGAAAGAAGCTCTCTTAGGTTGCATAGTCCTTCTCATCCGTGGGAGCGTTGGCACAGATTAGGGTGACGTTGTGTAGATCCAGTGCGTTGCTCTGGGAGTAATTCCCCACATGAGACCCAACACTTTTTTACACTGATGCAATACCCGCTTGCCATCGATCTTGTCATCGACGTGACTATTCCAAGTCAGCTTGTCAGTCAGCCAGGATAACACATAGATACTTTACTTCCTTGGAGACGTTGATGTTCGATCCAAAAAGCCTAAGAGGGTCTATTGTTAGCCCAGCCCTCCTTTTAGTAAAGAGTTCTGTTTCCGACTTACTAGCATTTACAGAGCGATCTTATTCCGTGCACCATCCTTCAACCATTTTGAGTGCACCTCTCATGGTTTCATAAATAGTGTCCAGGAACTTACCGCTCACCGTTACCGCTATGTCATCTGCATAACCGACGGTTTGTATGCCTTTTGAGTCCAGAAGATGAAGTAGGGAATCGACCGTGATGTTCCAAAGGATGGACGATAATACTCCCCCTGTAGACACCCTTTGACTACCCTACCTTTGAGTCTATAACTCCTATTTAGAAGGTTTATTGCCCTTTTCCTCAGCATGCTGTCCACCCACCTTATAATGGTTGGGCTGACTTCACGAGTAGCAAGGGCCATCCTTAGCTTATCGAAACAAATCTTATCAAAGGCACCTTCTATATCCATAAAAGTAGACATAGATATCCCTCCACAAAGCAGTTCCCTCTCCGCTACGTGATCGAGTTCGTGCAGGGCCGTTTCAGTGGATTTACCAGCTCTGTATGATTGTTGACACCTGCTCAGTGGTTTTGTCAGAAGCGTTGTCATTTCCATATAGTCCGCCAGTACTCCCCCCAAACAGTTAAGCAGAAAGGACGTCAAGCTAACCGGCCGGAAAGATTTAGCTTCTGAGTAGACCCTTTTTCCCAGCTTTGGAAGAGAGAAAATCTTAGTCTCTCTCCATTGAGTCGGGATATATCCTGTAGCCAGGCAAGTAGTAAATATTCCCAGAAGCCTGTCTACCAGAGCTTCTGCACCCCACTGAAGTAGGGCTGGAAATATCCCGTCTGTATCCGCTATTTTGAATGGAGAGAAACGCTTAATGGCGTTTATCACTCCATCTCTTGTGACTATCCTCTCAGTTTCCAATCTTTCATCCCTGTTTACACACTTGCGGGTGGCTTCCCATGGATCTTCCGATCTAAAGCTTCCTGGAAAATGCACCTCCATCAGGTATTTGAGTGACTCCCCGTTTGTCTCTGTAAAGGATCCATTCATTTTGCGAATCAATCCCAACTTTGAAACCGGGTCTTTTGATACAATCCTCTGTAATCTACATACATCGGATATATCTTGCATATTCGAACAGAATTCTCTTCACATTTTCCTTTTACGGTTGCGTAGAGTCTTCTTCAGCTCCCTTTTCTTTGACTTGTAGTCGTCCCACGCATTGGAGTGGGACGACTACCTTCCTTGTCTCCTTTTTCATGAGCTCCAGTTCCCCGTTCCACCATGGAGTGGGATCTCCTTCGTCCACTACCTTTTACAATACAATTCTACAGTCACTCCTATGTCTTTTATCGGACGTAACGCCAAACTGAATGGCCCTGTGGTCCGACATGGTTAGTCTATCCACAACCTTCCAGTCCAAAATCCTATCCAAAATTTTGACATTCATCAGGGTATCATCAACAACGCAACGACGTGCGTCGACAAAGGTCGGTTCTGTTCCCCTATTGGCAACTTGTAGTCCAAATCTTTCTATAAATTCGAGTAGACACTCTCTTCTATAGTTTTCATTGTTGCTGTCCCACACAGAACTGTGCGTATTGGGATCGCAGCCTAAGATCAGCCCAACCCGCTTTCCATCACAGAATCTCACTAGAGCTTCCACCTCTATTGGAGGTGGTCCCTCTGGAAAATCGTATGGAGGGTATGCTGATGCTATCATAAATGCACCCGCACCGTCACCTATTTTCACTACTGTGAGATCCGGTGAGCACAGGTTAGACATTAGAATCGCACGTATCGCATGTCTAACTAAAATGCATGTCCTCAACTTCCCCTCTGTTTGTTGATAAAACAAGGTGGTATTTTGTGCAGGGCTCCTGACCCAGTGCAATATCAAGCTCATGCTCATCGAAGCTCTGCACCATCATTGCTGATGCTGTTTTGCTGTGGTGAATATTGAGTTGACACACATTTAGTGGTCCTAATGTGACTGACGGCCTTTATAATTGGCCGTCCATCTCTCTGAGCACTTGCCCCTTTCGATGTCTGCGTGGAAGAATTATCAACCTTCTCAAGGGACGATTGTCCATCCTTCCCAGCATCCACCTCAATTGTCCCGTCCGTCGTCTTCGGGCGAGGCTCTTCAGGCGTTGAACTTTTCAAAGTGGTTCCGGAGCTGTCGCCCCTGAACCTCTTCCCCGAGTTTTCCACCTCCAAGGTCGACTCATCTAGCAGAAGTCCACAGAGTTGGCCGGAGAGCTGCTCAATGGTCTTCTCCGTCGACTTCATAGCCTTTTTCACTTCTGCTTCTCCCGTTTCTTCAACTGGATTCGCTCTGCTCTGGAGGCTCCGTCCTCTTCGCTTATACCTGATAAAGCTAACGATTCCGCTTCACTAGGAGCGTCTTCGTCCGCACCATCAGATGTTCGGCCCGATATTTTCCGCTGCCTCCAAACCCGCTTCCCGACTTTGTGACACCGTCCCCTTCGTTCAACACCGTTGCAACCGCCGGTTTAGGTCTTTCAAGACCCATTCCGTTAGCTACGACAGATGCTGCCATTGGTTTTGGGCTGGCTAAAAGCTCGGCTTCTTTAGAAGCCTCATTTTCCGTCACCCCTCCACTACTTTTCCCGCCGTGGTCAGCACTACTTCGTATGAGGTAGTGCTGTCCGCCATTGCAGGAATTCCGTTTAGAGTTCCAGAGGTGGGAACGAGTGCTGCAGCTAACAGCTCGACCTCTGGTGAAACCTTATCGTCCGTCGATCCACTCGTTAACACCCCTGCAACCGTCATATTTTCGGATCGTTATCCGGTTTGTGGGTTTTTGCAATCAATATTGTTCCCACGAGTTGGGAAGAAGTAAATGTCCTCCTGGGCAGAGATTCGCAGTACGCAGGTAAGGCTACTTATTACGGAGGGCGCCAGGTATCCGTAAGCTCACGTTAGCGACTGGGCAATTGTAAAAGGGGCACCCAGCCAGGCTGATTTTCGGCACGGATCGCATAACATCTTAATCCACCTTAATTCGGGTTCAGTGGAGGATTTTTCCGACAAACACACTATAGTGTCAAGTATAAGAAACCAGTTTCTGAGATATATGGCACAGCCAATAGGAATCTTTTATAATTACTCTACCTCTATTTATATACCTTTGCCTGGTCTCACCATATTTTCTATCCACCATATTTGCTATCCACCATGATCGATGCTATGCGGGACAGACACACAACACGCGACTTGTGTCTCTCCTTGAGGATTGACTCAAAAAAAATAATTTGTGCGTTGTTAAAATGACACAACGACTTTGTATACTCAAATACAAAAGGTAGTTTTAGACCTTTATTTCAAATGGTGAATCTTAAGACTGACTAATTCTATTTGTTGTTTTCGAATTGCTAACTAAGCAATTCGTTACAACTGTTTCTTATGATTATTTCTTAAGGGGGAATATACACCTAGGAGCGCCAAAAAAAGGCTATTTTCATGAATTTTTTGTAGAAAACCTATACTCATTATTGGGTGGAATTTTTTTCTCAATGAAAGCGCTTACTTTCCAGAACGTGTAAAATTTTTTTTTTATTTTTTTACAATATTACTTAAGTACACATCTCATGTTTCAACTGTCGCAAAAATGAAGTCCTTCGCGGTGACCACTCTCATTTTATCTGTAATCATCAGAATGACAAAAATGAAAAAGAATAATAAAATTTAGACTATAATCTAGTCTTTGTCGTAGGGGTTTTTTAAAATAATTTTTTTTACGAATTTTGCAAGTGTTGAAACTGAAAATAGCAATTTTGAGATCAAAAATCGTTCTTATTTTGTGGATAAAACAAAACAAGGCTTCTAAAAAAAAACCCTACTACAATGACTAGGTAATTATGTATTAAATGAACACTATAAAACTCAAGTTGATCGGTACAGTGGTTTCCGAGTTATCGTGGTCACCGATTTGGAAAACATGGTTTCGAGAAAACGCGATTGAAAGTTGAGTACAAGGTAAATATCAAAATTAATGTGCTTACTCCAGTACACACATGAAGTGCAAAAACGAGACTTCACAATGAAATCTACAACTTTTCCTGTGAAGCGGCCAGTCAGAACAGCAACTCCGAATAATGATGAAAAACCACGTTTCGCTCGAAGCTGCAGTATGAATGTTTTTTACTATAATGTCGTAAGTTGTTTGTTTAACTGGAGGTGGTAAATCCATAATTCCACAAAATTTCATTGCTCCATTCAAACCTATCCCTAATAAACGCATTGCAAAATGGAATCGTGCATTTATTTCGTAAGCTGTTTTCACGTAAGGACACGAAGGTACTGCAGTTGGCTTACACGATGGGCACGAAATTAGAGGTTTGAATCCCAGCCCTTGGACGCTTTCTACCGTCATCCATCGGGACACCTGGGTTCTGCAGCTTCAAACACTGGATGAGCTTCAACTCATCCAGTTTCATTGCCATTTTTGGCAACCAAATACGCGCCAGGGGCCTCCTGGGAATTTCCGCTGCCGGGTGATCTTAAGCGAAAGACCTTCCCATGCGTTACTAATCTTAATTACGTATTTGCCCAGAAATTCCCTCGAGAATCCGTCCGCGCACTTGATCACCCGACAGCCTCGACAAACCTCCTCACAGTTGAAGGCAGGAACTGGAGTCTGTTTCTCCAAGAGGTGCTCGACGACCATCTCAGATAGCCGTCCCTCAATAGAGTTCCACACTGCCAGCACCGGCATCCCATTGTTGCTCTTCGCGTCAACAATAGCAACCTGGAGGAGGTCTCTGATCACCTCGCTATACGGTTGCTCTGATGCCGCTGGAGCAACAGCGGAAGGACCCCCCCTGTTTGGAGTACTTGCCCTTTTTTGCGGGGTGATCGGTCACGTCCTGTGACCGATTCCGCTTCACTATCTGCTTCGGCTGTTGTTGTGGCTGTGCTGCTTTGTGTGCGAGTGAGGTCTAGTACTGCTTGACCACCGCCTCGTACCTGACCTTATCCTCGGCATCCCGCTCGTGGACTTGGCCATCTTTCTTATTTTTCGCGATCTTGTTCAGTATGAAAAGCGCCCTTTGATACCCCGCTTTCAGCAGGGTACCGGACGACTTCTTAGACTTCTTGGGGTCCGCTGTGGCTGGCGTGCTCCCTTTGTTGGATGTTGATGGAATATTATTATCTGTGACAGAGGTGCTATGTCTGACACCCTTGTAATCCTTGTTTTTGATGCTCGCCTGGCTACTGGCCAAGAGATCATCCTCCGAAAGCGCTCCCCCTTACTACCTGGTTTTTGTTTTTATTGTGTATGTTCGCCGTTATGATTCCCACGAGTGAACTGGAAAGAAGGGTCCACCCCAGCAGAGCCAGTGTACCAGGGTAAGGCACTTAATACAACCGACCTTGCCTGGTCATCGGAGGGTACCGTTAACGACTTGGTTCTTTAATCACTACCAGCCATTCAGCTCTCGGCACGGGTACCTCAACACCTTAGCTTAAAGTGTTATGTACTGAGAGCCCCTTCTGTTATCGACAGGGTGCACCGACGTGTAGGTGAGGTTGACAATTGAATAGGAGAGGCTATATAATCGCGTCACTACCCCTTTAGCACCCCTTTTCAGAGGCAAATCTATAAATATTAAACCAGTGTATAATATATATAATTATACATGTATATATATATATATATATATATATATATATATATATATATATATATATAATATATATATATATATATATATATATATATATATATATATATATATATATATATATATATATATATATATATATATATATGTATATAATATATATATATATGTAGCGTAATCACTTATTTAAACCGACTACTTTTGTAAATTTGCTAACTTTAACTTATGCGCGCTTTACAACACATAATTTTGTACGCCTTTTTATTACGCTTTACAACACATAATTTTGTACGTTTTTTTATTACGCTTTGCAATAATTGTAAATTTTGACAGTTTATATTCTAGATGATTCCTTTTTCTACGACTGCGGCATACACACGTTTTTTATACAAAAAATTAGATTTTCGTAAAACATAAAAACGGTTTTATAATTTCTAAACTGGTGACCCCATCATCCCGCTGGACGATAGTTCTACCATTACTACGGGAAATTCTACGAGTACACCTACTCGCGATCCTAACCTCTTCGACTACGGAAACTCACCTCGAATTCCGCTGCCTGCCATGTGCGAAGAAAACATAGAGGCTTAGTTTTATGCTTTGGAGTTCTGGTTCCAAGCATCGCTTGTATTTAGCGACTCCAGGCAATTCAATATTGTGCTTGCGAGTCTTTCGCCCAACAAATTGCTGGAATTGAAACCTATCGTTGAGGCTGCGCCAACATCGGGTAAATTCGCCTATATTAAGCAAAAGCTGACTGACCACTTCACCGACAGTCAGCAACGCCGCTTGCAGAAGGTGCTTAAAGATATGCCACTTGGAGACAGAAATCCCAGTGAGCTCCTAAACGAGATGAAGCGCGTGGCTGGAACCACACTCAACGACAGTTTGTTGCACGATTTATGGTTAACCCGACTGCCCCCGTATGTCCAAGCCGCCATTTTGCGACTAATGTGCTCCTCGCTGAAAAAACGAAGATTGCTGACTCGATTGCAGATTCAATTGGTTGGTATAATGGCAATGGACAAATCAATTCCGTGTCATCAAATAGCGAGATAACTAACCTCAAAAGCGAAATCGCTGAGTTAACGCGCAACGTGCAAAGGCACTTGAAGGTTAAGAGCGGATTTCCTCGTTCACGATCGACGTCACGAACTCGTGCGCATACACGAAACAGCTCTTCGGGTAACACTCTTTGTTGGTACCATACAAAATTTGATGGCCACTCAACAAAATGTCGTCAGCCTTGCACTTTTGTGCAAGCAAGTACTTCGCAATAGGATTGCTCTACTGTCACGACTTCAGGTATTGGCAAACAACCTGACGTCGTCAAAAATAGTCGACTCCGCATCTTTGATAAATCAACAAAAATTAATTTTCTCGTGGACACAGGCGCCGACGTGTCTGTGATACCACCAGATGCGAAGACAGCACGAGCAAACGATACCGGAGTAAAATTGTTTGCCGCCAATAGCTCACCCATCGTAGTATATGGCGAAACCATATTAAAATTAGACTTAAACTTACGTCGCGAATTCGTATGGAATTTTTTGATAGCCGATGTTTCTCAAGCTATTATCGGCGCCGATTTTTTGAGCCACTTTGGCATTTTAGTGGACCTCAAGGGAAAATCTCTGCGCGATAATACAACTGAATTGCAAACACGTTTCAAAATTGACAAGACAAGCAGTGCGAGTTTAAAAACAATTTGCGCCGACTCGAAATTTGAAGATTTATTGCGTGAATTCGTTGATATCACACGCACGTCGCCCATTGGAACGTCTTCGAAATCGACCGTAGTTCATCGCATCATAACGAACGGCCAACCAGTGTTTTCACGCCCACGCAGACTTTCGCCGGAGGCTAGCTAGCTTCCGACCGCCAAGTGAGACAACTTGATTTTATCGCGCAAATCACTACAGACATTCGCCATGTTGAGGGTGAGAGGAACGCAGCAGCTGATTTGATGTCACGCATTAATTCAATCGATCATGCGCCCCTTGATTACGACCAATTAGCCGAAGACCAAACTGAAGACGAAGAGCTGCTCTCATTGTTGTCAGGTAGTAAGCGTCATTCACTTAATCTTGCACAATTAGCTCTCCCTTCCAGTTTACGGAAAATATACTGCTACTGCTCAACTGGAAAGCTGCGCCCGTTCATCACGAAAAAGTACAGACCAAATGTTTTGCACGCTATACACGATCTGTCGCACCCTGGGACAAAAGCTACAGTACGCCTTACAACGGAGCGCTTTGTGTGGTCGTCTATCCAACGCGATAACAATAACTTCGCCCGTAATTGCATCCAATGCCAGCGAACAAAAGTTGTTCGTCATAACAGAGCAGTTCTTCAGCGGCGCGAAATGGCAACTCAACGTTTTGCACATCTACATATTGACATTGTTGGACCTTTTCCATTGTCAGAGGGCAATCGCTACTGTCTGACAATTATAGACCGGTTCACTAGATGGCCAGACGCCATACCTATGCCAGACATTGCAGCACCCACAGTAGCGAAAGCCTTGCTCAATGAGTGGATTTCCCGCTTTGGTGTTCCCGTCAGCATAACCTCGGATTTAGGTAGGCAATTCGAAAGCACCCTATTTCAACAGCTGTTGCAGCGCCTTGGAGTTAACCACCTTCGAACAACGCCATACCACCCTCAAGCAAACGGCATGGTTGAGAGGTGGCACCGTACCCTCAAGTCAGCAATTCTATGCCACAACGCTGACCGATGGACAACGTATTTGCCTTCAATTATGCTGGGATTACGTTCTACGTTCAAAGACGACCTAATAGCTACTCCTGCTGAACTTGTATACGGAACAAACCTTCGTTTGCCGTCAGAATTTTGGGTCGACAGCAAACCTACAAGCAACGAGCATGAGATGCTAACTGAGCTCAGACGTGTGATGAGAGATTTACGACCTGTTGACGCTTCTTGGCATACAACACCAAAAGTTTTCATCCATCCGGCATTGAGATCATGCGAACAAATATTTCTCAGAGATGATTCCATACGGCCATCGCTTTCGCCACCATACAAGGGTCCGTACAAAGTTTTGAGTCGCGCACCGAAATACTACGTCATTAAAATAAATGACAAAGACGTCAAAGTTTCCATCGACAGACTCAAACCAGCGTTTACTGCAGCTCTACCTGCTTTCTAAGAGGGGAGTAATGTAGCGTAATCACTTATTTAAACAGACTACTTTTGTAAATTTGCCAACTTTAACTTAATCGCGCTTTACAACACATAATTTTGTACGCCTTTTTATTACGCTTTACAACACATAATTTTGTACGTTTTTTTATTACGCTTTGCAATAATTGTAAATTTTGACAGTTTATATTCATGATGGTTCCTTTTTCTACGACTGCGGCATACACGTTTTTATACAAAAAAATTAGATTTTCGTAAAACATAAAAACGGTTTTATAATTTCTATATATATATATATATATATATATATATATATATATATATATATATATATATATGTATATATATATATATATATATATATATATATATATGTATATATATATATATATATATATATATATATATATATATATGTATATATATATATATATATATATATAAAAAATAAATAAATATGTGGCACTTAAAGCCCCAAAGGACTCATTGGCCGAGCTTCTCTTCCATTACTGTTGTGCGTCTTAAATTTGGACAGTATTAGAAGGGACCTACTTATTTTAGCCGGTCCCGAACGGCAGAACACTTGTGACATCACTTTTTCTGAGCTTTGTCACAGAGTTCTTTAAGAAGCTTTTTCATGGCAAGTTGTTACTGTCGGAAGAATTGCCAATTGCTTGCCGACAGGTGGGTACCATTCGAAAGAAAAATCTTTTCGATATTAAATTTGTTATGCATCAGCCGGGGATTGAACCCACGACCTACAGATCAGAAGGCGAACACACTAACCACTGAGCTACGGCTGAGCTATATATATATATAGATATATATATATATATATATATATATATATATATATATATATATATATATAAAAATATGTGGCACTTAAAGCCCCAAAGGGCTCATTGGCCAAGCTTCTCTTCCGTTACTGTTGTGCGTCTTAAATTTGGACAGTGTTAGAAGGGACCTACTTATTTTAGCCGGTTCCGAACGGCAGAACACTTGTGACATCACTTTTTCTGAGCTTTGTCACAGAGTTCTTTAAGAAGCTTTTTCATGACAAGTTGTTACTGTCGGAAGAATTGCCAATTGCTTGCCGACAGGTGGGTACCATTCGAAAGAAAAATCTTATCGATATTAAATTTGTTATGCATCAGCCGGGGACTGAACCACGACCTACAGATCAGAAGGCGAACACACTAACCACTGAGCTACGGTACCCATATATATATATATATATATATATATATATATATGTATATATATATATATATATATATATATATATATGTGTATATATATATATATATATATATATATATGTGTATATATATATATATATATATATATATATATATATATGTATATATATATATATATATATATATGTATATATATATATATATATATATATATATATATATGTATATATATATATATATATATATATATGTATATATATATATATATATATATATATATATATATATATGTATATATATATATATATATATATATATATGTATATATATATATATATATATATGTATATATATATATATATATATATATATGTATATATATATATATATATATATGTATATATATATATATATATATATATATATATATATATATATATATATAAAGAACTCGAGTCGGATATAAAAGAATTTCTGGAAAGAATGAATCCTCAAGTCACCCGGTAACATCTGCCGTCCATTGTGTGATCACTCCGCTCGTCCGGCTTAGATGACACGTCACAAAATCCGGTGTATCTCCCAAAATAATTTGAATTTTGAAAAATCCTTTTAAGAATATGTAAAAAAATTTTTTTTCAATTTTCTAGACCAGAATACCCTCTTAATCTACAATATCTCAATCACACGCCACACCTCCTTTCATCAATCCGGCAGCCTAACCGATCGCTTATCCTTCTTGAATTGCGTCACTTACCGGAATCGTAGCAATCCGCTAAAAGAACTATTATTAGAGCGACTAATGCATCAGCAAAACTTTTTTCCACCGTTTTACAAAAAACAAAAAAAAGAACTTAAAACATTTCTTTATACAACAACACGGCCGCATCAATAATTTTATTACACAAAAGAAATAAATAGATAAATAAATAAATAAAATAAGAACAAAATCTCAAATAAAAAACTTATATGATACGTACAAAACAAAAAGATATTATCTTAATAATATCTCTAATGAGTGAGGATGAATCAATCTCGAAATAAGTAGGGGATTCAAAGAGATATTTATTCCTTTAAACAAAAAAAATCAAGGCAATCCAAAAAAAAAAAACTGTGCAACACACATCCAAATACAGTTAATTCGTTGAGGTACCCCTACTCCTATTGTACTCAATATTGGGGGAAACAAACAAACTAACAAGAACACACTTAAAGAGTTTTTGCAAATCGCAACCAACTTACTCTCCACGTCAGGTGTCCGATCAGCTGTCACTTTACATGCGACAACAACAAAATGAACTTAAATTAAAACTATTTACCCGAACGAAATACTAAACATGTACAAATATAAAAACAAACAGGTATAAATACAAAATGAATATAATACGAACTAACGAAAGCTATAGAACGTAAGAATGCGTGACATATGTGGGTGAACGCAATACACAACTTGCCGTATTTCTTCATAATCATGCATTACCCTGTGTTTCACTTGTTCGCTAATCTCGAATACACTATTCGTGGTATGTGGAACGATTCCATTTATTTACAAATGGCTAATTCGAATAAATAAAAACTTCCTAATGTATTACGTTTTTAAGTTTATTTCACGAAATAACCACCGCGCATGATTATTCTATTATTTAATATTGTGTCCAAACTTCACAAACACTAAAGGACGATCACGACTGAGTACACTTTGCAATCACATTACGGGTAGGTTGACTGGTTGTCTGTCGACGCACTTAGACCTATAAAAGGCCCATTGTGATACCACTGGAGTTTTATCCCTTACCGAACTGGGTCCTCTCTGAGTCAGGCTGTGGATTTTATAAATGACACTATATTTTTTAGTCTTATTTTCGCAATCTCTGAGACGCCTCCAAGAAAAGCCGTTCTGAATGCGGTGAGCCTTCTTTTGTCCAGAGTCTGGCATCCGCACAGGAGATGCTCAACTGTTTCTTATTCCTCCATATCTTGGCAGCTTCTGCAGTAATCTCAAAAAGGTGCCCTAAATGTGTTAGCAGTATCTGTGGTGAATCTATCAGAAATTTACAAGTTGCCAGTGGCATTGGCACCGATGCTTTATCTGGGTGGAGTGCTAACGTTGTGCCATTCCTTGCTAGTTCATCCGCCCTACACCCAAATAAGGTGGATTTTGATGTAACTAGTGAGTTCTATTAGTGGTTCGTGACAGTTTATCACCGTATTTGCCGCCTGATTATCGGAATAGATTAAAATTTCTCTTGTAGTCAAAACACCTTTTTGACAATAGAAAGTCCCTCTTTTATGGCTATAACTATAGCCTGGAATACACTGCAATGATCTGGTAGACGTAAGGCTACATTGGCGCTTAACACTTCCGAATATACGCCTCCTCCTACCTGATCGTGAAGTTTGGAGCCTTCCGTGAAAATACTGACTTTTTTCTCGCAGTCCATCTTATCGTTATCCCAATCTTCTATCGTTGGGAAGGTGTAGTGAAGGGCTTGTTAGGAAGTATTGCCAACGAGTTGCAATAGCCGGTGGTTCTGATGGATGAGTGTCCTTTCGGGTAAGTGGCGAATAGAGAAGATTCCCTAAGCCATAAGGCCGATTTGACTGCTAGTTGTTTACCAAACAGGTCGATCGGTAGCAGGTGCAGCATGACATTTATTTGATTTAGCTGACGTTGGGGATGTTTTAAGAGCTGCGTTTATGGATAAGCCAGCTATTCTCTAAATACCTTTCATGCGTTTAACTGCATAAGCAAAAATTTTATGAACCCTCCTCGCCACACCCTGCAACAATGTATTCATTATCAAAACCCACAGAAGAGGGGAGAGTGCACCGCCTTAAGGAGTCCTCCTGTTGAGAGATCTACCCACATTTGAGTTTCCCATTGCTGATTTACGAACCTGCTTGTCAACATATGCCCGATGTACTTAACCAGGTACCCGACTATGCCCAGCTCTGCCAACGCTGTAGTTACTGCCCTCGGGTGGATGTTATTGAAGGCCCCCTCGCTATCTAATTCTAATTCTCGATTCCTTGTCCTCTATTGAATTTTATATTTCTCTTATGAGCGGATTCAATGCAGTTTCAGTAGATTTACCTTTACTGTAGGCATGCTGTGATTTCGGAAGTTGCTGTGGTGTAATTTTATTCCGAATGTATTAGTCCAATAGACGTTCTAGCGTTTTTAATAAGGATGACGAGAGACTGATAGGCCTATAGTATTTAGGGCTAACATGTGCGATTTTACCTGCTTTCGGCATAGATACCACTTTTACCTCCTTCCATAAGGAGGGAATATAATTAAATTGCAATGCACATTTAAAAATAGTTACAAGCCAGTTTATGATGTAGTCTAAGGACTGTTGAAGTTACCATGGGTATATATCATCGGGTCCCGGTGATTTGAATGATTTAAAAGACCTAACTGCCCATTCTATGTTAGATCTAGTGACAACCCTTATGACGACCACCGTGGATTCCGAATTACAACCGCCTACATTTAATGTTGAGGTGCTAGCTACGCTGCCTGGACAGTGTGTGTCTAAGAGTTCAAAGTTTCTTTACTAGATACCGTCCAGCTGTTGTCAGCTTTCTGAAGTTATCCGATTGAATGGTTAGTTTTTGAAAGGAATTTCCTTAGTCTAGAAGCTTCTGTAGTGCTCTCTACGTCCTCATAGAAAGTCCTCCATGTATCCTTTTAGCTTTCCTCAGCTCTTTTTTATAGGATTTTAATCTATCAAAATAGCAATTCCAGTCGTTATCCCTTCCATATAACTTTGCGACGTTGAATTGCTTTCTGCATTCTATTCCTAGCTTATTGAGTTTCGCAGACCACCACGGTGGTTTGTTCTTCCCTCTCATAACACTTTTCAGGTAGGCTTTATTTAGCCCTTGATTTAGTGAAAATGCCTACAAGACTATCTAACTATTCGCCATTATTGGGATTAAATGGTGAATTTATTATTATAGTTTTTCTTATGTTCCTAGTTTTGGGTGGTTTGATCAACTCCTCCTTAAAAGTAGTTTCTATATATCGATGATCAGAGAAAGAGTGCTTTTCAAACACTTCCCACTGAACCATCCTATAAAAAAAAAGCCGCAGACTAAGGTTATGTCAAGGATCTCCTGACGATTACGTGTTATAAATGTGGGTTCTTCCCCTCGGTTGAAAAGTAATAACCTATTATTGATAATAAAATTAAATATCAACTCACCCCTTTCGTTGGTGTCCTTCCTGCCCAAATAGTATGGAGTGCATTTGCGGCACCTCCCATAATAAGCCCTGGCTTTGATCCCACGTTGTCCATCACCAGCTCTTTCAGCAACGTAGTAACGATCCTGGGTCATCGTAGGGTAGGTAAAAGGAGACAAGCCGATATCTTCTGTTTCCCGTCTCCCAGCTTATCGACGTCATGTCTTTGTTGCTATATTTATGAATTAAAAAGATATTTAGTTGTGTTTTTACCAATATACATGCCCTTACTCTACCTATACAGTTAGCGCAGCATATTTTGTATTTTGGTGTCCTCAGATCACATATACACTCTCCATTCACCCAAGGCTCCTGAACGAGGACGAAGTCTGGCTGATCTTCTTCTTGAAGGGGTATACCCTTCTTCTCCGCTCACACTCTCCATGTCGCTGATGATATACAGTCGCATTTCGTTAGCGGTTCCAAGGTATCGTTAGATAACAGCAGGAGTACTTCCATCGTTGCTCTCTGTATTTTATGGGCATCCGCAGTATTTTCACTACTGCTGCCTTCTATTTTAACAAATACCCGTTTGGCCACCGAGAGATTTGGGTTGTAAGCTTTGAATGGTTGCATTATTTTCTCCGATTCAGAAGGCGCGGCCAGGATCCATACCCCCAACTTTTGATATGGTGGTTTCGTACAATTCTACCGACCTTTCATCGTCGCACGCAATGATCTTTATCTGGCCCTGATACCAGCCCGCGTCTGTGCACAATGTCGGGGAGCTTGGATTGGAGGTGATTACATCCAGCGCAATATTGGTTAGGGCGAGTTAGACCCATTTCCATTGAACCTTCGGGATTATCCCCACAGGATCATTCGCATCCATGATACCAATTATTATTCGGTTGTGTGCAACCTCTGCAAACGACTTATTTGGGTTCACCCCTTTCGGTTTTTGCCTCTTCGCAGCATGTTTGACCTCCTCGGTCGATCTCTGCCGTCTACTGGCTGCCTTTGATGCTGCGTTCAGTTGTTCGATGGAGAAGTCTGGCATCACCTTGTTTGCCCAGTCGATTGGCTCCTACAGCCGTTCTGTTAGTTCCTCCTCAGTCGGTGGATCAATGTGTACACTCTGCAGGCAGCACGCCTTTCGGCATAACCTGCTTTCACTGTGTCTATAATCTTTAAAACGTGCCATTACCGAGCACGAGCACTGTTCACCGCAGCCTCCTTGGTCTTGCAATCTCCATCAGATTTAGTTGCCACAAGTCGCTTACTAATAGCACTGCTGGTTCCGGGTGCCGTGCTGGTAACTGCGATACGCATTTTACCAGCATCGATGATTTTGGCAGATGCGTTTTTTGGGCTCAGATTAGTCGTTTCCCTGATTGCGGAGCATACTGCCCCTTCGAGCTTTTACGAAGATGATCCGGGCTCCTTATTATTTATATTGCTTATATTCTCCAGTTGTTCCCACGAGTGTCGAAGAAGGGGATGTCCGTATACGCATAGCTGCGGTTACGTAGGTAAGGCTAGCTAATATGGAGGGCGCCAGGTATCCGTATACTCCGTTAACGACTGGGCTATTGTTTATACTGGACACCCAGACATGCTGATTCTCGGCACGGAACATATACCACCATGTTCCAGCCCAGAGGAAGACAGAGAGAGAGATGGAAGCTAGGATAGGGGAAGAAAGGGAGTAGATACCTCTAACCTATGGAAGGCTTGGTGACTCGAACGCCAAGCCCCCGAACCATTCTTAGCTGACTGCCTTTTGGCAGCCATTAATCACATAAGTATCACAAAATCATGATAATACAATATAAAAGAAAAAAAACTGTATATAATTAATAACAAAGCTCCAACTGTTAATTATGCCCGGACGGTCTGATCCTACAAGATCGGGTACTATAGCTGGACTCTAAGCTACCAGGGGGGTCGGCAGGTCGCGGATAGCCGGACGGCCTGTAGTAGCATTTTAGCTGCGAAATAAGTTTAAACGAATGAGCAATCTCCGACGATGATCGGCAGGAGCGGAGGATGCGGTATAAGAGCTAGCATATCCTATGAAGTTCCTGTGACAGTGGCGAATCGACACCGCCTCTTAGAAAACTGTGTCCCACTCATCATGCATAGACATGATGAGTTACAAAAAAATCCAGACGCGACGGTTTCCATAGTGAAAGGCTTCCTGGTCAGCGCCTGTACACCATGTTAGGTGCGGCTGTTTAGATTGACCGGTGCACTCCGCGGCGCACCGGGAGTCTCTCGAAACCTTAACAATCGACTCTACTGTTGGGGTGAAGAGGATGACGTGAGCTTGCTCTGCCGAAGTGTAAGCCGCGGTGGGTATCAGGAACCACCCCCTCCATGCTTTAGACAGGAAGTATGTATTGGACGCAGGAGTTGTAGCCTGCGTTGCCCCGGGGAAGCGCCGGTTCGTCCGTATTTTCCAGAACTAGCAAAGCGAAGGACAAGCCTCAGGGAACTGGGGTAGGGGCACAGTCCCCGAGGATATACCCGTTCCTGTCTATTTCGGCCCGCCTACCTACACACGATGCGCTGGTATATAGAGTAAAAGGAGAAATTAAATAACAACAATATCGCAATGAGTAACGGCACACAAACTCATGGTGATAGTAGAAGCAAGGTGTCTGAAGCTGATCCAGCCAAGAGAACACCGATTACAAGTGGAGTGTGGAACATAGTAGACAAGACTCCAAAAGATGATAAAACCGAAACTGACCCTTTTAAGCGTGCATCAAAACTGGTAGGATCGCCCAATAAGGCACTCACTGTAGAAAAACCTACAAGAGCGCGATCATTGCCACCTGCGCTGCAGAATAGCACGCCTCTGGCTGAAGCAACACATTCTGGTGGCAAGACAATCAGGAAGTTGACGGAAGCAATGCGGATGTCGCAACGATCCATTAATAACCAAATCAGAGATCTACTCAGCTCAGTAACGAGACTTCACAAACGCGCCCAAAACGAGTACAATAGAATAAAAGAAGTCAGACAAAATGTCCCCCAAAGGCTGACATCGATAGACTCAACGCCGAAGAGACCCCGCGAAGATAAACAGTTGGCTCGAAAGACACCACCCAAGAAGAATAAACCCGACCACGAAAAAGTGCTCAAGCCAATGGCGAGTGCGAGCAGGAAGGATGGAAGTAATAATCCTGCAAAAGGTAAAGAAAAAGCGGAAAAGGAGAATGGCTGGACGCAGGTCAAGCGCAAAACACAAACCGCTAAGAAGAAGGCAACCTATACGCCGCTCCCGAGACCGGATGCGATAGTCATTGCATGTGCTGGAAACATGTCATACAGCGACATACTTAGGGCTGTTAAAAAAGACGATGCTCTGCAGGAACTCGGTGAGAACGTTTCGCGGATTAGGAAGACGGCGAAAGAAGAGATTCTCCTTGAATTAAAAAAGACGCAGATGACGAACACGGGAGTCTATGAGAAGGAGATAAGCAGGGTGCTAGGTGACCAAGCTCTTATCAGAGCGCTAACACACGAGATATCGGTGGAGATCCGCGACCTAGACGAAATTACCACCAAGGAGGATATAGTGGAGGCTATCCGATCGCAAGTAAAGGAGTTAAGCTACTTCGACGAGAGACCAATCAAACACATCAGGCAGGCGTATGCAGGCACGCAGAGTGCGGTGGTAAGCCTTCCGGCTTTGGATGCAAGGCGACTGCTTGACACTCAGAAGATCAAGATTGGATGGGTGGTCTGTCGAATAAGGGAAAATCTTAACCTATAGAAGTGTTTCAGGTGCTTGGAATATGAACATGCGGCAAAGGCGTGTACCAATGTGGACGATAGGAGTAAAAGTTGCATGAAATGTGGCGAGAAGAGACTAAGCGCCGGAATCTGGATCTCTGATCATGGAAACAAAGCTGCGATATGAGAATGTGGGGGCAACTCTCTCCAAGACAAGCCACTCACTGGAAAAAGACACTATACTCGGGCGAAGATCTGTGGAATTAATTTTTACAGCTGCTACATTCCGACGAGTGTGACGCATGTCGACTGGACAAGCTAGTGGAAGACGGTCGAAATACTACGCCAAACGTGATAACAGGCGACTTCAATGCATGGGCCGAGGAATGGGGCAGCAGTTATACAAACACGCGGGATGATGCTCTGCTTAAGGCGTTCTCCTTGCTAGACGCGGTGTTGCTCAATACCGCCGGAAAGAATACCTTCGAGAAGAATGGTCACGGATAAATAATTGACATTACGTTCGTCAACCGTGCACTGGTGAGAACGTAAAGTTGGCAGATGTGCGACATTTACACACACACAAAGGTGGTAGATGCCAAGCGCCAACCTGTCCTATTCTTCTAGAAAAGGTGGTGAAAACGCTTTTCCCGGAGCAAGATCCACAACCAAGTATGGTGACACCCGCAGTAGAGGAAGAAGTGCTAATCGACGAGGCGGAGATAATAATGGCGGCGGAGGGGTTCGGTAACACAAAGGCGCCTGGACTTCATGGTATCCCGAACAAGGCGCTTAAAATCGCCGTTAAACATAATACGAAGGTTTTCGCTGAGCTTTATACGCGTTGCTTGAATGAAGGGGTTTTTCCGAAAGTGTGGAAGAAGCAGCGTCTAGTCCTACTTCAGAAACCGAATAAACCGGCAGGTGAGCCGAGTGCGTATCGACCACTATGCATGATCGACACGATGGCCAAAATACTGGAGAGGCTGATTTGCACACGTCTGGAACATCATCTAGAAGGTGAGTCGCCTGGCTTGTCTGCGAATAATTTTGGCCTTAGCAGACATCGATCCACCATAGACGCTGTTGAAAAATTGACGGGCATTGCGGGCAAGGCGATAGAGGGCGTCAGATTGATGTGCAAAATTACGATATATGTATATTGGGTGTACAACCTATAAAGTTCGTTTGTGCTATTCAAAAGTAGTCATTTTGCCAAAAATGTTTAAAGACGTAGAATTGGAGACATTATTCGATGAAGATTGGTGTCAAGCACAAGAAGATCCGTACGAATTGAAGCCGAGAGACGTTGAGCGGCGATTTTACATGTGAGAAACACATTTGATTTGTTTGAAGCGATCAGTGGCCGAAAAACGCCTGGAATATGCGACCCGACACGAGTCCATAATTTTCCATTATGACAACGCACATGTTATTCAATCCGTTAAAAACTATTTGGAAAATAGTGAATGGAAGTTTTACCTCACTCGCCTTATAGCCCAGACCTTGCCCAGTCTGCTTCACTTCAGTACAGGGGATATGAAATTGACTTGATTCATTTTTGGCCTTAAAAAATGAGCAGTTCTTTTGGGACTGAATCTATAAATTGCCAAAAATATGGGGAAATGTTAGAGCTTCCGATGGGAAGTACTTTGAATAATGTATCTAGGCTATAAGATAATCGCAGTCCGTCTAATCATCACCCAAATACGCTAGAACGGCGTTCAGAACTGACTGCTCCACACTTTTTGAAGCATTTGGCTGTGGAGTTTATGCCGTGCTTAATACCGTAGTTAGCAATTAAATGTTGGAACTCACGACACACAAATTGCTTGCAATTCAAACTAGATTACTTCCGTGGCCACAAACTTGTAAAATACTTCATATATGAGGAAATTGAGTACACTCTGTGTTGTTGCTTAGTGTACAGCTTTCAGCAACACGTAATTTGACATGCTGATTCTTATACTAAAAAAAAGATTTTTTTAAAAGGATCTTCGACCCTTTTTCAACAAATTAAAAAAAAACTCAATTTATCTTTAAATCATTAGCATTTTCATTATTTGTCGAAATGAGACATACAGTGGCTCCCAGCTTATTTCGTACAGTGACAGTTTAAAAATTGCTTGCAGTCGTAATTCCTAATATAGCAAAAATTTGAACAAAATATAAATGCCATTTTTGAAAGGAAGGTTTGTTTTTTATTTTCCAAAATTTACTTTTTCAAAATTTTAGTGTTTGACACTATAAAAAAATAAAATAAGAAAAAAATAGGAAAATTCATGTCACAGCTTATTTCGTACAGTCTCTTTAAGTTCAAACTAAAAACAAAGTAAGTTGATTTTAATATTTAGTTGACATCCCTTAGCGTTAATGACAGCCTGGAGTCTATTTGGCATTGAATCCACCAATTTTTGAGTGATGTCTGGTGTGATTTTTTTCCATTCTTCCATCAGTACCTTCTTTAGGTCTTGCTTATTAGAAATCTTGTGTGTTCTTATTTTATTGTCCAAAATAGACCAAAGATTTTCAATCACATTCATGTCAGGTGACTGTGGTGGTGGAGACATCAAGTGTGGGCAGTTCCAAATAAGCCAAGATTGCACAATCCCAGATTTATGTTTTGGGTCATTATCTTGGTAATACCGAAATTCTTCCCGCAAACCCAGTTTGTCTGCACTTTGAAGTAAATTGTTTTTCAGAATCTCGAGGTACTTCATTTTGTCCATTGTTCCCTCAATAAAAATCAATTCACCTACTCCGGCTGCTGACATACAGGCCCAAACCATCACGCTACCGCCACCATGCTTCACTGTGGGCTTAAGGTTCTCCTTGTTTAGCTCGGTATTAGCTTTACGCCAAACATATGACATTCCGTCCGAGCCAAAAATATTAAACTTAGACTCATCCGCGAAAATAACGGTATTCCAGAACGCAGGAGTATTAATAATATGCTCTTTGGCGAAGTCAAGTCGGCGTTGTATATTCATTTTCGAAATGAATGGTTTCTTTCGGGCTACTCGACCGTTCAAGTCATGATTGCGCAGCACACGTCGGACAGTTTCAGCACTGGATGATTTTCCTATTTCACGCTGAACCTCTGCAGCCAACTTCGGAGCGGATAACTTTGGATTTTTCTTAATTTTTCGTACAATATAACGCTCGTCTGATGCGTTGAAAATCTTATTAGGTGCTTCTCTGCCCTTGTTCTCCAACCGATTTTCGCGAACGAAGCGTTGAATGATGTATTGGACAGTTGAGGCACTTAAATTTGTCATTTCAGCAATTTTTTGCACACTCTGACCTTTCCTAAAATGGTTAATTACCAGTTTACGCTGTTCCATCGTTGTACGATGACCCATAAAGCTAAATGTTTAATTTACAGCACTTTAACTATTTAAAATAATAATAATAAAAATTGTTATAATAGTTAAAAAGGTCCAAAAACTCATACAATTCAAAAAAACTTTGTAACTGCGCGGCAGAATGAAACTTACCTACATTGAAGTTTGTGTACGAAATAAGATGTGAGCTGAAAATCAGCTGATCAATAGTTTTTCTCTCTTGCATAACAAAAAGAAAAATTTTTGGGGTTCCCCGTTTTCTTATTAGGTTTACTAAACACATACACAGACATCTACATTCAAAACTTATCGATAAGTTTTTTAGTTTCGATGTTACAGCCATGTACATAAAAATATATACACTGTACGAAATAAGCTGTGAGCCACTGTATATTATTTACATACACCAAACTTCACATTTTTCGTATTCTTACTTAGTCTTCTTTCTGTTATTATTCTATTGCAACATTGAAACTTAGTTGGGCATCTTTTATAGTTTCAGTCAGTGGTAACCAGAAATAATTGCCAAATTCGTTTATTGCTTGCATATTTGTAGTTATTATATTATAATAAAGAAATACATAAACGATCAACTAACTTAGAAAGATGCAACGTAATGAAAAAGATCAACGTACTTTGTTGACATAAAAACCGAAAAAAAAAACAATATATAAACATTGCAACATTGTAAAAGCCTTCTGCTTAGTAATCAAATAAGTAACTGAACAACGAGGTCTTCTATAGCGATAAGAATCAAATTGTATTTTTAGTCTTAAGATTTCATAATTTCATAATTAAGAATTCATAATTCAAAAAGGTTGGAGTTGACCGGAAACAATAAAAATAAAAATATAAAAAGAAACTCAAGTTTTTTTGCCTTTTTCTATACTTACATAAGTCGCGTCAAAGATGGACACCAGTAAAGAGAAAATACGCTATATTCGATAAAGGCGAAAACGGCTGAAAATCACGTGCAATTTTGATTTCGTCGATTCCGTTCCAGTAATTTTGATGTCAAAGATGCAAGGCTAATTGCCGAAAATATCGATAAAATAATGGAAATCGTCGAGTCTGACCATCATGTAAGCACTGTTTCTATTGCCCAGGAGCTAAAAATAAATAAATAAATATGTGGCACTTAAAGCCCCAGAGGGCTCATTGGCCGAGCTTCTCTTCCATTACTGTTGTGCGTCTTAAATTTGGACAGTATTAGAAGGGACCTACTTATTTTAGCCGGTTCCGAACGGCAGAACACTTGTGACATCACTTTTTCTGAGCTTTGTCACAGAATTCTTTTAGAAGCTTTTTCATGGCAAGTTGTTACTGTCGGAAGAATTGCCAATTGCTTGCCGACAGGTGGGTAGCATTCGAAAGAAAAATCTTATCGATATTAAATTTGTTGTGCATCAGCCGGGTATTGAACCACGACCTACAGATCAAAAGGCGAACACACTAACCACTGAGCTACTGCACCCACTAGCCCTGGAGCTAAACATTGCACAAAAAATCGTTTGGAACCACTTACGAGTAAATAAGGCTGCATACAAAAAGAAGCTGGATGTATGGATGCTACACGAATTAAAGCAAAAAAACCTCAGCCAAGCCACGATCTACGGTCAGGAAGGTTTTGCTGTGTGTTTGGAGGGATTGGCAGGGAATCATCTATTATTAATTCTGACCTGTACTGTCAACAATTGAACCGTCTGAAGGAAGCAATCGCCCAGGAGTGGCCAGCTTTGGCTATTAGGAGAGGAATAGTGTTTCATCAGGACAACACCAGGCCACACACATCGATAGTGACACGTCAGAAGCTCCGTGAGCTTGTTTGGAAGGTTCTTATGCATCAACCTTTAGCTTTTGGGAAAAGAAAGCCATGAGCCGTTAAGAATTATCGTCCACTCTTTAATATAATACGGCACCTACTGCTATGTCCAATGAATCGTACTGTATTCAGAATCGTTGCGAGAAGTCAGAGTATCAGAGCAATGGTGCAGTTTATAAGCCTCTTTTAACTTCAATACGGCCTCTTTATCTTCAGGTGTCATGGTAAACTTTGACTTTTTCTTTAAGGTGTCCGTAAATGCAGTTAAAATTTCCGCAAAATTACTTACGAAATTACAGTACCACCCTGCAGTACCGATAAATCCTATAACTTCTCTAGCCGTACGTGGAATTGAGATCTTCTGGATAGCAGCCACTTTGTCAAGGTCCGTTTTTAGAGTGTCTCCTTCCACCGTGCCGAGGTTAGTGCGTTGGCCTTCTGATCGTGGTTGTGGATTTATTCCACGGCTCAAACACAACCTTCATATCGAAAAAATTTTTCTTTGGAACGGTACCACCTGTCAGCAAGCAATTGGCAATTCTTGTTGTAGTAACAATTTTTTTTTCCATATATAATTGTATCTTTCTTATTTGGAAATTTACAATTTATGTAAATTTAAGCAATGTGCTTAAAGAATAACATTTAATGACCTACTACAAAAAATCACAAAGCAAAGATTTACAATTTACAACTGGATTCTTTTAAAAAAAAATTTTTTTTTAATTATGTTGACATAAGTAGTTTTCTCTTTAATCTATTGATTTTAGAAGCCACAAGCAGCTGTTTCACCTTAAGATTTGTATGAAGTTCTAGTTTTGCTTTATACTTTTCAATGTTTCGCCGCACTACGTCAAAGACGGTGGGAATTTGAAGGTCATTGTGAATGTGTATGTTTTTGATATACCATGGAGCACCAGTGATTTGTCTGAGCAATTTATTTTGCACTCTCTGATTTTTTCCTACATTTGTAGAACAGGCTGAACTCCACAGGTCTAAACCATAGCACGAAATAGGTTTTATGATAAGTCCTGATATATAACATCAGGACTTTGTTAGGTAATCTGAGCTTAGAGTTTTTATAAATTAGCCAAAATAGTTGCTGAGACTTCAATTTATTTGTAGTTTTTTGCTCTCTATGTGTTTAGTCCATGTTAGTCTTCTATCAAGATGGATTCCAAGGTATTTACATAATTTGCTTGAGGTACGGTGATGTTATTCAACTTCACAGGGGGACACGTCTCTTTTCGCAGCGTGAAAGTGACGTGGACGCTTGCTTCATTTACTTGGATGCGCCAGTTTGCAAGCCACTTTTCAAGGAGATCTAAATGGGCGGACAGGTTTCTGGATGCGCTTATATGATCATTATGTGAACAGAGGATTGCAGTATCATCTGCGAAAGTAGAAACAATTAACAATTTGTCATGGAAAATCTTCTAAAAGAACTCTGTGTGACAACTCTCAAAAAAGTGATGTCGCAAGAATTCTTCCATTCGGCTAAGATAAGTAGGTCGCTTCTAATACTGTCCAAAATTTAACACGCACAACAGTACTGAAAGATAAGCACGGCCAAATAGGCCTTCGGGCTTATAAATGCCACATATTCATTCATTCATTGCTTCTACCACAAAACCTAGGAAATGAAGCCATTTAGAAAAAAAAGTTGATTTCGATGACCTTTTCAATAAATTCTCTACCTTTAGGCATTCCGATACCCTGCGCACACCGTGAAGCTGTGTCCCGAAATCGGCTATCATCATAAGATCATGCATATATACGAAAACCTTATCACTCAAATCCTGAGGAATCACTCTATCTATCGCAATCAGAACGGCATTACGACGAATTCTTATAATACCAGCCATAAAAGCAGTACACAGTTAACTGAAATCTTCTAACTTAATGCGTGTTTTAAATCGACATATTATCAATTTCAAATTTCAACGAACAGCAGTGAACGGCAGGCAACATTCGAAAGCACATTTCTTTGGATGGTTCACTGCCCTCCACCAGTCCTGTTTTGTGTTTCACCAGACGAGTCCTTCCTATGTTTTTCAAACGTAATGAAAGTATTCACAACTGCATCCAAACGTTTGGTCTGACATTCGGTGCGTATGTGTGGTTCTAGTCTTTCCCATTCCCAAATTATTGACATTAAATTCTTGGTAAAATACGTAGAAGACATTTTTGCAATAATTAAACGTAATAACGCTGAAATAATTCTAAATACACAATAATTATCACAACAAACTTCAATTTACCATGAAAAGCTAAAAAGACAACAGCATTCCGTTCTAAATTGGTACTCAAAGTCCATATCATCTGGTAGATTAAATAATTTTCCTCTCTACATAACCGAGAAAATATAAAATTAACACAGCAAACCTTATCCATAATATACAATACAACACAATAAGCGATCAACAATTTCATAGAACAAACAGGAAAAAAATAAGAACATGTTATTGGAAAACAACTATCCGGAAAAACTAATTCAAGAATACGAGAATTAAGCATACCTGCAACATCCATAAATTAGACAACAGACGATTCGTGAGTGTAACATATATACTCAAACTAACTAGCAAATTTGACAAAGAAATAATTCCAAAAATGAAAACACAACACTGGCATACAAATCTTACATCACTCTCTCAACGACATTCGCAAAAACAAAAACACATAGAAAAACTACAACAACAAGATTTGGTATACGAAGCTTCATGCAAAGGAAATGATATGGAACTTTGTAATAATTTTGGTAATAAAGGTGAGAGAGTCCCTTATGTTGCATACAAGTAAATTGGTAGTTGCTAAGTAGTCAAAACGTGACTCACTTATCTCATTGATGTCAGATTTGCCCCATATGTTGTGGTTCGCATTGGTATCGCTTCTCATGATCATCGCCAGCTGCCTGAAGTGGCGTAAGCAACCGTTCTTCGTAGAAGATCTAGTGGTGGAAGCTCCGATTGGTCGTGGGCCAGGTAGCCTGAGGCGATCCAGTAGTATCACCCATTTAGCTCGAGAAAATTGTGACTAGGTGTTCGATACTGAAATTAGGGAGCAGATTTTCATTATGATTTTGATATTTTCATTATCATTAGAATTCCATTTGCAGCGTCACTGTACGAGACTGCAGGTCTGATACCAGATCTGCAGCTTTTCTTAGGTCGCGGTCCGTCCTCGTCGGTGGATCTTGGACTGAATCCCCGAGGTAGATGTGCTCTTTGAGCTTCGGAGTTGCCCATGCAAGGGACTCTTTCTACTCTATTTGCCAACAAATATCCACAGATGGTCATCCACAGATGGTCGTAAAAGTAAATTGACATCGTCTAGCTTACCTTTACCACAATATAATCTTACTACGAAAACCTTATGTTCTAACATATATGTATATTTGCCAACATACGCCAAAATTAAGTGCTAGATTTTTTTAACAATGGTAAACCATCTATTTTGAAATTTTTTAAATATCTACTGATTTATCAATGTTCCAAAAACATTGCGTCAAACAATGCTGGAGATATTCATAGCAATACAATCGTTCATCTCCAATCACACTGATGTTTTAAATTTCCAAAGGAGTTTCAGTGATGTGCATGGATCACAAGGAATTAATTCTTTTAAATTTGTTTTCTTTAATATTAGTATTACCTCTTTCAAAGACTTTTGTGAGATGTTTTTAATTGACCACATCTTCAAATTGTTTGTGATATTTGAATCACTAATTGGTGGTATTTCTTGTTGTTCTGTTGGAATTTCTACTTCAATGTTATTTTGAATAGGCCACATCTTTAAATTATTTGTAACACTTGATCATTATTTGATAATGTTATTTCATGTTGTTCTATTGGAATTTATACTTTAATATGTGTTGGCCTTTTACTTATTTCTTTAATGTTGATAGCAGGAGTTGCATATACTGCAATACTATTGTATATACAATTTTTTTTCTGTATATTATCGCGTATTACTTTAAATGTTTCCTTAAATTTCTTTATATGTCTGTAGTAGGTACCAAGCCGTTTGTACTTTTTTCACTTCGAATTATATTTGATGTAATAAAAAAATAATTGCCAAAAACACAGCAATAATTCTACTAAGCTTTGCCTCTTTACTAAACTGGTTTTGACATTTGTGTTAAAAAAAAAAGACCATATCAATGTGCTTATAAATGCATATATATTAAGCTTTTATGGACTATACTATCTGCCCATAAAAGAACAGATTTTAAGCTTATAGTAGGCCCAGAGCGGTTATAAGCATACCTTATAAGAACTGAAATATTTTCAATTTTAAAGTTCCATTATAAGCGTATGAGTTTGTTTTAGCCTATATAAGCCTATATTTGCAGAACGCTGTTGTACATACAATATCATATTTGCTGAGTATAGAGGAAATAACTGTTAAAGATCAGCTTGACTAATGGAGATATTTTATCTTTCATATCAAAATCTCTTGAAGTCAATGTCTTAGAAGAATGTAAAATACAAAAAAAAAAAAAAAAATAGGAATACGAAGGAAAAGTTATTGAAAGATTAAGAAAGAAATAAACCACTTTATAAAGAAAATGACACACTAACAGATACAACAACAATTACTTATGAAATAAATACAACAAGAGATCAACCAATAAATTCAATTATATCGCTACCCAGTAAAGCATGAAGCCGAAGTGAGAAGGCAAATGTTAGAAGAAAGCGATCAAGATCAAATTCTCCGGAAAGACAAAAAAGGAGAATAAGGTGGGTGGAAACACTTTGTTAAACTAAATAGAGTCAATTCAGTGGGGTGAACGACTCCAACAGTGGGTTGCCCCATCCTTCACATAAAGGTTTGAGCCTTTACGAGAAAGGAATGAACCAAGAGAGAGGTTCAATCAAAATCAGAAGCGGTAATTTGGGCACAGATGAATGTGGATGATGGGGCAGGCAAGTTGCGGGTAGTAGAACCAGATAAACAATTAAAAACAAAATCATCATACATGGAAAAACTTTACTGGAACTTAATGAGAATGGAATGGTACCTGTGAGAAAAATAAATCCAAATAATACATCTGCAGTTGTGAATAAAGGGATGGTGATCGGTCATTGCCAGGAGGTTACTGGCGTAATAGATTGTGAAAGGATCTCGTGGATGAAAAGTGGAAGGTCAGTAACTTTTAGGGTGGAATTAAAAGAACATTAAGAAGAATAAGCAAATGTGCCTACAAAACACAAAAATAAAAGGTTTACAACTCCTGGAGAAGTACAGTTCAATATTTTCATTAAACAGAAAAACTGGTAGATGAACAACTACCGTGAAACATCAGATTGACACCGGTGATTCTCGACCAGTCCGTCAAGCACCATGACGAGTTCTAAACTGATTACCGATATGCAGAAGCAAGGTGTTATTGAACCATAAGCGAGTTCACGGAGTTCACCAGTTGTGCTGGTAAAGAAGAAGGATCGAAGCACTCGATTCTATGTGGATTACAGAAAGCTAAATGATATCACGAAATTCAGCTCCAGTATTACCGTATCCAGTACCTGGTCCAAAGTTTGTGTTGGACACAGATGCGAGTGGTTATGGAATAGGTGGTGTGCTCTACCAGATCATAGATGGGCAAGAAAGAGTGATAGCATACTATAGTAAAATCCTGTCAAAGCCAGAAAGATACTACTGTGTCATTCGAAGAGAGTTGATTTCAATACTGGAATGTATAAGATATTACGGACTGATCACGAAGCCCAAATTTGGTTATTTCAATTCGAAAATCAAAAGGGGAATTAGCACGCTGGATTGAACGGCTGCAGAGGTATGACCGTTGGGTCATATCATCCCACTGTATTCGTTATAACTCCTTAGTTTATTTGTAATATCAAATGTTAATACTCTCACTTGTTCCTTGGTGTAATAAAAGAGGTGTAATATGGCGAGAGAGGAATTATGTGAATAAGAAAGAACACCAAAGATACGATTTGACAACCGTTATTCCATTAGTTATAAAAGAGCATACGATCACTTAACTTCACTTCTTCTATTGCATCATGTATTCGATCTACTTTCTAGTAACTCAACATATAATTGATTTTGTCATTCACAATAAACATTCATCGAAGCACACGCGTTCTTGAACTCCTATCCAACAATAATCTTACAATCGAGCATCGTAAAGGAGGACATCATGGTAACGTGGATGTTCTATCTCGTCATCCTTGCAAAATGGAATGTAAACATTGTTCTCAAGTAGAAACAAAGAGCACATTGTCGACGTACAACTTACAAATGTCCTACCATAGGAATCATTGACTCCCAAAGGAGTACAAGAAGATCAATGGAACGACCGATATCTGGTAAAAGGTTATGGAATACAAGGACCATGGCGTACGTCCAGATTGCCAAGAAATAACTAATGATACTCCAATAGCAAAGGTATACTGTGCGCAATGGCAAAGCCTGCACTTGCGATATAGAAAGTGATGATGGAAAAATCACCAATGATCTTCTACTGGTACCCAAAGCAAGTGTAAACGAAGTGATGGCTGAGTATCACAATGCTTCCAGTGGAGGGCATTTGGGCATCACCCGACCAAGGTCGTATTTTCGAATCAGTGGAATTTGCCGTATGTTGGGTATATACAATACCTTTGCATCCACAATCTGATGGCATGGTAGAACGATTTAAGTGTACCTTGGAGGAATATTTGAGAAAAGTTGTAAGTAAATACCAAAATTTGTTGGAGCTACAACACCAACAAGAGCTAGAGCATCAGTACATTAGTTCATCGGAGAGCGATCGCAAATGACAAGCGATATGATAAAGCCTAGATATGATTTGAGAGCAAATTCCAAAGGTTCTACGAAGGAAAGCTTGTAATGCTTCATAATCCACAATGAAAGAAAGGCCTGCTGAAAAATAAAATATAAGTCACTAATTGTGAATAGCATAAATAATGGTAGCATCGAAACGAATGTACTCTAAAAGGAATAGGCGATAACCAGAACAAGCCAACAAGACAGAAAGAGAAACGATATAGGAAGATTCTCGAGTGTTGCCACAGAGTATAACTAGGACGAGTTTGTTGACGAATAAAGCAATTCAATTCCGAAAGTCACCGAGACAACATAAAACGATAGAAAGTAAAAATACCAAGTATATTAAAGAGTGATTGTAAATAGAAGTATTTATTAAATAAATTGTTGTTGCACATAGTTAGTATAAAATAAGTGTTGCAGTTATTATTGACCGAATCCAGTGATCGAATAGGGTTGATTCGAGTTGAATTAAACGTTCATAAAATAAAAACGTAACAAATAATATTGAAAAAGACTTTTAAATAAAACATAATTTAAAAATCATTGAACTTAATCATTAGAAAATGAGAATAAAATAAAAGACTTGTTAAAAGCTCACAAATAAGGAATGGTTTGCATTTTTTTTGAGGAATCGGACAGCGATTATCATAAAATCTAACTCCTCTTAATCTCCATGTTTTTTAAATAATACAATAAAGTTTGTAAAAAGGATGCTACCTTCAAATATTCGATGAAGGCGAATTACATAAAGAGATATCATTGTACCATACCGAAGAATCTGAAATAAAATATACTTCCCAAAGTTAAGAGAACATATATATTTAGTATATGTTTTATATAAATAATTGTCAGAAATGTCAGGAAATAAAATACGACGGATATCCCATAAGGCAGAAATTTTATGTTACAGAAACTCCAACCATCACCAAATCAAATTTTTCATTTAGATATATTCCATACAAATAAACAAGCGTTTGTAACTAAAAAAAAAAAATAAATATGTGGCACTTAAAGCCCCAAAGGGCTCATTGGCCGAGCTTCTCTTCTATTACTGTTGGACTACTAATGGACCTACTTATTTTAGCCGGTTCCGAACGGCAGAACACTTGTGACATCACTTTTTCTGAGCTTTGTCACAGAGTTCTACGATAGGTAAATTTATTAAATTTGGCGCAGCATATAATATAGAAGATAGACATTGGCAGATGAAGAAAACAATAATCCTAGATCATGTCGATAAATTTGATCAACATAAAAAGATGATAATAGATGAATTCGGATTAGAAAATATACTTGAGTATTTTAAACAGGAAAATGTATACAGTGGCTCCCAGCTTATTTCGTACAGTGACAGTTTAAAAATTGCTGCAGTCGTAATTCCTAATATAGCAAAAATTTGAACAAAATATAAATGCCATTTTTGAAAGGAAGGTTTGTTTTTTATTTTCCAAAATTTACTTTTTCAAAATTTTAGTTTTTGACACTATAAAAAAATAAAATAAGAAAAAAATAGGAAAATTCATGTCACAGCTTATTTCGTACAGTCTCTTTAAGTTCAAACTAAAAACAAAGTAAGTTGATTTTAATATTTAGTATGACATCCCTTAGCGTTAATGACAGCCTGGAGTCTACTTGGCATTGAATCCACCAATTTTTGAGTGATGTCTGGTGTGATTTTTTTCCATTCCTCCATCAGTACCTTCTTTAGGTCTTGCTTATTAGAAATCTTGTGTGTTCTTATTTTATTGTCCAAAATAGACTAAAGATTTTCAATCACATTCATGTCAGGTGACTGTGGTGGTGGAGACATCAAGTGTGAGCAGTTCAAATAAGCCAAGATTGCACAATCCCAGATTTATGTTTTGGGTCATTATCTTGGTAATACCGAAATTCTTCCCGCAAACCCAGTTTGTCTGCACTTTGAAGTAAATTGTTTTTCAGAATCTCGAGGTACTTCATTTTGTCCATTGTTCCCTCAATAAAAACCAATTCACCTACTCCGGCTGCTGACATACAGGCCCAAACCATCACGCTACCGCCACCATGCTTCACTGTGGGCTTAAGGTTCTCCTTGTTTAGCTCGGTATTAGCTTTACGCCAAACATATGACATTCCGTCCGAGCCAAAAATATTAAACTTAGACTCATCCGCGAAAATAACGGTATTCCAGAACGCAGGAGTATTAATAATATGCTCTTTGGCGAAGTCAAGTCGGCGTTGTATATTCATTTTCGAAATGAATGGTTTCTTTCGGGCTACTCGACCGTTCAAGTCATGATTGCGCAGCACACGTCGGACAGTTTCAGCACTGGATGATTTTCCTATTTCACACTGAACCTCTGCAGCCAACTTCGGAGCGGATAACTTTGGATTTTTCTTAATTTTTCGTACAATATAACGCTCGTCTGATGCGTTGAAAATCTTATTAGGTGCTTCTCTGCCCTTGTTCTCCAACCGATTTTCGCGAACGAAGCGTTGAATGATGTATTGGACAGTTGAGGCACTTAAATTTGTCATTTCAGCAATTTTTCGCACACTCTGACCTTTCCTAAAATGGTTAATTACCAGTTTACGCTGTTCCATCGTTGTACGATGACCCATAAAGCTAAATGTTTAATTTACAGCACTTTAACTATTTAAAATAATAATAATAAAAATTGTTATAATAGTTAAAAAGTTCCAAAAACTCATACAATTCAAAAAAACTTTGTAACTGCGCGGCAGAATGAAACTTACTTACATTGAAGTTTGTGTACGAAATAAGATGTGAGCTGAAAATCAGCTGATCAATAGTTTTTCTCTCTTGCATAACAAAAAGAAAAATTTTTGGGGTTCCCCGTTTTCTTATTAGGTTTATTAAACACATACACAGACGTCTACATTCAAAACTTATCGATAAGTTTTTTAGTTTCGATGTTACAGCCATGTACATAAAAATATATACACTGTACGAAATAAGCTGTGAGCCACTGTATGTACATTTGAAATACCCTATTCACATAACGGCAATGCTGACATTGAGAGACTAAGTACACTCAAATCTTATTGACAGAAAGTAATAATGATCCCATCCGGACCTGGTGACTTCAAGGGTGAAAAACTATTAATTGCCCAAGCAATTTTTTCGATCGTTATTGTCTCATTTGTGAGATGCAGTGACTCGTAAGAGCGGCGCTCGGTCATACTACTTCCGCTTTCGTATTGACTGCATCCCGGAAAATGAGTGTTTATGAGTAATTCTGAAGTTTCTTTTGCCGTTTCTGCCCAAGTTCCATCTTGCTTCCTAATCCAAGAAGCACTCGATTCATCTTTGGACAAGATACGGCTCAGTCTAGCTGAATCTTTGGTAGATTCAATGGACGTACAGAATTCTCTCCAGCCCTCTTTTTTGGCGCTCCTAATAGCTTTCTTGTACAGCCTCCGGCTTTCTTTGTACAATCGCCAATTTCCAGTGGAGTAGCTGATGATGTAATCCTTAGTTCCGACAGTTCCCGGCTCCACCAAGGGGGAAGGGTTTTTTGCTATATTTCAGTGGGTACGACATTTTACCGAAAGCTTTTTCCAATATTTCGACCCTACTGTTTAGTGAATCAATGGATGTTATTCTATGAATGGGAGCCCCTCCTATTCTATTTCTAACTAAATTTTCAAACCTCTCCCAGTTAGTTCTATGGGGATTACGGTGTGGCAAGGGTGGGTCTACTTTAAGATCCAAATAGTAGAGTATCTAGCTATGAATCGAGAAGGAGTTTTCGCTGGAAACTCTCCAATTTTTAACCCCCATCACATCGCTATCTGGTAATAGAGTGACATCCAACACTTCCGCCCATCCATCATACTGGTCCGCCCTTGGAAAGGTAAAAGTATGGGTGTCACCTCTGTTGCATACTACTAAGTTTGTGTTTATTAAAAAGTTAAACAAAGACTCACCTCGTTCATTAGTCTCGGAGCTACCCCATAATGTGTGCCTGGCATTGGCGTCGCACCCGAGAAGAAGCGTCCTGTGACCTCTTTTTGCGCTAGTCTGCTGACCTTTGCAGATCTCCAGTCGACCATGGCAGAGCCCCATACCATGACAAGGCCATCGTTACATCCTGAGGCGGCCTGGTATCAGGATAGCTCCGTGCAAAGACAGCCTAACGTACTCCCCTGACTGCCAAACTCACCCACTGGGCACGGGTCGCATAACACCTTGGGTTAGGGGAGATTTTTTAATACTAAGAGGAGATTTTTTAATACTAAGAAGACCGCTGTTGAAGCAACGGCCTTCTAACTCTCGTTCGTCTCCTACCAGACAATCCATTGGAGTTGGTTACCCAATCTCATGTAAGGTTGCTAGGATTAGCAGGGGGCACCACATGCAGGTGAGAGCAGAAAATTGATGAGGAGAGGCTAGAGGTCCTAGCTGGAGACAGCGACCTTATCAGTGAATAACACTTCGCCGCATCACTCAACCGTTTTTTTTTTTTTTTTTTTGTATATTCAAACTTGTATATATAAACTTGTTCTTTGTATGTAAACAAGCTTAGCTATCTAATACATACAGTTATGTCAGGTCTTCCTGATATTGATTGAGGGTTTTGTCGTGATGTTTATTGCAGCTAATAATTGCTGATACCTTCAATAAAAATGATATAAACATCAAACGAATTAAATTATCGAATTTACGTAAAGGAGTTTAATTTTTAGTTTTAAGAGTTAGTTTTAAGTCAGAAGTAGAGACTTTTCATAATAAATGTAAATTTCAAGATGACATATATTTTTTTATTAAGTTCTATGAATAGAACTTATAACTGGCGCAGTCGAAAAAATAAGCCCTTAAGTGAACTATGGTATTAAAAATAATAATAATATTGTGTTGTGTATTCAATTGTTATAGGTAACAATTGAATTGTAGTAGTAACGGCATACTACTTGTTGGAATAGTTGAGAGTACCTCCCAATTACAAAGTCTTTTTGAGGGAATATCAAATAAGTCTCATGGTGTGAGCATATCACCAACACACACAGTAAGCTGACTTTACCATTAAACATAAACTCATCGGTGACGGCATATCACCGAGTAGATATAAAACATAGGACACAACACCTAACATAAATTATAAATTGATTGCATCGGTGACGGTATATCATCGAGAAGAAAAAAAAAAGTTAAGGTATATCACGAAGAAAACCAACTCCCGGTGAAATTTTCAAATTTCGAAAAGACGTGAATCCAGCTCATCAACAACGGCAATGAACATCTAGCAACGGCGATCGTAATCTTGTAAGCCCATTAATAATATATACATATATAAAAATAATATAGATCATAATATAAATACAATAGTATAACTATAATTAATAAATGGAAGTAGGGTTATTTCTTGTCTTATTATTGCATTTCATAAATTATAAAATGATACAAATAAAAAAAATAATAGAAGAACATACATATATATTTATATAAAAAAAAAAACGATTTCTATGATAAGAATTATCAAAGAAAAACCAAAACACAAATATCACCTTAGAAATAACACACCACAGGCAATCACAGAAAATAACATTATGACAGGAAACGGACAGAGCATAAACAACACATTAGACATTTTTAACTCATTAAAAATCCGTGATGCTATGAAAGACCTTCCAAAATTTGACGGAAACCCTCGCCGTTTTGTACGAATTTATTAATAATGTTAAAGAAATCTTATCTCTCGTACAACAAGCCGACAACACTCCACAAGGCAGAATATTCTTAAGAGCAATCAGGAACAAAATTGATGGTACAGCTAATGAAGTACTAAATATGTGCTGCACCCAACTCAATTGGGATGAAATAAAAAATAATCTCATCTTGCACTATTCAGACAAAAGGACAGAGACATCTCTAATTAGGGACCTACACACACTAAGACAAGAGAGGAAAACCATAGAATATTTTTATAGTGAAGTTATAGAGCTACAGTCAGCTCTAATTAACAATATACGAATACACGAGTCCGACAATAATGTAATTAATTCAAAAAAAGAACTTTTTTCAGAAATGTGTTTAACCACATTTCTCAGCGATATAAGAGAACCACTAGGTGCTAATATAAGAGCCATGAGAGTAAAATCTCTGGCAGAAACCTTCAGTTTCTGCATTAAAGAACAAAATATTTTCTATTCAAGATATGTTCCCTACTCAAGGAAACCCTACAACCAGCAAACATCTAGTTTACCCCAAGTACAACAAACCTTTTCAGGCAATATTATTCACAAAAGGGAACAATACGCCGAGTCACCACAACTCCAACAAAGGAATCAAAACTTCTTTAAACAAGAAGGAAATTCGTCCCAAACAAGTAGATCCCCACAGCCAAAAAATTTGGGAGATAATAACACGAACGTCAAACGATCGATTCCAAAATTTAGATGAATACCAAAACAACAGCTATAAAAGATTCCAAAATTCAGCTGAATATCAAGGCCCAAATTATGAAAGGACAGAAGAACTAGCTAACATTGAGGAACCACAAAATTTTCCTGTATCCGCCTCAACGAACCAACAGGATACAGGGTAAAAATATACATGGAGATTGGTCCATCACCATTCGGTCGAACCTTAAAATTTTTAATTGATACAGGATCCTCATCGTCGTTTATTAACCTTAAATATATTAATCCATATGACAAGGAAAATTGCCGACCTATAACAATAAAAACGGTCCTTAACACTTATAATTTTAACCAAAAAGCCCCGTTACAAACATTTAACGAATTTAACCAAGAAGGATGTTTAGAATTTTTACTTTTCGAATTTCACAAATACTTGGACGGACTCCTAGGTATCCCAAATAGGTTCTAACATAGATTTGGAAAACAAAATATTGCGAACAAAAACTTGTTTGATCAACCTTAAATATAAACCCAATTTGACATCTGGAAAACACATCATTGCAGCAAACTCTAAACAAATTATAAAAATCCCTGTATACATTGAAAACGGCGATATTTTTATAAATTCAGTTAATATTAACTCATTCTTTTTCATAGCAGAAGGAATTTACTACGCAAAAGATTGGTACAGTCTCGTGGAAATTACAAATGTGTCTGATACAGAACAAGTACTGTTCTTAGAACAACCAATTAAAGTACATACATATAAATAAATAAAAATAAATATATGGCACTTAAAGCCCCAAAGGGCTCATTGGCCGAGCTTCTCTTCCATTACTGTTGTGCGTCTTAAGTACATAATTTCATTGAAGTAAACCTAATTAACATAACCACTTTCAATCCAAATCAATATCAACTTGAACTAAATAACCTTAATGTCGCAAACGATAATGAAAATAACAAAATAAAGACAGACCTCTCTAAACTACTAAGAATAAGCCACCTAAATAACGAAGAAAAAGGAGCTTTACTTAAACTATGCAAAAGATTTAACGATGTTTTTTATAAAGAAGATGAAAATCTAACCTTCACCAATGAAGTGAAACATAAAATTACCACAGTCGACTATATCCCAATTCACACAAAATCTTATAGATATCCATACGTACACAAAGAAGAAGTGAAAAAACAAATAACAAATATGCTGGAACAAGGTATCATAAGACATAGTTTTTCTCCATGGACCTCACCAGCATGGATTGTACCAAAAAACTCGATGCTAGTGGCAAACAAAAGCGGAGATTAGTAATAGATTACAGGAAGCTGAATGAAAAGACCATTTCTGATCGATACCCCTTACTTACTTACTTATGTGGCCATAACAACCGAATATCGATTTAGGCCGAAAATAACATGCTTCGCCAGCCATCTCTGTTCTTCGCTAGCTGGCGCCAGTTAGAAATTCCAAGCGCCGTCAGGTTCTCCAGTACTTGGTCTTTCCACCGGAGGTTTGGTCTTCCTCTTCTGCGTCGTCCTCCAGCGGGTTCCGAATATAACACCTTCTTAGCTGGAGCGTGTTCTTCCATTCGCTCGACATGACCTAGCCAGCGCAGCCGCTGGATTTTGATGCGCTTTACTATGTCAATATCGGCATATAGCTCGTACAGCTCATGGTTGTACCTTATTCGGTACTCGCCACCGGTACTCGATACCCCTTACCAAACATAAATAATATTCTTGATAAACTAGTAAAATGCATGTACTTTTCAACCCTTGACCTCGCTAGTGGATTTCATCAAATAGAAATGCACCCGAAGGATGTTCCCAAAACAGCTTTCACAGTAGAAGACGGACATTATGAATACATTAGAATGCCCTTCGGACTAAAAAACGCCCCTTCCACCTTTCAACGTGTCATGGACAACGTTTTAAAAGATCTTAAAGGAAAATTTTGCTTAGTCTACTTAGATGACATCATAATATTCTCCACCTCCCTTCAGGAGCATATTTTGAACTTAGGACTCGTTTTCGAAAAACTAGAGAATTCTAATTTCAAAGTGCAACTCGATAAATCTGAATTTCTACAAAAAGAAATTGCTTTTCTGGGACACATTGTTTCAACGGATGGTACTTGTATAAACCCAAATCCAGCTAGAATCCAAGCAATACAAAACTACCCAAAGGATTTCTAGGTCTCCTTGGTTACTACCGGAAGTTCATAAAAAATTTTGCCAAATTAACGAAACCTCTCACAGAATGTTTAAAAAAAGGGAAAACGATTAATTTAAATGACAATTACATTAAAACTTTCGAATTTGCAAAAACATCCTAACAAATGATCCAATATTACAATACCCTGACTCTTCAAAACCTTTCGTGCTAACCGCTGATGCTAGCAATTTCGCTCAATATTATCTCAGGGTCGCATTGGCCGCTACAAACTAATATGTTACGCTAGCCGGACACTATCAGAATCTGAAACAATTATTATTATTCTACAATTGAAAAAGAATTGCTTGCAATCGTGTGAGCAACTAAGTATTTCCGACCATATCTCTATGGTCATAAATTTCAAATAGTAACAGATCATAGACCCCTTACTTGGCTAATAAACCTAAAAGAACCAAACTCAAAATTAGTAAGATGGCGACTGAAACTTGAAGAATTTGACTATGAAATTATTTATAAAAAAGGTAAATTGAATTCGGACGCAGACGCCCTTAGCAGAGCGAAAATAAACGACCCTTTCAATAACCCAATAGAAGTAAATCTAAACGATGCTAATTCGAACAACGCCACAACGAAGGTACACCAATCTCTGAAAGACCTATAAATGATTATAATCTTCAAGTAATCATAGAAATATCTAACGATATCCCAAGCACAATTTTAACAGTACCCTTCAAAAATAAACAAAGACGAATAATTAAAAAGCCCAACTTTACCGAAGAAGAAATAACAAACATTCTTAAAACATACCTAGCCCCAAAGAAATTCACAGCAATATATACACAAGACGACATTTTTGCACTTATACAATCCTCTTATTCCCGATTTTTTTCAAACAGTCGACTTTTCCGCCTAGTAAGAGGCATCATTATCTTGACTGATGTAACAGACAACGACGAACAAGAACAACTAATAAGAAGCTATCATGAAAAATCGAATCATAGAGGAATCGATGAAACGTACTTCCATTTAAAATGACAATATTATTTCCCCTTCATGAAAAATAAAATAAACCAAACAATAAATAATGTCAAACTTTGAAATACGATAGAGACCCACCAAAATTAATTTTTCATTAAACAGAAACACCTATCAAACCTTTAGATATTATTCATATATTTTAATAAACATAGATAAATTTTCAAAATTCGCAGCAGGTTACACACTTACTGCCAGAACAAGCATAGTTATTCTCCGAGCCTTCAAAGATTTTATAACTCAATATGGTATTCCAAAAAAGATAGTGTGCGATCAAGGTGTAGAATTTACGGCAAACATTTTCAAGGATTTTTGTACATAATACGAAATAGAACAGCACATTGCATCGTTCCAACAAACTAGTAGCAACTCACCTGTTGAGAGACTTCACTCTACTCTCACAGAAATATATAGAATAATATTCACTGCAAGAAAAGAGCAAATTTAACCACAGACCACGAAAATATTTTCCAAGAAACAATTATCACATATAATAACTCTATTCATTCAACCACCAAGCACACACCATACGAACTTTTCACCGGAAAAACTCATGAATTCAAAAAACCGTCACATTTAACAACGAACACGAGTACCTTTCAAAACTAAATGAATACAAAGAAAAAATATTTCCATCCATAAAAAGTAAAATCGAAGCCCTTACTCATTACAGAATTGAAAAATTGAACATTTCTAGGGAAAATCCGAATGATTTAGAAAAAAATAAGACCATATTTAGACGAGAATGTAGAAGAAACAAAATTACACCTAGATTTAGTAAACATAGAGTCAAGAAAAATAATGTAATTAGTGTAATAACGACAGATAACAAAAAAAATCACAAAGGTAGAATAACAAAGAAACGAAAATTTATTTAAAATTCACTTTCAGTTTACCCTTCATAATTGCGGACGAGATACTCGCAAAAAATATAGACAGAAATGAGAAATTACTACAATTTGACCTCGGGCCAGCACGAATCATCAACAGATACAATAACTTCATTCAAGTACATAGTAAACCTTTCCGAATACAATAATGCTATCTACAAAATTTCAAATGCCGTCGATCACCTAGACAATAGAAATACCGTAATGAACTCAATCAACGTAACTAGATTAAAGCTCAAAATGAGCTCAAAACCAAGTTAGAAATTATCACTCCTATAAGAAGAAACCGACGTGGACTCTTTAACGGACTAGGTATAGTAATTAAATTCATAACAGGAAACATGGACGAGACTGACGCTGTCGAAATAAACTCACAAATAGAAAACTTACAAACAAACACCGACACTATTCAAAATATTATCACAGACCAAAATACAATTAACACTCAAATGATCCAAAGACTTAAAAACATTACAAACCACATAAACAAACAACATGACGATATAGAAAAATTTCTTAACAACCACTTACAAATAGAAAATAATATTGTTGACCGAGAAGAAGATATAATTACTGATATACAATATATAAACCTAATCAACTACAACATAGACTTATTAAGGGGGACTTACACATTGTAAGCCAATTTTGGAGCTAGTTTTTGACAATTTAATGTAAAGAAACTAGAAAAGATTTTCATTTGAATTTTTTTTTATTTATTAGTAGAACAATAGAATACCGCACATGATTTTTTTTCCATAGTCATGTTGACTTACAAGACCTTGAGATGACATTAACAGCGCGAGTTACGTATAATGTCAGTAACCTACCGACTCATATAAATGCATAGTCAGCATCGAACGATATTGACAAATTTATTTTAAATGTAAAAACCAAATTCCAAGATAATACAACTCTTGCAATAATATAGTAGAAAATCAATAATTGTGCAATTAAGCATTTCCAATAAATAATATTGTATATTTAATTTCTGATTAAGCATATATTGAATTTCTGATTAAGCATATATTTTGTAACTTTCATGAAAAGTGGAAATAAAGAAAAGAATCAGTTTAGTCTGAAGCATCAAGAATTTAGGTTGTGTTTGCTAAATATCATTTTGATTTAATATTTTTTAAAAAGACTTTTCAAAAGTCGCAAAACAAAAGTGGCGCAGTCGGTAGTACTTTCAGCAAAAGAAGAAAGGATAGTGATCGGAAAATTCGTTTAAATTATAACACCCAAATATAATCCTGCGATTCCGTAGCCAAATCAGGAAGTTGACCGGACCCTCTAGGATATAAACAAATAAAATAATAAAGTGACAGTGCAGCGCTCACAATATAATTTGTTGACACCACTCACCTAATTCGACATAAAGCAACGAGAAGTGACAGTGCAGTGAACACAATATAATTTGTTGACACCACTCACAACGCTCAGCGAAAAAAAAATCTAAATAGGATCAAGGAGGCAACACGAACACGACATAAGAAGAAAGATGACACAGGATCAAACTCACATACCACAAGTAGACCTGATGGAGGATCTTGCGAGAAGGTAACATCAAATAGAACAACTGAAGACCGCATATATACAGTTACAACAACAACAACCAGCCGATAACAACAAAATGGATCGAATATTCAAGAATATAGCACACCTACCAGTGTTCACAGGACGTGGCGACGTAACGATAAATTCATTCTTCAGCAGTGCAGAATACCTTTTGTCGACAATAAACAATAGCGAACTGAGGAAGGAAGCTACAATGATGATATTTTACAGGACCGTACAGGGAGAAGCTAAAAACGTTATAATCAACATTCCGGAACCAGATAATTGGACAATGATCAAGAACACATTAAAGATGAGATACAAACCGGACACGGAGCCGCACGAAATTTACAGAAGAATAACAAATATCCGAGTAAATTCGGTAAGTGAGTTGGCAATAGAAATTCAGAACATTAAGTATAAGACAGATGAACTTATTGTATATTATAAAGGCGGACAAGGAATAGATTTAACAAACATTGACAGTCTTTTAATAAATACAATTAAGGAAATGACGCAGGGGACACTTTTAGATAAAATATATGAACACAAAGAACTAGCGCAAATAATATTTATAATGAACCAAAGAAGATTCGAAGATACGTGTATTAGACCGAAATACAGAAAATCATACAAATCATATTCTAAAGAGTGGTCTGGAAGAAATTTTAATGTAGATCAAAGAGACTATAACCAAAATCCACAATATTTTAACAAACACACAGAGTACATAGATAGCTACTTAGGACAAATCAGACAAAAACAAAATTTTTCTTATAGAGAAGGTAACTCAGGACAGATGAAACAAAATACGGAATACGGAAATATGTCGGCACATAGAAGACAGAATTCACAAAATTTTTTCCAAAACAAAGGATATCAAAATAATTCAGGTCAATTTCATAGGCCCCAACAGGTAGGACACCCTAGGCCAAATTCCGGCCAAAATCGCTGGAATCATCTTAGGCAAAACCGGGAAGAACCTATGGAAGTAGACAATATAAAGAGAAAGCAAAGAGAACAAGAAGAAAGACACACTGAGTTAAATTTCTGTCAATGTCATAAGAATAAAGCTAACGAAAACCAGAAAGATGAAGAGCATAATTTTTTCGAGGAACAGCATCGGACTGTCTTCCTACCTTAACACTCACGATCAAAAAGAAGAAATATATTTTGCTCTCATAGATACCGAAGCTAGTATAAGCTTAATTGATAGTAATATAAACGATTTTCAAAAAATCTTATTAAAGAAACCAATTGAATTTAGCACAATAACGAAAGATGATGTAATTAAATACGAAGTGATAACAGAAGCACCAAATGAATTTAATTTCCAATATTATACGAAAATAAAATGGAAAATGACTCCATTGTAGGGACGAAAATATAGTTTTATTATAGGAATTTACCTACTCAATTTGTTTGACACAACAATAAACTTAGTAGATGGATACATAACGCTTAACAAAAAAAAGACAAAATTTAGAAATAATCCATATACTAACCTAAAAATTTGCACAAGGATTTTGATTGGGATAAAATACAGTTAAGCCATTTAAACATAGAAGAAAGTAAAGAAGTAGTAAAAATCTTGCAACGATTTAAGAACTTGTTTTTTAAAGAAGGAGACCAATTAACAAATACGACGAAAATCTTACACGAAATCAGAACAACAACGGTCAAACAAATAAACAGTAAATTATACAGATACCCGCCGCAGCATGAAGCAGAAGTACGAAAACAAATTAAAGAAATGGAAGAACAAGGAATCATAAGAAAGAGTCATTCGCGATACTCTAGCCCATAAATTGTAGTACCTAAGAAAATGGACAACTCAGGGGAACGTAAATACAGGATCGTGATAGACTACAGAAAATTGAATGAGGTGACCATAGACGACAAATACCCAAACATAGATTCAATTTTGGACAAATTAGGTAAAGCGCAGTATTTCACAACGTTAGACCTAGCAAAAGGGTATCACGAAATCTTAATTAAGGAACAAGACAGAGAAAAAACGGCATTCGCTACACCCCACGGATTGTACGAATTTATTAGAATGCCATTCGGTTTAAAAAATGCACCCGCAACATTTCAACGTTTAATTAACGAAACACTACGGGACTTTATTAATAAAACATGTGATTTTGATTTTTAGTACATCCCTACAGGAGCACGTAAATACAATAACAGACATCTTCAAAACATTAGAACAAGCTAACCTCAAGATTCAAATCGATAAATGTAATTTCATGAAAAAAGAGACAGAATTTTTAGGACACATTTTGACAGAAAATGGATTAAAACCAAACCCGGATAAAATAAAAGTAATAGAAACATTACAACTACCTAAAACAGAGAAACAAATAAAAAGATTTTTAGTGATAAGAGGGTACTACCGTAAATTTATAAAGGATTACGCAAAAGTAGCCGAACCCATTACAAAATATTTAAAGAAAAATGTCAAAATAAACGTAAAAGATCCAAGCTATATAGAAGCATTCGAAAAGTTAAAAACATTAATTAGCTCTCATCCAATATTGAGATACCCGAACTTTGACAAACCATTCACATTAGCCACAGACGCATCAAACTATGCAATTGGAGCAGTGCTTTCCCAAGAAGGACACCCAGTATGCTTTATATCAAGGACACTAAATAATCACGAGAAAAATTACTCCGCGACAGATAAAGAATTTTTAGCTATTTTATGGAGCGTAAACTATTTAAGCCCCTATCTTTATGGAAGAAAATTCACAATTTTCACTGATCATCAACCTATAAAATTTTTGCATACAAAATACAAAGTGAAGGATATGTCACCGAGACAGTAAAGATGGCTATTAAAATTGGCCGAATATGATTTTAATATAGATTATTTAAAAGGGAAGGAAAATCAAGTAGCAGATTTCCTAAGTAGAACAGAGAACAATTCCAATGTCAATCAAGAAAAGGACGAAGATAAAGATGTTAATAAATTTTTGTTTCTGCAAAATTCAGAAGATAACAGATCAAGTTTGGAAATGTTAGACAATTTAGAAGATATTGAAACTCTAGCAACAATCCATTCAGCTGAAGAAGATCTACATGGCCATTTTTGCATTAAGAAAGAAATAGTAAATAAATACAAAACTCAGATAATTTGAACAAACAACAAAGTAGAGGAATTAAAAACGTTACATGGAAAAAGAATAATCTTTATAGCAGAATGCGACTTTGATAGAATGGGCGAAATATTTCGAAAATACATTACACAAGGAAATATAGGAATATATTCGGAATTATGTGACACAGATTACAACGTAGTTCAACAAAAATTAATAGAAATGTTTTCTAACATTTTGCTCTAACACTTAGAGCACAAGATATCGAAACCGAAGTTGAAACAGTGAAGCAGATATCACTGTACCATATCAGAGAAAGTATGCATTCGGGCATTCAAGAAACCTATAATCATATAAGAAATAAAATTTATTACCCTAAGTTAATGGAGTTAGTGCAAATAGTAATCAATCAATGTGATATATACAAAGAAGTTAAGTATGACCGGAACCCCATTAAACCGAAATTCAATTACACTGAAACACCGTCAGACATAAATGAGATAATACAATAGACACTTACGTCATGAAAAAGTTTCAATTTTTAACAATAATAGATAAATTCTCTAAATTCGGAGCAGCATACCCTTTGAATGATAGAAACCACGTGACAATTATAGAGCAGTTAGAAAATCATTTTTCAAAGATAGGAAAACCAGCAAAAATAATAGCTGATAATGAATTCAAAACAATTCGTATTAAAGAATTTCTAGATCAAGAAGGAATTGAACTTCACCTTACGAAACCACATAGCCATACTGGTAATGCAGACGTAGAACGAATGCATAATACAATTGCAGAAAAATTCAGGATAATAAACCATTCGAACAAAAATCTACCAGTTAACCAAATAATACAAAAAGCCATTAGAAACTATAACAATAGATATCACTCAACTATTAAAAGCACTCCTATTGATGTACAAAACGGAAAAATAGATAAAGAAATAATTAAACAAAACATGGAACTATGTAAAAGGAAAGTAATAGACAAACTAAATACGAAAAGAGAAGATTACGAAGAAATCAGAAATGAAGGTTTTGTGAAAAACTATAAGGCAGTAAGACATAAAGAACAACCAAAATTTAAGAAGAAAAGCCTAAGAAACGTACACCCATGCAACACTAAAAGACCATTTAAATTTACAGATAACAATAATACTTCTACTGATGATACAAGCGACGCACTTAATTAATGGTAACATTACAGTAACGGAAATAACGGACCAAACAGGATTTGCAGATATTCATATAAAAAACGAAGAAATAGTTAAAGATACGGAAATAGTTTTACATATGATTATCGTAAGCAAGATAGAGAATATCTTAGATAAAATAACTGACAATATAGCAATAGTTAAAGCTAAATACAAAGATTTTCTTCAGTTAGAAATAGTAGATACAAGAAACAAACTACTTACACTAAGACCCAATAGAAATAGACAAAAACGTGGACTAATAAATGGTGTAGGTAGCTTATCGAAATGGATATTCTGTACTATGGACGACGAAGATAGACAAGACATACAAAATCATTTATTACAGACAGGCGAGAAAATTAATAAACAAATAGAGGTAAATGATTATTTCAATTTAGCGTTAGAACAGTTAAGTGACATTATAAGTAATGACAAAATTAAATTAGGAGAAGAATTAAATGTCATACATCAGGTTTTTGATGAAGAATATGAGCGTAGTATATATTTAGAACAACTAACAAAAATCCAATTACTAAAAACTAGAATCGAACAAATACTTGATAACGTTGTAACAACGAAATACAAAATAATACATCCTAGTATATTAACAAGTAATGAAATAATAAAGTATGACATTGATTATAATAAATTAAAGTATTTACAATCGGGAACAGCATATTTTAATGGCACATATTTAGTACTTGGCATAAAAATTCCCATCACTTTTGAAAATATTAAAATTAGATATCTAATACCAATACCCAACGAAACTAACAATGAAATAGATTCAGAAATAGAACAAATTTTTGACTACAAAAATAAAACGTTCAAGTTTGAAGGAAATAACTGTTCAATAAAAGCGAACTGCCAGCTCATTAGTAATAAGGAGATAGAGATAATAGAACTAGATATAGATACAATTATTATAAAAAATGCAAAAAACATTGTAATAAATCAAACATGCACTAGTAATGAAATTGTAATAAATGGAAATAATTTAATAAGATACAATAATTGTTCACTAAAAATAAATGATTATTACTTTTCGAATACAGAAGAAAATGTAGAGGAAAAAATTATATATACCCAATACAAAAAAAGACAAAATTTTACACAAAAAGTAACATTAAATGATATAGTTAAAATAAACAAATTAAATTTGAGTAACATTGTAAAATTAAGTCACCACAGTAAAATTTCATATGGTTGCATTATCATTATATCAATATCAATATTGCAATAATATTATTTGTCATAATTGTAATTACCAAACATAAACATATAACAATAAAACTAAATAGTAGAATTCAGGAAAATTCTAAACTAAAAGTGGGGGTAGCTACGTAAATATAACGTCAGTAACCTACCGACTCATATAAATGCACAGTCAGCATCGAACGATATTGACAAATTTATTTTAAATGTAAAAACCAAATTCCAAGATAATGCAACTCTTGCAATAATATAGTAGAAAATCAATAGTTGTGCAATTAAGCATTTCCAATATATAATATTGTAAAGTATATTTAATTTCTGATTAAGCATATATTGAATTTCTGATTAAGCATATATTTTGTAACTTTCATGAAAAGTGGAAATAAAGAAAAGAATCAGTTTAGTCTGAAGCATCAAGAATTTAGGTTGTGTTTGCTAAATATCATTTTGATTTAATATTTTTTAAAAACACTTTTAAAAAGTCGCAAAATAAAAGTCGCGCGCCTCAAAAGTGAAAGGTCAAACGGTGTACATGATTAGATCGACCCTAGTTATCTGAAATCAAAAATCCAAGAAGACTTTCAATTATTGTTACATTAGTGAGGTCCCGATCGTTCACTTTTTCAAAATTTCGATTTTTCACAAAATGGCGGGTATTTTTTTCATTTTTGTACTATGTTTTTTGTCTTATGTAAAACTGTCAAAATGCAGTAAATCGAAATTTCTTAAAAATGAACGATCTGGACCTTGCTAAATGTTTTCTGAAAAAAATAAAAAAAAATTAATCCGATACGTTGATTTGTTCTCCCGTAATCGTGTACACCAGTTTGGAAAATTAAAGTTTCGGAAAACCGCGTTCAAAGTTTCAGAACAGTACAACACGTGAATCATGAGACATATGATTAATCTTGATTAATCTCCAATACTCTCGAAATAGAAACGAATCCTTTTACAGGCTGATTTATAAGACCCTTTAGATCAGAAAAATGTAAAAAAAAAAAATTGATTTTTTGAAAGTGACAAGGTGTAAGTCCCCCTTAAGCAATCACCTGTCTAATATAGCAGATTCAATATTACTTGCAAAATTGAACACTATATCAAAATTTATACTGAGTCATGAAGAACTCGAAAATATTACAAATAAGTTCCAAAACCAATCAATTAATATAAAGTCATACGAAGAATTGTACGAACTCCTAAGATTACAAGCCTACTATAATGATACCAATATCATATTTAATATCAAAATACCAATTATACCTTAACAAATAAGTAGATTTTTACATATTATATTTTACGATAATACATAACTTATAACAAAAATGAAATTGGTTATTACGATCAAACCTGCCAAACCGTTGAGAAAATGTTTAATTGCAATGAAGCAAAAACAAAAGAAAATAGTACTGAATCCAGCTGAATCGGCCAACTTTTGAGGAACCAAACAGCCCATTGTAACCTAAATGATGTCGGCTACATACAAAGCATAAGTTTGCCTGAAAACAATTTCATCTTATTCATTAACGTACCAAAAACATTAATTGAGTCTAATTGCAGAAGTCCACTGCAAGAAGTCCAAGGAACAATTCTCATCCAATATAGCAACTGCACAATCAACATCAATGGGATAGAATACGAAGACAAACCAGCCATCTACTGGGATCAAATCAACCTAACAACAATATCAAGCGACCATATTCACTTCAGATTAATAGAAGAAACACTAAACTTACAAAAACTCCAACAGTTCGGATTCCAGAATAAACAAAGCGTACTAAACATCACGAGATTAGCGAAAACCATCAACATCTATACATGCACAGCCAACGGAATACTCGGCATAGCTATCGCAGCTGTCTTCATATACTCTATAAAAAGAATCCAAATCTACTATGCATCCCAATCTACCAAGGATTACGCTACAGCCCCATCGAATTCGTTGTGGCCTTCGCTTTATTCTAAGGGGGGAGGAGTTACATACTATAACCAACCACAGCCACTTCCACCACAAAAGCCAGAACGCAGCAGCAACAACAACAAACAACAATAACAACGACAATCAACAACAACTCCTGGTGCAACGACCCAACATAATAAGCATTTTATTAAATTCATTTACTTTAGTTAATTAAGCATTTTCACTTTTACAAACTGTTAATTATGCATTTTGCTTATGTTTTCGCAACATAATCAATAATGCGTAATAAACATTTTTACTTGTTAATAACTAAATCAATAAGCTTTAAAATGTATGTATTTTTAGTTTTATGAGTTAGTTCTAAGTCAGAAGAAGAGACTTTTCATAATAAATGTAAATTTCAAGAAGACATATATCTTTTTATTAAGTTCTATGAATAGAACTTATAACTCGGGCACCACATCTTCCCATTGGCTCGGGTTCATAGCCAAAAACCCGCTGCAAGTCTGGAGGGTGTGGAGCCGATGACACAGTTCGCATCGATAATGGTCACTATATGAGGAACTGAAATGAGATTCGGAAAACGAAATTAGCTTAAGGGCTTGAGCTGAAGTCTTATAGCTGGATAAAAGATCTCTTGTCTTTTTGAACATTACGATTTTAAACGATATCTGCGACACGGAAGTGGTCGTAAGATCCTCGATGCAGGTGAGTAACGCGTCCAAGACACTATTCGCTGGGCTCATCTACTTCTAAACTGATGGTGAAACGTCTTGAGTTTTTCCCATCGGTTTATTAGGGATATATCTTCCGAGCTGGGTTCGGACAAGGCCATTAGTGGGGCACCTCGCAGGAAGCGCTAGCGCTATCAGATCGAATTACAATTTGTGGCAACATTATCTGACTTATAGCAGTAAATGGTACAAGTACAAGACTTACCTCACAAAGCGACATGGCTGTCTCCAGATCAACGAACAAGAAATCAAATTAATTATGTGATGATTGACGGAAGGTATGCTTCCACTGTGATGGACGTGAAATCGATCCGTGGTGCCAACATCGACTCGGATCACTACCTTGTTGCAGCTAAGGTGCGCACACTTTTATGTGTCGCAAATAACAAGAGAAGTCCCAAACAGAGCAAGCTCGCCGTCAGTAAGCTGCGATCACCAGAGACAGCAGATGCATTTTCCACTCGACTATCGGATCTGCTTATGCAGAACACTCCCCCACTTGATGATACATGCGCACGGTGGACACATATATTCCACTCCATGACTACTGCTGCCGAGGAGGTAATCGGTTATTGCCGGACTCTGAGGAATGAGTGGTATGATCAGGAGTGTCGCGACACTACCGCAGAGAAAGACGCCGCCTACAGAAAAACCCTGCGTGCAGGCGCAACGCGAGCTGTTAAGGAGCGGTACAGAGAGAAAAGGAGTGAATAGAAACGTCTTTTCAGGCGCAAGAAAAGAGAACAAGAAAGACGCGAGTGTGAGGAGATAGAGATGTGTACCGACAAGAATGAGACTCGAAAATTCTTCGAAAAGATCAAGCACGTGAGTGGGGGTTTAAATCCCGGAGCCTCTTCTTGTCGTGATGGAAATGGGAGTCTGGTTACAGATGTCCAGAGTGTACTGAGCCTATGGAGGGAACACTTTTCCACGTTAGAGAATGGCGATGCTACGAACAATTCCTCCAATGGAGAGGCATGCCCGATAACCCCGATTACAGATGATGGTGTTGATGTTCCACCACCCGACTATGACGAGGTTGAAACGGCCATTTTAAAGCTGAAGAACAACAAAGCTGCAGGTGCTGATGGCCTGCCTGCCGAATTATTTAAGACCGGAGGCGATGAGCTACTCACCCGCATGCACCAGGTAATAAGCAGAATATGGCCGGATGAAAGCATGCCTGATGATTGGAAGCTCAGTGCTCTCTGTCCTGTAAAAAAGGAGACCCCACAATTTGCGCCAACTACAGTGGAATAAGTCTCCTGAGTATCGCATACAAGGTCCTATCGAGCGTATTGTGTGAAAGATTGAAGCCTATGCTCAGCAACCTGATTGGACCGTATCAGTGTGGTTTCAGACCTGATAAATCCACCATCGAACAGATTTTCACACTGCGCCAAATCCTGGAGAAGACCCAAGAAAAACAGATCGACACACACCACCTATTTGTTGATTATAAAGACGCTTTCGACAGTCCGGTATGGGATTACCTCTATGCAACAATGTCTGAGTTCGGTATTCCTGAAAAGCTCATTCGACTTTGTAGAATGACACTGCATAACTCCCGTTGTGCAATGAAAATTGGGAAGGACTTCTCCGCACCGTTTACTACCGAACGGAGTTTCAGACAAGGTGATTCGTTATCGTGCGACTTCTTCAATCTTATTATGGAGAAAATAATACGAGCTGCTGATCTACGACATAATGGCACTATCTTCAACAAAAGTATCATGGTGTTAGCTTATTTACATAATCGGCATGAACACGCGAGCAGTCAGTGCAGCATTCTCAGAGTTGGAAAGAGAGTCGCGTCGGATGGGTCTCACGGTGAACGAGGGCAAGACGAAGTATCTAGTGTCAACAAACAAAGAGTCCCGGCGTCTTGGACAGCACGTCACTGTTGACAACTACGCTTTTGAAGTAGTAAGGGACTTTGTCTATCTTGGAACCAGCATTAACAGCAGTAATGACGTCAGCCTGGAGATATTGCAAGGATCACTCTTGCAAACAGGTGCTACTTTGGGCTAAGTAAACAATTGAGAAGTCGAGCCCTCTCTCGAAGAACGAAAACTACACTCTACAAGTCTCTCATCATGCCTGTCCTAACATATGACGCTGAAGCCTGGACAATTTCCACCTCGGATGAGCGAATGCTAGAAGTTTTCGAGAGAAAAGTCCTATGCAAGATCTTTGGACCTATTTGCGTTGGTGGCGAGTACCGAATAAGGTACAACCATGAGCTGTATGAGTTGTATGCCGATATTGACATAGTAAAGCGCATCAAAATCCAGCGGCTGCGCTGGCTATGTCATGTCGAGCGAATGGAAGAACACACTCCAGCTAAGAAGGTGTTATATTCGGAATCCGCTAGAGGACGACGCAAAAGAGGAAGACCTAATCTCCGGTGGAAAGACCAAGTACTAGAGAGCCTGACGGCGCTTGGAATTTCTAACTGGCGCCAGCTAGCGAAGAACAGAGATGGCTGGCGAAGCATGTTATTTTCGGCCTAAATCGATACTCGGTTGTTATGGCCACATAAGTAAGTAAGTAACAAGACTTACCTACAAACATTGGATTAAGAGAACCAAGATAATGCTGATGTGATGATATAATTAATTATGGTAATACTAATTAATGATTATTAAGGTAGTGATAAAATTGATATATATATAATGACAAACAAACCAATCATATTACATTTAACATGATCAACCATAAAATGTATAACATAGGTATTATAGTAACTTAAGGGGGGAATAGGGTTTTAAAAATTTAAATGAATGCATAATATCTCAATAATTTTGTGTCTAAATTTTAAGTCAATCGGAGCGAAATTAACGAAGTTATGACTATTTTTATACCTGTCGGATCAACTGACTCCATGCGTATAGGCCGAGCAGAGCAGGAAGCTGAAAAACAAACAAAAGAAGGCAGGATTCATCGTAGACAAGAGCAAAATATGTTTTAGACATCATGGATGATTGCAACATCCTTTATGGGCCTAGCATCGATGATTCAGGGTGAGGTAAGCCGATAGAACACGCTTATGAATGTTTCATCCAACATTTTTTAGTGTTCAAAACTTTAAAGCGTTTTTCCCACAACTCACGTTTTCAAAGTCGGTGTCCCTCATAACTTCAAAACGACTGCACTGATCGTTTTGAAATTTTTAACACTATTTCTGTACCTAATATACGAGGTAACGCTAGAGAGTTTTTTTCAAGCTTGTTAATATTTTTCATTTTAAAATAACAAATTAACCGATTTTTTTGCAAAAAGTGAAAAATTATAATTTCGAATAATTGCTGCCATTGCCGTATTTTCAAATATTTCTCCATGAAAATTTTACACAATATTCTTCAAATGTCTTTAGGGCTTCGTCAAAGATAAAGTATACGCCAATGTTCCAGCAAATACTGAAGCACTCAAAGAAAGCTGTTATTCATGGTATGCAGCCGCAATATGTGAAAATATTGTTACGTTTTTATTCTGTGAACGTTTAATTCTATTTGAATTACCTTGTTCGATCACTGGATTCTGTTAATGATAACTGCAACACTTATTTTATACAACTATATACAGCAACAATTTATTTAATAACCTCTATTTACAATCAACACTGTTTACAATCAACTATTTACTATAACACTTAAATGTACTTGCAACTTTTGCCTCTGTATCAATGTTTTCGCAATCACGTTCGGAAGTAGATTGATTGTCAATTCTCAACACTGGCTCTATTTATACTCTGTTGGCAACACCCCAGAATCTTCCTTTATCGAGATTCTTCTCTTCCTTTCTCGTTGGCTTGTTCTGGTTATCGCTTATTTCTTTTTGTTGACATTCGTTTCGATGCTGCCAATAGAGTCAGTCACAATAGTGATGAGTAATCAACTATCGATACTCTTTACACTGCCCTCCTCTTAACCTTGTTCGTCCCGAACAAGTTTTTATACTTCCCCTCGATATGGCGCAAGTCGCTCCAAGTGCACTACTTTAAACTTTGCTCTTTTATTCCAGGCACGTTGAATGCGATACACTACGTCATTTATCTTTGCTATAATCTCATATGGTCCTTCCCAATGAGTCTGTAGTTTAGGAGACAGGCCTTTCTTTCGTTGTGGATTATGAAGCATTACAAGCTCTCCTTCATAGAACCCTTTTGAATTTGCTTTCAAGTCATACCTGGCCTTCATCTTATCGCTTATCATCTGCGACCGCTCTCTGATGAAGTGATGTACTTCATCCAACTGTTCCCGCTTTTCGCTAGTATAATTTCCTTCGGTTGATCTCGTTGGTGTTACAACTCCAAATTTTAAATCAGCTGGCAGTCTTAACTCGTTTCCAAAAATTGCCATTGCCGGTGTAGTAGCCGTCGTATCATGTTGTGCGCATCTATATGCCATGAGGAACATTGGTGTATGTACATCCCAGTCTCTTTGGTATTTATCTACGACTTTTCTCAAATATTCCTCCAAGGTACGGTTAAATCGTTCTACCATGCCATCAGATTGTGGATGCAAAGGTGTTGTACGAGTTTTGTATATACCCAGCATACGGCATATCTCTTGGAATACAACTGATTCGAAATTTCGACCTTGGTCTGAGTGTAACTCCATCGGTACACCAAAACGAGTAACCCATTGGTTGACGAATACATCCGCAACTGTACTAGCTTCCTGATTTGGAATGGGGTATACTTCAGGCCATTTACTGAAGTAATCTATAACCACCAGAACATACTTGTTTCCTGCGTTGCTTATTGGAAATGGCCCAGCTATGTCCATAGCAATTCGCTCAAATGGAGCACCCACGGTGTATTGGTGCATCTTACCACGACTTTTCTTAGTGGGACCTTTGGCCATTGCACATTGTTTACACTTCCGAATCCAATCAGCGACATGGTCATGACATCCAACCCAATAAAATCGTTTCTTTATTTTCTCGACGGTTTTGGTGATTCCCAAATGCCCTCCACTGGAGGCATTGTGATACTCAGCTATCACTTCATTTATTCTTGCCTTGGGTACCACTAGCAGATCATAAGTGATTTTTCCATCTTCGCTTTCCCATGTTCGGAATAAACATCCGTCTCGTAAGTGCAGGCTTTGCCACTGCGCCCAGTATTCCTTTGCTATTGGACTCTCATTAGCCATTTCTTGCCAATCTGGACGTATGCCCTGCTCCTTGTATTCCATAATCTTTACGAGATCTGGGTCGTTCCGCTGATCTTCTTGCACTCGTTCGGTGGTCCATGTCTCCTCCGGCAATATATTCGTAAGTCGTATGTCGACAATGTGCTCCTTGCTTTCCACTCGAGAACAATGTTTACATTCCATTTTGCAAGGACGACGAGATAGAGCATCCGCGTTGCCGTGATGTCCTCCTTTACGATGTTCGATGGTAAAATCATAACTCTGCAGCCTTTCAATCCAGCGCGCCAATTGTCCTTCTGGGTTTTTAAATTGCAATAACCACCTTAGCGCTGAGTGGTCAGTTCGTAGATGAAATGACTGACCGTACAAGTATTTATGGAAATACTTTACACATTCCAGTATTGCGAGCAACTCTCTTCGTGTGACACAGTAATTTCTTTCTGGCTTCGACAGGATTTTACTGTAGTATGCTATTACTTTTTCTTGCCCATCTATGATCTGAGAGAGCACACCACCTATTCCATAGCCACTCGCATCTGTGTCCAACACAAACTTTTGACCAGGTACTGGATACGCTAATATTGGTGCTGAACAGAGTTTTTCTTTCAGCTGTTCGAATGCTTTCTGTTGGTCCTCGCCCCACACAAATGGTTTGTTCTTTCTTGTCAACTCATGCAGACTGCTGGCGATGTTTGCAAATCCAGGAACAAATCGTCTATAGTAGGTGCATAAGCCTAGGAAGCTCCTTAGCTCGTGAAGATTCGACGGAATAGGCCATTCTTGAACTGCTGCTACTTTCTCCTCGTCGGTATGTACCCCTTCTGTTGTTACTTTATGACCAAGATATTTAACTTCTCGCCTGAAGAGTGAACACTTTTTCATATTCAGTTTAAGCCCTGCTGATTGTATACGCTCAAATACTTCTTTCAACTTTTCCAGGTGGTCGTTAAAATCTTTTCCCATCACAATAATGTCATCGAGGTACACCAAGCACGTTTTCCAGTGTAGTCCTCTGAGTACACGCTCCATCAAACGTTCAAAAGTAGCTGGCGCATTGCATAAGCCAAATGGCATAACTGTAAATTGCCATAGACCATCGCCAATACTGAAAGCTGTTTTCTCTTTGTCTTCCTTACCAAGTTCCACTTGCCAGTAGCCACTTTGCAAATCAAGAGTTGAGAACCACTTCGCACCAGATAGTGTGTCCAGAGTGTCATCGATTCTTGGCAGTGGATAGCTGTCTTTTTTCGTAATATCATTTAGCTTTCTGTAATCCACACAGAATCGAGTACTTCCATCCTTCTTCTTTACCAGCACAACTGGTGAACTCCATGGACTCGCTGATGGTTCAATAACACCTTGTTTCTGCATATCGGAAATCAGCTTAATGGCTTCGTCTCTTTTGGCCAATGGAACTCGTCGTGGTGTTTGACGAATTGGTCTAGAATCACCGGTGTCAATGTGATGCTTCACGATGGTTGTTCGTCCTCCAGTTTTTCCATTTGAAGAAAAGATTGAACTGTACTTCTCCAATAGTTGTAAAGCCTTTTCTTTTTGCTGGTTGGTAAGCGCGCCTGCCCATTCTTCCATCTGTGCTTTTATTTCCACTCTGACAGTTCCTGATCTTCCACTTTTTATCGACGAACCCTTTTCGCAGTCTACTATGGCAGTAACTTCCTGGCAATGACCAATCACCATTCCTTTCTTCACAACTGTAGATGTATTAGTTGGATTTAAAATTCGCACCGGTACTATTCCATTTTCTTTAGGTTCTACTAACGTCCTACCAAGTATGATGTTTTTATTCGTTATTTCTTTATCTGCTTCCACCAGCCACAACTTGCCTGTCCCATCATCCACATTCATCTGTGCCCATATCACCGCTTCTGATTTTGCTGGAACCTCTTGGCGTTGACATGCCAGTACTCGTTTGATGTTCCCACTACGCTTGTAACCGATGTTCAATGGTAGTTCGACATTTGCATAACGTAGTATCCGTTGATTCAAATCTAACGTAAATCCGTTGTCAATCATAAAATCAACACCAATTATTACGTCATCGATGATGTCGGCCACAATGAATTCATGTTCCCATGTGCAATTTCCAATAGATACTAGTTTCTTTATCTTACCCAGAATTTGTGCATCCTCACCCGTTGCTGTACGCAATTTTATTCCCATTAAAGGCTCAAACCTCTTTACCAAATCGCTCTTGATTATAGAATGTGATGCACCAGTGTCCAGGGTTAACATGAATTCCATATTGTCCAATTTTCCATCAATAGTCAAGCTGCTTGGCACACGCTGTAGTTGTGAAATGTGAATGATGGGGCAACCCACTGTTGGAGTCAGTTCACGCCCCGCTGAACTGACTCGATTTAGTTTAACGATGGATTTGTGTTAGTGGAGCGATCGCTATCCACCTTATTCTCCTTCTTTTGTCTTCCTGGAGAATTCGATCTTGATCGCTTTCGTCGTAGATGGCAGTCACGCGCCATGTGTCCTGGTTTGTCACAAATGAAGCACTTACCAGTAAACTTGTTTTCGCGTCGACCTGTTGTTCTTCCTTCAGGCTGAAGTACTGATTTTACTGCCTGACGCACTACTTCAACCAGATCTGTTGTTTCTGTTTCTAATTGGCGTACCCGTGGCATTGGTCGACACATGAAACTGGCGGCTTCAAACGTCAAGGCACTACTGACTGTTTCGGCATAAGTATTCCTGGGTGACATGACTAGGGCACGCTTTGTCTCTCCATCACGTATGCCATCTATGAATGCCTCTATTTTTATTTTTTCGACGAACTCTTCCGAATTACCGGAGAACGCTAGATGACATAAGCGCTCAATATCGGAAGCGAATTCCTGAAGGCTCTCATTACTCCGTTGCACTCGCGATCTCAATTCAACTCGATGTAATTGACTCTTGTATTCATTTCCATATTTTCGCTGGAGTGTGTCCATCAGTGACTGATAGCTACCACGATCTTTCTCTGGAATCATCTGTAACACCTCGGAAGCATTACCTTTTAATGCGACTATTAAAGCAGCAGTCTTGTCGCTATCATCCCATTGATTCTTCGAAGCTGTTGTCTCGAATTGAAGCTTGAAGATATTGAATGGCGTGCTTCCGTCAAATGTTGGTGACTTTAGTTTGATTGTACAGTGGCTCACAGCTTATTTCGTACAGTGTATATATTTTTATGTACATGGGTGTAACATCGAAACTAAAAAACTTATCGATAAGTTTTGAATGTAGATGTCTGTGTATGTGTTTAGTAAACCTAATAAGAAAACGGGGAACCCCAAAAATTTTTCTTTTTGTTATGCAAGAGAGAAAAACTATTGATCAGCTGATTTTCAGCTCACATCTTATTTCGTACACAAACTTCAATGTAAGTAAGTTTCATTCTGCCGCGCAGTTACAAAGTTTTTTTGAATTGTATGAGTTTTTGGACCTTTTTAACTATTATAACAATTTTTATTATTATTATTTTAAATAGTTAAAGTGCTGTAAATTAAACATTTAGCTTTCTGGGTCATCGTACAACGATGGAACAGCGTAAACTGGTAATTAACCATTTTAGGAAAGGTCAGAGTGTGCGAAAAATTGCTGAAATGACAAATTTAAGTGCCTCAACTGTCCAATACATCATTCAACGCTTCGTTCGCGAAAATCGGTTGGAGAACAAGGGCAGAGAAGCACCTAATAAGATTTTCAACGCTTCAGACGAGCGTTATATTGTACGAAAAATTAAGAAAAATCCAAAGTTATCCGCTCCGAAGTTGGCTGCAGAGGTTCAGCGTGAAATAGGAAAATCATCCAGTGCTGAAACTGTCCGACGTGTGCTGCGCAATCATGACTTGAACGGTCGAGTAGCCCGAAAGAAACCATTCATTTCGAAAATGAATATACAACGCCGACTTGACTTCGCCAAAGAGCATATTATTAATACTCCTGCGTTCTGGAATACCGTTATTTTCGCGGATGAGTCTAAGTTTAATATTTTTGGCTCGGACGGAATGTCATATGTTTGGCGTAAAGCTAATACCGAGCTAAACAAGGAGAACCTTAAGCCCACAGTGAAGCATGGTGGCGGTAGCGTGATGGTTTGGGCCTGTATGTCAGCAGCCGGAGTAGGTGAATTGGTTTTTATTGAGGGAACAATGGACAAAATGAAGTACCTCGAGATTCTGAAAAACAATTTACTTCAAAGTGCAGACAAACTGGGTTTGCGGGAAGAATTTCGGTATTACCAAGATAATGACCCAAAACATAAATCTGGGATTGTGCAATCTTGGCTTATTTGAACTGCTCACACTTGATGTCTCCACCACCACAGTCACCTGACATGAATGTGATTGAAAATCTTTAGTCTATTTTGGACAATAAAATAAGAACACACAAGATTTCTAATAAGCAAGACCTAAAGAAGGTACTGATGGAGGAATGGAAAAAAATCACACCAGACATCACTCAAAAATTGGTGGATTCAATGCCAAGTAGACTCCAGGCTGTCATTAACGCTAAGGGATGTCATACTAAATATTAAAATCAACTTACTTTGTTTTTAGTTTGAACTTAAAGAGACTGTACGAAATAAGCTGTGACATGAATTTTCCTATTTTTTTCTTATTTTATTTTTTTATAGTGTCAAAAACTAAAATTTTGAAAAAGTAAATTTTGGAAAATAAAAAACAAACCTTCCTTTCAAAAATGGCATTTATATTTTGTTCAAATTTTTGCTATATTAGGAATTACGACTGCAGCAATTTTTAAACTGTCACTGTACGAAATAAGCTGGGAGCCACTGTACTTGAATCTCTAATCACTGATGTGGCTGGTCCATTTATTTTTAGTTGATTGAGTTCGTGCTGTAATTTCTCGAACTTATCTTCCCAGTCGTCGACATGTTCCTTCAGCTTATCATCCAACTCATCCACGTGTTCTTTCAGCTCTGTGACTTTGTCATTAATAGCTCCGGAAATTTCCTGAAATCTAAGTTCAATTCCTTTTTGTAGATTTTCGATGACGTGTTCTTGGCGAGCCGAATGTTCTTGAAACTTGTAGTCAATTGTTTTCTGGAATTCTCCCATAGCGTTTTCTTGGCGGGACGAACCTTCTTGAATTTTCATACGCAATTCAGCCGAATGTTCTTGAAGCTTGGAGTCAATGCGAGACGCATTTCCTTGAATTTCCGTACGTAATTCAGCCGAATGTTCTTGTAACTTCGCATTAATTCCTTGCAGTTGCTGCTGCTGCTGTTGCATCATGGATTTCATAAATTCCATGAGTTGACCACTCGAATCTACCTTGCTCTCTTCCTCGGCGTGCACAACTGCATGTATATCGTCTTCCTCAAAGAACTCATGTTCTTCTACATTAATTCCCTTAGCCTCCATGGCTTTCCTCAGCCTCACCAGCAGTTCCGCCTTTGCACCTGATGACGATAGATTCATCTCTACCAACAGCTTTTTAAGCTGGTCCACTTTTAGTTGGTCAATTTTCACCATCTTTACAGAATCCCACTTCTGACACCAATTGTTACGTTTTTATTCTGTGAACGTTTAATTCTATTTGAATTACCTTGTTCGATCACTGGATTCTGTTAATGATAACTGCAACACTTATTTTATACAACTATATACAGCAACAATTTATTTAATAACCTCTATTTACAATCAACACTGTTTACAATCAACTATTTACTATAACACTTAAATGTACTTGCAACTTTTGCCTCTGTATCAATGTTTTCGCAATCACGTTCGGAAGTAGATTGATTGTCAATTCTCAACACTGGCTCTATTTATACTCTGTTGGCAACACCCCAGAATCTTCCTTTATCGAGATTCTTCTCTTCCTTTCTCGTTGGCTTGTTCTGGTTATCGCTTATTTCTTTTTGTTGACATTCGTTTCGATGCTGCCAATAGAGTCAGTCACAATAGTGATGAGTAATCAACTATCGATACTCTTTACAATATGTTGAAAATGTTAATCAAAGGAATGGTCTTATGGAAAAAAAATCGCGGCAGAAATTTTGCAGATATTATATTCTATTATTAACTTAAAAGTTTGTACTTACTAAAATAATAATAAGTACTGTATTAAAATAAAATTAACATCTCTTTTTACAAAAATATTGCGTTTTTTTTTTTTTAAATGACACCTCCTGTTGGAAAACATTGTATCTGTTGGGATTTGTTTATTTACATGTACGTTTCGTTGATGCGAAGACTGTATATCTTTATGTTGATATGGTTGATTTCAATCGATATGGTTTGCTGTGTTTCTTCTGGTTGTCCAGAAATTCCATCGATGGTTTTGATGTTAATGTTATTTGCTGTTTTTGATGGTGATTGTGTACTTTTATTGTTGTGACTTTTCACTCTTCACTTCACTGTTTATCGTTAGGTTGTTGTATAGAGAATGTGCGTGACCGCCCAGTCCTACATTTCTCTCACCTGTGTAAATACGATCCACACTTGATCAAAGAAGCAAGATTGTTATTAAAAGACAATAAAAGCATCTCACATATATGAGTTACAACATATTACAATCTTTTTGTGAAATATAGAAATTAGATAGTTTTACTGAAAACGTATTATATTTACATCCAGTAACTTATCCATCAGAACCGCAGTGTTAGAACAGTATTTCACGTCGGCTATAAAGATGCATTCATACGGTTTAGTGGCAGTAGATACAGATATCATAGTAATTCATTGAATACCAGAGTAGTCAATTCCACACGAAACGAGTAATCAAATTGGGACCCACTGCTATTTGGCTAACACGATATGCGTCTATATATGTCAATTTTATTCGCAATTTGTCTACGAGTTTCTTGGCTATCATTGTGTTGTATCTGGTCGTTTTGAGCCTCGTCTCTCGCAAACCAACTTCAAATTTCTTTCTTATTGCTATTCGACGGTGGCAGTTGGTACGAACAATGGTTGTGATAGAAGTAATAGGGTTTTTGTAGGCCGTTTGACTGTGCTACTTTTAACTTGTCGCAATCTGGGGTGACGGTGTAACAAATGTGGTGGCCTGGCGTGGCATTTGTCGCACCACGTAGACTTTGGGCATAGATTGGCAGTGTGCCACACTACCGTTGAGAGTTTTCGCGTAAATTTCAGGTCACCAAAATTTTGCCCATGCCAGAAGCTTGTGATTGCCAGAGCACATACGACATCTCTCCTTAGACAAGATGAAGAAGACAACGTTCTACTGATCGTTTGTTGTTCAAATTTATAATGTTGATCACTAGATTGGTTGGTCGTATAACGTACCTCTGATACTATTCCCTTAGTTGTTCTCAATTCAACCACTCAAGTTCTGACATTTGCACCAGGATGTTGTGAAATTACCTGACCTACGCACCTTTAGTTTGGAGGTAAAATCTCATGCCTTATTGTAATTGTATCGCCAATTTCAACATTTTTTTGAGAAAACTTCCATTTATAGCGTTTGTGATGTCCTCTCAGGTATTCATCTTTCCGCCTTTTACAAAGACCGTGGTGTAAAATCTTCAACTTTTGCCACATATTGGTCGTACTTACACATAATTGAGTCCATTAATTTAGTTATGCGGAAGAGATTGCTTCACTAGCTCTTACTTTCCTAAAGTCGCGGAAGTTATTTAAATGCTAGATTACAAGAGGTTAAAGTTGGCAATATCTATCCTGAATTTAAAACAGTAACTAGTGGTGTACCACTGGGCTCAGTAGTTAGCCCGCTTTTTTTTATGTTTCTAACATTTTCGTCATGCCAACATGCGTGCGTATGCCGATGATCTTCAGCTGTACTTAGCAAGCTCTATTGGTCTTATTCAGGATCTATGTATGAGAATTAATGAGGATTTAAATTCTATTGGAAGGTGGGTCTGTAAAAATATGTTTAGAAATCCATTGGAAAATCCATTAAACGTCAACATTTGGGAGGAGGTATAGAATTTAAGTCTTCGACAAAAATATATTCCAAAAAATTTCACTAAAAGTCACCAAAGACAAAGAACTTATATGAGTTATAGATATCTTGTAAAATATGATTTTAATTACTTTGTGTTTAAGCATCTACTGCATCGTGTGATAGCTCCACGGTTCCATGATTCTACTTTGACCGAAAAAGCAGAATTTTAAACCACTATAAAAAATTGTCAAGTGCTATCGTTTGAAACTAGTTTGATTCACACCAGAGAAAATGTGCTTCACTTTGTTATTCTTAATGACGCAGTCCGGTCCAGTTTACTTGTATGAAAAATTACAATTCTGTAAATCCGGTAAAAACAAAACTCTGCTGATACCGTGCCTTAATTTCAGAAACTCTAGTAGTTTATTCATCGTTAGCGCTGTTAGATTGAGGAACTCATTACCACTAAATATCAAAGCTTCAAATACTGCTGCAAGCTTTAAGCATTTAGTTCTAGAACACTTCTCTAGGAAACTCTCTTTACAATTTTCTATTATTAACTTTACTTTTTTTTTGTTCTTTCTTTCCTTTCATTTTTCCTTTTCTATAAATTTAATTTTGTATGTACGTATATAATATTTTTTTTGTTTTATTTAAAGCAATTTGTTCTTAATTTTTTTACATAGTTATAATCTTATTAATATAAAATGATTTGTTAATATAAAATATGTAGGTAATGTTTAATGTGCATATTAGAGATAATTGTAGTGTTACATGCGAGATAAAATAATAAATAACAATAATATTGGAGTGACTATGAAAAAATGACCAGGAGTTAATGGTGCCAGTTCATCTGAATTTTCACTTTCTGAATTTAGAGGCCTAGAATTCGAACATGCTTCAACCCGCACCACAAGTGTGGAAAACTCCTCAAAGGTGAATCTTTAGCCATCAGCGATTTTCTTGAAGTTTGTTTTGAAACTTTTCTCTCACGTTTCCCAAAGTCCACCTATGTGTATAGCTCTGGGGGCAAAAAATGCCAACCAATATACTGATAACTATAATTATTAACAATTCGATTGGAAAAAATTTCACAGAGCTTTTGAAATCCTTATCAAATGATTTTTATGCGCCTATAAAACTCATTCCGTTATCTGATTATAAAGCAGATGAAATAGATATGGATGTGCGTTCTGAAGGTAAAGCAGCCATAATTTTAGTATGTTGATGCTTTTTATGTAATAAAAATGTTTTGCAATTGTGAAGTACATCTCTTATTAAAGTCTTTGCTCTCCGTATTCAGTATTAAAACCTTAATATTCTGATCATCAACTGGTTGTGGCATGTAATGAACTCAGATAAATGAAATGGGTAGTTAACTTTGCCAATTGGGAATAGTATGGTAACAAAATAGGTTACCTTCATCATACGTTACGTTACGTTCATCATACGTCAAAGTGGGTGAATTTTACAAGCGTCCATTAGCTCTAAGAATATCATTCTAATCCAAAAATGGGTTAAAGGTTACTAAAGAACCCTTAGATTTTCGAGATCTCTTTTGGGACAATGTGAGATGTTTTTGTAAAAAGAATGAAGCTCATTTCGCAGAACATTACAGGTGCATATCCGTAAATCGTGGTCCGTCTTTCGTTTGCGGGGCTCGTCAACAAAAGGGGCAGTCCTTATCCGAGGCACGTCTTGATTATTCACTGGGGGAAGTTTTTATATGTTGGTTTGTCTTGAACTACCAAGATCAATTAACGACGGATTAATAAAGTGAAGTGTGACAATATAACGACTTGAGGTACAACGACGACTTGTTGCTCTACAATTTTGCTTACATACTGCATCTTCTTCAGATGTTATGGGCTCCTGTGGAATTTCTTCCAACTCGCAAAATTTCTTGAGCAAATTCCCAAAATTCAGCTGTTGGAAAACAAGGATATATCTGTGAACAACTATCGTTGAAGTTTGAACAAGTGGTGGGAGATTCAGCAAATTGAACCTCACTCGATGATGTACTGACATAGAAAGAAACTTGGAGAAATCTCGCAAGGAATGATTTGCTTTGCATATTATGCATTCTAAAATATTGATGCTTTGAGTGTAACTCTCTGAAAGGTCTTGACTATTCCGTTCCTTTTTGTGAGATACATTGGTGAAGAATGAGTTAACTTTCTTTTCATTCCTTTTACCGGGCCCAGACGACTAGAAGCTTGATATTGAGGCGCCTATGGAGTACAAGCTCTAATATTTGCTACGGACTCGAGGGCATTGTACTTATGAAACAAAAAAACGATCTAGTTGTTTCCATGAGGGATTGAAAATCAGCGTCTTTACTCAAAATAATATAGTTTGTTTGAGATCTTTTACATGCATTTCCAGCATCCAATCAACGAATGTACGGCGTTTTCCATGGTCTAAGGGCTTCAGTTCTTGTGTCAACTGTACCTTATAAGCATATAGGTAAAGATCTTTATGCAAAATATGATGCAAAGTGGCTTTCGATAAGTAAAATTCCTGAGATCGTTTCGAACTGGACAAACCGGAAACGAACTTCACGGATCGAGTTTTTGTAGTGAATTTTCTCTATTTCAGTGCATTGTGCGAGGGCGCATCGATCCACATCTCAAGATCTGTAATTCTTCTTTGTCAAATGTTAACCAATGACAGTTGTGTATTGACACCTGAAACAATAATGAGAAATATAAATGGCACTTCTAGCTAAATACCCCGTATATATGTTTCGTTTATGCGTAGACTGTAATAACCCTTGTAATGTATTGGTAAAGTGTGAATGTACTGCGGCCTTAAAGATCTATTGTATAATCCCCTTCTGGTATATCTGGTATATAGAATCTTATCCAGTCCCACTGCACTTCAAATTTGTTGAATATTGGCTGGATCTAACGTTGCCAGGTATCAAATATGATCCGAGGTGTTTACGCGTGCTATGCATTAGTGCTCCACAGCTACTTAATATATGCTTTGGCGACTCAAAATGCACAATGGAATAGATATTATAAATAAGTTGATCAATTGTCCCCTAACCCTCCATTGGCCGGTCAGGAAACCGCTTAATATTTTTAATATATTCTTGGACAAACCAATGTGAAATTCAAATATTTTGCAGTTATAGCTGCCCAACGGAATTTTGTTTTGTCTTAGCCATGAGTGGCTTACAAAGAAAGTCTGTCTCTTTTGTCGTTCTTGTTCTCTTAACTCTCCTTGTCATACTCCTGTTCCTATACCACAAAAAGATTCTGGCGAAATCATTCCCGTAGCTGCTCTATTTCTGGCGAGTTCGTTAGCTAATTCTTTACCCTGAGCTCCTATGTGTCTAGGAATTCAGCAGAAGCAGACTTTATTGTCTGTTGTGTCCTTCTTTTGTAGCACCCTAATCTCTGTCTAGAAATCCTATAGTTTAGGACTTACCTCTTTCTTTTATTCTCTCCTGTTTTCAGTAATTCTTTCACGCACAACACAATTATTTTTTCAATATAGTTTTTTTTTATTTAACAGTATATATATATATTTCTTGCACAAAGTAGCTTTAATTTTAACAATATGTTATTTTGTTCAAAGAAGTTGTTTTCTTTATGTGTTTCCTTTTCACAATTTATATATATTCTTTTGCACAATTTGACTCTATCAAGGATGTTGTATCCTTCACAATGTGATTACTACCTTTACTTCACTCTAACTCGCTCTTCGAGTCATCTACTTATCTTACGAAACTATATTCACTAACTCACTGACTGCCATCATTTCAGGCCTTGTCTTAGTTTATATAGCCTAAAATATATATCATAATTTACAATATAACCCCATTTTAGTATAAAAAAATTTCTGAAGTTTTAAGTGGGTTAATTCATTGCAATTTCTTTAGTAGGTCAATTATAACTTTTTTTTAGTAAGTCATCATTATTATTTGTAGTTAATACTTCTTGTTGTAAATATTGTGCATGCGTTCAATATTATGTATTTTGTTTTTCTTTTTGGATTTTGTTTTCTTTTCACTGTGTATGGTTTTTGAATTATTTCATAATCATAAACAATCTTTAATTATTGTTTATTATTTTATTTATTGTTTATTCATTATTTTTCTTCTTCTTCGTTCTTTGTTTTTCATGGTTGTGAAATTGTTCTACAATCATACAGTGGTGTACGATGATGCTGACCACGCATTTTTATAAATTTACTACAACCCATTTTAGCCAATGATAATTACATTATGCATAGTGTGTTGATTATCATTAATTAATGGTTACAGTAAATACACCTAATAAAATAAATAACATAGTCAAAATTCATAAATTAGATGAGCATTATTTTGACTAACAACAACCCTCCACCCGTTATGAAGAAAAAATTATCAATTTAAAAGATTTATAGTTTTTTCTTTTACAAATTGAATTTACAAATTGTGTAGATTAAATATTTTTAGTTAAAACGTATATACTTTGTATTTATATGTGTATCTTAATATTTTATACCTATCCTTATAATTTATTAACTTCTACTGGCAATCTATCACTTCGGATGCTGATTTTCTTGGTTCCCTGTTTCTGTTGAACCGCTTTCTTCTGTTGTACTGTGATTAGACGAAGTTGTTGTTAATTCAGCCGTTGCTTTATATTTTGTTCTCGATGTTGAAACTGCTTTAATGTGTCGAAGAGGATTTATTTGGAATGTGGAATTTTGCTAGCTGTACTGCACTCTTTTATCTTTGCGTTTTCAGGTGTGATGTTGACCATTGCTGTAATTGGCTGAGTTGCAGGACTATTTGTTTTTATTTCTCTTTCATTGGTGCTACTGTTGTATACCACGTAGATTTCTTGCTCACCGTGATATACCGTGGTGTCCAATGTTTGAATGGTTAATACATTACTCCTTTATACAATCAGCGTTGTTGAGGTGATATCGTGTCTCATTTTTATACTCGTGTGACTGACGATTTAATCTGCTCATTAAGTGCTTATCTTTGCAATATTTATACTTAGTGTACTTGTTTCGTCTGGTATGTACATTTTCTCTCGACATACCGCATTCACTGGATGAACAACATCTTGCAGTGTGATTTTTTTTGTATGCAACACTACTATGATATATCGTTGTGTGACACCCTGTAACCTATTGTAAAATGCGCCACTGAGTCAATAATAGGCGTTCACTATCCCGATAAAAGCGTAACACATGAGTCTTGTATGTACACACTGTGTATTGCTGCTGCTATATATCGAACAGTCCAAGTATTTCATGAGAATGCTGCTTATTCTGTTGATTTTATTTAACGCTGTACCACTTGGTTCAGGATATTGAAACTTATGTATATGTATGTAACCTCAACTCGATTACCTATTTGGTCTCAGCTAACATCGCTGTATAAATTTGTCCGGTGTGTCTAAACCTTGCTGGATAAGTTGTCTTTCTACTGTGTGCACGTTCTCCTCACCTTGAGATGGCGAGATTACCAGTAATATACCTATGCAATTATTTTCTACAAACTCTAAAACTTTTACATTTATCCATCATAATTACACCTACATAATTGTCGTAGTATACTTATTTACTTATGTGGCCATAACAACCGAATATCGATTTAGGCCGAAAATAACATGCTTCGCCAGCCATCTCTGTTCTCTGCTAGCTGGCGCCAGTTAGAAATTCCAAGCGCCGTCAGGTTCTCCAGTACTTGGTCTTTCCACCGTAGTATATTCTTATAAATTAAATTTTTGTTTTATAAAATTTGTATTTGTTATGTTTTTACAAAGTTTTTTAATTTTTCTTTAAACGGTTTTTATGTATATTGTATGTAATGTAAGTTTTATATATTAATTTATTCTAAAAATTTAAAACTTGGGAAATGCATCGTTGTTTTACATATTGCATTAGACAACGTTGCAACTTCTTCTGTTGCAATAACCAACTTTTCTGTATTATTCGATTGTGCATATTTTCATCTCAGACCGTGGAAGACGGAATGGTAACCCATTATGTTAATTCTCTCCATTTATTCTATAACTTCTGTCTCCTATTGCTATGACTGACCTATTTTTCATAACGATTTCCTAAACCTATGTATTTCTGTACTAACTCGAATTTAACTATTTGATTGCTTAAAATACTTCACTAATTAATTTGCCCGTGCTCATGAGTATCCACACACCGAATTACAATTCAACGCGATGTATTGTAACAGATGTGGTTATACACATGACCATGGCAACTTGCCCTATTATATGTCCTGAACGTTAACTAATAGTTCTTACTTCATACTATTGTATTTTAACCTAACTATACATTTTTTTTCTTTTCTACCACAATCACTATTAATTCGTTAAACTATTATTACTTATTGATAAAAATGTTTTAGTAAATTATCATGGTACTTTTTACCATTTTGTGCGATTTTGTTAGTTATCGTTACTGGGTCCATATTTATCACTTTGTATGGTCCAGTCCAGATGGAACTGAATTTATTTTTTCTAGTCTGATTTCTCAACAATACTTTATCACCTATTTTAAAAATGATTGGGTGGATTCCTTTGTCGTATTAAAGTTTAGCTAATTTCTTTGCTTTTTCTTGATTTTCCCTCACTAACTCATGTGACCTTTATAGTTGGTATTTTAATACCTTATTTTGATTATCTGCATTGTATAGAGGTGATCTTTTTGTTGTTAAGTTTGTCGGCATATCGATATTGAAACCGTACAGAACACTGAATGATGTATGTTTTGTCGAAGTATGTATAGTATTATTGTGTACGTGCATTGGTGATGCTAACCATTGGTCCCAAATCGACCCATCTTCTGTAACAAAACTCCTAAGATATTCTGCTAAAGGTCTGTGGCTCCTTTCTAAAGAACCATTTGCTTGTGGATGGTACGGTGTTATAAGTAATTTTTTAACACCTAGGATCTTGCATGTATCGGAAAACAATTTCGAAGTGAAATTCGTACCATTATCAGTCACTAAAATTTTTGGTATATTATAACGCGCAATAACTTCGTTGTAAAATGTTTTTGCTACTGTGCTAGCTTCAGCATATGGTATAGCTACGCAAATAAAAAATTTGGAAAAATCATCTTGAAATGTTAGTATCTATTTGTTCCAGATGTCGTCTCTGGAAGAATTCCTACCATATCCATATATACCTTTTCAAATGGCTTAGATGGTGTATCAGTTAATATCATTGGCATTCCGTAAGCCTCGAGCTCTTGTTACTTTGACATTTTTTACAATTTTTAACATATTCCTTAATTTGGCTTCGCATACCTTTCCACCTATACTGTCTTCTAATCCTGAAATATGTTTTCAGAGCACCCTGATACCCTCCTAAAGGAGAATCGTGGAAGTTGCGTAGTATCGTCAATATATCCTTTTCATCAGTGAGAAGTTCCGCATTCTTGTTCTCCTGATTTTCTGCATTTTCATCTAGTTCTAACTCGTCACCGGAGCTTTCATCAGGCTCTTCTTGGCTTTCGGTTTCATCGACTTTATTCCTCGCCATAGAACGAGTCACAACCATTGTTGACTCCTGATTCGGTTGTGGAACTCTGCTGAGCGCATCCACGTTCAAATTCCATTTGCCTGGTTTATAAATTATTCCAAAATCAAATTCAGATAATTTGTGCCTGAAACGTGCCTAGCGTGATGTCTGATCTTTCAGATTAGCAATTCCACGTAGGGACTGATGGACAGTGTAGACTTTAAATGGTCTACCCAGTAGATAAGCTCTATAATTCTTTACAGTCCACACGATAGCCAAGAATTCCTTTTCAATGGTAGAATATATTTTCTCAGTATCACTAAGTGCTCTGCTCGCAAAGGCCATTGGTCGATCTTTTTCAATTTCACATTGCGATAGAACTGCCCCCAAGGCTTCATTGCTGGCATCTGTTGTCAGTACAAAGGAAAAATCTGGATATGCTAAAATTGGTGGAGAGCAAATTGCCTCCTTCACATTTTCAAAAGCTTTCTGGCATTTATCGGTCCATTCAAATTTTGCATCTTTTCTTAGTAATTTATTAATTGGTAGCGCTATGCTTGCCATATTTTCAACAAACTTTCGATAATAGCTCACTAAACCTAATGCCTGAACATCTTTCCTATTGCTTGGAACATGAATATTTTTGACACATTCTACGTTACTGGGATCTGGCAATGCCCCTTACTCAGTGCACTTATGACCTAAGTAAATTATCTCTTTTCGCAAAAATTTGCACTTCTCTGTATTTAGTTTTAAGTTATGTTTACGTAAGAGTTCAAATACTCTCCACAACCTTGATTCATGATGTGCCAAATTCCGACCGTAGACAACAATGTCATCCAAATATACAAAACAATCTATTCCCTGAAGTACAGTCAAAACATGATTCATTAGTCTTTGAAAAGTAGCAGGTGCTCCCGTTAACCCAAAAGGCATTCTATTAAATTCGTAAATCCCGACACCTGAACTAAAAGCGGTTTTTTCTCTGTCAGATTCTTCCATTAGCACTTGATTATATCCACTGGCCAGATCAAGTGTAGTAAAATATCTACTATGACCTAACTGATCCAATATCTCATCAATGCGTGGAATTGGGAAAACCTGTTTAATGTTTTCCCAATTTCAGTTTTCTGAAATCAAAAACCAGTCTCCATTTCCTTCTTCCATCGCTTCCCGCCTTCTTTGGAACTAATATTATTGGTCAATTCCATGGGGAAGAACTTGGAACGATTATTTCATCGCCCAACATTTTATTTACCTGACTATTAATCTCCTCCTTATGCACTTCTGGTAACCTGTACTGTCTCTGATTTATTGGTGCCTGATCTGCCTTTACTGGTATCGTGTGCTTTATACCTGTTGTGTAAGACAATTTATCGCCTTCCAAATAAAACAAATCGTGAAATGACTTGAAGATGTCTTCCATCGGTTTTCTTTTTTCCATATTTAGGTTTGAATCTAACTTAACTGTTTCTAATATTTTAGTAACCCTCTTGTAGTTACTCTTTTCCCTAACGCTTTTTTTTTAGAAACTGCTTGATGCTCTTTATGCTCTATATGATTAAATTTAACTATATTAACTCTCATATCGTTACACACAGTATACGATTTCGTACTTGTATTCAGTATTGGTACATAAACTTTATTATTTATGACACATCCCAATGTCTCACCTAAAAATATCCCGGGAGAAACTTCTTGTTTTTCCACTATTACCGTTTCCAAATCGGTGTTTACATTCAAGGGAACTATCCTCATAGTTCTCCCTGGTACTAAAACCTCACTGTTGTAGAGTACTCTATTAGCTTCGTTAAATGATTTGAGAGGTAAAGTCATTAAATGCTGTTTTCGCGCATCGAAAAAATCAGCCTCTTTTTCATAGTATTGAGAATCGTTCGATTCCATAAATTGTCTCGTCCTAGGATACCATCTGCACGTATCCTTCTCTCTTCAGATATTATATGTAATTCTAAATTCAATTCATTAGTCCTTTAATGTTGGACTATTATTGGCCCTAACGTGGTGACAAATCCTCCGAATGCACCACTAAGGTTTTTCCTTGGATTCCCTTTCCTGCTAACGTTTTTGTTAATTACTGTTGATTTCACTAAACTAGTATCTGCCCCAGATTCTACAAGTAAAATGAGTTTTCCATATTTTGCTTCCTCACACGGAAACTCAATGAACGCATCATCTACATCAGAGACTCCAAAACAATAACCACGATTGCTATCACTTGATGCGAAAGATGGGTCAACAATCCCTCTGGACGCCTGATTACCTACTTCCACCATCCTACTATCTGATGTGGAGGGTGTTTCAACAATCGTTAAAGACGCATGATTGAAACCTTCCATTTCAGCTGGCAATTGGCAATCCTGTGTCCGGGCTTCCTGTAAAAGAAACATTTGGTTTCGGACTTACTCCGATTAGGCCCTATATTTTCTTGGCTTCCCTTACTATGGCCTGTTTTTGGGGTATAATTCCCTTGCGGCTTTGTATTGTTTATGAACGATGTACAAGATAGATTGAACTCATGCCCATATTGCTTACATTTTATACAGAAGGGCATATTTTTCCTTTTAAAACATTCGTCCCTTGTGTGTCCCTTCTTGTAGCAGAAGGAACAGGTAGGAACTTTCCTTTGGCCGTTTTGAGGATTTTCTTTATGCTTTGAGTACTGATCTGCCTTAAATGGCACTTTATTATTTCTGTTTTGGTGGAACGCTACTATGTTACCTGGTTGGGTTTGGCAATCTTCATAAGAATTTAATAAGGTATTGAGACCTACATTGGCTCTCACGTTAAGTGTGTAGTGCTGTTGCCCTCTGTTGAGCAGGATATTCGTATTTACGGCTTCCTCCGTCAGTTCCTCTAACGTACCTGTCTTACTTAGCATATGTACTCTAAGCATTAGTTCACTAAGGCCTGTTACAAACGATTTCCTTGTGGACCTTCTTTTCCTACATATGCGGTTTTGACACAGTAAGTTGCACTTATGCTTTCTTGTGGTAATTGCCGTGCAAACTGGATTTGGTGAGTGATTTGTTCTAGCTGGATTATTTTCAATTATGTGTTTCTTAGTAGTCTATATAATTCTTCCAAATTAAATGCTTCTCCGTATAGACGTTGCTTTATGCAGGATATGAAGTCTTCCAACTCATCTGGTTTTATTCCCTTACTGGCTAACACACACCCAGAGATAAATTGGTGGACTTCCGTTCTCAAATCTTTTGACTCTACTCCAATGAGTACTGGAACTAGTCTACTAACCATCTGCTCTATTTCGTCTATACTCATTTTTTTCGTTGTTTGTGGCTGCGAGTCCGTAAGTATCCTCCTTACAGGTGTACGGCGGCGAAGAGGTGTCTCTTCTGCTAAACTGAGTACTCTCTCAAGATTTCTTACTTGGGCCTGGAGGGCGCTTAATTTCTCAGTGTCCACGGAGGTTCTGATTTTCTTTTCTATAAATTCCTCGGAAATATTTCTCTCCTTAAGTAATCCTTCTAGCTCCTGATTCCTTCTGTGGATTCTGTCTAGTTGTTCAGCTTCCAACCCTTGCTTTACAATCCTTAATCTGAGGTTTCGTATTTGTGCCTCCGCTGCTAGTACTTTACCGTGCTGCACTTTCGATTTTATGAGCTCGTATTGCTCGTAAGTACTATGTTTCTTAATTAAATCCCACACGAAAGTAGTGGCTTCCTGAATTGCAATATCTGAGGAGATAATAACCTCCATCAGATATTATCCTGGAACACAAATCTATTTTTATGTCCTAGGGAACAATGGAATCCTAAAACTGCGTTAAACGTTTAACGTAAAATATCTTGTCTTACAAGATACTTCGCAGTATCCTACCGGCTGCGCCAAAATGTTGGATCCTTCTTTTGTAGCACCCTAATCTCTGTCTAGAAATCTTATAGTTTAGGACTTACCTCTTTCTTTTATTCTCTCCTGCTTTCCGTAATTCTTTCACGCACAACACAATTATTTTTCAATATAGTTTTTTTTTATTTAACAGTATATATATATATATATATTTCTTGCACAAAGTAGCTTTAATTTTAACAATATGTTATTTTGTTCAACGAAGTTGTTTTCTTTATGTGTTTCCTTTTCACAATTTATATATATTCTTTTGCACAATTTGACTCTATCAAGGATGTTGTATCCTTCACAATGTGATTACTACCTTTACTTCACTCTAACTCGCTCTTCGAGTCATCTACTTATCTTACGATATCAGAATTTACAATATAACCCCATTTTAGTATAAAAAATTTCTGAAGTTTTAAGTGGGTTAATTCATTGCAATTTCTTTAGAAGGTCAATTATAACTTACTTTTAGTAAGTCATCATTATTATTTGTAGTTAAGGGGTTCCACCTGTGTAAAATTTTCGAAAAACGAGAGCTTCTACAGGATGAGGAAGGGGAAGTTTATGGTCCTGGTATTGCAGATTAAATGTGAGTCTATAAAACAAAGTTTTGTTGTGTTTCCAAACTTTGAAAGCGTTTTTCTCGAAACCATATTTTTGAATTTTGTGGGCAGGGTTAAAAAAAGGTACTAACCGATTGACTTGAAATTTTGACAGACTCATTAATACAGATAACTGAAGGTACCCACGTAGCGGTTTTCGAAATATTTTTTTTCAATTTTACAGCAGTTTTTATATCGAAAAAAAGCATGAAAACGAATAATTTTTATAAAAACAACAGCCATTTCTTCAATTTTTAAAATTTCATCAAAATCCTACGTCAGTACCTGAACGATATAAACAGAAATAAGATTTTTTTACTTTTTGCGTTTTAGATAACTGGTTCGAGCGGAATCTTGCCCACAATTTCGGTATTTCATTTTAAAGGGGTCACTTTGAACGCCCTTAATGAGTACAAGCCTTCGGATTACACTATTGGAAAAATTTGCTATTGAAATATAAGCACAAACCATCAAAATAACGTAAAACTTATTCTTATTTTCGAATTAGTTCTCCTAACGAAAATTCCCGAAATACTTCTTGTTGTAAATATTGTGCATGCGTTCAATATTATGTATTTTGTTTTTCTTTTTGGATTTTGTTTTCTTTTCACTGTGTATGATTGTTGAATTATTTCATAATCATAAACAATCTTTTATTATTGTTTATTATTTTATTTATTGGTTATTCATTATTTTTCTTCTTCTTCGTTCTTTGTTTTTCATGGTAGTGAAATTGTTCTATAATCATACAGTGGTGTACGATGATGCTGACCACGCATTTTTATAAATTTACAACCCATTTTAGCCAATGATAATTACATTATGCATAGTGTGTTGATTATCATTAATTAATGGTTACAGTAAATACACCTAATAAAATAACATAACGATAATAATAATATTACTATAACATTTGTAGTGAGTCAAAATGCATAAATTAGATGAGCATTATTTTGACTCACAACATGTCCTTTTCTAGCTTTTTCGGTTTTTGTAGACAGTCCCATACTAACTTTGTGTCCACCTCATATGAGCTAAGTGCTTCAAGAGCAGATTGGCTATCCGATAATATGGCTATTTTTTTTCGTACTTTCTTTGATCCGTCAGTGTACCACATCATTTTGTACAGTCTTCCGCTATTCCTATTAAGGTTACTGCTGATACCTTCCTTACATCCATGTGTAACGGAGTTAGATTTATAATGACTTCTAGTGCTGCTGTTGTACAGGTTCTCATTGCCCTGGTTTACTTCTTCTTGAACTTCTTGATGTAACCCAGGCGTTTGATAAGGTCTGGCATGAACTACTTTTGCATAAATGAAAGAGTATATTGGCTTCCAACATCGACATATTACTGGAAATCTATATATATAAATATACATATTATATATATATATATATATATATATATATATATATATATATATATATATATATATATATATATATATACAGTGGCTCACAGCTTATTTCGTACAGTGTATATATTTTTATATACATGGCTGTAACATCGAAACTAAAAAACTTATCGATAAGTTTTGAATGTAGATGTCTGTGTATGTGTTTAGTAAACCTAATAAGAAAACGGGGAACCCCAAAAATTTTTCTTTTTGTTATGCAAGAGAGAAAAACTATTGATCAGCTGATTTTCAGCTCACATCTTATTTCGTACACAAACTTCAATGTAAGTAAGTTTCATTCTGCCGCGCAGTTACAAAGTTTTTTTGAATTGTATGAGTTTTTGGACCTTTTTAACTATTATAACAATTTTTATTATTATTATTTTAAATAGTTAAAGTGCTGTAAATTAAACATTTAGCTTTATGGGTCATCGTACAACGATGGAACAGCGTAAACTGGTAATTAACCATTTTAGGAAAGGTCAGAGTGTGCGAAAAATTGCTGAAATGACAAATTTAAGTGCCTCAACTGTCCAATACATCATTCAACGCTTCGTTCGCGAAAATCGGTTGGAGAACAAGGGCAGAGAAGCACCTAATAAGATTTTCAACGCATCAGACGAGCGTTATATTGTACGAAAAATTAAGAAAAATCCAAAGTTATCCGCTCCGAAGTTGGCTGCAGAGGTTCAGCGTGAAATAGGAAAATCATCCAGTGCTGAAACTGTCCGACGTGTGCTGCGCAATCATGACTTGAACGGTCGAGTAGCCCGAAAGAAACCATTCATTTCGAAAATGAATATACAACGCCGACTTGACTTCGCCAAAGAGCATATTATTAATACTCCTGCGTTCTGGAATACCGTTATTTTCGCGGATGAGTCTAAGTTTAATATTTTTGGCTCGGACGGAATGTCATATGTTTGGCGTAAAGCTAATACCGAGCTAAACAAGGAGAACCTTAAGCCCACAGTGAAGCATGGTGGCGGTAGCGTGATGGTTTGGGCCTGTATGTCAGCAGCCGGAGTAGGTGAATTGGTTTTTATTGAGGGAACAATGGACAAAATGAAGTACCTCGAGATTCTGAAAAACAATTTACTTCAAAGTGCAGACAAACTGGGTTTGCGGGAAGAATTTCGGTATTACCAAGATAATGACCCAAAACATAAATCTGGGATTGTGCAATCTTGGCTTATTTGAACTGCTCACACTTGATGTCTCCACCACCACAGTCACCTGACATTAATGTGATTGAAAATCTTTAGTCTATTTTGGACAATAAAATAAGAACACACAAGATTTCTAATAAGCAAGACCTAAAGAAGGTACTGATGGAGGAATGGAAAAAAATCACACCAGACATCACTCAAAAATTGGTGGATTCAATGCCAAGTAGACTCCAGGCTGTCATTAACGCTAAGGGATGTCATACTAAATATTAAAATCAACTTACTTTGTTTTTAGTTTGAACTTAAAGAGACTGTACGAAATAAGCTGTGACATGAATTTTCCTATTTTTTTCTTATTTTATTTTTTTATAGTGTCAAACACTAAAATTTTGAAAAAGTAAATTTTGGAAAATAAAAAACAAACCTTCCTTTCTAAAATGGCATTTATATTTTGTTCAAATTTTTGCTATATTAGGAATTACGACTGCAGCAATTTTTAAACTGTCACTGTACGAAATAAGCTGGGAGCCACTGTATATATATATATATACATATCCATATATATATATATACATATATATATATATATATATATATATACATTAGGGTGGGTCAAATTTTTTCGACCCAAAGGCTCATCGTGATTCTTATTCTATGGGTCATTCTAAGCAAAAGAAACCATAGCTCTAAAATGAATTTCGAGCCCCCGGCTTTTTTAAAATAGGTATTTTTTATAGAAATATTCGAGAATAGAGGCAAAAAAATGCTATTTCCTTTAGCCAAATGTGTATGTGGGGGTGTTTTGGGTCGCGGAATCCATTTTTGACATTAATTTTTATTTTTGAGTGCCGCCAGAGGGCGCTTTCGTACATTTTTTTGGAAAAATATACGATACTGTTGTGGAAATAGACGAATTTTTGACTTTGTATTGAATATATTCAAAATACATACTCGAATTATAAATTGTTAAATCATATTCCATACATTTTGTTCCTTTTTCCAGCTTTTCTAAAAATAAAATCGATAGATTTCAAGCTAAGACCTAAATCACATTTTTACCAGCTTTTGAAGGAAGAAAACCTCAAAATCTAGCTGGAAAATCTTAATATTTATAAATTAATTAATTAATATTTTATTTTAAACATGGATCTATTGCCGTCAACATCACAAGCCGCACCAACATCAATAAGTACCGAAAGTAGTTTGAAACATATGCCTTCTCACGATGTTCCTGCTTTTGGTATGTCTTCTGATTTGACTGGTCTGAATCTGCCAACTAAACAGGATATTTTAAGATGCTATTTTTTCTTGGCCGAACGTGCTAAAATGCAAAGTAAAATATTTTCATATAAAACATTTACTCCTCAAGTGACAGACAAATTGATTGGAATTTGGAGCAAACTAAATATTGAAATTATATGCAAACGAAATATTGTTAGAAAATTGAATACCTTGCTTGACAAATACTACACTGCAGATAAATGCAAAGCAAAAGGCTCCAGTCTCACATCTTTCTTACGATCCATAAAAGAATTATTTTACATTGGGAAATGTAAATGTGACTTGAAAGCTGCTCTATGCTCATGTGGAATGATTCCAGAAGAGTTGAAAGAGTTTATGATGGATCAACATAATGACAGAAGATCTACGATACCGGAATACCAGACAGAAATTGAAGAGCAAGCACCTACATCTACATACGTGCCAGAAGAAGACCAGGAAAGTGATTATGAGCATAGTACACATTTAGTAGAAGCACAAAATGCATCTCAAACGAAACGAGGACCATATACACCCAGATACGATGCTTTCAAGTTTGCTATGATGTGTGACAGATTTGGTGTGTCAGATAGAATAGCATCAGCATTGGCAACATCTCTTATGGAAGACATTGGCGTCAAAGATGGTCATGGCAATCTTGTCATTATGGACAAGTCTAAAGTTCGTAGAGAAAAAGTTAAATGTAGACAAAAAGTGCTTCATAATCGGTATGATGCTTCCAATTTAATTGCATTTTCATTCGACGGCAGAAAAAATGATTCTTTAACGATGGAAAAAATCGATAACAAATTTCATCCAAGGATGGTGAAAGAACCTCACCTAGTTGTTTTAAAGGAACCACATTCCCAATTATTAGGCTACATAAAAGTAGAAAATGAAGATTCTGAACACAAAGTCATCAAATTGAACGAATTTTTCATCAACAAAGCAATGTCTCTAGATTCTTTGATTGGCATATGCTGTGATGGTGAGCGAGCAAATACTGGCATAAGAAATGGAATTTTGCGACGATTCGAAATGCAGTTAAACAGACCACTGCATTGGTTTGTGTGCCTTCTCCACTTTAACGAGCTTCCGTTACGGCATTTGTTTGACACTTTGGAGAAATCATCCACCACTGGACCACGAACGACAACCGGAACGTTGAGCAAACAAATAGAAACTTGTGATAATGTTCCGGTATGTAATTTTTTTAAATTTGTATTACCATTTTACTATATATATATATATATATATATATAATATATATATATATATATATATATATATATATATATATATATATATATATATATATATATATAATATGTATATTTATATATATAGATTTCCAGTAATATGTCGATGTTGGAAGCCAACATACTCTTTCATTTATGCAAAAGTAGTTCATGCCAGACCTTATCAAACGCCTGGGTTACATCAAGAAGTTCAAGAAGAAGTAAACCAGGGCAATGAGAACCTGTACAACAGCAGCACTTATCAAACGCCTGGGTTACATCAAGAAGTTCAAGAAGAAGTAAACCAGGGCAATGAGAACCTGTACAACAGCAGCACTAGAAGTCATTATAAATCTAACTCCGTTACACATGGATGTAAGGAAGGTATCAGCAGTAACCTTAATAGGAATAGCGGAAGACTGTACAAAATGATGTGGTACACTGACGGATCAAAGAAAGTACGAAAAAAAATAGCCATATTATCGGATAGCCAGTCGGCTCTTGAAGCACTTAGCTCATATGAGGTGGACACAAAGTTAGTATGGGACTGTCTACAAAAAACGAAAAAGCTAGAAAAGGACATGTTGTGAGTCAAAATAATGTTCATCTAATTTATGCAGTAATGGAAGAGAAGCTCGGCCAATGAGCCCTTTGGGGCTTTAAGTGCCACATAAAAAAAAAAAAAAAAAAAAAAAAAATTATGCATATTGACTCACTACAAATGTTATAGTAATATTATTATTATCGTTATGTTATTTTATTAGGTGTATTTACTGTAACCATTAATTAATGATAATCAACACACTATGCATAATGTAATTATCATTGGCTAAATGGGTTGTAGTAAATTTATAAAAATGAGTGGTCAGCATCATCGTACACCACTGTATGATTGTAGAACAATTTCACTACAATGAAATACAAAGAACGAAGAAGAAGAAAAATAATGAATAACCAATAAATAAAATAATAAACAATAATAAAAGATTGTTTATGATTATGAAATAATTCAACAACCATACACAGTGAAAAGAAAACAAAATCCAAAAAGAAAAACAAAATACATAATATTGAACGCATGCACAATATTTACAACAAGAAGTATTAAGGGTTCGAAATACCTGTGTGAGCGCGGTATTTCGAACGCTTTTTCGGGAATTTTCGTTAGGAGAACTAATTCGAAAATAAGAATAAGTTTTACGTTATTTTGAAGGTTTGTGCTTATATTTCAATAGCAAATTTTTCCAATAGTGTAATCCGAAGGCTTGTACTCATTAAGGGCGTTCAAAGTGACCCCTTTAAAATGAAATACCGAAATTGTGGGCAAGATTCCGCTCGAACCAGTTATCTAAAACGCAAAAAGTAAAAAAATCTTATTTCTGTTTATATCGTTCAGGTACTGACGTAGGATTTTGATGAAATTTTAAAAATTGAAGAAATGGCTGTTGTTTTTATAAAAATTATTCGTTTTCATGCTTTTTTTTCGATATAAAAACTGCTGTAAAATTGAAAAAAAAAAATTTCAAAAACCGCTACGTGGGTACCTTCAGTTATCTGTATTAATGAGTCTGTCAAAATTTCAAGTCAATCGGTTAGTACCTTTTTTTAACCCTGCCCACAAAATTCAAAAATATGGTTTCGAGAAAAACGCTTTCAAAGTTTGGAAACACAACAAAACTTTGTTTTATAGACTCACATTTAATCTGCAATACCAGGACCATAAACTTCCCCTTCCTCATCCTGTAGAAGCTCTCGTTTTTCGAAAATTTTACACAGGTGGAACCCCTTAACTACAAATAATAATGATGACTTACTAAAAGTAAGTTATAATTGACCTTCTAAAGAAATTGCAATGAATTAACCCACTTAAAACTTCAGAAATTTTTTATACTAAAATGGGGTTATATTGTAAATTCTGATATATATTTTAGGCTGAAATGATGGCAGTCAGTGAGTTAGTGAATATAGTTTCGTAAGATAAGTAGATGACTCGAAGAGCGAGTTAGAGTGAAGTAAAGGTAGTAATCACATTGTGAAGGATACAACATCCTTGATAGAGTCAAATTGTGCAAAAGAATATATATAAATTGTGAAAAGGAAACACATAAAGAAAACAACTTCGTTGAACAAAATAACATATTGTTAAAATTAAAGCTACTTTGTGCAAGAAATATATATATATACTGTTAAATAAAAAAAAACTATATTGAAAAATAATTGTGTTGTGCGTGAAAGAATTACGGAAAGCAGGAGAGAATAAAAGAAAGAGGTAAGTCCTAAACTATAAGATTTCTAGACAGAGATTAGGGTGCTACAAAAGAAGGATCCAACATTTTGGCGCAGCCGGTAGGATACTGCGAAGTATCTTGTAAGACAAGATATTTTACGTTAAACGTTTAACGCAGTATTAGGATTCCATTGTTCCCTAGGACATAAAAATAGATTTGTGTTCCAGGATAATATCTGATGGAGGTTATTATCTCCTCAGATATTGCAATTCAGGAAGCCACTACTTTCGTGTGGGATTTAATTAAGAAACATAGTACTTACGAGCAATACGAGCTCATAAAATCGAAAGTGCAGCACGGTAAAGTACTAGCAGCGGAGGCACAAATACGAAACCTCAGATTAAGGATTGTAAAGCAAGGGTTGGAAGCTGAACAACTAGACAGAATCCACAGAAGGAATCAGGAGCTAGAAGGATTACTTAAGGAGAGAAATATTTCCGAGGAATTTATAGAAAAGAAAATCAGAACCTCCGTGGACACTGAGAAATTAAGCGCCCTCCAGGCCCAAGTAAGAAATCTTGAGAGAGTACTCAGTTTAGCAGAAGAGACACCTCTTCGCCGCCGTACACCTGTAAGGAGGATACTTACGGACTCGCAGCCACAAACAACGAAAAAAATGAGTATAGACGAAATAGAGCAGATGGTTAGTAGACTAGTTCCAGTACTCATTGGAGTAGAGTCAAAAGATTTGAGAACGGAAGTCCACCAATTTATCTCTGGGTGTGTGTTAGCCAGTAAGGGAATAAAACCAGATGAGTTGGAAGACTTCATATCCTGCATAAAGCAACGTCTATACGGAGAAGCATTTAATTTGGAAGAATTATATAGACTACTAAGAAACACATAATTGAAAATAATCCAGCTAGAACAAATCACTCACCAAATCCAGTTTGCACGGCAATTACCACAAGAAAGCATAAGTGCAACTTACTGTGTCAAAACCGCATATGTAGGAAAAGAAGGTCCACAAGGAAATCGTTTGTAACAGGCCTTAGTGAACTAATGCTTAGAGTACATATGCTAAGTAAGACAGGTACGTTAGAGGAACTGACGGAGGAAGCCGTAAATACGAAAATCCTGCTCAACAGAGGGCAACAGCACTACACACTTAACGTGAGAGCCAATGTAAGTCTCAATACCTTATTAAATTCTTATGAAGATTGCCAAACCCAACCAGGTAACATAGTAGCGTTCCACCAAAACAGAAATAATAAAGTGCCATTTAAGGCAGATCAGTACTCAAAGCATAAAGAAAATCCTCAAAACGGCCAAAGGAAAGTTCCTACCTGTTCCTTCTGCTACAAGAAGGGACACACAAGGGACGAATGTTTTAAAAGGAAAAATATGCCCTTATGTATAAAATGTAAGCAATATGGGCATGAGTTCAATCTATCTTGTACATCGTACATACATACATATATATTTACACATCTATATATATATATATATATATATATATATATAAATATATATACTTATATATATATATATATATAAATATATATACTTATATATATATATATATATATATATACATACATACATACATACATATATATTTACACATCTATATATATACATATATATATGTAAATATATATACTTATATATATATATATATATATATATATATATATATACATACATACATACATATATATTTACACATCTATATATATACATATATATATATATATAAATATATATATATATACTTATATATATATATATATATATATATATATATACAAGGTGTGACAATTATGTATTAAGACTCGAACCATATCTCAACAACCAAGCGCGCCATCTATTATGTGTGAGCACATGCGTTTTGAAGCTTCAACCTTCCTCTACTAACTGTCAAAATTTCATGACAGTGAGTGAGTAATAAAATGTGTTTCAGCTATAATGCAGATATGAACACTTCCCGTATTGAGTATTATCTCCAACTCATTTTGATGTTTTGTTTAGCCGTTCGAATTCCATAAAAGTACTTTAAGTGCTTTAGACATGATTCGTTTCTTGATACAACTCAAGCTTAGATAGACGTTTTTCTAGTGATTTGTTAAATTCTGTTTGCTCAGTAAGTTTTAGCACTATTTGATCTAGAGCATCATCAGAGCTAGTAGTATCACTAATTTTCTGTTTCAGAGGTTTCAGAGGTTGTTTTCTTTAGAGGTTGTTCTATTGTTGTATTTGAGTGGATCTTTGACTTCTCTGCACTTAGTTTTTTATTTAGGATAGTTTTTCCTTAATCTTGGGATAAAGGCTCAGTTTGCAGCACTTTGGTTGCTCATTTACTGGTTTATTACATTCAATGGTTCTGTGCTTGCCTGCACTTTGACACATCTTGGCTTTTTACCACAATAATTCTATGTATGGCCGTGCGACTGGCATAGTTTACATTGTGGTATTAGCTTTGATGATTTACTAGCTCGGTTGTAACAATAGAATTTAAAATAGTTTTAATCGCGTGAATCTTTTTTACATTTTCCATGGTGTCGAATGTTAATAAGAACATATCCAGAGGTTCTTTTTCTTCCATTTCAATTTATTAACAACACTAAGTGCGTTAAATCCTTGCATTTTTAAGTCTTCGGATATTAACTGCGGTTCGCATGATTGATGTAATCTTTGTACGACAACTTTTATTGGTCGTGTTTGTTTGTCTTTGGAAAGGATCTTAGATATATTCCTACAATTTTCAATTGAAAATGTGCTGATTTTATATACGCAATTATTCAAAAGTTTTCCTTTGATTCAGCTTTTACTATTGCATATAAATGTTGGTAATTACAATCTCCAGAAGCCATAATCTGTGGAGGACGAGTATTGTTTTCATTTGGTTTAGACGTCACAGGATTTTCGTCATTTGATTTTAAAATCTGTGGTGAAAACTCTACCTTGTAGGTCTCTTCTTCAAGATCCAATCGGTTTCTCGAGCCAATTCTTCCTCATCTGTTGAATAAGGGGCTTTATTTCTTCCACTTTTTAAATTTTTTTTGTGAGTTCATAAATATTGGCATGGTTTTGTCGCGTGTTTCCACCGCCCGGTGGATGCGTTCTTTTTATAGGCATTTATATTTATATGGCAGCCCTATTCTTATTGCCGCCGGTAATGCAGTTTAATATTAAGCACACTGTTATTGAATTGTCAATTTGTATTTTGACAGTATTTTGTTTATCTATTTTCGTAGAAATCTCTTATAAATTTGTGCTGAATTTAGGTTTTAACCAATGTTAAGTTTTAAGCGAAACCGAAATGATTTGATGAAAATAAATTAATTTTATGTTTTAATAGACTGTGTCAATGTACACAATCGCACTATACTTGGGAGTAAAGTTCCAATTTAAAAGGCTATGGATCCTCGAATTGGTTTAAAATCGCGGAGTCGATATTTAGACTTTTTACACAGTACGCAATATTTCACGGTATTTCCTTTATATACTGCAAAACAAAACTAACAGGAACGCACTTAAACTGTTTTTGTAACCAACTCGAAACCAACTTACTCACCACGTGAGTTGGTAGATCGACCGGCACAACAACAACAACAATAACAAAAAGAAGCTAAATATAATAATATTTACCCGAACGGAACAGGTATAAATATGTACAAATTGAATATAATACAGGGTGAATTTTAAGACCCTTCGGATTTAATTAAAAAAAAATACATAAAATTTAGAAAAATGTATGAAATCTTAATAATTGAGTCGATAGAATGATCTATATAATCCAATGTTTAAAGATGATTTCATGTAAATGTTGGGGGCGACTGCGGCTCAAATGATTCATACGCTGGGTCCAATTTTGGCATACTCCCTCCAACATATCGGCCGGTATCTGACGAATAATTCGATAATTCACGGTCATGAACAACACTGGCGGATACAGATTCTCTGTCCGCACTCTACTCTAATATCCAATAATGTAAATTTGGTGCGAAATTTAGTCATAGCATTCCGAATAGTCGCCTCAGATGATAGCCCAAACTGACCATCAAATGGGAGAGGTGCACGACGCACTTTTAACCGAGCATGAATTTTGATGGAAAAATTCAATAATCTGCAAGCGTTGTTCGGTTGTCAGTCGATTCATGGTTAAATTATAGACCAAACTGAACACGTTTGACAGTAAATGTTACAAGAAAACAGCTAAGCTGCCAAAAACAATGTTACTAAAAAGAAAGTTGCTAAAAAATCAACATATACAAACTAGCAAAAGGTATAGAACGTAAGAACGCGTGACGCAATACACAAATTGCTCTATTACTTCATAACCCTGCGTTACCGTCTGTTACACTTGTTTCCTAATCTCGACCGAGTGTATTCGTGGTATGTGGAACGATGTCATCTATTTACAAAGAGCTAACTCGAATATCTATAAACTTATTAATCTATAAACGTTATTTCATTTATTTCACGAAATAACCACAAGTAAATATTGCTCCAAGTGTTTATTATATTATTTAATATTGTGTCCAAATGTGTGCTGGCACCTAGAAAATTGGAATGATTACATTTACTACCGGATACCGGATATTAAATTACTATCCGCTATCCGGCCGGATAGTTTCTCAAAATTACTTTAAGTAAAAAAATTATTGGTAGGTAACTAACAACAAGCTAGATACAAATTTTGGCAGCTTTTATGTAAATGTGAAAAAGTAACAAAATACACAAAACAAAAATTTAGAGCATAAATAACAATATATATATATCTGATCTGTAGGTCGTGGTTCAATCCCCGGCTGATGAATAACAAATTTAATGTCGATAAGATTTTTCTTTCGAATGATACCCACCTATCGGCAAGCAATTGGCAATTCTTCCGACAGTAAAAACTTGCCATGAAAAAGCTTCTAAAGAACTCTGTGACAAAGCTCAGAAAAAGTGATGTCACAAGTGTTCTGCCGTTCGGAACCGGCTAAAATAAGTAGGTCCCTTCTAATACTGTCCAAATTTAAGACGCACAACAATAATGGAAGAGAAGCTCGGCCAATGAGCCCTTTGGGGTTTTAAGTGCCACATATAAAATAAAAAATAACAATATATATAACATTTTTGTTTATTTCAATTCTTCTAAAATTATTGTCGGTTTCTTTTTTTGATACATTTTTGACCTAATAAATCCCGCCTTCACATCTCTCTCTAACATACAGAGAATCCCTCGCTGAGGTAAATATTGCATTCCGCAATGTAGGAATAGAGAATATTATTACCGGTAAGAAGAAAATATGTGAAAATAAATAACCGAAAGATTAAACAAAAATACATTTTGCCGTCGATAAAACAATTGTCCAACAAGTATTGTATTTTAATTTCTAAATTTTTTGCAATGCTCGTCATACTGATAATAATATTCTCTATTCCTACATTGCGGTTATCCTTAGAATATTTCAAAATAACAATAAGGATAAAAATATTGACACAACCCACATAATCGTCATCTCTTATTCTGTGGCTGTGTTTGGCTATGTACAAAAATATGATATTTACTTGTTGATGGGAAATCAGCATTTAAGTAAACATTGGACCTATTTGCGTTGGTGACGAGTACCGAATAAGGTACAACCATGAGCTGTACGAGCTGTATGCCGATATTGACATAGTAAATCGCATCAAAATCCAGCGGCTGCGCTGGCTAGGTCATGTCGAGCGAATGAAAGAACACGCTCCAGCTAAGAAGGTGTTATATTCGGAACCCGCTAGAGGACGACGCAGAAGAAGAAGACCTAACCTCCGGTGGAAAGACCAAGTACTGGAGAACCTGACGGCGCTTGGAATTTCTAACTGGCTCCAGCTAGCGAAGAACAGAGATGGCTGGGGAAGCATGTTACATTCGGCCTAAATCGATATTCGGTTGTTATGGCCACATAAGTAAGTAAGTGGTGGTATGATGTAACTTCATTGCTATTCCTTATTGATCTTTTATATTTGCATCTTGCCAAGTTTGGACTTTATGGTTTACCAGAAGTCAATTTTCCTTTATTTTGGGATATTACTTTCATATAACACCCACTAACCAAAATGGCTAAAATTGTTCGTAATACGATGCGCGTTTCTCTATAAAATTACACACATTAGTACCCTAATCCAATGCGTATTTTCTTTCCATTCGTCTTCAAGAATAATATTGTAACGAGTGTCGATGGTTATTGTGAATAGCACGAATAATGGTAGCATCAAAACGAATGTCAACAAAAAGGAATAGTCGATAACTAGAACAAGTCAACAAGAAAAAAATAGAAGAATCTCGATTGCGATAAAGGAATATTGTGGAGTGTTGCCACAGAGTGTAAATTTGGCCAGTTTTTTGACAAATGAATGAATTCAATTCCGAAATTGATAGAGCCAACATAACAAGTTAAGTAGTAGGATTGGGGAGTTCAAGCATAGAGGTGCACAGATGCAATGGCGTGTCGGTGTGTCTTGGCTATTAATTGTGTTGTGAGTGAGTGTCTAGAGTATTTTATTAGGTTATGGGTGTGTGTTGGATATTTATTTTGTCGTTGGTTTGTATCTTTGGTGTTTTAGGTTACAAGTTGTGGTTTGGTGCTCGGTTAACAATTGATGAGAAGCGTTGATCAAAGGTTGATGTCAAGGCTATAAATAATGGTGATTTGTGTCAGTAAGCTTTAACTTGAGTTGTACTTTAATGATCGGGGTAAATGAAAAATGTTTAGGATTCAAAAAGTAAAGGAGGGTGACAAGTATATGCAAGAATGGTAGGAAATATTTTAAGATTATTCAAGTTGATGTTGTAAAAGAATACTTAAAAATCTTTATGATTCGTGAATATGGGTTTAGTACATTATTGGTTACTATGACAAGAGGGTTGAGAGATCTGAAGCCATACTTGATACAAGTTTTATGGTTACTAAGCATGGAAAAATTGAAGAGATTGGCGGATAGATTACTTTAATCAGATTTTCACATTCATATAATTCACAGTTTAGACCATCCTGTACATTCGAAAATATTGACAGTATAAGGGAAGAATTCAATGAGGCTGAGAAAATTGACAATTCAATTCAAAAAATCGATGGGATGACTGTTGATGATGATTATGAGAAGTAATTTATATAATATAAATATTATCGTTGATTTGGAATCATTTGATTAAATTTATAAATAAAAACAAATTTCTAGCAGTATAGATTTCATCAATTTATGATTTTATTTGACAATGACGTTGTAAAATATTTGAAATTATTTCAATAAAGTTACAATTAATGATAATATAAACTAATGTATTTGTGTTATTATCTAATTCAATTGAGAAGGTCTTTATTCTCCTCCATTTTTATTCTATATCCGAACATTTTTTTCTCTGACCAAGAGCGGAAAGAATTTCCGCTTCACAAGAAGAGAAAAACCAACTCTTGGCATCCAACCAGTGCGAAGATTATTGGTCGAGGGTTCTCTTACAGCAATGCGTTAAGGAGATCTGCAATGCAGTGGATGGCTTAAGTCTTAAGCTAATTCCAGACAAAGACATACCCTGTCCTCCTTGGCTGCGCATATAATCCTGTGGTGCCGATGGATGACTGGCAGTTATTAAAGCGGAGAAGCCACAGAAGAACAACATGTCCTTCGTTCTTCAACTCAACGAGGAGTGTCTGCCGATACTCGAAAAAGCTGACAACAGTTTAGCTTAAGGGGGTCTTCTACCTTGTTGGTTCAAAAAATTCGATTTTTTTTTTCAATTTTCCAACCCAGAAGGTGTTAGGAATATACCCTTAAAAGGATATAACTGAAATCTTATTATTTCGAGCTTTTCCGAGCCATCGAAGACAGTTACGCGTGCTCTTATCGCAGCGCTCTTCGCGACCACTTAAAAGCTGGCCCATCGCGTTTTTCTAAAGTTATCTAACGTTCTATCGAATACCTGATGTATCTGTATCTATGTAATCTCTGTTATGCATGATAAAATTTTCGGTCCATTCAGTTTGAAAGAAAATTTAACGTCGGAAACATCCCGCTTGTTATATACATGAATATCTTTAAATGCGATTTCCCAAAAGTTGCGTTTTTGTAACTGGTTGACATGATATCTCGAAAACTAATTGATTGATTGATTGAAATTATATATCAAAATTTGTGAAAAACATGTGGCTATCGTCTGACAGATACTTTTTAGATTTTTTTTATTTAAACAATTTTTACAGATGTTTTTAACCCCGAAAACATTAAAAAAAAAAATTTTTTTTTTAAAGTTGCCTGTTCTGCGAAATTTTCAAATTTTGAAAATGCCATCTGTCAAACGATAGCCAAGGTGATAAAAAAATTAAATCATTTTGGTTTTTTTGTTTCAGACGATTTTCATGAGCTAAATCGTGTCAACCATTTGTGTATGCATTTTTTGCAAGGGACACTTCAAGGTCAAGTCACGGTCAAATCGAAGACAGTAAATTTTCAGTAAAATTAGTGTTAAATGTATTTAAATAAACAAGTTGAATGCAACAAACCGCACCTCGATTGCGTTTTTAGTTTTCCTATAACTAATATTCAAAAAACAGTGTCAAAAATGAAGCCACAAGGTAGAAGACCCCCTTAAGGAAAGCTAAACTTAAAATATTCAAATCCAACGCTAGTGACGACGACCCAGAAGAAAAGCTTAATCTAGCTGATGACGTAAATCCCGATGACGAAAGATATCCAAATTAATCTGTAGCACTCGAAATGTGCTACAGACAATCTGGATGTCTTCTTCCGTGAGAGAGAAAGACACCCATTCTTTCCATCCGTGTTGAATGTAAAGAAGTCCTAGTTGTTACACCTTGTTCCGATAACAACTTTCTATCAGTAAACAAGTATTCAGAGTATTCACCTAGAGGTCCTTTTCGGACCGCAGCTGGATACACTTCGATATTGGCTTACAGCGTGAGAAGGCTATTCCACACAAAATTCCAAAAGAACTGACTGGTGTAGCTTAAAAAGGGTAGTCACCTCAAAAATCTACTCTTACAGCTTCAACTCAATAAATACAGGCAATGATCTGGATGAGAAAATCAAGTACTTCGAAACTGCCATGAAAGGTGGTTTTATTTATAGGGCACATACCAGCAAACTGGTAGATTCTAAAACTGATATTTATCCCTAAAGCTGGAAAACGTGGTCATGAAAAGCAAAGATATAAGCGTATCTCAAGGGCAAATCCGTAGAAACGGCCTTGCATGATGTAGTTCGTACAATCGAAAGATCGATTGAGAACAAACAATATTCACTAGCTGCATTTCTAGACATAGAGGGAGCTTTTAACAATGTATACACACACTGGAAGCGCTTGACAAGATTGCGTCGGACACCAGCCTCAAGGCATGAATCGAGAACATGCTCAAAACAAGAAAAGTCATTGCTGAAATTGGCAATAGCGTAGTCACACGCACTGTCAACAGAGGCAAACCACAAGGGGGACTTCTTTCCCCATTATTATGGCTACTCATAGTCAATGACATCCTCAATTTGTTCAACAGAAAGGGAATTAAAGTAGTAGTGTATGCAGATTACATGGTGATAATAGTGTCTGCCATGTTTCCAACCATAATCAGTGAGATTATGCAAAAAGCTCTGGATTCACTAAGTAGATGAGCAACACGATGTGGCCTAAATATAAACCCAAGCAAAACAGAACTAATGCTATTCACCACTAAGACAAAAATACCAAACTTCAATCTCCCTATGCTTAACGGCGTCAGACTAACGCTACACAACAAGCTAAATATTTGGGTGTCATATTAGACCCAAAACTCAATTGGAGACTCAACATAGAACACAGGGTTAGGAAAGCTAGAATAGCTCTCTACATTTGTAAGCGAATGTTGGGTAAAAAGTGGGGACTCTAACCAAAATTGTCTTTATGGTCATACACAGCCATTATCGACCAGTCCTAACTTATGCGGCACTAGTCTGGTGGCCGGCACTGAATAAGCAGTACAACCAAACTAAATTATGAAGGATCCAAAGATTAGCATATATTCTGCTCACTGGAGATTTAAGTACTAATCCTACCGAAGCTTTAAACCTACTCACACACTTAATACCGACTGATCTTCACATTAAATCTTTTGCTACTTGTAGCGCAGTGAGACGTAGAGAAATAGAGAGCTGGACCTCAAGATCTTATGGTCACAGCAAGATACTATTTCAAGGACCCTCGCTACTAAACGCCACCACTACCTACTTAACACCTTGCCTCAATTTCAAGAAGGACTTCTTGGTACGGTTTCCAGCAAAAGCCGATTGGAGAAAGGGACAGGTCATAGGATGTTTTGATTGGGAAATCTCCACCGATGGTTCAAAGATGGACTGCGGGGTACGGGCGGGTATTTTTTCGGGGCCCATTCAAGTGATAGAGTCTAATGGTCAAAGATAGCTATCTTTGCAGACAGTCAAACTGCTATCAAAGCCCTGGATTCTGATACAATATCTTCATAACTCACAGAACTCAGCCAACGGCTCCAAGTTACTTTTGTTTGGGTTCCAGGTCATAGGAACATTGAGGGGAACGAACGAGCATATGAATTGGCTAGGGCAGGTTCTGTATTGGATATTTTACTGGCTGAAACTGTAGTTATTCCGTTCAGTAAGATAAAAAGTATCATACCTTCTCACTACTGTTCCATTGCGGAAGACAGTTGGAAGCGCCCGACAACTTGTACCGTATCAAGACAGACATGGCCAAGGTATAACATTCAAAGAACGAATCAACTGGTAAATTGTTCCCGTCCAAACATCACACGTAGTACTGCGGTTCTGACAGATCATTGGAAGGAAGGGAAACATGCAGTGAGGCTGAATTTTCCCTTCAATTCTTTCTGTCGCAACTGTCAGGATGAGAATGAGTCAGAAAGCCTCTCTCATTACTTATACGATTGTCATGCTTTGGCGAGAGCCAGAATTCGCTCTTTTGGCAAACCTTTTCTTCAAAATATTGCCGAAATCTCAGATATTGAGATATCTGTATATCATTTTGTTATTCTTAGATCTCACAAAGTGGTTGTAGCACTTTAAGAGATAGGATCCTGGAAACTATGAGATGTTTCAACCTCTCCTATATATAATACAACACATAAATAAAACAACAATATATAAACATATAACATATAAATAATACACTTAACGAGTACACGCGGTAGTAAAACGGCGCTAGTTACAAATTAGGTCTTTCATGAAGAAAGCAGCCACTTCAACAACAACAACAACAACAACAACACCTTCAGAATACAACTGATAAGAAATATATGCATTTTACAAAAACTGCGCGCGTAAAAATTCGACCAGGCAATGATTTCCTTTGCTGATAAGTGCTTCCTGTTGATAAAAAACTTTTATAGAGTGTGAGAACAAATTTAAACAAAATTAAATTACGTCGCGCGCACTGTCTGGAAGGCGAGTTAGCATAAACGAGAAGGACAGTGCGCTCATTTTTCATTTATATATATATATATATATCTCGAGGTTTTTTCTTTGTACTAAATAAAATACATAAGAAAACAATTAGTTTGTAATTTACGTGCTTTTCTCTTTCGTTTCAATATGGAATTTCTTTCGATAACGAAATTGATGAAATTTATCAAAATTTGATTTAAACATATACTTTGAGTAATGGTATTAGCCACCAACGAAAGTCTTAATAATTTAGAAAATGATAAAAAGTGTGCTAATGCGAATACAACAACAACAGCACCACCACGGCATCAATAATATGAATAACAACAACAATTAATAACGCAGAACAAATGGAAGAAAATCAGCAACAACAGCGAAAACAACAGCAAGATTTGTCTTCAATTATCAATAGCAATAGTTTGAATTTGGAAAAGATGATGGCGGAAAATGACATTAGCAGCACATCAACAACAGCAAAAACACCGGCAACAGCATCAGAGATGAAAAATCACAAAAAAATACAATCCCACATGGCCTGGTTAAGTGGCAATTCTATAATTTAAGAACGGTTAAACAAAAACAACTTGAATTTATTATAAAGCAAGAAGCAGTCGGTAATTGAAGTAGCAGAAGAAGAATCAGAATAGAAGAGAATATCAACAATCAGTACAATACATCAGAGCAACCAAGGTATGAACCCACCGGCATCTCTCCCCCATACACACACAGGAAATGATTAGGGTTTTGCTGATAAGTACTACCTGTTGATAAAACGTTTATATTATGGTGATAAGGTATTTGAAGGAATAGGAATAGTCTTATAAAAGTCATGTAAAGTTGTTTACACCTCAGTACATATCGAGCTATACATCTTTCTGCATCAATATGAAAGGATTTATTTGTAATATTTGTGAAATAAGTTCCAGCGCTCATAGAAACAGTACCAGTATATCAACTGAAAGAGAATATATTTATGAACAACCATCATATAGTTATTGATTTTGTGAAGAATCTGAAAAGCGAATTCCAATTAATTGTTGGTCATATCATTTGAGAACTAATGACCACAAAAAAAGTCAATTTTGTCAGCAATAGAAAACACTTCTACGTCCCATGGAAATATTCAGCAGATAAAGGGAATGTTTAAATCACGTATACATTTATGTGTAAAAATGGAAGAATTCCAAAACCGAGATAGTGGATGCACTCTAATAAAGATAATTGGATTGGATATAAATTTAAACCAATACAAACCACTGAGAGAACCTTTGTATATAAAACTACCACAGAAATTAACAGAAAAATATTCCTGTATCAATGTCAGGAAAATGACAAATATTGCTTTAAATGGACAATAATATCTGCATTCTCAGCTGGACAAAATAATCATAAATGCATCAGATTCAGTGTAAATTTTGAGGATACTGTAATTACTGTGAGTAAAAAAACACTAAATTTTGGTTTACTAATGTTTCCTATGCCGATCGACCAAGATTCGGTATTTGGAACAAATACCGACATTAGCATTAATGTATTTGAATGTTCCGGCAATGGCGATGCTATTGTCGCACCTAATAACAGGACCAGAGAGTAGAAAGATATCCACATAAACCTCTTATTCATTCAACAAGGAGATAATTTTCACTATGTTTGAATTAAGCATATTTGAAGGTAAGACCAAGACATATAAACTATCAAGTAACCTCAAATAGTTTATATACTAATTCTTATTTAGAGACTAGTACAATTGCAACTAACTTTGAATAACTATACTATTTCCTTATTTAACTTCTTTCTGGAGTATAGTAGAAATGATAGACAGACATCGAATAGAGTGCAACAAGGCGGTGAAAATGGTAACGATAAGTTAAAATTTAGTTCATTCAAATCTAAATTTAATGTCCCATTCGCTATTTATGCAGATTTTGAGTGCATTTTAGAAAATGTTGATGTAAATGAGTCAAATAATGTAATACCTAGTCAAGTTATAAATATTGGTACACAACTAAATGCATTCATTACGAATGCAATATTGGGCGCAACCATTTCATTTTGACGTAAAAAGTTTTTGGCATAAATTTTTCACAATCATGGAATGGGGCGACATCGAAAATCGTATTGTTGTAGTTGGCCTACTAAAATGCAATATGGGAAAAGGCGATATTTTTCGGACATTGCGACCGCTTGGAATCACTCGCAATTTTGTATATCGTGCTGTGAAGTTGTTCGAGATACTGGTGGAGTACGACACCGTCAAAGATCCGGCCGTCTGCGCATTGTGAGAAATCCGAAAGCGATCGAAGATCAAATTCTGTTTACTGACGAGACATCTTGACCGTAGACGAATCGTTCAATAAACAAAATGATCGTGTGTATGCTCTGTCATCCAGAGAAGCATCCAAACTCGTCCTGAGGATCCAAAGAAGACTCTGCTCCAGCTTACTAGGCAAAAACGACTCAACTGTGGGTAAAAAAAACATTCAGGACTTCATATCAAAGGATGATTTGCCAGCTGGTAGTCCAGACCTCAATCCATTTGATTACAAGTTGTGGTCCGTTTAGTGGGCATGGCTTGCTCTACTCGACGCCCAAATATTGAGTCGTTGAAGCGAGCCTTGTCCTTGACATGCATGAAGTGCGTCTCGCGATTGATGAGTGGCCAAATCGTCTCAAGTCGTGCTGGAAGGCAAATGGAAGTCATTTCGATAAGTTGTTCTAAGATTTGTAGCCATTGAAAAACCCAATAAAAAGAAAAAAAATAGTTTCATTCGTTTTCATTTGGCGTCGATTTTTCTGTGTATCAATACTTATAACTTGACTAGATACCTACTCAAATTCATAGACCGATAGCATTTTCGTATTACATCAAGTGTAGTTTCGATCGAAGCCTGGATAAATTTGTTATTTACTCGGGCGAAGACTGTGCAAAAATATTTATAAGCAATTTAGTAAATGATGCCACAAATATTTATTAAAATTATTTAAGTATAGTTATATTTACATTATATTTCAGAAAAACTTTTATATGACGATGAAAACGCAAAAGAGGTACTAAGAAATTTAGAATTGAAAGGAACAATGGAGATGTATATAAACAATGATTTTACAAAAAAAAAAAATACTTCGATACAAAAAAAGTAAAGGTTCACAAATGCAATATAAAATTAATTGATCTACGAACAGAAGAAACAGCCTTTGAAGACCTAGAAAAAGAACATCTAAAATTGAATCATAGAGGAATAGACGAAAATAATAACGAACTAAAGAACAAATATTATTTCCAAAATTTGAAGAAATTGATAAGTAAATATATTACCAATTTCCAAACATGCCAACTTAGAAAACATGTTCGACACGAACACAAAATCAAATTTAAAACACAATAACAGACAGAAATAGCATTACATATAATGGATAACGAATTTGATAATAAATTGTTTATGCGGATGTGGAAGGAGTGTGGTGTGGATTGATATATTTTGTAAGCCTAAAAGACGAGGTAAAGACGCATATACAAGGTGCGACAGTTATGTATAAGAACCTCTAGAAAACACAATTAAAACACGATATCCGCTAATTTTTCGGTATATTTATTCGAAATATTCTCCTCTTGATTCAATACACTTGTTACATCGATTTAATAGTGATTCAAACGCGTGTTCCAGCTAATTTTTCGGAATTGCCTCCAGTGCCCTCGTCGAAGCCCGTTATATGGTCTGAATGTCATCAAAAAGCATCCTTTCAACTTCAATTTCAGTTTTGGGAAAAAAAAGAACGGTGCCAAATCAGGTGAATACGGTGGGTGATTCAACACACAGACCTGATTCCGAACCAAAAATTGACGAACAATGAGTGTTGTGTGACTCGGTGCATTATCGAGCAACAGAGACCAAGTTTTTGGATCGCGGTATTCTGGTCGAACACGACGGATTCTGAACATCAAACGGTTCAAAACTTCGAGGTATCATGCGGAAGTAACTGTTTGACCAGTTGAAACAAATTCTTTGTGGAAAATTCCCTTGCTATTGAAGAATGTGATGAGCATTGTTTTGATTTTTGATGGAACTTTTCGTGTGTTTTTGGCTTGTGGTGAGTTTTTTGATTTCCATTCCGCACTTTGACGCTTGGTTTCTGGATCGTATTGGAAACTCCATGTTTCATCACCCGTAACAATTGTTGTCAGGAAGTTTAGATCATTTTCTGCAGCTGCAACCATGTCTCCAGAATGACTGACTCTCATTAATTTTTGGTCCTCGGTCAATGTGTGTGGAACAAGACTCGCGCAGACCTTTGTTTTGCCAAAATCCTCTCGAAGAATGAGTCGGATAGTTTCTCTGTTCATGTTTAAGGCCTCTTCCATCATTTTTACTGAAGCATTGCGGTTTTCTGTAATAAAATCACGAACTTTCTGGATGGCTTCCGACGTCCGCACTGAAATTGGCCTTCCTTCTTTTATTTCATCTTCCAGCGACTCTCTGCCATCCACAAACCGTTTATGCCATATAAAAACACTTGATCTTGATAAACAAGCATCGCCATACGCTTGCTGTATCATTCCGAATGTTTCTGATGCACTTTTACCAATTTTTGTGTGGAATTTAATGACCGCTCTTTGCTCCATGTTAAAATTTCAACATCAAACGAACACGTGTTTTGAAAAATGAATGTCAATAAACATTAAATGTCAACCAAATGCCATGAAATTTTGACAGTTAGTAGAGGAAGGTTGAAGCTTCAAAACGCTCACACGTATATGGCGCGCTTGGTTGCTGAGATATGGTTCGAGTCTTAATACATAATTGTCGTACCTTGTACGTCTTTACCTCGATAGTGTTGGTTGTGTAGGTAATAATGTTAAACCTGATGAAAATGGGGTTGTAATTGTTGCTGTTGTGGCTGAAATGAATTATTGCTGCTGTATTGATAACTGTGGCTTCTTAACACTCAATTGTATAGCCGTAATATGATCTTGCTCATCAATACCCAATCGTAGTTAAACGTCTGTTTACTTGACCAACCTTATACAAATACACCCAAAATATAGGTACATATTTACAAACGATACCAGACGATATTCAATATATAAGGCGTAGCGCAGACCTCCAACGTTTAAGAGCGTGAGTTGTATACATAGCGTTTTAATTTTTTGAATACGTATACAACGCTCACAACAAATTTAAATGCACTAGTCTGACGATTGCGCTTGGTCGAGGAACAATGATAAGTGGAAAATCTGATTTTCCTTCTTTCAGCGGTTTCACAAGAATCTAAATATACAGAATGCAAAAATAAAATTGCCTTGCCACTATACGATATTCCATGCCTTTTTTTTCTATAAATTGTCAGTATGTATTTTCTCGCTATACTTCACTCACAATTCGATTCGATGATTTGAAGAAGAAGTAAATGAAGGAACAACGAGTCCAAATGCAATAAGGAACCGATTTATGTAGCGTGGTTCTTCATTAAAAGAACACAATCAATTTAGATCGTCAACAAATTAATTAGATATAGTTTTCAACATTTGTACTATACTCGTATGATTTTTAATGATGTAAATTTGCAAAATGATACTCTATCGTTAATTGGTTTTCTCGTATTTTCTGACTCGAATTGTAATGCTATTTATTTAAATATACACCTTTTGTTGCAGATTATTGTGTGAGCTGCTCAATGCAAATTCGCTATAAGATATCTTTAAATGCGTGCTTGTCTTGTAAGAATAAATATAAAACCACACTCACGCACCACTCCATATGCCAAACCAAAAATAAAATTTTTTCCCCTAAATTTATAGCGCAGAATACACTGACACGACGCACATAATTCGGTATGATTTACGCTTTCTAGATTTTTTCTGTACTTGGTGGTATGATGTAACTTCATTGCTGTTCCTTATTGATCTTTTAGCTTCTCGTGTTGGCAAGTTTGGACTTTATGGTTTACCAGAAATTGATTTTCCTTTTCTTTTGGAATATTATTTTCATTTAACACGCACCAACCAAAATGGCTAAAATTGTTCGTAATATGATGCGCTTTTCACTCTTAACTTTTCACACATTAGTATCCACAGTAGTTTAAACCTTTGAAGAATGGGATTGATATTTTTCAATTCCCACTCTTTACTGAATTGGAAAGTGTGATAATTTCAAGCTTTTGAGAATGATGAATGGTTCGTCTGACATTCTTTAATGAATTCGAAGCAAAAGAGTGCAGCCTCGTTGATGCAGCTTTTAAATGAATTAAGGGTGAGTGAATTCCGTAATGATTCAATTCTTTTACAGCTCTGCAAGATAAGTAGTTAGGATTGGGGAGTTCAAGCGCAGAGGTGCAATGGCGTCATCGGTGTGTGTCTTGGCTATTAATTATGTTTCAGGTGTGTGTCTAGGAAATATTATTAGATTATTGGTGTGTGTGTTGGACATTAATTGTGTAGTTGGTGTCTTTGGTGTTTTAGGTTATGGGTGTATATCTTGGGTGGTAGCTTACATGTTGTGGTTTGGTTCTCGGGTAAAAATTGATGAGAAGCATTGATAAGAGGTTGATGTCGAGGGAATAAATAATGGTGAGTTGCATCAGTAATCTTTAATTTGAGTTGTAATTTAACGATCGGGGTAAATAAAAAATGTTTTGGGTTCAAAAAGTAAAAGAGGGTGACGAGTATTGTACAGGGTGATTTTTTAAGAGCCTTTGGATTTGATTAGAAAAAAACACATAATTTAGAGAAATGTGTGAAATATTTATTTGACTCCATAGAACGATCTATATAATTCAATGTTTAAAGATGTTTTCCTGTAAATGTTGACCGCCGCTGCCCATCAAATGGTTCATACGCTGGGTCCAATTTTGGCATACTCTCTCCAACATATCGGCCGGTATCTCACGAATATATTCTTCAATATTCGCTTTCAGTGCGTCAACCGTGGCGGTCATGTCACTATAGACATGAGCCCTAACATGAAAAAAAAAAAATTTGTGGCACTTAAAGCCCCAAAGGGCTCATTGGCCGAGCTTCTCTTCCATTACTGTTGTGCGTCTTAAATTTTTGGACAATATTAGAAGGGACCTACTTATTTTAGCCGGTTCCGAACGGCAGAACACTTGTGACATCACTTTTTCTGAGCTTTGTCACAGATTTCTTTAAGAAGCTTTTTCATGGCAAGTTGTTACTGTCGGAAGAATTGCCAATTGCTTGCCGACAGGTGGGTACCGTTCGAAAGAAACGTTTGGTGTGGCCCATATCCACACCAAACAGTGTATTTTTCGAGATGCATTGGCAGTTCTTGCAATGCTTCTGGCTTCTCTTCACACCAAATACGGCCATTTTGATTTTTCATGTATCCATTCAACCAGAAATGAGCTTCGTCGCTGAACACAATTTTCCGATAAAAAAGTGGATCTTCATCCAACTTTGCTAGCGGCCATTCACCAAAATTTAGCCATTGTGGTAGGTCGTGTGGCTTCAATTCTTGCACCAGCTGTATTTTAAAAGGTTTTACACCCAAATCCTTTCGCAAAATTTTCTACGTAGTGGAGTAAGAGAGGCCTATTGTCCAATAATGTAAATTTGGTGCGAAATTTAGTCATAGGATTCCGAATAGTCGCCTCAGATGGTCGCCCAAACTGACCATCAAATGGGAGAGGTGCATGACGCACTTTTAACCGAGCATGAATTTTGATGGAAAAATTCAATAATCTGCAAGCGTTGTTCGGTTGTCAGTCGATTCATGGTTAAATTATAGACCAAACTGAACACGTTTGACAGTAAATGTTACAAGAAAACAGCTAAGCTGCCAAAAACAATGTTACTAAAAAGAAAGTTGCTAAAAAATCAACATATACAAACTAGCAAAAGGTATAGAACGTAAGAACGCGTGACGCAATACACAAATTGCTCTATTACTTCATAACCCTGCGTTACCGTCTGTTACACTTGTTTCCTAATCTCGACCGAGTGTATTCGTGGTATGTGGAACGATGTCATCTATTTACAAAGAGCTAACTCGAATATCTATAAACTTATTAATCTATAAACGTTATTTCATTTATTTCACGAAATAACCACAAGTAAATATTGCTCCAAGTGTTTATTATATTATTTAATATTGTGTCCAAATGTGTGCTGGCACCTCGAAAATTGGAATGATTATCCGGCAACGATGCGGCCTACATTTACTACCGGATACCGGATATTAAATTACTATCCGCTATCCGGCCGGATAGTTTCTCAAAATTACTTTAAGTAAAAAAATTATTGGTAGGTAACTAACAACAAGCTAGATACTAATTTTGGCAGCTTTTATGTAAAGGTGAAAAAGTAACAAAATACACAAAACAAAAATTTAGAGCATAAATAACAATATATATATATCTGATCTGTAGGTCGTGGTTCAATCCCCGGCTGATGAATAACAAATTTAATGTCGATAAGATTTTTCTTTCGAATGATACCCACCTATCGGCAAGCAATTGGCAATTCTTCCGACAGTAACAACTTGCCATGAAAAAGCTTCTAAAGAACTCTGTGACAAAGCTCAGAAAAAGTGATGTCACAAGTGTTCTGCCGTTCGGAACCGGCTAAAATAAGTAGGTCCCTTCTAATACTGTCCAAATTTAAGACGCACAACAATAATGGAAGAGAAGCTCGGCCAATGAGCCCTTTGGGGTTTTAAGTGCCACATATAAAATAAAAAATAACAATATATATAACATTTTTGTTTATTTCAATTCTTCTAAAATTATTGTCGGTTTCTTTTTTTGATACATTTTTGACCTAATAAATCCCGCCTTCACATCTCTCTCTAACATACAGAGAATCTCTCGCTGAGGTAAATATTGCATTCCGCAATGTAGGAATAGAGAATATTATTACCGGTAGGAAGAAAATATGTGAAAATAAATAACCGAAAGATTAAACAAAAATACATTTTGCCGTCTATAAAACAATTGTCCAACAAGTATTGTATTTTAATTTCTAAATTTTTTGCAATGCTCGTCATACTGATAATAATATTCTCTATTCCTACATTGCGGTTATCCTTAGAATATTTCAAAATAACAATAAGGATAAAAATATTGACACAACCCACATAATCGTCATCTCTTATTCTGTGGCTGTGTTTGGCTATGTACAAAAATATGATATTTACTTGTTGATGGGAAATCAGCATTTAAGTAAACATTGGACCTATTTGCGTTGGTGACGAGTACCGAATAAGGTACAACCATGAGCTGTACGAGCTGTATGCCGATATTGACATAGTAAAGCGCATCAAAATCCAGCGGCTGCGCTGGCTAGGTCATGTCGAGCGAATGGTAGAACACGCTCCAGCTAAGAAGGTGTTATATTCGGAACCCGCTGGAGGACGACGCAGAAGAGGAAGACCAAACCTCCGGTGGAAAGACCAAGTACTGGAGAACCTGACGGCGCTTGGAATTTCTAACTGGCGCCAGCTAGCGAAGAACAGAGATGGCTGGCGAAGCATGTTATTTTCGGCCTAAATCGATATTCGGTTGTTATGGCCACATAAGTAAGTAAGTGGTGGTATGATGTAACTTCATTGCTATTCCTTATTGATCTTTTATATTTGAATCTTGCCAAGTTTGGACTTTATGGTTTACCAGAAGTCAATTTTCCTTTATTTTGGGATATTACTTTCATATAACACCCACCAACCAAAATGGCTAAAATTGTTCGTAATACGATGCGCGTTTCTCTATAAAATTACACACATTAGTACCCTAATCCAATGCGTATTTTCTTTCCATTCGTCTTCAAGAATAATATTGTAACGAGTGTCGATGGTTATTGTGAATAGCACGAATAATGGTAGCATCAAAACGAATGTCAACAAAAAGGAATAGTCGATAACTAGAACAAGTCAACAAGAAAAAAATAGAAGAATCTCGATTGCGATAAAGGAATATTGTGGAGTATTGCCACAGAGTGTAAATATGGCCAGTTTTTTGACAAATGAATGATTTCAATTCCGAAATTGATAGAGCCAACATAACAAGTTAAGTAGTAGGATTGGGGAGTTCAAGCATAGAGGTGCACAGATGCAATGGCGTGTCGGTGTGTCTTGGCTATTAATTGTGTTGTGAGTGAGTGTCTAGAGTATTTTATTAGGTTATGGGTGTGTGTTGGATATTTATTTTGTCGTTGGTTTGTATCTTTGGTGTTTTAGGTTACAAGTTGTGGTTTGGTGCTCGGTTAACAATTGATGAGAAGCGTTGATCAAAGGTTGATGTCAAGGCTATAAATAATGGTGATTTGTGTCAGTAAGCTTTAACTTGAGTTGTACTTTAATGATCGGGGTAAATGAAAAATGTTTAGGATTCAAAAAGTAAAGGAGGGTGACAAGTATATGCAAGAATGGTAGGAAATATTTTAAGATTATTCAAGTTGATGTTGTAAAAGAATACTTAAAAATCTTTATGATTCGTGATTCGTAACCAATAATGTACTAAACCCATATAGTACATTATTGGTTACTATGACAAGAGGGTTGAGAGATCTGAAGCCATACTTGATACAAGTTTTATGGTTACTAGAGCATGGAAAAATTGAAGAGATTGGCGGATAGATTACTTTAATCAGATTTTCACATTCATATAATTCACAGTTTAGACCATCCTGTACATTCGAAAATATTGACAGTATAAGGGAAGAATTCAATGAGGCTGAGAAAATTGACAATTCAATTCAAAAAATCGATGGGATGACTGTTGATGATGATTATGAGAAGTAATTTATATAATATAAATATTATCGTTGATTTGGAATCATTTGATTAAATTTATAAATAAAAACAAATTTCTAGCAGTATAGATTTCATCAATTTATGATTTTATTTGATAATGACGTTGTAAAATATTTGAAATTATTTCAATAAAGTTACAATTAATGATAATATAAACTAATGTATTTGTGTTATTATCTAATTCAATTGAGAAGGTCTTTATTCTCCTCCATTTTTATTCTATATCCGAACATTTTTTTCTCTGACCAAGAGCGGAAAGAATTTCCGCTTCACAAGAAGAGAAAAACCAACTCCTGGCATCCAGCCAGTGCGAAGATTATTGGTCGAGGGTTCTCTTACAGCAATGCGTTAAGGAGATCTGCAATGCAGTGGATGGCTTAAGACTTAAGCTAATTCCAGACAAAGACATACCCTGTCCTCCTCGGCTGCGCATTTCGTTGCCGGTGATAGAGTTCAACAGTGCGGAGATGCTGAAATTTCTCAAATCATATAATCCTGTGGTGCCGATGGATGACTGGCAGTTATTAAAGCGGAGAAGCCACAGAAGAACAACATGTCCTTCGTTCTTCAACTCAACGAGGAGTGTCTGCCGATACTCGAAAAAGCTGACAACAGTTTAGCTTAAGGGGGTCTTCTACCTTGTTGGTTCGAAAAATTCGATTTTTTTTTTCAATTTTCCAACCCAGAAGGTGTTAGGAATATACCCTTAAAAGCATATAACTGAAATCTTATTATTTCGAGTTTTTCCGAGCCGTCGAAGACAGTTACGCGTGCTCTTATCGCAGCGCTCTTCGCGACCACTTAAAAGCTGGCCCATCGCGTTTTTCTAAAGTTATCTAACGTTCTATCGAATACCTGATGTATCTGTATCTATGTAATCTCTGTTATGCATGATAAAATTTTCGGTCCATTCAGTTTGAAAGAAAATTTAACGTCGGAAACATCCCGCTTGTTATATACATGAATATCTTTAAATGCGATTTCCCAAAAGTTGCGTTTTTGTAACTGGTTGACATGATATCTCGAAAACTAATTGATTGATTGATTGAAATTATATATCAAAATTTGTGAAAAACATGTGGCTATCGTCTGACAGATACTTTTTAGATTTTTTTTATTTAAACAATTTTTACAGATGTTTTTAACTCCGAAAACATTAAAAAAAAAAATTTTTTTTTTAAAGTTGCCTGTTCTGCGAAATTTTCAAATTTTGAAAATGCCATCTGTCAAACGATAGCCAAGGTGATAAAAAAATTAAATCATTTTGGTTTTTTTGTTTCAGACGATTTTCATGAGCTAAATCGTGTCAACCATTTGTGTATGCATTTTTTGCAAGGGACACTTCAAGGTCAAGTCACGGTCAAATCGAAGACAGTAAATTTTCAGTAAAATTAGTGTTAAATGTATTTAAATAAACAAGTTGAATGCAACAAACCGCACCTCGATTGCGTTTTTAGTTTTCCTATAACTAATATTCAAAAAACAGTGTCAAAAATGAAGCCACAAGGTAGAAGACCCCCTTAAGGAAAGCTAAACTTAAAATATTCAAATCCAACGCTAGTGACGACGACCCAGAAGAAAAGCTTAATCTAGCTGATGACGTAAATCCCGATGACGAAAGATATCCAAATTAATCTGTAGCACTCGAAATGTGCTACAGACAATCTGGATGTCTTCTTCCGTGAGAGAGAAAGACACCCATTCTTTCCATCCGTGTTGAATGTAAAGAAGTCCTAGTTGTTACACCTTGTTCCGATAACAACTTTCTATCAGTAAACAAGTATTCAGAGTATTCACCTAGAGGTCCTTTTCGGACCGCAGCTGGATACACTTCGATATTGGCTTACAGCGTGAGAAGGCTATTCCACACAAAATTCCAAAAGAACTGACTGGTGTAGCTTAAAAAGGGTAGTCACCTCAAAAATCTACTCTTACAGCTTCAACTCAATAAATACAGGCAATGATCTGGATGAGAAAATCAAGTACTTCGAAACTGCCATGAAAGGTGGTTTTATTTATAGGGCACATACCAGCAAACTGGTAGAGGCTAAAACTGATATTTATCCCTAAAGCTGGAAAACGTGGTCATGAAAAGCAAAGATATAAGCGTATCTCAAGGGCAAATCCGTAGAAACGGCCTTGCATGATGTAGTTCGTACAATCGAAAGATCGATTGAGAACAAACAATATTCACTAGCTGCATTTCTAGACATAGAGGGAGCTTTTAACAATGTATACACACACTGGAAGCGCTTGACAAGATTGCGTCGGACACCAGCCTCAAGGCATGAATCGAGAACATGCTCAAAACAAGAAAAGTCATTGCTGAAATTGGCAATAGCGTAGTCACACGCACTGTCAACAGAGGCAAACCACAAGGGGGACTTCTTTCCCCATTATTATGGCTACTCATAGTCAATGACATCCTCAATTTGTTCAACAGAAAGGGAATTAAAGTAGTAGTGTATGCAGATTACATGGTGATAATAGTGTCTGCCATGTTTCCAACCATAATCAGTGAGATTATGCAAAAAGCTCTGGATTCACTAAGTAGATGAGCAACACGATGTGGCCTAAATATAAACCCAAGCAAAACAGAACTAATGCTATTCACCACTAAGACAAAAATACCAAACTTCAATCTCCCTATGCTTAACGGCGTCAGACTAACGCTACACAACAAGCTAAATATTTGGGTGTCATATTAGACCCAAAACTCAATTGGAGACTCAACATAGAACACAGGGTTAGGAAAGCTAGAATAGCTCTCTACATTTGTAAGCGAATGTTGGGTAAAAAGTGGGGACTCTAACCAAAATTGTCTTTATGGTCATACACAGCCATTATACGACCAGTCCTAACTTATGCGGCACTAGTCTGGTGGCCGGCACTGAATAAGCAGTACAACCAAACTAAATTATGAAGGATCCAAAGATTAGCATATATTCTGCTCACTGGAGATTTAAGTACTAATCCTACCGAAGCTTTAAACCTACTCACACACTTAATACCGACTGACCTTCACATTAAATCTTTTGCTACTTGTAGCGCAGTGAGACGTAGAGAAATAGAGAGCTGGACCTCAAGATCTTATGGTCACAGCAAGATACTATTTCAAGGACCCTCGCTACTAAACGCCACCACTACCTACTTAACACCTTCCCTCAATTTCAAGAAGGACTTCTTGGTACGGTTTCCAGCAAAAGCCGATTGGAGAAAGGGACAGGTCATAGGATGTTTTGATTGGGAAATCTCCACCGATGGTTCAAAGATGGACTGCGGGGTACGGGCGGGTATTTTTTCGGGGCCCATTCAAGTGATAGAGTCTAATGGTCAAAGATAGCTATCTTTGCAGACAGTCAAACTGCTATCAAAGCCCTGGATTCTGATACAATATCTTCATAACTCACAGAACTCAGCCAACGGCTCCAAGTTACTTTTGTTTGGGTTCCAGGTCATAGGAACATTGAGGGGAACGAACGAGCATATGAATTGGCTAGGGCAGGTTCTGTATTGGATATTTTACTGGCTGAAACTGTAGTTATTCCGTTCAGTAAGATAAAAAGTATCATACCTTCTCACTACTGTTCCATTGCGGAAGACAGTTGGAAGCGCCCGACAACTTGTACCGTATCAAGACAGACATGGCCAAGGTATAACATTCAAAGAACGAATCAACTGGTAAATTGTTCCCGTCCAAACATCACACGTAGTACTGCGGTTCTGACAGATCATTGGAAGGAAGGGAAACATGCAGTGAGGCTGAATTTTCCCTTCAATTCTTTCTGTCGCAACTGTCAGGATGAGAATGAGTCAGAAAGCCTCTCTCATTACTTATACGATTGTCATGCTTTGGCGAGAGCCAGAATTCGCTCTTTTGGCAAACCTTTTCTTCAAAATATTGCCGAAATCTCAGATATTGAGATATCTGTATATCATTTTGTTATTCTTAGATCTCACAAAGTGGTTGTAGCACTTTAAGAGATAGGATCCTGGAAACTATGAGATGTTTCAACCTCTCCTATATATAATACAACACATAAATAAAACAAATATATATAAACATATAACATATAAATAATACACTTAACGAGTACACGCGGTAGTAAAACGGCGCTAGTTACAAATTAGGTCTTTCATGAAGAAAGCAGCCACTTCAACAACAACAACAACAACAACAACACCTTCAGAATACAACTGATAAGAAATATATGCATTTTACAAAAACTGCGCGCGTAAAAATTCGACCAGGCAATGATTTCCTTTGCTGATAAGTGCTTCCTGTTGATAAAAAACTTTTATAGAGTGTGAGAACAAATTTAAACAAAATTAAATTACGTCGCGCGCACTGTCTGGAAGGCGAGTTAGCATAAACGAGAAGGACAGTGCGCTCATTTTTCATTTATATATATATATATATCTCGAGGTTTTTTCTTTGTACTAAATAAAATACATAAGAAAACAATTAGTTTGTAATTTACGTGCTTTTCTCTTTCGTTTCAATATGGAATTTCTTTCGATAACGAAATTGATGAAATTTATCAAAATTTGATTTAAACATATACTTTGAGTAATGGTATTAGCCACCAACGAAAGTCTTAATAATTTAGAAAATGATAAAAAGTGTGCTAATGCGAATACAACAACAACAGCACCACCACGGCATCAATAATATGAATAACAACAACAATTAATAACGCAGAACAAATGGAAGAAAATCAGCAACAACAGCGAAAACAACAGCAAGATTTGTCTTCAATTATCAATAGCAATAGTTTGAATTTGGAAAAGATGATGGCGGAAAATGACATTAGCAGCACATCAACAACAGCAAAAACACCGGCAACAGCATCAGAGATGAAAAATCACAAAAAAATACAATCCCACATGGCCTGGTTAAGTGGCAATTCTATAATTTAAGAACGGTTAAACAAAAACAACTTGAATTTATTATAAAGCAAGAAGCAGTCGGTAATTGAAGTAGCAGAAGAAGAATCAGAATAGAAGAGAATATCAACAATCAGTACAATACATCAGAGCAACCAAGGTATGAACCCACCGGCATCTCTCCCCCATACACACACAGGAAATGATTAGGGTTTTGCTGATAAGTACTACCTGTTGATAAAACGTTTATATTATGGTGATAAGGTATTTGAAGGAATAGGAATAGTCTTATAAAAGTCATGTAAAGTTGTTTACACCTCAGTACATATCGAGCTATACATCTTTCTGCATCAATATGAAAGGATTTATTTGTAATATTTGTGAAATAAGTTCCAGCGCTCATAGAAACAGTACCAGTATATCAACTGAAAGAGAATATATTTATGAACAACCATCATATAGTTATTGATTTTGTGAAGAATCTGAAAAGCGAATTCCAATTAATTGTTGGTCATATCATTTGAGAACTAATGACCACAAAAAAAGTCAATTTTGTCAGCAATAGAAAACACTTCTACGTCCCATGGAAATATTCAGCAGATAAAGGGAATGTTTAAATCACGTATACATTTATGTGTAAAAATGGAAGAATTCCAAAACCGAGATAGTGGATGCACTCTAATAAAGATAATTGGATTGGATATAAATTTAAACCAATACAAACCACTGAGAGAACCTTTGTATATAAAACTACCACAGAAATTAACAGAAAAATATTCCTGTATCAATGTCAGGAAAATGACAAATATTGCTTTAAATGGACAATAATATCTGCATTCTCAGCTGGACAAAATAATCATAAATGCATCAGATTCAGTGTAAATTTTGAGGATACTGTAATTACTGTGAGTAAAAAAACACTAAATTTTGGTTTACTAATGTTTCCTATGCCGATCGACCAAGATTCGGTATTTGGAACAAATACCGACATTAGCATTAATGTATTTGAATGTTCCGGCAATGGCGATGCTATTGTCGCACCTAATAACAGGACCAGAGAGTAGAAAGATATCCACATAAACCTCTTATTCATTCAACAAGGAGATAATTTTCACTATGTTTGAATTAAGCATATTTGAAGGTAAGACCAAGACATATAAACTATCAAGTAACCTCAAATAGTTTATATACTAATTCTTATTTAGAGACTAGTACAATTGCAACTAACTTTGAATAACTATACTATTTCCTTATTTAACTTCTTTCTGGAGTATAGTAGAAATGATAGACAGACATCGAATAGAGTGCAACAAGGCGGTGAAAATGGTAACGATAAGTTAAAATTTAGTTCATTCAAATCTAAATTTAATGTCCCATTCGCTATTTATGCAGATTTTGAGTGCATTTTAGAAAATGTTGATGTAAATGAGTCAAATAATGTAATACCTAGTCAAGTTATAAATATTGGTACACAACTAAATGCATTCATTACGAATGCAATATTGGGCGCAACCATTTCATTTTGACGTAAAAAGTTTTTGGCATAAATTTTTCACAATCATGGAATGGGGCGACATCGAAAATCGTATTGTTGTAGTTGGCCTACTAAAATGCAATATGGGAAAAGGCGATATTTTTCGGACGTTGCGACCGCTTGGAATCACTCGCAATTTTGTATATCGTGCTGTGAAGTTGTTCGAGATACTGGTGGAGTACGACACCGTCAAAGATCCGGCCGTCTGCGCATTGTGAGAAATCCGAAAGCGATCGAAGATCAAATTCTGTTTACTGACGAGACATCTTGACCGTAGACGAATCGTTCAATAAACAAAATGATCGTGTGTATGCTCTGTCATCCAGAGAAGCATCCAAACTCGTCCTGAGGATCCAAAGAAGACTCTGCTCCAGCTTACTAGGCAAAAACGACTCAACTGTGGGTAAAAAAAACATTCAGGACTTCATATCAAAGGATGATTTGCCAGCTGGTAGTCCAGACCTCAATCCATTTGATTACAAGTTGTGGTCCGTTTAGTGGGCGTGGCTTGCTCTACTCGACGCCCAAATATTGAGTCGTTGAAGCGAGCCTTGTCCTTGACATGCATGAAGTGCGTCTCGCTATTGATGAGTGGCCAAATCGTCTCAAGTCGTGCTGGAAGGCAAATGGAAGTCATTTCGATAAGTTGTTCTAAGATTTGTAGCCATTGAAAAACCCAATAAAAAGAAAAAAAATAGTTTCATTCGTTTTCATTTGGCGTCGATTTTTCTGTGTATCAATACTTATAACTTGACTAGATACCTACTCAAATTCATAGACCGATACCATTTTCGTATTACATCAAGTGTAGTTTCGATCGAAGCCTGGATAAATTTGTTATTTACTCGGGCGAAGACTGTGCAAAAATATTTATAAGCAATTTAGTAAATGATGCCACAAATATTTATTAAAATTATTTAAGTATAGTTATATTTACATTATATTTCAGAAAAACTTTTATATGACGATGAAAACGCAAAAGAGGTACTAAGAAATTTAGAATTGAAAGGAACAATGGAGATGTATATAAACAATGATTTTACAAAAAAAAAAAATACTTCGATACAAAAAAAGTAAAGGTTCACAAATGCAATATAAAATTAATTGATCTACGAACAGAAGAAACAGCCTTTGAAGACCTAGAAAAAGAACATCTAAAATTGAATCATAGAGGAATAGACGAAAATAATAACGAACTAAAGAACAAATATTATTTCCAAAATTTGAAGAAATTGATAAGTAAATATATTACTAATTTCCAAACATGCCAACTTAGAAAACATGTTCGACACGAACACAAAATCAAATTTAAAACACAATAACAGACAGAAATAGCATTACATATAATGGATAACGAATTTGATAATAAATTGTTTATGCGGATGTGGAAGGAGTGTGGTGTGGATTGATATATTTTGTAAGCCTAAAAGACGAGGTAAAGACGTATATACAAGGTGCGACAGTTATGTATAAGGACTGCCTCTAGAAAACACAATTAAAACACGATATCCGCTAATTTTTCGGTATATTTATTCGAAATATTCTCCTCTTGATTCAATACACTTGTTACATCGATTTAATAGTGATTCAAACGCGTGTTCCAGCTAATTTTTCGGAATTGCCTCCAGTGCCCTCGTTGAAGCCCGTTATATGGTCTGAATGTCATCAAAAAGCATCCTTTCAACTTCAATTTCAGTTTTGGGAAAAAAAAGAACGGTGCCAAATCAGGTGAATACGGTGGGTGATTCAACACACAGACCTGATTCCGAACCAAAAATTGACGAACAATGAGTGTTGTGTGACTCGGTGCATTATCGAGCAACAGAGACCAAGTTTTTGGATCGCGGTATTCTGGTCGAACACGACGGATTCTGAACATCAAACGGTTCAAAACTTCGAGGTATCATGCGGAAGTAACTGTTTGACCAGTTGAAACAAATTCTTTGTGGAAAATTCCCTTGCTATTGAAGAATGTGATGAGCATTGTTTTGATTTTTGATGGAACTTTTCGTGTTTTTTTGGCTTGTGGTGAGTTTTTTGATTTCCATTCCGCACTTTGACGCTTGGTTTCTGGATCGTATTGGAAACTCCATGTTTCATCACCCGTAACAATTGTTGTCAGGAAGTTTAGATCATTTTCTGCAGCTGCAACCATGTCTCCAGAATGACTGACTCTCATTAATTTTTGGTCCTCGGTCAATGTGTGTGGAACAAGACTCGCGCAGACCTTTGTTTTGCCAAAATCCTCTCGAAGAATGAGTCGGATAGTTTCTCTGTTCATGTTTAAGGCCTCTTCCATCATTTTTACTGAAGCATTGCGGTTTTCTGTAATAAAATCACGAACTTTCTGGATGGCTTCCGACGTCCGCACTGAAATTGGCCTTCCTTCTTTTATTTCATCTTCCAGCGACTCTCTGCCATCCACAAACCGTTTATGCCATATAAAAACACTTGATCTTGATAAACAAGCATCGCCATACGCTTGCTGTATCATTCCGAATGTTTCTGATGCACTTTTACCAATTTTTGTGTGGAATTTAATGACCGCTCTTTGCTCCATGTTAAAATTTCAACATCAAACGAACACGTGTTTTGAAAAATGAATGTCAATAAACATTAAATGTCAACCAAATGCCATGAAATTTTGACAGTTAGTAGAGGAAGGTTGAAGCTTCAAAACGCTCACACGTATATGGCGCGCTTGGTTGCTGAGATATGGTTCGAGTCTTAATACATAATTGTCGTACCTTGTACGTCTTTACCTCGATAGTGTTGGTTGTGTAGGTAATAATGTTAAACCTGATGAAAATGGGGTTGTAATTGTTGCTGTTGTGGCTGAAATGAATTATTGCTGCTGTATTGATAACTGTGGCTTCTTAACACTCAATTGTATAGCCGTAATATGATCTTGCTCATCAATACCCAATCGTAGTTAAACGTCTGTTTACTTGACCAACCTTATACAAATACACCCAAAATATAGGTACATATTTACAAACGATACCAGACGATATTCAATATATAAGGCGTAGCGCAGACCTCCAACGTTTAAGAGCGTGAGTTGTATACATAGCGTTTTAATTTTTTGAATACGTATACAACGCTCACAACAAATTTAAATGCACTAGTCTGACGATTGCGCTTGGTCGAGGAACAATGATAAGTGGAAAATCTGATTTTCCTTCTTTCAGCGGTTTCACAAGAATCTAAATATACAGAATGCAAAAATAAAATTGCCTTGCCACTATACGATATTCCATGCCTTTTTTTTCTATAAATTGTCAGTATGTATTTTCTCGCTATACTTCACTCACAATTCGATTCGATGATTTGAAGAAGAAGTAAATGAAGGAACAACGAGTCCAAATGCAATAAGGAACCGATTTATGTAGCGTGGTTCTTCATTAAAAGAACACAATCAATTTAGATCGTCAACAAATTAATTAGATATAGTTTTCAACATTTGTACTATACTCGTATGATTTTTAATGATGTAAATTTGCAAAATGATACTCTATCGTTAATTGGTTTTCTCGTATTTTCTGACTCGAATTGTAATGCTATTTATTTAAATATACACCTTTTGTTGCAGATTATTGTGTGAGCTGCTCAATGCAAATTCGCTATAAGATATCTTTAAATGCGTGCTTGTCTTTTAAGAATAAATAAAAAACCACACTCACGCACCACTCCATATGCCAAACCAAAAATAAAATTTTTTCCCCTAAATTTATAGCGCAGAATACACTGACACGACGCACATAATTCGGTATGATTTACGCTTTCTAGATTTTTTCTGTACTTGGTGGTATGATGTAACTTCATTGCTGTTCCTTATTGATCTTTTAGCTTCTCGTGTTGGCAAGTTTGGACTTTATGGTTTACCAGAAATTGATTTTCCTTTTCTTTTGGAATATTATTTTCATTTAACACGCACCAACCAAAATGGCTAAAATTGTTCGTAATATGATGCGCTTTTCACTCTTAACTTTTCACACATTAGTATCCACAGTAGTTTAAGCCTTTGAAGAATGGGATTGATATTTTTCAATTCCCACTCTTTACTGAATTGGAAAGTGTGATAATTTCAAGCTTTTGAGAATGATGAATGGTTCGTCTGACATTCTTTAATGAATTCGAAGCAAAAGAGTGCAGCCTCGTTGATGCAGCTTTTAAATGAATTAAGGGTGAGTGAATTCCGTAATGATTCAATTCTTTTACAGCTCTGCAAGATAAGTAGTTAGGATTGGGGAGTTCAAGCGCAGAGGTGCAATGGCGTCATCGGTGTGTGTCTTGGCTATTAATTATGTTTCAGGTGTGTGTCTAGGAAATATTATTAGATTAATGGTTGGACATTAATTGGACATTAATTGTGTAGTTGGTGTCTTTGGTGTTTTAGGTTATGGGTGTATACCTTGGGTGGGAGTTTACAAATTGTGGTTTGGTGCTCGGGTAATAATTGATGAGAAGCATTGATAAGATGTTGATGTCGAGAGTATAAATAATGGTGAGTTGCGTCAGTAAGCTTTAACTTGAGATGTACTTTAATGATCGGGGTAAATAAAAAATGTTTAAGATTCAAAAAGTAAAGGAGGGTGACAAGTATATGCAAGAATGGTAGGAAATATTTTAAGATTATTCAAGTTGATGTTGTAAAAGAATACTTAAAAATCTTTATGATTCGTGAATATGGGTTTAGTACATCATTGTTTACTATGTTAAGAGGGTTGAGAGACCTGAAGCCATACTTGATACAAGTTTTATGGTTACTAGGTCATGGAAAAATTGAAGAGATTGGCAGATAGATTACGTTGATGGGATTTTCACATTCATATAATTCACAATTTAGACCATCCTGTACATTCGAAGATATTGACACTATAAGTAAAGAATTCAATGAGGAGAGAAAATTGATAATTCAACTCAAAAAATCGATGGGATGACTGTTGATGATGATTATGAGAAGTAATTTATATTATATAAATATTATCGTTGATTTGGAATCATTCGATTAAATTTATAAATAAAAAAAAATTTTTAGCAGTATAGATTTCATCAATTTATGATTTTATTTGACAATGATGTTGTAAAATATTTGAAATTATTTCAATAAAGTTACAATTAATGATAATATAAACTAATGTATTTGTGTTATTATCTAATTCAATTAAGAGGGTTTTTATTCTCCTCCATTTTTATTCTTTGAGCAAGGTTTTCGTACATAGTCATCAATTTTTCTATATCCGAACATTTTTTTCTCGAAGGTATAACAAGCACAAGTATCAGGTTCAATAGTTTTCTCATCATTGCTCCAAGGACAATTGGAAATATGAATTCCATATTTCGCTTCTATGAATCCGACTTTTTGGACATTTGATATGAGTTCTAATATAAAAATAAAATAAATATGTGGCACATAAAGCCCCAAAGGGCTCATTGGCCGAGCTTCTCTTCCATTACTGTTGTGCGTCTTAAATTTTGGACAATATTAGAGTTCTAATATACTGTGTACTTTTAACCAATGCGACTCTTATAATATCACCATATTTTCGAACGAACTCTAATTTTTTATGATAACATGGTCTTCAAAATACAACTGATAAGAAATATATAGCTGTCAAAAAAATTACGTGTTGGAAATTACGCGAACGGAGTCTCCCTCCCTGATACCGTCCGCCTCAAGGAGTAACTGGTATTTTATATTAGGGTGGTTCACAAATAATATTTTAACTTTTAAAAAAAAAAATTTCTTTTTCTTTCTTGCCCTTATTTGAAAAACTTTTCTTCGAACCTTTTGTTGTTAAATCTTGTTAATTGAATAATGCTTCTTTTGGAAGATTTTATCAGAGCTGCTGATCAGCTAGTTAAATTTGAACAGAATTTTTCAGAAATTCGATCAGCTGATCACACCAAATATACATTAGAGGTTCAAAGTGAAAAGCTTAAAGAGTTTTGGACCAAAGGTAAGGCGAGATATAAAAAACGGCTTCTTCTTTTTGAAAGAGAAAAGGAAACCGACATTAATTGTGATGGAACATCGGGAATATCACATAATTTCAAGTTAGTTTGTCAGATTTGAATACTTATTGTGAGTTTCTCCTATTAGTAGAAAGATTCATTAACTTCTTAGTAGTATTTAAACAAACAAAAAAAGACACAGCAGTGCAACGATTCGAGGACCGAAAAAGTGTTAAATACGAAGGGAAAATAACCATCTTTTTATTGGCCACGATTTAGAAAAACCTGCACGAAGTTATAAGTGAAAACCAGCGGATGAATAATGGATTCTAGAAATCCAGGTTTGAATACCGAAAGTATTCAAATGTTTGTATATAAAGTATATAAATGTTTACTTAAATGCTGATTTCCCATCAACAAGTAAATAGCATATTTTTGTACATAGCCAAACACAGCCACAGATTAAGAGATGACGATTATGTGGGTTGTGTCAATATTTTTATCCTTATTGTTATTTTGAAATATTCTAAGGATAACCGCAATGTAGGAATAGAGAATATTATTATCGGTATGACGAGCATTGCAAAAAATTTAGAAATTAAAATACAATACTTGTTGGACAATTGTTTTATCGACGGCAAAATGTATTTTTGTTTAATCTTTCGGTTATTTATTTTCACATATTTTCTTCCTACCGATAATAATATTCTCTATTCCTACATTGCGGATGCAATATTTACCTCAGCGAGAGATTCTCTGTATGTTAGAGAGAGAGATGTGAAGGCGGGATTTATTAGGTCAAAAATGTATCAAAAAAAGAAACCGACAATAATTTTAGAAGAATTGAAATAAACAAAAATGTTATATATATTGTTATTTTTTATTTTATATGTGGCACTTAAAACCCCAAATGGCTCATTGGCCGAGCTTCTCTTCCATTACTGTTGTGCGTCTTAAATTTGGACAGTATTAGAAGGGACCTACTTATTTTAGCCGGTTCCGAACGGCAGAACACTTGTGACATCACTTTTTCTGAGCTTTGTCACAGAGTTCTTTAAGAAGCTTTTTCATGGCAAGTTGTTACTGTCGGAAGAATTGCCAATTGCTTGCCGATAGGTGGGTATCATTCGAAAGAAAAATCTTATCGACATTAAATTTGTTATTCATCAGCCGGGGATTGAACCACGACCTACAGATCAGATATATATATATTGTTATTTATGCTCTAAATTTTTGTTTTGTGTATTTTGTTACTTTTTCACCTTTACATAAAAGCTGCCAAAATTAGTATCTAGCTTGTTGTTAGTTACCTACCAATAATTTTTTTACTTAAAGTAATTTTGAGAAACTATCCGGCCGGATAGCGGATAGTAATTTAATATCCGGTATCCGGTAGTAAATGTAGGCCGCATCGTTGCCGGATAATCATTCCAATTTTCGAGGTGCCAGCACACATTTGGACACAATATTAAATAATATAATAAACACTTGGAGCAATATTTACTTGTGGTTATTTCGTGAAATAAATGAAATAACGTTTATAGATTAATAAGTTTATAGATATTCGAGTTAGCTCTTTGTAAATAGATGACATCGTTCCACATACCACGAATACACTCGGTCGAGATTAGGAAACAAGTGTAACAGACGGTAACGCAGGGTTATGAAGTAATAGAGCAATTTGTGTATTGCGTCACGCGTTCTTACGTTCTATACCTTTTGCTAGTTTGTATATGTTGATTTTTTAGCAACTTTCTTTTTAGTAACATTGTTTTTGGCAGCTTAGCTGTTTTCTTGTAACATTTACTGTCAAACGTGTTCAGTTTGGTCTATAATTTAACCATGAATCGACTGACAACCGAACAACGCTTGCAGATTATTGAATTTTTCCATCAAAATTCATGCTCGGTTAAAAGTGCGTCATGCACCTCTCCCATTTGATGGTCAGTTTGGGCGACCATCTGAGGCGACTATTCGGAATCCTATGACTAAATTTCGCACCAAATTTACATTATTGGACAATAGGCCTCTCTTACTCCACTACGTAGAAAATTTTGCGAAAGGATTTGGGTGTAAAACCTTTTAAAATACAGCTGGTGCAAGAATTGAAGCCACACGACCTACCACAATGGCTAAATTTTGGTGAATGGCCGCTAGCAAAGTTGGATGAAGATCCACTTTTTTATCGGAAAATTGTGTTCAGCGACGAAGCTCATTTCTGGTTGAATGGATACATGAAAAATCAAAATGGCCGTATTTGGTGTGAAGAGAAGCCAGAAGCATTGCAAGAACTGCCAATGCATCTCGAAAAATACACTGTTTGGTGTGGATATGGGCCACACCAAACGTTTCTTTCGAACGGTACCCACCTGTCGGCAAGCAATTGGCAATTCTTCCGACAGTAACAACTTGCCATGAAAAAGCTTCTTAAAGAAATCTGTGACAAAGCTCAGAAAAAGTGATGTCACAAGTGTTCTGCCGTTCGGAACCGGCTAAAATAAGTAGGTCCCTTCTAATATTGTCCAAAAATTTAAGACGCACAACAGTAATGGAAGAGAAGCTCGGCCAATGAGCCCTTTGGGGCTTTAAGTGCCACAAATTTTTTTTTTTTCATGTTAGGGCTCATGTCTATAGTGACATGACCGCCACGGTTGACGCACTGAAAGCGAATATTGAAGAATATATTCGTGAGATACCGGCCGATATGTTGGAGAGAGTATGCCAAAATTGGACCCAGCGTATGAACCATTTGATGGGCAGCGGCGGTCAACATTTACAGGAAAACATCTTTAAACATTGAATTATATAGATCGTTCTATGGAGTCAAATAAATATTTCACACATTTCTCTAAATTATGTGTTTTTTTCTAATCAAATCCAAAGGCTCTTAAAAAATCACCCTGTACAATACTCGTCACCCTCTTTTACTTTTTGAATCCAAAACATTTTTTATTTACCCCGATCGTTAAATTACAACTTAAATTAAAGATTACTGATGCAACTCACCATTATTTATTCCCTCGACATCAACCTCTTATCAATGCTTCTCATCAATTTTTACCCGAGAACCAAACCACAACATGTAAGCTACCACCCAAGATATACACCCATAACCTAAAACACCAAAGACACCAACTACACAATTAATGTCCAACACACACACCAATAATCTAATAATATTTCCTAGACACACACCTGAAACATAATTAATAGCCAAGACACACACCGATGACGCCATTGCACCTCTGCGCTTGAACTCCCCAATCCTAACTACTTATCTTGCAGAGCTGTAAAAGAATTGAATCATTACGGAATTCACTCACCCTTAATTCATTTAAAAGCTGCATCAACGAGGCTGCACTCTTTTGCTTCGAATTCATTAAAGAATGTCAGACGAACCATTCATCATTCTCAAAAGCTTGAAATTATCACACTTTCCAATTCAGTAAAGAGTGGGAATTGAAAAATATCAATCCCATTCTTCAAAGGCTTAAACTACTGTGGATACTAATGTGTGAAAAGTTAAGAGTGAAAAGCGCATCATATTACGAACAATTTTAGCCATTTTGGTTGGTGCGTGTTAAATGAAAATAATATTCCAAAAGAAAAGGAAAATCAATTTCTGGTAAACCATAAAGTCCAAACTTGCCAACACGAGAAGCTAAAAGATCAATAAGGAACAGCAATGAAGTTACATCATACCACCAAGTACAGAAAAAATCTAGAAAGCGTAAATCATACCGAATTATGTGCGTCGTGTCAGTGTATTCTGCGCTATAAATTTAGGGGAAAAAATTTTATTTTTGGTTTGGCATATGGAGTGGTGCGTGAGTGTGGTTTTTTATTTATTCTTAAAAGACAAGCACGCATTTAAAGATATCTTATAGCGAATTTGCATTGAGCAGCTCACACAATAATCTGCAACAAAAGGTGTATATTTAAATAAATAGCATTACAATTCGAGTCAGAAAATACGAGAAAACCAATTAACGATAGAGTATCATTTTGCAAATTTACATCATTAAAAATCATACGAGTATAGTACAAATGTTGAAAACTATATCTAATTAATTTGTTGACGATCTAAATTGATTGTGTTCTTTTAATGAAGAACCACGCTACATAAATCGGTTCCTTATTGCATTTGGACTCGTTGTTCCTTCATTTACTTCTTCTTCAAATCATAGAATCGAATTGTGAGTGAAGTATAGCGAGAAAATACATACTGACAATTTATAGAAAAAAAAGGCATGGAATATCGTATAGTGGCAAGGCAATTTTATTTTTGCATTCTGTATATTTAGATTCTTGTGAAACCGCTGAAAGAAGGAAAATCAGATTTTCCACTTATCATTGTTCCTCGACCAAGCGCAATCGTCAGACTAGTGCATTTAAATTTGTTGTGAGCGTTGTATACGTATTCAAAAAATTAAAACGCTATGTATACAACTCACGCTCTTAAACGTTGGAGGTCTGCGCTACGCCTTATATATTGAATATCGTCTGGTATCGTTTGTAAATATGTACCTATATTTTGGGTGTATTTGTATAAGGTTGGTCAAGTAAACAGACGTTTAACTACGATTGGGTATTGATGAGCAAGATCATATTACGGCTATACAATTGAGTGTTAAGAAGCCACAGTTATCAATACAGCAGCAATAATTCATTTCAGCCACAACAGCAACAATTACAACCCCATTTTCATCAGGTTTAACATTATTACCTACACAACCAACACTATCGAGGTAAAGACGTACAAGGTACGACAATTATGTATTAAGACTCGAACCATATCTCAGCAACCAAGCGCGCCATATACGTGTGAGCGTTTTGAAGCTTCAACCTTCCTCTACTAACTGTCAAAATTTCATGGCATTTGGTTGACATTTAATGTTTATTGACATTCATTTTTCAAAACACGTGTTCGTTTGATGTTGAAATTTTAACATGGAGCAAAGAGCGGTCATTAAATTCCACACAAAAATTGGTAAAAGAGCATCAGAAACATTCGGAATGATACAGCAAGCGTATGGCGATGCTTGTTTATCAAGATCAAGTGTTTTTATATGGCATAAACGGTTTGTGGATGGCAGAGAGTCGCTGGAAGATGAAATAAAAGAAGGAAGGCCAATTTCAGTGCGGACGTCGGAAGCCATCCAGAAAGTTCGTGATTTTATTACAGAAAACCGCAATGCTTCAGTAAAAATGATGGAAGAGGCCTTAAACATGAACAGAGAAACTATCCGACTCATTCTTCGCGAGGATTTTGACAAAACAAAGGTCTGCGCGAGTCTTGTTCCACACACATTGACCGAGGACCAAAAATTAATGAGAGTCAGTCATTCTGGAGACATGGTTGCAGCTGCAGAAAATGATCTAAACTTCCTGACAACAATTGTTACGGGTGATGAAACATGGAGTTTCCAATACGATCCAGAAACCAAGCGTCAAAGTGCGGAATGGAAATCAAAAAACTCACCACAAGCCAAAAAAACACGAAAAGTTCCATCAAAAATCAAAACAATGCTCATCACATTCTTCAATAGCAAGGGAATTTTCCACAAAGAATTTGTTTCAACTGGTCAAACAGTTACTTCCACATGATACCTCGAAGTTTTGAACCGTTTGATGTTCAGAATCCGTCGTGTTCGACCAGAATACCGCGATCCAAAATCTTGGTCTCTGTTGCTCGATAATGCACCGAGTCACACAACACTCATTGTTCGTCAATTTTTGGTTCGGAATCAGGTCTGTGTGTTGAATCACCCACCGTATTCACCTGATTTGGCACCGTTCTTTTTTTTCCCAAAACTGAAATTGAAGTTGAAAGGATGCTTTTTGATGACATTCAGACCATATAACGGGCTTCGACGAGGGCACTGGAGGCAATTCCGAAAAATTAGCTGGAACAAGCGTTTGAATCACTATTAAATCGATGTAACAAGTGTATTGAATCAAGAGGAGAATATTTCGAATAAATATACCGAAAAATTAGCGGATATCGTGTTTTAATTGTGTTTTCTAGAGGCAGTCTTAATACATTCAATTTTAGATGTTCTTTTTCTAGGTCTTCAAAGGCTGTTTCTTCTGTTCGTAGATCAATTAATTTTATATTGCATTTGTGAACCTTTACTTTTTTTGTATCGAAGTATTTTTTTTTTTTGTAAAATCATTGTTTATATACATCTCCATTGTTCCTTTCAATTCTAAATTTCTTAGTACCTCTTTTGCGTTTTCATCGTCATATAAAAGTTTTTCCGAAATATAATGTAAATTAACTATACTTAAATAATTTTAATAAATATTTGTGGCATCATTTACTAAATTGCTTATAAATATTTTTGCACAGTCTTCGCCCGAGTAAATAACAAATTTATCCAGGCTTCGATCGAAACTACACTTGATGTAATACGAAAATGCTATCGGTCAATGAATTTGAGTAGGTATCTAGTCAAGTTATAAGTATTGATACACAGAAAAATCGACGCCAAATGAAAACGAATGAAACTATTTTTTTTCTTTTTATTGGGTTTTTCAATGGCTACAAATCTTAGAACAACTTATCGAAATGACTTCCATTTGCCTTCCAGCACGACTTGAGACGATTTGGCCACTCATCAATAGCGAGACGCACTTCATGCATGTCAAGGACAAGGCTCGCTTCAACGACTCAATATTTGGGCGTCGAGTAGAGCAAGCCACGCCCACTAAACGGACCACAACTTGTAATCAAATGGATTGAGGTCTGGACTACCAGCTGGCAAATCATCCTTTGATATGAAGTCCTGAATGTTTTTTTTACCCACAGTTGAGTCGTTTTTGCCTAGTAAGCTGGAGCAGAGTCTTCTTTGGATCCTCAGGACGAGTTTGGATGCTTCTCTGGATGACAGAGCATACACACGATCATTTTGTTTATTGAACGATTCGTCTACAGTCAAGATGTCTCGTCAGTAAACAGAATTTGATCTTCGATCGCTTTCGGATTTCTCACAATGCGCAGACGGCCGGATCTTTGACGGTGTCGTACTCCACCAGTATCTCGAACAACTTCACAGCACGATATACAAAATTGCGAGTGATTCCAAGCGGTCGCAACGTCCGAAAAATATCGCCTTTTCCCATATTGCATTTTAGTAGGCCAACTACAACAATACGATTTTCGATGTCGCCCCATTCCATGATTGTGAAAAATTTATGCCAAAAACTTTTTACGTCAAAATGAAATGGTTGCGCCCAATATTGCATTCGTAATGAATGCATTTAGTTGTGTACCAATATTTATAACTTGACTAGGTATTACATTATTTGACTCATTTACATCAACATTTTCTAAAATGCACTCAAAATCTGCATAAATAGCGAATGGGACATTAAATTTAGATTTGAATGAACTAAATTTTAACTTATCGTTACCATTTTCACCGCCTTGTTGCACTCTATTCGATGTCTGTCTATCATTTCTACTATACTCCAGAAAGAAGTTAAATAAGGAAATAGTATAGTTATTCAAAGTTAGTTGCAATTGTACTAGTCTCTAAATAAGAATTAGTATATAAACTATTTGAGGTTACTTGATAGTTTATATGTCTTGGTCTTACCTTCAAATATGCTTAATTCAAACATAGTGAAAATTATCTCCTTGTTGAATGAATAAGAGGTTTATGTGGATATCTTTCTACTCTCTGGTCCTGTTATTAGGTGCGACAATAGCATCGCCATTGCCGGAACATTCAAATACATTAATGCTAATGTCGGTATTTGTTCCAAATACCGAATCTTGGTCGATCGGCATAGGAAACATTAGTAAACCAAAATTTAGTGTTTTTTTACTCACAGTAATTACAGTATCCTCAAAATTTACACTGAATCTGATGCATTTATGATTATTTTGTCCAGCTGAGAATGCAGATATTATTGTCCATTTAAAGCAATATTTGTCATTTTTCTGACATTGATACAGGAATATTTTTCTGTTAATTTCTGTGGTAGTTTTATATACAAAGGTTCTCTCAGTGGTTTGTATTGGTTTAAATTTATCTCCAATCCAATTATCTTTATTAGAGTCCATCCACTATCTCGGTTTTGGAATTCTTCCATTTTTACACATAAATGTATACGTGATTTAAACATTCCCTTTATCTGCTGAATATTTCCATGGGACGTAGAAGTGTTTTCTATTGCTGACAAAATTGACTTTTTTTGTGGTCATTAGTTCTCAAATGATATGACCAACAATTAATTGGAATTCGCTTTTCAGATTCTTCACAAAATCAATAACTATATGATGGTTGTTCATAAATATATTCTCTTTCAGTTGATATACTGGTACTGTTTCTATGAGCGCTGGAACTTATTTCACAAATATTACAAATAAATCCTTTCATATTGATGCAGAAAGATGTATAGCTCGATATGTACTGAGGTGTAAACAACTTTACATGACTTTTATAAGACTATTCCTATTCCTTCAAATACCTTATCACCATAATATAAACGTTTTATCAACAGGTAGTACTTATCAGCAAAACCCTAATCATTTCCTGTGTGTGTATGGGGGAGAGATGCCGGTGGGTTCATACCTTGGTTGCTCTGATGTATTGTACTGATTGTTGATATTCTCTTCTATTCTGATTCTTCTTCTGCTACTTCAATTACCGACTGCTTCTTGCTTTATAATAAATTCAAGTTGTTTTTGTTTAACCGTTCTTAAATTATAGAATTGCCACTTAACCAGGCCATGTGGGATTGTATTTTTTTGTGATTTTTCATCTCTGATGCTGTTGCCGGTGTTTTTGCTGTTGTTGATGTGCTGCTAATGTCATTTTCCGCCATCATCTTTTCCAAATTCAAACTATTGCTATTGATAATTGAAGACAAATCTTGCTGTTGTTTTCGCTGTTGTTGCTGATTTTCTTCCATTTGTTCTGCGTTATTAATTGTTGTTGTTATTCATATTATTGATGCCGTGGTGGTGCTGTTGTTGTTGTATTCGCATTAGCACACTTTTTATCATTTTCTAAATTGTTAAGCCTTTCGTTGGTGGCCAATACCATTACTCAAAGTATATGTTTAAATCAAATTTTGATAAATTTCAACAATTTCGTTATCGAAAGAAATTCCATATTGAAACGAAAGAGAAAAGCACGTAAATTACAAACTAATTGTTTTCTTATGTATTTTATTTAGTACAAAAAAAACCTCGAGATATATATATATATATATATAAATGAAAAATCAGCGCACTGTCCTTCTCGTTTATGCTAACAATACCGAAGTTAAGAAAAAAGAACAGATTAAATCAGGGCTGCAACTCGCCTTGTATAATGGTAGCATCAAAATCTAGACAGTGCGCGAGTTACGTTCCTTCACCCTGTATCGAACAATTATACTGCTGACGACGACATCAGCAAAATTGTTCGAAAATACTTAAATGAATAAATAAATCGAACGACGTGTCAAATTGCTTGATTGGAATAAGCAGCGTAAAATATAAATACATAACAATTGCGTTGCTTGTGCTTAGCAAGCAATTTTGATACGAAAAGGCATTTACATATGCCAGTAGATATTAAGTTTTAGTCTTAAGATTCAAGTGATCGAATAATGTAATATTAATGTCAAGCTGAAGCTTGTATGTGTTTTATTTATCGCTAAAAATAACTCGCGCGACGTAATTTTCTGACGTAGACACTGTTTAAATTTGTTCTCACGCTCTATAAAAGTTTTTTATCAACATGAAGCACTTAGCAGCAAAGGAAATCATTGCCTGTTTGAATTTTTACGCGCGCAATTATTATAAAATGCATATATTTCTTATAAGTTGTATTTTAAAGGTGTTGTTGTTGTTGTTGTTGCTGCTGTTGAAGTGGCTGCTTTCTTCATGAAAGACCTAATTTGTGGCTAGCGCCGTTTTACTACCGCGTGTACTCGTTAAGTGTATTATTTATATATTATATGTTTATATATTGTTTTATTTATGTGTTGTATTATATATAGGAGAGGTTGAAATTTCTCATCGTTTCCAGGATCCTATCTCTTAAAGTGCTACAACCACTTTGTGAGATCCAAGAATAGCAAAAGTCTTTATATCTCAATATCTGAGATTTCGGCAATATTTAGAAGAAAAGGTTTGCCAAAAGAGCGGATTCTGGCTCTCGCCAAACCAGCACATTCGTATAAGTAATTTTTTTTTTCAATTTCTTCTATTTATTGCATCTTTCTTACGAAACTAACAATAATTATTCAAATCTTATATACTAAAAAATACATTTTGTTGATTCTACACCAATGTGTACATCATTCAAATAAATTAAAGAAAACAAATGTAACATGTGTTGTCATGAAGGACATATATAGTAGTAATGAGAGATTTTATGAAAGATATATTTAAAACATTTTTCCTTTTTAGTCTTTTAATGTATTTAATATTAAGGAGCTCTCTCGCTAAAGTGTTAGGATGATTACTTAGTCGTTCAGAGTAACGTTGGCAATGTTTCTCTATGTCTATTTTAATAGTGTCAATCTGTAGGTCCTTGTTTATATTTGTGTTACTGGTGTACCAAGGAGATCGGCAAAGACGTCTAAGGATTCTAGATTGAACACGTTGAATTTTCCCAATATTAGAGTTTGAAAAGTGTCCCAAAGCTGAATGCCGTAGCTCCAAATTGGTTTAATGGTGGACTTGAATATAACCATTTTATTATGAAGTGACAATTTCAAGGCGTTTCCAATCAACCAATAAAGTTTGGCTGCTTTTAATTTAGCATGCTATTGCTTTATTTCTATGTGTTTCTTCCAGGTTAGCCTTCTATCAAGATGAAAGCCTGGGATTATCATCGACGCTCAAGATTGCTGTATCGTCTGGAAATATTGATGTGAAAAGATTGCCATTTGTTGGTAGATCTGAGGTGTAGATTAGATATAAAAAGGGACCTAAGACGCTTCCTTGCAAGACCCCAGCCATTATCGTAAGTGTTTGAGTTAAATACGATCTTTGTTTAACCATAAATTTTCTTTCAACAGATAGCTCTTTAATATTTTACAAATGTTATCAGGAAAGAGACAACCGATTTTGTGAAGTAGACCATCAAAAGCTTGTGCGACGTCCAGAAATACTGCTGAGCAGTACTGCTTTGCTTCGAACGCTTTTGTAATATTTGATACTGAACTTGTTCTACTGTACCATGTTTTCTGAATCCAAATTGATGCAACGGTATAATGTTATTTGCTTCAACAATTGGCTGTATCTTCAACATTAATAGTTTTTCAAACACTTTGGATAGGATAGGCAACAAGCTCATAGGCCTCTACGACAATACATTAGTTGAGTCTTTTCCAGGTTTTGCAATCATAATTATTTGGGAAATTTTCCATGCTGAGGGCGTGGTATTGCATTTATTATGTGTATCAGCTGTTTTATTGCAATTTGAGGTAGCTCGGCGATTATTTTGGCACTTATTTTGTCATACCCTGCAGCTTTTTTGACGTTTAGTTCATTTATGATTTTATTAAGTTCCTTTAAAGAAAATCTCACTAAGGTAGTAGAGCTGTTATTGGTCATGATTAGTAATCCTCCATCTCTTGTAGATTCATTTGGTTTGAAAACGCTTTCTAAGTGATTTGCAAATGCTTCTGCTTTATCTTGATCGCATCTTGCGCATGATCTATCTGGCATTCGTATTGGAGCCTCTCTTATTATCGGACACTTTACACCTTTGACTGCTTCCCACAGAGAATAATCTGTATCTTTTGTTGCAGCAAGATTACTAATATATACATTTAAATGTCTCTTTTCGGCGTTTTTTGAGATTCTTTTAAGTGTTTTAGTGCAGTCTGCCAATATTTGTTTTAGGTTTGGTGATCTATGCTGCTGCCATTCTCTCCTGGCTTTCCTTTTAATTTTAATTAATTCCTCAATATCGGCATTTGTATGCTTTTTATAATCTTGGAATTTATTTTGAGGTGTTGCAATTTTAGCAGCTTCATGAGCCAACTTGGTGAAATTTTCAACTGCACTGTCGATTTGCTTTACTGTCTTAAGAGGTATTTTAAGGCCAATGTGAGAACTAATATATTTTTTATAATTTACCCAATTAGTGAATTTGTTTGTAAGATACTGGCTTGATTCACTGAAACTAACTAAAATATTTAGTAAAATGAACGATGGAGAATGATCAAATGAAAGTTCAAAGGATGGCCATGCCTTTAAATGGGTTCTTTTTAGACTTTTAGTAACTGCAAAGTCAATAAGATCCGGAACTTTTCTATGATCCGAAGGCCAGTAAGTAGGTTGGCCGGTAGATATGGCATCATATCCGTTGCTTGATATTGTCGAGAAAAGGCGTCTACCTTTTGGAGATATAAGCCTGGAACCCCAATAAGTGTGCTTGGCGTTATAGTCCCCCGCCGCGATAAACGTATGCCCTAAAGTTGCAAAAAATTCAGAAAATTGTGATTCTCTAATATTATATCTAGGAGGACAGTAAACAGAAGATATTGTTAATTTTTGGGTACTTGGTTCTACACAAATAGAGGTGGAATGAATATATTGTTTGCAAAATTCTTCTAATGCATAATGTTTTATTCTATTTTTGATGAGGATAGCTGTCCTTCCTCTTGCCTTATTTTCAGGGTATTTGGTATCATAAAGCGTAAACCCATTTATTGAAAAATTATTAAATTTTGTAAAGTGAGTTTCTGAAATAAGCATTACATCAACTTGATTTTTATGGAGAAATACTTCCAGTTCATTTTTTTGTTGGCTTAACCTATTTGCATTCCAAAAACATAACTTCAGTTCACTCATTGTTTTGACAGAATTGCTTGAAGGAGCATGGACTGATTTTTCATTAGCTCTTGCATCATGCCTTGCATTGAATTCATAAAATGTGTCATCAACTGGACCAGATTATTTACAGAATTTTCAAGAGTGTTTGGAACACTATCTTGATTAACTTGAACTGGAGGAGTAGTCCCCTTCAAAATGTTTGCATAAGATCTTGGCATAAAATGAGTAGTATTTGTAACATGAGTAATGAGAGAGCCTTTCTGACTCATTCTCATCCTGACAGTTGCGACAGAAAGAATTGAAGGGAAAGTTCAGCCTCTCTGTATGTTTCCCTACCTTCCAATGACCTGTCAGAACCGCAGTACTACGTGTGATGTTTGGACGGGAACAATTTACCAGTTGATTCGTCCTTTGAATGTTATACCTTGGCCATGTCTGTCTTCATACGGTACAAGTTGTCGGGCGCTTCCAACTGTCTTCCGCAATGGAACAGTAGTGAGAAGGTATGATACTTTTTATCTTACTGAACGGAATAACTACAGTTTCAGCCAGTAAAATATCCAATACAGAACCTGCCCTAGCCAATTCATATGCTCGTTCGTTCCCCTCAATGTTCCTATGACCTGGAACCCAAACAAAAGTAACTTGGAGCCATTGGCTAAGTTCTGTGAGTTGTTGTCTGCATTGTAAGACCAATTATGAAGATATTGTATCAGAATCCAGGGCTTTGATAGCAGTTTGACTGTCTGCAAAGATAGCTATCTTTGACCATTAGACTCTATCACTTGAATGGGATGTACATGCCTCTTTTATAGCCAGCATTTCTGCCTGAAACACGCTGGCCTCATTAGGAAGACGTATTGATTTGGATATTTGAAGGGGCCCCGAAAAAATACTCGCCCGTACCCCGCAGTCCATCTTTGAACCATCGGTCAAAACATCCTATGACCAGTCCCTTTCTCCAATCGGCTTTTGCTGGAAACCGTACCAAGAAGTCCTTCTTGAAATTGAGGCAGGGTGTTAAGTAGGTAGTGGTGGCGTTTAGTAGCGAGGGTCCTTGAAATAGTATCTTGCTGTGACCATAAGATCTTGAGGTCCAGCTCTCTATTTCTCTACGTCTCACTGCGCTACAAGTAGCAAAAGATTTAATGTGAAGGTCAGTCGGTATTAAGTGTGTGAGTAGGTTTAAAGCTTCGGTAGGATTAGTACTAAAATCTCCAGTGAGCAGAATATATGCTAATCTTTGTATCCTTCACAATTTAGTTTGGTTGTACTGCTTGTTCAGTGCCGGGCACCAGACTAGTGCCGCATAAGTTAGGACTGGTCGTATAATGGCTGTGTATGACCATAAAGACAATTTTGGTTGTAGTCCCCACTTTTTACCCAACCTTCGCTTACAAATGTAGAGAGCTATTCTAGCTTTCCTAACCCTGTGTTCTATGTTGAGTCTCCAATTGAGTTTTGGGTCTAATATGACACCCAAATATTTAGCTTGTTGTGTAGCGTTAGTCTGACGCCGTTAAGCATAGGGAGATTGAAGTTTGGTATTTTTGTCTTAGTGGTGAATAGCATTAGTTCTGTTTTGCTTGGGTTTATATTTAGGCCACATCGTGTTGCTCATCTACTTAGTGAATCCAGAGCTTTTTCCATAATTTCACTGATTATGGTTGTAAACATGGCAGACATTATTATCACCATGTAATCTGCATACACTACTACTTTAATTCCCTTTCTGTTGAACAAATTGAGGATGTCATTGACTATGAGTAGCCATAATAATGGGGAAAGAACTCCCCCTTGTGGTGTGCCTTCTGAGCTTTGTCACAGAGTTCTTTTAGAAGCTTTTCCATGGCAAATTGTTACTGCCGGAAGAATTGCCAATTCCTTGTATACCACATTTCCAAGCATATAAATATTCTGACACAATAAGGAACTGTATCACACACAAATAATAACATAAAGAGGTAAGTTAATTTTATTTAATATATGTACACACATATATTAAATTAATATTATTTTTTACCTTTTTATTTTCTTTGAAGAATAAATGGGCTCTACCACTTCAACATTTTAAAAAGTCAAGAACGACTCTGTAAGTAAAATCTTAAATCAAGTTTGGGAACAAATTGTTGTGTGATCTCGAGGAGCACATCGTTTTACTACCAAAGAGGTATGCATCTCTCTCTGAGGACTTATTCAATTTCATAAACGATCCTAAGAATGAAATATTCATCGCAAAGAGAGTCAACGATCTTGGACGCGGAATAAGCTTCGACCTCCAAGATCATGAGGGGAAGATAATAGTTCTCTCCGATGATTATGAAGATGAGGAGGATAACAATAACAACAACATCCATTATTTTTTTTTAAATAACTATATTAATTTTTTATATATTTGAACATTTTTAATATTAATTTAAATAAATTTTAATTCATTTTTAATTTTATATTAATAATAATTTTTTTAAAATAGATTTGTTAAGGGGGTCTTCTACCTTGTGGCTTCATTTTTGACACTGTTTTTTGAATATTAGTTATAGGAAAACTAAAAACGCAATCGAGGTGCGGTTTGTTGCATTCAACTTGTTTATTTAAATACATTTAACACTAATTTTACTGAAAATTTACTGTCTTCGATTTGACCGTGACTTGACCTTGAAGTGTCCCTTGCAAAAAATGCATACACAAATGGTTGACACGATTTAGCTCATGAAAATCGTCTGAAACAAAAAAACCAAAATGATTTAATTTTTTTATCACCTTGGCTATCGTTTGACAGATGGCATTTTCAAAATTTGAAAATTTCGCAGAACAGGCAACTTTAAAAAAAAAATTTTTTTTTTTAATGTTTTCGGGGTTAAAAACATCTGTAAAAATTGTTTAAATAAAAAAAATCTAAAAAGTATCTGTCAGACGATAGCCACATGTTTTTCACAAATTTTGATATATAATTTCAATCAATCAATCAATTAGTTTTCGAGATATCATGTCAACCAGTTACAAAAACGCAACTTTTGGGAAATCGCATTTAGAGATATTCATGTATATAACAAGCGGGATGTTTCCGACGTTAAATTTTCTTTCAAACTGAATGGACCGAAAATTTTATTATGCATAACAGAGATTACTTAGATACAGATACATCAGGTATTCGATAGAACGTTAGATAACTTTAGAAAAACGCGATGGGCCAGCTTTTAAGTGGTCGCGAAGAGCGCTGCGATAAGAGCACGCGTAACTGTCTTCGACGGCTCGGAAAAACTCGAAATAATAAGATTTCAGTTATATCCTTTTAAGGGTATATTCCTAACACCTTCTGGGTTGGAAAATTGAGAAAAAAAATCGAATTTTTGAACCAACAAGGTAGAAGACCCCCTTAACTATATTTTTCTAGTTCTTAGTAAAGGAGTTTTATAGTTTTTTAATATTATTTTTAATTTCATAAAAAAATTAATTTTTATAATATAAATTTGTTATAAAAATCCTTAAATCAAAACTATAAAAATATTTCTATGTTTCATTTATTTTAATAATTATAATAATATTATTATTTTGTTAAAATAAATTTCTCAACTAAAGTTTCCTAGCTTTTTATTCAAGGGTTTTTATTTTTAACTTTTTTTTTATTATGTAGGAAAATTTAATGAGCACAATAAGGTGCAATAAAAATTATTGAAATGTGTTTTTTGCATATAAATCTACACTTCAAAAAATATTATTAGCGTCATAAAAATGAAGAAGAAGCAATAATCTTAAAATTTGTTTTTTTTTTAATTTTTATTGATAAATTTTTTTGTTTATTTTTTATTTCTAATTAACATATATACTTAATACTAGAACATTTCTTAAAGCCCAGTTTTTTTTCTTATAAAGAGTACATGAATGTGCTGTACATGGTGAATGTATTGGATATTTTATATACATCATCTTAAAATTATCACAAATAATTTCATCCAAATCGTAGATCTATTTAAAGTTAAATATTTCTTTCAGCCATAAATTTGTTTCTCTTCCCTTCACATAGATTTTAGTATTTTTCAAATGTAAACGGAATTAATTTTTCACTTCATTCAATAAAATTGAACCATCATCCCATCGAAGTCCATGATGATCATGTGTAAGCCAATATACTTACTCTTTATTCAACAGCTTAGAACTAAATGGTGCTTTAATGATGAAATACTTATACGTTTCTTTATTGAATAAAACTGATATTTCTTTTACAATAAATTTGTTGTTGTAGCTTTTAACCCTTAAAAGTCGACTGTTGAAGTTGTGATCATCGTGCTGTAAATACTTTGTTTGTATGCAACAATTAAACTTCTCTTTTCACTTTCCCGTTAACGGTGTATACTTAATGACACGATCATGTACTAAAACGCAATATGCCGATGTATCATTGGGAATATTTTTTGATGTTTTGAATTCGATTTGAATATCTAACGAAAACGATATTAAAGTTATTATAATGACATGTTTCAGAATTTAGATGCACCTTGATATCGGTAACATCACAGTGTTGGAATGAATTATTTCTCCTAAAAGCTAACAATATATATAGTAGCCTCTCGTGTTGAAGTGATAATTTTACATTCCATATATGCTTTGTAGTACTTAATTTAACTTTTGAATTATAATATCAATCCCAACTGCCTAATGATAGTGTTAGAGGAGTACCGCTTTTAAATACTTTAAATATTTGTAATTTTGCAGAGTCTGTCAACTTAATGTGACAGACTAAGTTAGTAATTTTTACTTTCAGAAATCGTTCTCTTTTTCAACAGTAGAACGTGCAACATTCTCATCTGATTTAGAACGAAGTAAAATTAGTTCGTGTTTGGAATTTAGTAGCACTTTATTAATGTCTTCTGCAAACCCCAACAACATTTTAAGTGGAACGCAAAAGTTTAAATGTGAATTCGTGCCTTCGAGCACATCCAATGTTGAGTATGGTCATTTTGCAAATTTTGCTCTCAATCGTATTCAGCGATACAAAGTTCTTCATTGTTGATGTTATATCCAAATGACGTGTTCGATCGATTTCTATACCATTAATTTCATAGCGAATCTCACCAAATAAATAAGCTAAACAATTGTTTTGAAAGTTAATATTTTGCGAAACAGTGTTCTCATTCAAGACTACGTTTCCCTCAATGTACAGCAAACTCTCACTGCGCAAAATGTAAAGATCTTGGTTTTGAATTGTTATGTGAATTTCATCACTGTCGTTAAATGCTTGTAAACATGGAACAAAACTGTGATATTCTTTCTTTGTAATGTTCTCATCGTAAATTGGTTTTTCTACAACATTAAGTATTTTACTCATCCTTCAGAATTTGTTATTGCAGTTTGAATCCCAACAGCTTCAAATACTCTCTATTTTCAGTGGTTGGCTTTTTATAAAATTACTTCTTTCGGTGGCCTTGATAATTTTTAGAATTATATTCATCAAGTGTACTGCTTCTACTGAGGATGCAATTCTTATTTAACATATTTTTATTGTAAATAATCATTTTCGTTCGATATTTTGTTATTATTGAGATTTTAAATGTAATCTTAATGTGATTGTTTCATCATTAAAATTTATTAGTTGAACTTCCTGATTAACAATTTCGACAGTAATTGAAGTTCTAATGTTTAGCGAGAAATAAATGGGATTTTGTGGAATTCATCTATTTTATACTCAGGCTCAACGTGGATGGAAAATTGATGTAATATGTGTGCTGTTAACCCTGTTTTATTTACATACGATCCGCTAAAAATACCAATTTCAATGCATATCTCATTATCACACGTTATCGATAGAGTTTGATGAGAGAAGTATAACGCACCAATGCTACTCTCCTTATCGATGTAAATAGCCTCATGACTAGTGGATATATCCACTTGCGTTGCGAGCCAAAATATGAAATATGCACATATGGATGTTTTGCCTCGCTACATGCAAGTATTTCTAGAAATTGTGAAATACATAGTTGTGAAATACACAATCCATATCAATATTACTTATAATTGTGGAATACCAGAACATTGAGCCAACTGAGTTGCAGTTGGGTGTGAAAAAGCTGACAAAGTTCTTTCTCTCACAATTCGTAATTCTACACTGACGTAAGCATACCATTGGTAAGCTTAGTATCATGGTAAGCATCACGTAGACTACTCATGTGTGTGAATATCAAAAATATGCTTTCTCACATAATGGGTACATACATACACACATTTGGAGTGGATCGATCGTGTACATACATACATACACACATGGGGTGTGAATTTATTATTGTATCTTATATGTTGGTATGTGGGTAGATCGACTTGTGGATAGTATTAGAAAAATGGTATATAGTTGTGAGTTTACTTGCATAGTGAAGTGTAAATACTGCGATCCTTACGAGGCCCTCCAGTATTAGTGAAATAAGTAATTGTAATTTAAAGTAAAGTGAAAAGAACAAAAAATAAAATGAAGACATGAAAGGGCAAGTATAATTAACCCTGTTTTATTTCAGCTAACCAGTGTTACAGTCCCTAAGGACAGTTAGGAGCTTGAGTTTAGGTGTGAAGCTTGTGTGTTTCATCGTTGAGTCTAGCCGATAGTATACTGCGAAATATCTTGCATATACAAGGTGTTTTACGTTCAACGTTTTACGCAGTATAGGATCAAATTATAGTGTGTGTTTGACCAAAAATCAAATGGACACTAAAACCTATGAATCATTAGCAAAATAGCTAGACGTTGCAATAACCGAGTCAATCGAAATCGAGTGGAGCTTGATTAGATAACACAGCACATACGAGCAATTTCAGCTCATAAAATCAAAGGCACATCACGAAGAGGTACAAAATCCAATCCAGGAATTAGACGCCACTTTTCCGACTTAAACGAGCTATTGAAAAGCCAGGCTGAAGCCGCCTCAAAACAAAAAGACGATTTGGAGGCAGCAGAAATACATATTAGGGCTCTGCGAACTCAGATCGAAAAACAAGGATCCGACGCGGAATAGCTCGAAGTAGAGATTACTAAGACCCTTAACAAAAATAAGGAATAAGAAAATTTATTAAAAGAAAAAGGCATTACAGAAGAATTTATAGAGAAAAGGCTCAGAACTTCGGTTGACCTGAGCAGCTAAGTGCCCTCCAGGCAAAAGCGAGAAATTTTGAAAGAGAACGCTGCCTACTACAAGAGACAGCTCTTCCTCATAGTATACCTGTATGGAAAACACAATCAGAGTCACAACCAGAAATACAACCGGAATTAAAGCTATGTATTGACAAAATACCACAGACCGTCCCTGGTTGACATGATTCCAACCCATGTAGTGATCTAAATCAAACAAATAAAAAAAATTCTCAATCAGTAAAGATGTCGCTATCTCTTGGACCTCGGCCAAAAAAAAAAAAAAAATTCACAAAATGGCGTCCACTTGAAAAAAAAAATTTTTTTTACCCCTGTTTTTCGACCTTTACGAATTTTTTAAAAATACTTTAAATTAAAATTTTTCAAAGTCCAAGGTCCAGGTGATAAAAAGATGTATAAAGAAGATTCTCACAATATTTCAGAGGAATCGGTCAGATAGAACTTGAGGTATCGTGTCAACCACCTCAACAAAAGAAGTTTTGAGAAAAACGCGTTTGAAGTTTGAGAAAGATTCCAGTAGAATAACTCAGATAATAATATTTAATACTCACTTTGGATTAATCGGCGATCCCATATCCATATATATATATAAAGAACTCGAGTCGGATATAAAAGAATTTCTGGAAAGAATGAATCCTCAAGTCACCCGGTAGCTTCGAAAATATGTAAAAAAAAATCGATTTTTTCAATTTTCTAGACCAGTATACCCCCTTAAATTTTGGACAATATTAGAAGGGACCTACTTATTTTAGCCGGTTCCGAACGGCAGAACACTTGTGACATCACTTTTTCTGAGCTTTGTCACAGAGTTCTTTAAGAAGCTTTTTCATGGCAAGTTGTTACTGTCAGAAGAATTGCCAATTGCTTGCCGACAGGTGGGTACCGTTCGAAAGAAAAATCTTATCGATATTAAATTTGTTATGCATCAGCCGGGGATTGAACCACGACCTACAGATGAGAAGGCGAACACACTAACCACTGAGCTACGGCACCCACGGCACTACTTATATAGTATGGGGAAAAAGTGAAATGCACACGACATAATTTAATATGATCTCGTCAAACCAAAGACGTACATCTATGCATACAGCAAAACGTGAGCAATTGCCGACTTCTATTGGTTTCCAACGAAGAAGAAGAAGCCAACAATAAACTTCATTATTCTCAAACAAAGATATACCTGACCTTCTTTATATTATTGAGGACTTCAGTCAAGAAAAAAACAGCACGTGGGGACAATGTGTTAATAAATAAGTATAAGTTACTAAAATCAGTATTGTTTAATGAAAGTGAAATTATAGTAATTCTAAAGTAGTGTTAGTATTATAGGTAAAATAAATGCATGTAAAAGTGTTTTTTTTTATCAAAAATTACTCAATAGCGCAATTTAATTGGAGCTCAAAAAGATCAAAAAGATCAAAAAGTGGATGTAAAGTTGAGGGGAAAAAAAGAGTAAAAGAGTAATTTTTTTTGTTTTGTTTGAAATATTTACATCTGTTAATGGTTATATACAACATCGTGTTAATTTGTTTTTTTTTCAATTTTATTTTGCATATACATATGCATGAGTAATTATAAACCACAATTTGGTATTCTTCGATTATTTTAAAACTTTTTTTTCTTACATAAATCTGATTTCTTTGTATATTATTATCTAAATGATTAGTTTTATATTAAAATGTTGGTTATAAATATATTATACATTACTATGCATTGCTAGATAAATGATATGACTTCTCTGCCTTGATAGTGTTGGGGGCTTATGGGATTTTGGGTAATTTTATGAAAGATGGAAATGTACCAAATCATGGCTGGGTGGGTAATGGCAATGCAGGTCTTACCATTTAAAGTACTTATAACTGTTTTATTTCTTTCGATCACTGGTGAAATATATTTTTCGAAACTCTGTTTTTTCATTATGCTTATAGTAGAACCTGTATCTACTAATATAATAGACTTTTTCTTGAATATTGCTAGTACAGTTAAAATCTTTCTTGAGTCCTCCGAGGCTAATTTCACCTCTTCATTTGAATTCAATTTCCCGGCAAATGCTTGCATGAAATGGTTGGTATTAGACTTTGATATGCCCTGTGATCTATTATTGGAAAACGATTTTATAATAAAAAATGTGAAAGTGATATTCGTTAAAAATGAAGAAATGGTGTTGAAAAATGGTGTCAAACTGCCATTCTATACGAAAATTTTACAGGAGCAAGTTTATTCGTTGGAAGAAAGTGATCATCTAAAATCAGATGAAAGAAAAGGGGTGAAACAATTGTTAAAAAAATATGAAAAACTAATATATAAAGAAGGGGACCCTTTAACAAGTACGGAAACAGTGCTTCACGAAATAAAAACCACAATAAACCAGCAAATTAACTCGAGATTCCTATTCGCCCTTAAGTCAATTAAAAGTTGATACGAATAAAAAACGATTCCATCCTTTTTATCCGACGTTTCGCTAATCTTTGTCAGCTTCTTCAGGAGCGTCTGTTTAATTAAAAAAAACGCAAGAAAATTATTTTATTATATTATTTTGTTGAATTCTATTGTGTATCGTGCTCTTTTTCGTCTTTCAATATCCAATATTCTGACTTTATCTGTGTCTGGTTCGTGCTAGGTCGTTGTTCTGCTAGTGCCGTCGTCATCTTTTTATTTTCGTCGGCTTCGTGTTCTCCAATTCTTGCTCCTAAAGTTCTTTTCGCTTTTCCGATGTACACCATATTACAAGGTTCCCTATCGTTTCCGTTGCATAAATCTTCGTATACCACATCCTTTTGTTGTAGAGTTTTTATAAGCGTTTTTGTTTTTGTGAATACCGTTGAGAGAGTGACGTGAGATTTGTATGCCAGTGTTGGAATTTTTTGGAATTATTTCTTTCTTAAATTTGCTAGTTTTTCCGGATAGTTGTTTTCATTTAGAATCTTCTCAGTTTTTTTCTTGTTTATTTTATGAAATTGTTAATTGCTTATTGTAACATTTTTGTGAATAAGGTTTTTTGCTGTGTTAATTTTAAAGGAAATTAATTAATCTGCCAGATGATATGGGCTTTGAGTACTAATTTAAAATTATGCTTTTATCTTTTTTGTGTATTACCTGTTGTGTATGTTGTGATATTTTTTAAGTATATTTAAAATTATTTCGTCTACATATTTTACCAAGAACTTAATGTCAATATATTTCTGCTTAAGTTCTAGAAAGTTGTTGTCAAGTAAATTATCCATTATTATGTCAGCAATGGTAGGCGAAAGGGGATTGCCCATTGGCATTCCAAAGGTTTGATGGTATAGCTGCTTTTCGCAGATAAAATAATAATTTTCTTTTAAGCAAAAATCTAGAATGTTTTGTAATTTATTTTTTGAAATTTCCGTGTGCTTCTCAATAATGTTCCAAATTTTTCCTTATAATTTTTGTTCTAAGATTCGTTGACAGATTTGTGAGTAAGGAGACGATAGATGATGTATTAGGAGACTAATACATCATCCTCCCCAAAATTGATATTCATGAGTTTTTCTTTTAGTTTGACACGGTCTACAGATATAAAGCATTGTAAAATGTTGCCAATATGTTTGGATAATTTGTAACAGGGAACATAATTTGAGGATGAGATTCGACGTAGTGGGATATCTGGCTTATGAACTGCTGTAGCTGTTCTATACAATAGTTGGTGCTTTTCTCTGATGCTTATATGATTGTTTTTGTGAAGATCGTTAACAGTATTGTTGCTTTTCTTTTGTAGGTTGTATGTTGGATCGATTCTTGCAGTTTTGTGTGTGTTTCTATCTTCAAATAAATTGTTGAGATTTTCTTGATAGTCTCTTTTGTCTACTGTTTTCTTTCCTTTATCTGTATCTGTAATGACGATTTCATTTTTGTATTGATTTAAAAAATGTGTTGTTTTGTCAATTGTATGAATTTTTTCATGTTCGTGTGTGTGATGTTCCTTAAATATAAAATAATTTTCTTATGCTTTTTTTAAATAAGAAAAATATCGCTGTATGCCGCAAATGTACACTACATAAGATTCCAAATGCCAACACATGTATTATGCTTGCAAGATAGATTTGCACTTTTGCAAGTTAAATGTATTTTAATTTATTTATATTTAACTTAGTTTACTTATTTGAATACAATATTAAAGGGACACCGTCTGTATACGAGATAATTATTGTTACGAACCGATTTTGGAATATAAAATAGGAAAAAAAAATAACCTATAAAAATTTACTGTCGTGGAATAACAGGACCATTCTTATCTGTCAAAGTTTACAGTACAAGCACAAACAATTTATTTATTGGGCCAGGGACTTATGGGACAAACTTGCCTATTGCAAACAACAGAACAATAAAAGTAAAAACAACATATCAGTCACATAAAGCACAAAACACACGATGAATGCGCAATTGCACAACGCTGAAACATAGTTTTAACTTTTTTTATTTGGGCGCCATTATTGTCTGTTCGTGTCATGGTTCTGTCCGAACAATGCACTGGCTAGGAAGGTCTTCAGGGCCGTAGTTCTGAACCCGTCGACACAGAACGACGAACAGACAAACTTACACAAACACTCAAACACACCACAACTCACTTCACACACGCATTCCACCCAATCGTCTCACCTCCTCCACTACTACCCTTCCTGGATTATTTCGCTTGCCGGGAACATAGCAATCTCCTATACAAAAGAGCGAAGCCTAAGAAAACTTCAAACATTTCTTTATAACACAACAGGCCCATATCAATAGATTTTAAAACAAAATATATATATTAAGTAAAAAGATAAATAATGAGCAAATAAATAAATAAATAAATAAATAGTAATGTTGCGAGCCAAAATATGAAATATGCACATATGCATATATTGCCTCGCGACATATTTCCCGAAATTGGGAACTACATATTTGTCAATACACATACCAACATTGCTAGAAGTTGTGATATACACAATCCATACTAATATTACTTATAATTTTGGAATGTCAGAACATTGCGCCAACTGAGTTGCAGCTGGGTGTGAAAATGCTAACAAAGCACTTTCCCACGCATACCTGTGTAAGCATACATGACAACTAAAATCACGCGGTCTACTCATATGTGAGAATATCAAAAAGTTGCTTTCTCATGTAGAATATATACAAATGGAGAGAGCATCGATCGTGTACATAAACACATATAGTACATACAAACACACAAGTGGTGTGAATATATTATGGTATGTTATATGTTGGTATGTGGGTAGATTGATATGGGGCTAGTGTTAGAAAAATGGATATAAGCTGCCAGCTTACTGAAGGCAGTGGTTGTTCAGTTGTGAGTCTTACACCGAAGTGTTAGCTTTAAGAAAAAGTGTAAATACTGCGATCCTTACGAGGCCCTCCAGTATTAGTGTAAAAGTGAAAACAATAAAGTAGAAACCGCAAGTATCCTTAATAAAATATAATTGTTTTATTTCAGTCAAAGAGTGTGTTAGACTCGAGGGATATTTAGGAGCTTAGGTCCAGGTGTTAATCTGGTGAGCTAGGTACTTAGTAAGTGTTGTGGAAAAATAGTACACAACAGTAATAAATAAATAAATAAACAAGATAAGACAAGAACTTAAAAAAATAAAAACCTTGTGTATAAGTACGAGATGTATAAAAACAACAACAAACAAATTTATCCTAATAAATGTATCAACAAAAAAAAATTTGGTAGAAAATTTTCAGTGAGGGTTAAATAATCGCGAAGTAAGTAGAGGATTCACGAAAATTCACACTCCCGAAGCAAAAACAATACAAGACCATCCAAAAAATGGATAAAACAAATGGGTAAACGGGGCCGAACAAGCACTGCAATAATACCATCAACAGGAAGGCCAAAAGAGGTGGTTACTGAAGAAAATATCAAGAAAATCCTCGATATCGTTATGAATGATCGCCGAGTCAAGTTGCGTGAGATTGTTGAAATGGTAAACATCCCATATAAACGTGTGTTCAACATTTTGCATGAACATTTGCATATGAAAAAGCTATTTGTCCGTCTGTAAACAAGTCCGTCAACAACTCTAATATTGGGGAATTTGCTTTTATTTTCTTGTATGTCCCTTATTAGTTCCTTGTATTCGTCCAATTGAAATGCTGTCGACTTCAAATCAACGAAAACCCCAGAGTCTAAAGCAGACAGATCATCATTGTTAACTCTCGATAACGCATCTGGAACAATGTTTTGACTACCACGACGATGCTGGATTTTAAAGTTGTATCCCTGTAGCTTAAGTGCCCACCGAGCTAAACGAGAGCTTAAGTCGGTTTGTGACATTAAACATTTAAGGGAAGCATGGTCAGTGATTATAGTGAAATCGTGTCCCTCTACATATGCCCTAAATTTCTTGATGCTGAGAATTGCTGCTAAGCATTCTTCCTCTGTAACTGAATATCTCCTTTGAGCTGGGTTGATCATTTTCGACATGAATGCAATGGGATACTCATCACCGTTTTCGCTTAATTGCTTAATTACTACCAATACCTGTGGAACTGGCGTCGCAGTGAATATAAAAGGGCTCTCCAAAATCTGGACTATGCAACACTGGAGCATTACTTAAAATGATTTTTAATTCTTCGAAAGCATTCTGTGCTTCCTCATTCCATCGAAACTTTTTGTTACCCTTGAGAAGATCAGTCAGAGAGGACGTTACTGCCGCATAGTTCTGAATAAACTTCCTATACCACCCTGTCATACCTAGGAACCGTCTGAATTGCTTCACAGATCCTGGAATCGGAAATTCTGTTATTGCGGATACTTTATCGGGATCTGTTCGAATTGTACCCTTACCAACCATATGACCAAGATAGCGGACTTCGTTCAGACAAAATTTACTTTTCCCTATATTAATTGTCAAGCCTGATTCTTTAACATCTCGAGCAACAACACTAAGAACCTCCATGTGCCTTTCAAAACTTTCGGAGATCACCAGTAGATCATCCAAATAACAAAAACCAACGAACGAAGATGAAAAGGTACAACCTTGTCCATTAATAGCGACATTGTCTGTGGCACATTACAAAGCCCAAAAGGCATAACCTTGAACTGGTATACAGGTCGACCTGGAACTGTAAAAGCCGTTTTATCTTTAGAAGCAGGATGCAAAGGAATTTGCCAAAAAGCATCTTTTAATTCCAAATTAGTAATATATTCAGCTCTTGACAGTCTACTGAGTATACCATCAATATTTGGCAAGGGATATGCATCTTTTACAGTGACAGTATTTACTTTCCTACTATCTACACATAATCGTATCTTCCCTGGTTTTCGCACCAAAACAATAGGAGATGACCATGCACTATCTGCTTCTTCAATGACCCCCAAACTTAGCATCCTGTCAAGTTCTGCATAAATCAGCTTTTCCACGGCTGGAGACACGGGAAAGTGTCTCTGTTTAATTGGCTTGGCCTCACCCACATCAATGGTATGTACTATCAAATTTGTTCTGCCTAACCCTTCTTTGGCGAAGGAAGGAAACATTTTAATGACATCTTGGAGACGATTCTGTTGCATATTGGTCAAGGTATGTACCGCAGGATGGTTTGCGATATCAATAGCGTTTACATCGCAATGTACAACATCAGGAAGTAAGTCGAATTCATGCCAAAAATCAACACCGAGATACAAGTTCTGTGATAATGACGGAATTATAAATAAATTTATCTTCTTATTCATACCACGAAAGGTAATATCAGTTTCTATTAACCCAACAACCCTTTGGGGCTTTCCATCAGCGGTTCTGACATTCGATCTGATTTTTTTAAAAGGAGTGTTGTTTTTCAGAAACTTTTGAGCCGCATCAGAACCAAGACAACTAACTGAGGCACCAGTATCCAGAAGACCAAGAAAAGTTTCGCCAAACAATTGAACTTTGCCATATGGACGAATGTCTTTAGACCTATCAAGAATACTGCCAGTGAGTCTCTTTTGATTTTTCTTAACATTATCACAGTATATTCGCATTCTTTTAAATGACCGTGAAGATGAGTTTTTAAAATTAACTGAAGTGTGCTTGCATTTTTCCTTAAACTCATCTATGTGTTTATGCAATGGTTTGAAACGGTCATTACATAAATTAATATTTATCTCAGACTTATCATTTCGCAATTCAACCCTATCATATGAATGCTTGACACATTTATTAAATAAATCTTGGTTCTGCAAACGACCGTTTAGGTCTGATCCGTGTTGGCAGATTGGTTCCTTTGTGTTTTAGCAAGGATATGTTTGGGTGCCATTCTCATAGATACTTTCATTAATTTTCTGCTTTCTGTCCCGTATCAACTCACGATAATCTATGTCTGTTCGATTATCCTTGTACTATTTTCTTATAGCACTACACAACTCATGCCAACGGATTTCACGAACAGATCTATGGTAACGCCAAAACCATTCAGCCGCTTTAGAGTCGGATAGGGTACTGACATAACGACATAGCAACTCGAAATTACCACCCAACGTTTGGATAGTAAGAGCCTCTACTCGATAAATAAAGTTGTCAACTGAGAGTCCATTCGAACCACCAGAGAAGCGTATCTTCCAATTAAGTATCACTTGACTGACTTTTTATGGGTTGAGAATATCATGTGAAACTGCCTGGGAAATCGGTAAATTTCTAAGCTATATTTGCGGATTCACATTATTATTTGGACCTGGTTCAGTCACTGTAGGTAACCCTAATAAGTGCTCAATGGATTGACCTTACATTGGCTGTATAGGTGATGGCGTTGCAACTGCAGCTGTTAATGGTCGCAAGCCCAAAAGTCCAAATAAAACATTAATAGTTGATTCAATCACCTGCGTGAGCTGCTGATTTAAAGCCACAAGCATTTCCTCTTGTTGAGCTCCCACTGCTGTTGCAACTATGTCTCTGATTTGACCCCTTTGCTGAGGAGATAACTCCACTAGTGGTATCGCCTGCTCACATGATCTTTCTGACACTGTACTATCCAGTGATCTTTAAGCTTGAGACCTGGTATTATGACTGGGACCAGCTGCGTTAGAAGGTGTGATGTTTTTGACCGTGGAAGTATGAGGTGTGTTCAGCGGCACACATACTGTATTGCACACCGGGCACGTATCCGTCGTCTACAAATCTTTTGTGATACATGTCTTCTGGAATGTGTGATCGCAAATAGTTTTAACCAAGTGACCCGTAACCGTAATAGGATTACCACATATGTTGCAATTTGAATTTGTAGACCTACTACCACTCAAATCCTCAGTACTGTGCCTGACAGATATATCTAATTAATAGCAAATAAATTCAGAAGTCCAAAAACGTATGTTTAAATATTCCACGAAACTTTCATCTGAAAGTTCCACAAAAACAATACAAAATCGATAGAAAATTGTAAAAACGAGAAAAATAAAGAAAAATTATATTATTATATAACCTATCAAAATCTATGAAATCAACAATTTTTAAATTAACCCAAATCCAGAGGAAAACAATATACAAATGAGCCAAAAAATATGTACACTAAAAAAATATATAATAAATAACAAGGGTTAAAAAAAATAAATGCAAAAATGTAGAAATATAACATATGTGTATACGACTTCTCTACCCATTGATAATTTGTTCTGGAAACTTATTAAATAAGTTTCATCCAATGTTTCAATTTCAATGTTGACATCCAAACGTAAACCGAAAGAATGAAGAGTGTAATGTGTCGGTATATAAACAGCTGAGTACCTTTTCTCTAGCCCACAAATTTCCAACTACACAAAACGAAAGAGAGTAAAAGATCAAGATCAGCCTTCTAAGCACGGTCAGATTTCAGCTCTATTGTCCAAATGTCTGCATTCCAAGCAGGAAAATCTAATATTGATCATTCACTGATAGCCTAATAGAAGTAAGAAATATTTGCTGAGGAGATAACTCCACTAGTGGTATCGCCTGCTCACATGATCTTTCTGACACTGTACTATCCAGTGATCTTTAAGCTTGAGACCTGGTATTATGACTGGGACCAGCTGCGTTAGAAGGTGTGATGTTTTTGACCGTGGAAGTATGAGGTGTGTTCAGCGGCACACATACTGTATTGCACACCGGGCACGTATCCGTCGTCTAAAAATCTTTTGTGATACATGTCTTCTGGAATGTGTGGTCGCAAATAGTTTTAACCAAGTGACCCGTAACCGTAATAGGATTACCACATATGTTGCAATTTGAATTTGTAGACCTACTACCACTCAAATCCTCAGTACTGTGCCTGACAGATATATCTAATTAATAGCAAATAAATTCAGAAGACCAAAAACGTATGTTTAAATATTCCACGAAACTTTCATCTGAAAGTTCCACAAAAACAATACAAAATCGATAGAAAATTGTAAAAACGAGAAAAATAAAGAAAAATTATATTATTATATAACCTATCAAAATCTATGAAATCAACAATTTTTAAATTAACCCAAATCCAGAGGAAAACAATATACAAATGAGCCAAAAAATATGTACACTAAAAAAATATATAATAAATAACAAGGGTTAAAAAAAATAAATGCAAAAATGTAGAAATATAACATATGTGTATACGACTTCTCTACCCATTGATAATTTGTTCTGGAAACTTATTAAATAAGTTTCATCCAATGTTTCAATTTCAATGTTGACATCCAAACGTAAACCGAAAGAATGAAGAGTGTAATGTGTCGGTATATAAACAGCTGAGTACCTTTTCTCTAGCCCACAAATTTCCAACTACACAAAACGAAAGAGAGTAAAAGATCAAGATCAGCCTTCTAAGCGCGGTCAGATTTCAGCTCTATTGTCCAAATGTCTGCATTCCAAGCAAGAAAATCTAATATTGATCATTCACTGATAGCCTAATAGAAGTAAGAAATATATCGTATCTACATGTGAGTTATGAGCTATTGTCAGTTAAAAAGCTGCACAAATTCCAACCAAGCACGATACGACACATAAAGAATATATTTGAAAGTATACAAAGGAGGCCTATAATCAGAGTCAAATGATGGGTAAACCTAAGTGATGGAACTTTTAAATTAATTATTACAAAAATCAAAAGAATTAATACGTGAAGTTATCAAATGGCATGTAACTTGATGAATGTTTAACTGTATGTTCCGAACAAACTAGGCTGGCCCCACGTTGGACGCCATTTATCATATCCTTCCTGTAGCATATAACATATGATGGTTATTTTTTTTGGGGGGGAGAGGGTTGCATGTATTATTTTCTCCCAAGAGAGATAAGATGTGGGTGCACGTATTAAATATCGGGCTAGGCAATAGGGGTGGTTTTTGCACTCTTATCTTTCTTAAATTTAATTTTCACCACAGAGTAATACAAATAAAAAATTTACGTGCAAATTAAAGAAAATGGTAGAAACTAACGAAAAGAGAAATCATAAAAGAGGAAGAAAAGACATTGACATTGCCCACCCAACCACGATTTTGGTACATTTCCATCTTTCATAAAATTACCCAAAATCCCACAAGCCATAGAAGTCATATCATTTATCTAGCAATGCATAATAATATATAATATATTTACAACCAACATTTTAATATAAAGCTAATCATTTCGATAATAATATAAAAAGAAATAAAATTTATGTAAAAAAACAAAAATAGAAGAACGCCAAATTGTGGTTTATAATTACTCATGCATATGTGTATGCAAAATAAAATTGGAAAAAAAAACAAATTAACACGATGTTGTATATAACCATTAACAGATGTAAATATTTCAAAAAAAACAAAAAAATTACTCTTTTAGAAAATGAATATAACAATAAAAGGTAAAAAAAAATACTATATGCTTTTCTCACTCACCCAATAGACAGCGTTGCTCCCACGTTGAAAGATCTTTCAATGTGTATGAGAAAGAAATGCTGTGGAATGGAAGTTAAAAATGTTTCACAATTTTAGCAACATGTTGGCAAAGGAAGTTTGGAACATGTTCTGAATATGCACTTTTTAACCTTAAGGGGGAATATACACCTAGAAAGGTCAAAAAAATTGATTTTTTTTCTTTGTGTTTTCTTTACGCTTGATGTCTTAGAAGTGTCTAGTCAAAATTTGAAGCAAAAATTCGAAGAAATAAAGATACAGTGCACACCTCTGCGTAAGCGTCTTGCTGACGCTAGGCGACTCGCCACCGATAGGCATCTTGACGGCGAACGGTGGCCAGGCGCCGTTTGTCTTATCAGTTTGGAAGAGGATGCACTTTTTTAGATGCACTGGATTACGTTTACAAAGGTTGTTCGAGAAATTTAGTGAAGTATTGTCAGTCGATTCAAATCCACGAATGCGTGCGTTGTGTCGAAAATTTTGATTTACACGCACAATAGCAATAGAAGAGAAGCTCGGCCAATGAGCCCTTTGGGGCTTTTAGTGCCATATATATATATATATATATATATATATATATATATATATATATATATATATATATATATATATATATATATATATATATATATATATATATATATATATATATATATATATATATATATATATATATATATATATATATATATATATATATTTGTATTTGTATTTGTATTTCACCATATACCAGGTGTACAAGCTTAAATCCGCTGGTTTTCGGTAAAAAAAACACATTTTATTTTTCATAGAAAGCCAAAAATTAATTTATTCAAATTATTTGCCCTCACTAGCTATTCATTTTTCCCATCTCTCGGCCAAAAGAATTCCTCATTTTTCGAGGCAAACCACTCGTCAAGCCATTTTCCGACGTCTTTATACGAATCGAAGTGCTGTTCGGCGAGCGCATTACCCATCGACGAAAACAGGTGATAGTCAGAAGGGGCCAGGTCTGGTGAATAAGCGGGATGAGGTTTCACCTAACAATTGAGTGTGTCCAAGTAGTTTTGGACTAGTGTTGACGTGTGCTATGGGGCGTTGTCGTGGAGACAAAACAGCTTCTCATGTCTTTGTTCATAACCAGGCCTTTTTTCACCCAAAGCACGGCGCAATTTCACTAGTTGTTGGTGGTAGCGGTGAGCATTGACAGTTTCAAAAGGTTTCAACAGCTCGTTGTAGATGACACCCTGCTGATCCCACCAAACGCACAGCATCGTCTTGCGTCCAAAGCGATTTGGTCTTGGAGAAGAAGTTGCTGGTTGGCCGGGATCGACCCACGATTTTTTTCGTTTAGGATTCTCAAAGTATATCCACTTTTCATCGCAAGTCACCACAAGATGCAGGAACGACTTTCTTTTTTGTCTAGCAAGCAAGATTTCGCATGTGTTCGGCATGTGAGGGCTGGGATTCAAACCTCTAATTTCGTGCCCATCGTGTAAGCCAACTGCAGTACCTTCGTGTCCTTACGTGAAAACAGCTTACGAAATAAATGCACGATTCCATTTTGCAATGCGATTATTGGGGATCGGTTTGAATGGAGCAATGAAATTTTGTGGAATTATGGATTTACCACCTCCAGTTAAACAAACAACTTACGACATTATAGTAAAAATCATTCATACTGCCGCTTCGAGTGTTTGTGATCATTTATTGAAACGAGCTGTTAAAGAAGAAAGAGAAGAAGTTCATAAACATCATCCCAATAGTAGTGATAAAGAACTGACTGTTTCTGGTGACGCCATCTGGCGAAAACGTGGTTTTTCATCATTATTCGGAGTTGCTGTTCTGACTGGCCGCTTCACAGGAAAAGTTGTAGATTTCATTGTGAAGTCTCGTTTTTGCACTTCATATGTGTACTGGAGTAAGCACATTAATTTTGACATTTACCTTGTACTCAACTTTCAATCGCGTTTTCTCGAAACCATGTTTTCCAAATCGGTGACCACGTTAACTCGGAAACCACTGTACCGATCAACTTGAGTTTTATAGTGTTCATTTAATACATAATTACCTAGTCATTGTAGTAGGGTTTTTTTTTTAGAAGCCTAGATTTTGTTTTATCCACAAAATAAGCACGATTTTTGGTCTCAAAATTGCTATTTTCAGTTTCAACACTCGCAAAATTCGTAAAAAAAAATTATTTTAAAAAACCCCTACGACAAAGACTAGATTATAGTCTAAATTTTATTATTCTTTTTCATTCTTGTCATTCTGATGATTACAGATAAAATGAGAGTGGTCACCGTGAAGGACTTCACTTTTGCGAAAGTTGATAGATGAGGTGTGTACTTAACTAATATTGTAAATAAAATAAAAATAAAAATTTGACATGTTCTGGAAAGTAAGCGCTTTCATTGAGAAAAAAAATCCACTCAATAATGCGTATAGGTTCTCTACAAAAAATTCATGAAAATAGCCTTTTTTGGCGCTCCTAGGTGTATATTCCCCCTTAATTTTACATCCACTTTTTGATCTTGAAGCTCCAATTAAATTGCGCTATTTTTTCATGCGTAATTTTTGACAAAAAAAAAACAATTTTACATGCACATATTTTACCTATAATACTAAAACTACTTTAGAATTACTATAATTTCACTTTCGTTACGGCATTTATTGGTACGAATCCTACTCACAGCTGCATACTACAAAACCCTTTTTAAAATTTGGCAATAATTATCACAAATTATTAGGTGCCAATTCTAAACTGAACACAATAAAAAAAGAGAAAATCAACATATATGGCAAAAGAAAGAAAATTAAATTTGAAATTTACCCTTTATGGAAATTGACACCGTTTATGAAATTGTATGGTCTTGTCGTGCCGTGTGGGTGCCGTGACTCAGAGGGTAGTGTGTTGGCCTTCTGATCTGTAGGTCGTGGTTCAATCCACGGCTGATGCATAACAAATTTAATATCGAAAAGATTTTTCTTTCGAACGGTACCCACCTGTCGGCAAGCAATTGGCAATTCTTGCGACAGTAACAACTTGCCATGAAGAAGCTTCAAAAGAACTCTGTGACAAAGCCCAGAAAAAGTGATGTCACAAGGGTTCTGCAGTTCGGATCCGGCTAAAATAAGTAGGTCCCTTCTAATGCTGTCCAAATTTAACACGCACAATAGCAATAGAAGAGAAGCTCAGCCAATGAGACCTTCGGGACTTTTAGTGCCATATATATATATATATATATATATATATATATATATATATATATATATACATATATATATATACATATATATATATATATATATATATACATATATATATATACATATATATATATATATATATATACATATATACATATATATATATATATATACATATATACATATATATATATATATATATATATATACATATATATACATATATATATATATATATATATATATATATATATATATATATTTGTATTTCACCATATACCAGGTGTACAAGCTTAAATCCGCTGGTTTTCGGTAAAAAAAACACATTTTATTTTTCATAGAAAGCCAAAAATTAATTTATTCAAAGTATTTGCCCTCACTAGCTATTCATTTTTCCCATCTCTCGGCCAAAAGAATTCCTCATTTTTCGAGGCAAACCACTCGTCAAGCCATTTTCCGACGTCTTCATACGAATCGAAGTGCTGTTCGGCGAGCGCATTACCCATCGAGGAAAACAGGTGATAGTCAGAAGGGGCTAGGTCTGCTAAGGAGGAAATCGAGCAAACTTTGCGTGGTCGCCTTACGTACTGCCTTCAAAAACAAGTACTTGGACATGTGATCCAGCACGATTAATATGTATGTCTTGAGATGCCTGGAACGCGGATATTTTTCCAAAAAGGCGATGTACAGCTTGGGGAATGGCCGGTTAGTTACAGTTTTTTTACCCATTCGTGGATGCTTTTGTCTCTTTGCAGGTATGATAACCCCGGACATAATCACGAACTTGTGACATTATTCCATAAATACTGTCTACGGAATCTGTCAAGTGTCTTGGATAGTCCACCGTGCGCTTCTGTCTCATTAAAATGACCCTCAGCTATCAGAGCGGCTGTCAATCCTAGAGAAACCATTAATTTGGTCGATTGGTCGATTCGATTCAGGATTCCGTTGATGTTCTGCAAGAGCTATGTGTCCTTGACGGTCACCCTAATCAACTTACAAGCATCCTAGCAAACCCGATTCTTGTCCTGCTTGAGAACGAGTTTAATCCGGTTACTGCACGGGCTTTCATTTTCACGAATCGTGCATCTGAAAGTACCTCTATTTTACCAGCTCGGTGCCTTCCATTAATTGTATCTGTCTAAATTCCTTTATACAAGTTATATGGTTGGTCCCTGAAAGGAAGGAAAATATAAGTTAAGTTAAATTAATATTTACTTTTATTTACTTTTCTGAATTTCATACTAACCATATGGCCACCCTGACTCTCCGCATAAATTCCTTTTATGAGGTATATTCGTCTCTCGTACAACAATCGACCGATTAATGCGATTTTCGGTCTTTAACTTCAATCTTAATCGTGCCATTCCGAGACGTATTCTTTCTTATAAACTAACTTTTAATTATATATTATATCATGCCTTTCATTTACTAGGGCACGCGCGTTTAATCATGGTCCTTCGAGCTAAGAAAAAAGAACCGGCCCCTTATATACAATGAGTACATAGAGTGGCAAAATTAAAATCGGTGTAATTTGAAACATTAGTGATAAACATCAAAACAGATAACAAATAAATTAAACATCAATATTACAACCGTTCAAACAAACCAAGAGAGTGAAAAAAAGTTAGAACGAAAAAACAAAAGTGAATAATTACATATGTATACACGTATGTACATAATTGTGTAACAAATAAAATGGATTCCACACTCTGATCGAATTATAGTGGACCGTTTTCGATCCCACGTCAGAAACATCACCTGCATCCAAAGTTATGCACCAACAGAGGTTCCTCCCTATGTCGAAAAAGAGGCATTCTATAGTCTTCTCTCAAGGGTATCATCAAATACCAACAAAGGTGATGTAGCGCTGTTATTAGGAGACTTCAATGCTTAAGTCGGTCCGGACAATAAAAGCATGGAACGTGTTATGGATGTACATGGCTTGGGTAGGATAAACATAAAATAACGTGGGTATCACCCGATCACGTAACTGAAAATCAAATCGATAACATCGCAATAAGCCGCGCTTGGAGAGGCGCTCTTCTGGACGTGCGGAATAAGCGAGGAGCTGACTGCGTCATTGACCACCATCTGCTAATAGGAATAGCACGCCTTAAAGTTGCCGCTATCAACAAATTACACCAGTCACAGATTCAGAGGAAATTCAAAATCTCCAAAGCCCAGTGATACACCAAAGCTTTTTCCAATCACTGCAAGTAGCCGCAAATGCTTTAAACGCCGAACAATGCTGTGATTGGACGACAATCAGAAACTTCTTCTGTGAGTCTGCTAAAAGGCATCTTGGGCATCCGCAGCGGAATCGAAAGTGATGGTTATCTGATACAACATGGAACCTCACACTGCGAAGGAAGCCAGCGAAATCCGAATTGAATATAGCTAGAACACTGCGAGAAAAGCTCAACGACAACCTTTATACAGTTCTCGGGACAAAGAAATAAAAGCCAGCGTTCGTCGACACAAACGTGCCATGCACTCCCAGCAGGGATCTGTATAAAACAGCGAAAAAACTGGCGAATGGTTGCAATAATCACCAAGCAGATAGACCACTTAAAAACTCATCGGTTGAAATGATCACAACTGCAGAGATATAGCTTGCGGTGTGGGAAGAATACTACACACATATACTCTCCTCGGTACCAACAGCCGTTCAAAATATTTGCGCTTGTTTGTCACAAGCTGTAAACAGCTCAATTAAAACTAGCAGTCCAAACACGCAGGAAATAATAAATGCAATAAAAATTCTTAAAAACAACAAGGCAGCAGAACTTGACAATATTGCACCTGAACTTTTCAAGGAGGACTATGAATCCAGTGCGATCCTAATTAGCCCTATAGTTGAGGACTTTTGGGTTAAAGGAGAACTGCCTATAGAGTCAGCCTGGAGATATTGCGAAGGATCACTCTTGCAAACAGGTGCTACTTCGGGCTAAGTAAGCAATTGAGAAGTCGAGCCCTCTCTCGAAGAACGAAAACTACACTCTACAAGTCTCTTATCATGCCTGTCCTAACATATGGCGCTGAAACCTGGACAATTTCCACCTCGGATGAGCGAATGCTTGGAGATTTCGAGAGAAAAGTCCTACGCAAGATCTTTGAAACAATTTGCGTTGGTCGCGAGTACCGAATAAGGTACAACCATGAGCTGTACGAGCTGTATGCCGATATTGACATAGTAAATCGCATCAAAATCCAGCGGCTGCGCTGGCTAGGTCATGTCGAGCGAATGAAAGAACACGCTCCAGCTAAGAAGGTGTTATATTCGGAACCCGCTAGAGGACGACGCAGAAGAAGAAGACCTAACCTCCGGTGGAAAGACCAAGTACTGGAGAACCTGACGGCGCTTGGAATTTCTAACTGGCTCCAGCTAGCGAAGAACAGAGATGGCTGGGGAAGCATGTTACATTCGGCCTAAATCGATACTCGGTTGTTTTGGCCACATAAGTAAGTAAGTAAGCCTATAGAGTTGAAAGAAGTTGCCATCAATTTTCCTAAGAAAGTTGATCTGTGAGAATGTAAGAATTGGCGGGGAATATCGCTTCTGAACATGGTGAACAAAATAATTGATCAAATAATTAACATCCACCTATCGAGCGATCTGAAGACAAGTCTACGAGTGGAAGAGGCAGGCTTTCGAACTGGACGCTCCTGCATTGACCACGTTAACAGCCTCAGAGTAATAGTAGAGCAGTCCGTAGAATGGCGATCTCCTCTCTACCTTATCTTCACGATTATTAAAAGCATTCGTTACTCTTCACCATTATGCGATTTTGAATGCACTGGCATGTGAAGTTGTACCAAAACCCCTAATCGAACTAGTCCTAGCATTATACACCAACGCTGGAGTTCGACTGGAGTTCCATAATCGTTGAGGTAATTATAATTAAAATAAATTAGAACCATTAAAATAAATAAATAAGCAATAATAATAATAACAATAAGCTCATGCAGTAGGTCAAGCAAAGCAATCACCAAAACAAAGAAAGTAAAAACAAGCAAGTGTTGAGTAAATTGTAAAAATACAATTTAACATGTTTAAATTACGTATGAATTTTGAATGAATGAATATAGGTTAATAGGCAACATATGTATTTAAGAATTATATATAAATCCCTACTGCAGTAATCAGAGAGAGTCTTGACATTTTCTAAGGTCCACTTGCTGAATATCCAAGGTTAAATTTATAAATTCAGAATTAAGTACGTATCTCAGAGTTGAATTGTTATTTTTAACTCAAGCATTGTATTGCAGAACAGATATCTCAAACCGAGTTAGTTAACTGGGGCACTACGGCATCACTGACTCAGCGTCATTTGTTTTGGTTATTCATATTCGTCTGCTTTTTGAAATCTCAAATTGAACATTTTCAGTGATAGCTGCTTGAATTTACAAAACTTTCTTAAATTTCGTAATATTCTATTACAATATTTTCTATATACATAAATAAAAAAAAATAAATATGTGGCACTTAAAGCCCCAAAGGGCTCATTGGCCGAGCTTCTCTTTCATTACTGTTCTGCGTCTTAAATTTTGGACAGTATTAGAATGGACCTACTTATTTTAGCCGGTTCCGAACGGAAGAACACTTGTGACATCACTTTTTCTGAGCTTTGTCACAGAGTTCTTTTTAGAAGCTTTTTCATGGCAAGTTGTTACTGTCAGAAGAATTGCCAATTGCTTGCCGACAGGTGGGTACCGTTCGAAAGAAAAATCTTTTCGATATTAAATTTGTTATGCATCAGCCGGGTATTGAACCACGAACTGCAGATCAGAAGGCGAACACACTAACCACTGAGCTACGGCACCCACATATATACATATGTGGGTGCCTTATGTATGTACTATATACATACTGTTCGCGAATCAGAGTTAATTCCGCTGGTTCAAATAAATAATAAATTTTTAGAATAATGTTACCATAGAATAATAAACTTTATTGATTGCTTGTAATTACTATGAATAACACATTGTGTGGGTTGCTGTCAAGTTACAGAACGGAAGTGAATACGAAAGAGTACGAATACTGATATGAATAACAACGAATGACAGTGAGAAATGTCATCTCATATGCCTGCAGAGTTGCACCTTTAGGTATTCGCCTACACATACGAATATTTCTTTTTTTTTGTCGATACCATTTGAAACGTTTTATCGCTTCGCTCTGCAACCATTTTTTAGTAATGCACTTAACAATTTATTCATCATTTCTTTAATTGTTTATTGAAAATATTTCTGTACATTATAATTTAATGTATTTAGGCTTAAAGTGTACATAATACTCTAACATTAAAATAAAAAATAATTTCTTTTGAGAAAAATTATTTCCTTATTAGTAATTAGTGCAGCGAAGAATTGTTTACTTGTACGTACACTTTTTCTGCTAAGTGATAAGTATAAGTAAATATAAATATTATTCGGGGCCTATAAGTACCACATATTTTTTGTTAAGTTAGGCAGGTTGGTATATAAATGTGATAAATAAACACGAAAATATTTAAAAATTGAAATTATTCAAATATGCTGTATTTGAAGTCGTAATTACAAAAAAAGAAATACATACCCCAGCACAGAATTGAATTCAAGAATCCTTGGTGTCTTTGATAGCTCTTTCATACGAATTCATTATAATTAGATTTTTGCATTTCTACTGAAATAAGTCAGTGAATGCAATCTACTTGCTAGAGGTTTGCCTCGCTCGCTCTCATTAGTACATGATACATGGTATGAAAAGAAAATTAATTTTTATTATTTTTCAATACGGAAAACTCAGCAATACATAATAAAACAGTTAATTAAAATTAAAGTAAGATACGACATTATTGTATAACAAATTATCAAGTTAAACATCAGATAATAAAATCAAAGAAATCAAATCAAATAAATGGTAAAATCCATAAATAATATGGGCACGGTATTATCCACATAGCGGTATTATCTCACGCTCATGCCATTGCTCTCTTCACTGCTCTGCGCATTGTTTCTATGTATACGGGTATGTTATTATAATAAGCGAAATTGATAAAAAATCAAAGTAAGTCTTCTCTACCAATTATACATTCTCTGATTTAAGCAACACGAACAACAATAAATTGAGTGTTAAACAGCCAACAAGTAATAGTAAGATATACATGTTACTAAAGTTAAAAAATAAATGTTTTTAAATAAATATAAACGTGTGCGCGTTCATTAATAACACTACTCAACAATATTTTCCTCTTTTGCGAGTATCTCAAAAAAAGTAAGTTTCCTAGACTAACCTTGAATTGCTGGAAAAGAAACTTGCCTTCATTCATTTTGTCAAAGAAGGGTTTTCGAGATATTCGTGAAAAATGTGTTTTTTGCACTTTTTTTGGTTAATGGCAAAAATCTCGAAAGCGAGTAATCAATATAATATGACTTGCACACCATTCGAAAACCGTGGTTTTGTTCTTACCGACAATGTACCGCCTGTATCGATTGGATTAAATTTGACTGAGTTATATGAGATGAAATTCGAAAAAAAGAGACATTTTTCACCGTTTTTTTAATTACTAATTTTCAATTGTTCCACTGACATGAAAATTTTTTTTTTGTTTAGGTGAAAGATAATTTTGTGGAAAAAATTATAAGTATAATATTGCTAAAGTCAGACGAGAAATGTACAAACTAGGAGACATTAAGTGAAGATAGAAAATTAGAATTTAGACAAAACCTCGTTTGTATATGCAACATAAGTGCTTATAAATATAAAGCTTAAACTTGGTACGTAAATTTTGTTGTATGGATAACATGTTTTCGAGATTTTTGCCAGTAACTGAAAAGAAGTGCAAAAACACGTTTTTCGCGAATATCTCGAAAACGGTTCTTTGGAAAAATAAATGAGTGCCATTTTCTTTTTCAGCGGGCCATACTTAGTCTAGGAAAAATACTTTATTTCGGTACTTTTTTCTGTTAACCAGTGTAATTTGCAGTGAATCAGCAGCAGGAGCAACAGCCACAACGTTAGTTTACAAAGCAACACTTTGAAAAATCGATAAACTCTAATACGAAGAAACGAATGTTACAAGCGTTGACAGAATGTGTATTTTGTTGTGGCTGTATGTTTAGAGATAAAACGAAGCAGCAGCATTAGGCCATATTTAAATTGTCTGTGGTAGTGTATGTGTGTATGCTCGAGATGTGTATGGGGATTGTTGCTACTATTCTGTTTTGTCCATAAGGTTGATGGATGAATAACTATCGTTATAAAGAGAAGGAACTTCGTAAAATTATTAAAATAATAAATTATAATTCTACAAATGTCAACAACAATACGAAGAACAATAAGGAAAAAAACAGTTGGAAAAACTACCGCAAAAAACAGTCAGATAGCTGTAAATCGGGGAAGGGAGGAAAAGACAACTGAAATTATTTTAAATAATATCGTCTTCAGTGACGGCACCCACATTATCACCTAATACCACAAAATAATATTTCAAGAGTTACAATTTAAAGGGGAAGAAACAGAAAATAATAAACACAAATATACAACAGCCCCTACCATCACTAACTCCATCATGACAGCATCAGTAGCCACTACAACTGCATCAGTAGTAACGACAAATAGTATCGGTTGCGGCATCATCAGTAATAATATCAACAATATGAATACGACCAACATTAATAATCTCAGACATCAACAGCATACCAACAACGGCGGCAGCTTCAACACCAATACTAAGAGCCTACAGCAGCAACTTGCTCCAGTAGCACTAAATGTGTGTCATCGTAAATTAGCATCATCACCATCATCAGCAACGTCATCGTCGTTAACAACAGCAGGGGCGTCGTTAACATCAGTTGTTGTAGCAGCATTTTCCCGTGACGACAATGGCGATGACATTGACGTCAATGATGACTATCATGAAGATAGCAATAGTAATGAGAAGGATAATCATTGTAACGCCGCTGCAATATTGGATGTTGCAAAAGCTGCCAGCAATTTTTTAAACAACATCGGTAATAGCTGTAGTTCAATGGAAGGTTCAATAGCTGCTATTGCAGGCGGACGTTGCAATCCACATCCAAACGATTTTCTTGTATTTCATCATCATCAGCAGGAGCAGCAACAGAATTTTAAATATTCAAATCAGAGTCAATGCTACGGTGATATAAATAATGATGATGTTGACTATTTTGATAATAATTATGATTATGAACTTCATAATCATAATAATAATAATAACAATAGCAATAATAATTCACATTATCATCACAACCTTCGTCATCACCATATGGCAACAACTGCAGCAGCCACATCAATAATTTCTGCACCAGTAGTTGGAGCACAATGCTGTTTGTCACCACCATCACCAGCACCAATTAATGATCGTTATGTTGGCAATTTGATTGATGACAACCATCATCAACAACATCATCACCATCAACATTATCACCATCATCAACAGAAACAGCAACAATATTATCATCATCATCAACAGCATGCTGTATTCTCATCATTATCATCAGCCAATTCAACAGCATCACTATCAACGGGCCACACACCGGTCCCCAACTGCTCAATTTCTCCACCTAACAACAGTGACAGTAACAAATATATGAGCGGTAGTAGCGGCAGTAGCCAAGCAGTGCGTTTTATCAATCGATATCAACGTGAATCGCCAACACTAACAGACATCAGCTGTTCCTCATCAACGCCGACTTCGATTCCGACACCACCACCCCCATCACTTTCATTGCCATTAGCACCGATTGAAACCAGCAGTGGTGTTTGTGGTATCACATCCCACGCATCACGGTTATTAATTTCATCATCATCAACACATCAACAACATCATCATCATCACCATCATCAATTTTTCACAACTGCCGGTGGTTCCACAGCTTCAACCGCCTCCATATCATGTGGATCTAATTTAACGGGATCCACAAGTTCCTCTACTGCCTCTTCTGCGATGGCGATGGTGGCATCGTATCTCTCCGTATCAGTGCATACGCCCGTTAAGCGTTATGTGCCAACTCCGCCACCATCTAATGAGTTATATGGCAACGATATAATTACAGCATCAGCAACAACTACATCATTAACTACAATTGCAAAAAACGTAGCATTGGCGATACCCGTATATCATCGGTCCACTCGTGTAAAATGTTGCGCCAATGAACAACAGCAGACAATAACAACAGCTACTGCAGCAACAGCAACAACACTTGCACTTCCATCAACAGTAAATATTATACAACAACAACATCATCATTACCATCATTATGATAATCGTGTTACCGATTATTATGCAACATCGCCACGCTTTCGCAGCCAAAACAACTCCAATGACGGAATAGAGTCGCCAGTGTTGCATACAATTGACCAGCAACAGCAATTGCTTGGAACGACAAGAATAACGTCACCAGCAGGAGTAGGAGCAGTAAGAGCACCACCACCAACACGGACAAACAATGGCCGAGATTATCTGCAACGTGCGCCCAATGCTGAATATATTAATTCTGCTGTAGTTCCTAATACTAATAATATCAACAACAACATCATCCAAAGTGCTAATACTAGGCCCGTTAACACACCTACAAACACCACTGATGACAATAGTACTAACAACAATTCGATTGGGTCGGCAGCAACATGCTTGCATTGCAGCAGTACGGTGCGTCGCACAACTGGAGTACATCAAACAACACAAACAACGGGCCCGATATCGCCAATACCAGCAACAACAGCAGTACATCAGCAACAATTGCAACAGCAGCAATTCAACGTTAGAGGAGGCGATGGTGGTTCTGGTGGTTATTGCTATCAACTAACACATGAACAGCTGACATCCTTAAAACCTGCAGCAACACCAAATGAAATTAATATATCGTCACCGCTATCACCAACTACAACCACAACAGATGCAACATATTCTAACTGTGGTCAGCAACAAAAGAAGAACCAATACTTATCAACGCAAAAACAAAGTCATAAGAAGCATTTGTGCAATTTATACAACAACAATAGCAATAATTGCAAAAGCAATAATTGCACCAGTAATGTTTGCAGCAACAATAACTACAACAGCAGCATCACTTGTGTGCGTTCATCTTCACAACATGTGGTAACAGCTGCTTTATCAGGTACAACCACTGCACTGCCTATACAACAACAATCATCAAGACAACAGCAACAGCATCAACAACAACAATCATCTCAACAACAGCAAAAGCAGAAACTATCAAATAGGAAACGCGTTAATCGCTGTATACGCAAAACTATCTCACGCTTCTTTGGTGTGGAGCTAAGCAGCGAAACCGAAGAATGCGGTATCTGGAAAGGACGGCAACGACGTTTAGCCTTGCGTCGCTTTGGTGCATTGAAATTGCAGGATACAGAAATTATGTACCCCAGTAACAAACTAGGGACCACTACTATGAATGTCATTAATGACGACAATGGCAATGGATATTATAAGCAACAGCAACATGAAGTGAATTATTCATCCACATCATCTTCGGCGACATCAATGTTGCATCAGCATCAATATTATCGTCATGCCCATCACTCGCAGCATCAACATTTTGAACGACCAGATATATTACAAACGCATGATGCTCTGGGTACAATGCTCAACGATGGTAATAATGGTGATAATAGCGATGATAACATATCACAACGACGCGAAGAGTCTTTAGATCAGCCGTCTAAATATGTATTCCGGTCAGTGCCGGGAGATTTTCACTTGGGCGATTGTATTGAACGTCGGCCCTCTGTAATAACAATGATTTTTGCATGTCTTACCTATATAATGCATACGTTACACAGACGTCCAATACGCTACCAACGACAATGGTCACGCAGCTTTGCGCCAGCGAATATATGTGACAATGCCTTGATAGGTAATATCGATGGCGATGGTGTTGCTGGTGGTGGCAATGGCGGGATCAATGATGATAGTAATACTACATTGGCATCAAGCGTGCTGCTTTCAGATAATGAAGTTTTCTTTGATACTCCCAGTGTTACGCTAGTTGAACAAACTCAAGTGCAATCTGGTAACAATATGAACAGCCCTTCTGCAATTACATCACCAGTTGTGTCGACGAATGCTCTAATACCACTAGTCAATGGTAATGGGCACCGTCTAATAAAACCCCGAATAGTAGCTACACCATTACATCAGCAACGTTCCATTTACATGACGACAACAACAACAGCTCCAGTTGAACGTTTAGCATCATCTGGGTGGCGCACATCTTCAATATGCGGTGTAGGTGGTATCATCGGTGAGGGAAGCAATTCTACATCCTCTACAGATGTATTAATGGCGCGCCAACAACTGCAACAGCAGCAGCAGCAAACATTTACAAATACAAATATACGCGGCACACGTATTTCAGCTCAGCTGCTCGATTCTGTTCTCGAAAACTCACGTCGGCCCCCGGTACATCCTCGCAACCATCATTGGCATCACCACCAACATCATCATCATCATCATCATCATCATCACTATTGGCATCATCACCGTCGTCATATTAAATTGTATACAATTGATGATCTTGATGATCGTTATGATCATCGCCCATATTTTACATATTGGATTAACACCGTTCAAATTTTAGTACTTATCCTATCACTGATATGTTACGGTATTGGACCAATTGGCATCGGTATGGAAAAGCGTACCGGTCAGGTGCTTGTTACCAGTTTAAGCCTACAGACGGTACAACATACTGAGCCACGTAATCTTTGGATTGGTCCGAGTAATAATGATCTCGTTCATATGGGTGCAAAATTTACGTCGTGTATGCGTCGTGATGTGAAAATAATGGATGTGCTGCAGAAGACAAGACGACAGGAACGTGAGACAGCTTGCTGCATACGAAATGATGATTCCGGTTGTGTTCAAAGTTCACAAGCGGACTGTTCGATACGTGGACTATTTCCAACGGTTAGCTAATCTATCTAACACACTAACTTACTTACTATCTAAGACTAATCTTACGCACTAACTTTTTCTCCCCCTCTCTTAGAAATCTATATCGACATGGAAAAAATGGTCACCGGGCGAATCGGGACCTGGTGGTCGTATATCCGGTTCAGTCTGTGGCCTTGATCCAAAATATTGTGATGCGCCAGCATCGATAGCACCATATGAATGGCCCGACGATATAACAAAATGGCCAATTTGCCGCAAAACGAATTCATTTCCACAACGTTTTCGTTACAAGGATCACACAGCTGAACATATGGTATGTGAGGTCATTGGTCATCCATGCTGTACAGGCATTTTTGGTGAATGCCGCATAACAACGCGTGAATATTGTGATTTTGTTAACGGCTACTTTCATGAGGAGGCCTCGCTATGTTCCCAGGTATGAGCAAATATTAATTTGAACACTGCATATTTCTCACATTAAAACTACCAATCAGATATCATGTTTGAGTAATGTTTGTGGCATGTTCCCATTTATATCGCTGGAGGCTCCAGATCAATTTTATCGTCTTTTTACATCGTTATGCCTTCATGCGGGCATTTTACATTTGGCCATAACCGTTATATTCCAACATGTTCTACTTGCTGATTTAGAACGTCTAATTGGACCGATACGTACTGCCATAGTTTATATTGGCTCCGGTTTAGCTGGCAATTTAACGAGTGCTATTTTGGTGCCATATAAACCGGAGGTAAGCAACACACATTTTTGTAATTGTCCAGTAATATTTAGTAACGATTGTTTTTGTTTCTTAGGTTGGTCCATTAGCTTCATTATGTGGAATTGTTGCATCATTGGCAATACTATTGCTACTTATTCATTGGAAACATTTGCGTAAACCTCATGTAGCACTGTTTAAATTAGTACTAATAGGTGCAGTTCTCTTTGCATTGGGCACACTTCCATGGCAAATGAATTTTACCGGTCTACTTGCTGGTATTTTCTGTGGGATATTCTTAACAGTAGCATTGGTACCATTTGTCAGCATAAAGAAATATGCTCGAAAAGCGAAGGTATGACAAAACTTTATACCTTCTTCATAAATTATATATTTTGCGGATTCACGAATTAAAATAGGGATAGTTCATGTCTGTTATTTTTGTTTTCAGAAAAAATTTGTTTGGGTACCTTAAAAGATTGTGCGATGTAATTTATGTCGCTCTCTCGCATTTGTAAATCTTTCTCGCAAATAGAAAAACTAAATAATACAGTGCAGTCAGTTAAACCAAGGCGTGTTAACACTAGAGTGCTGCAGGAATGTATTCGATTGCATGTTCAAAACACTCTATTGATATGAGAATAGAATCTCTCATTCATTCTTTCTAAGCTAATACGAATTAGAATGAATAAAATAGAAATAGAATGTAATGGAGTGTATGTTTCGCTTTCATAGAATGAGTAGATTCTCAACATTTGCAAATGGACTTAAAGCATTTGAGAGTACTCTAAATATTCGTTTTATTTTTCTACGTTACATTGCAATACATATAAGCAAAAAATACAGCAGATAAGAGAACATGACGCGGCAAGACGTAGCAATACAAATCATCAGTGCCTGTCATGAGAAGCAATAACAATTATAACGTACAACACACTCGTAGTACTCTCAAACATTCGTTTATTTGAAAAGAAACCAAGAATGTATGGAAAATTTCCTGTACAAGAAATGAGTGGAGTCTTCTATTTACCTAATATTTCACTCTTACTCATTCTCATTCTATTTAGATATGCTTCGCAAATATTGTACATGTTTAGAGAGAGAGAATCATTCGAAAATCAAATACATTCACGAATCTCTTTAGTTAACACAGAGTGGCGCGATTTCCTATGGGTATGTAATAGTCAATGAAGCTAAGATTTCACCTAACAAATAAGCAGTTTTGATTGCATGAGGAATGTAGTATTTATAAAAATTATATAGCAGGCTCTCCCACAACTTGCTCAAAATATTGCGAATTTTCTAATAACGTCTCGTTCAATGTGCAATGTAACAAAATACTGAATTTTACTTCGTTCACTTTAATATCCCTTACAAATGAAACTGCATGCACATTTCCTGCTGATTTACATATATTGTCGCTCGCAAAGCTATATTTGGACTTACAACTGTTATTTATTTTCTATGGAAAAGATATATTAATATTGAAAGACTGTTAGCGGCAAAGTTTTACCTGGACTACTTTTTTAAAGCCCTCAGAGAGAAATTTTATTTTTTTTGCCCAGTACATGTACAATGATTGCTTATTATTCGAGTTATGCAAGAAAAATTTGTTTGCCGTGAATTCGTACAACACGTAACCATAGAATGTAGAAATAGTAGAGAAAACTCATTTTGATTTTTGAACAATTTAGCTGATTATTGTACCATATCATGTCTATGTACAGAGTTGCAGTGCGCAGAAATATTGAAGAGAGCAATGACATGAGCAGGAGAGCAAGTATTTATAAAAATAATAAAAAATAATAAAAATTACTCTACTCGTTATTTGTTTTGCTTTGATTTCATAACATGTCTATAGCAAGTAGATTGCCTGCGCTTAATTATTTCAGTAGAAATGCAAAAATCCAATTGTAAGGAATTCATATGGAAGAGCAACTAAGGACACAAATTCTTGAATTCAATTCTGTGTTGGGGTATTCGTCTTTTTTTTTGCAATTTCGATTTATATACATAATATTTTAAGAATTCCTTTTTTTTAATATATTCGTGTTTATATACCACATGTATATACTTATCGTACCTGCATTACTTAAGACATTTGAATTTCACTTAAATTCAATTCACAATATGGGAAAGAAGGGAAGAAGTATAGCATATCCCAATGAAAGGGAAAAAATATAATAATTTTCTTCGTACAGAGCATATTTTTGTGAATATAAAAAATCAAATTTTTTTGTTGCTAACGCCAAACCTTACGCTCAAGGCCAAAGTTAAAACTTGCGATCGAAATTACTCAATAAATTTGCAATCAAAAGAAAGGTCTTTTTAATACCTTTCAGTGATATATAACATTTACTTACTTACTTATGTGGCCATAACAACCGAATATCGATTTAGGCCGAAAATAACATGCTTCGCCAGCCATCTCTGTTCTTCGCTAGCTGGCGCCAGTTAGAAATTCCAAGCGCCGTCAGGTTCTCCAGTACTTGGTCTTTCCACCGGAGGTTTGGTCTTCCTCTTCTGCGTCATCCTCCAGCGGGTTCCGAATATAACACCTTCTTAGCTGGAGTGTGTTATTTCATTCGCTCGACATGACCTAGCCAGAGCAGCCGCTGGATTTTGATGCGCTTTACTATGTCAATATCGGCATACAGCTCGTACAGCTCATGGTTGTACCTTATTCGGTACTCGCCACCAACGCAAATAGGTCCAAAGATCCTGCGTACGACTCTTCTCTCGAAAAGCCCAAGCATTCGCTCATCCGAGGTGGAAATTGTCCAGGCTTCAGCGCCATATGTTAGAACAGGCATGATGAGAGACTGTAGACTGTAGAGTGTAGTTTTCGTTCTTCGAGAGAGGGCTCGACTTCTCAATTGCTTACTCAGCCCAAAGTAACACCTGTTAGTAAGAGTTATCCTACGCATGATCTCCAAGCTGACGTCATTACTGCTGTTAATGCTGGTTCCAAGATAGACAAAGTCCCTTACTACTACAAAAGCGTAGTTGTCAACAGTGACGTGCTGTCCAAGACGCCGGGACTCTTTGTTTGTTGACACTAGATACTTCATCTTGCCCTCGCTCACCGTAAGACCCATCCGACGCGACTCTCTTTCCAACTCTGAGAATGCTGCACTGACTGCTCGCGTGTTCATGCCGATTATGTCAATATCGTCGGCATACGCTAACAGCATGACACCTTTGTTGAAGATAGTGCCATTATGTAGTAGATCAGCAGCTCGTATTATGTTCTCCATAATAAGATTGAAGAAGTCGCACGATAACGAATCACCTTGTCTGAAACCCCGTTCGGTACTAAACGGTGTGGAGAGGTCCTTCCCAATTTTCACTGCACAGCAGGAGTTATGCAGTGTTATTCTACAAAATCAAATGAGCTTTACAGGAATACCGAACTCAGACATTGTTGCGTAGAGGTAATCCCTTACCGGACTGTCGAAAGCGGCTTTATAATCAACAAATAGGTGGTGTGTATCGATCTGTTTTTCTTGGGTCTTCTCCAGGATATGGCGCAGTGTGAAAATCTGGTCGATGGTGGATTTACCAGGTCTGAAGCCACACTGATAAGGTCCAATCAGGTTGCTGAGCATAGGCTTCAATCTTTCACACAATACGCTTGATAGGACCTAGTATGCGATGCTCAGGAGACTGATTCCACGGTAGTTGGCGCAAATTGTGGGGTCTCCTTTTTTATTTACAGGACAGAGAACACTGAGCCTCCAATCATCAGGCATGCTTTCATCCGACCATATTCTGCTTATGAGCTGGTGCATGCGGGTGAGCAGCTCATCGCCTCCGGTCTTAAACAACTCGGCAGGCAGGCCATCAGCACCTGCAGCTTTGTTGTTCTTCAGCCTTAAAATGGCCGTTTCAACCTCGTCATAGTCGGGTGGTGGAACATCAACACCATCATCTGTAATTGGGGTTATCGGTTAGCCTCCACTCAGGCGCTTGATCTTTTCGAAGAATTTTCGAGTCTCATTCTTGTCGGTACACATCTCTATCTCCTCACACTCGCGCCTTTCTTGTTCTCTTTTCTTGCGCCTGAAAAGACGTCTCTCTGCACTCCTTTTCTCTATGTACAGCTCCTTAACAGCTCGCGTTGCGCCTGCACGTAGGGTTTTTTTGTAGGCGGCGTCTTTCTCTGCGGTAGCGTCGCGACACTCCTGATCATACCACTCATTCCTCAGAGGCCGGTAATAACCGATTACCTCCTCAGCAGCAGTAGTCATGAAGTGGGATATGTGTGTCCGCCGTGCGCATGTATCATCAAGTGGGGGAGTGTTTTGCATAAGCAGATCCGATAGTCGAGTGGAAAATGCATCTGCTGTCTCTGGTGATCGCAGCTTACTGACGTCGAGCGTTCTCTGTGTGGGACTTCTCTTGTTATTTGCGACACATAAACGTGTGCGCACCTTAGCTGCAACAAGGTAGTGATCCGAGTCGATGTTGGCACCACGGATCGATTTCGCGTCCATCACACTGAAAGCATGCCTTCCGTCAATCACCACATGATCAATTTGGTTTCTTGTACGTTGATCTGGAGACAGCCATGTCGCTTTGTGGATGTCGAGATGCTGGAATCTGGTACCACGAATTACCATGTTTCGTGCTGCGGTGAAGTCGATCAACCTCATTCCGTTATCGGAGGTGTTCTGGTGGAGGCTGAATATTCCGACAGTTGGACCCATGGTACCTTCCTTGCCCACCCTGGCATAAAAGTCGCCAAACACGATTTTGATATCGTGGCGGGGGCAGCGGTCGTAAGCTTCTTCGAGGCGCTGAAAGAAGCTCTCCTTGGTCACATCGTCGTTCTCATCCGTCGGAGCGTGGGCACATATAAGGCTGATGTTAAAGAATTGTGGCCAGCCGTTCTTTCACAGGCGTGAACTGTGAGACAAGATGTCGTAGTCTCTTGCTGACCAAAAATCCACATCCTAATTCGTGCCTTTCAGCATGGCAACTGTAGTATATGTCACAGTACGCTCTTTTGAAGCAGTCTGTCCTGTCCAGTCCATCGCATTTCCTGGAGAGCGGTGATGTCAGCTTTGTATTTTTCGAGGACATCAACCAGCTGGATAAAGGCACCCTCCCTATAAAGTCCTTATCCGAGGCATATCTGTTTTTTTTTTCATTGGGGGGGTTTTTTATGTGGCGGGTCCCAAACCCAACGCACAACCTCTAACCGAGGAGATTTTCGCCACTCACTTCAGCCGCCTCCCAGCGGGTGCCAGGAAGACGTTGCCCGGTGGTCGCCACATGGTGGGCCCCCATTAATAATAATGAAAGCGCCATCACATAGTAAGCAGAGCAAGCTATATGAGCAAGCTATCATTAACAAATAAAGGTATTATCACATAGCGCTCAGATTAAACTACATGACAGCCAGTGAGTTGACTTGCGATGAGTTCAACAAGAATTGCGCTAGCCCCACCCGGTTGAGGCAGTTAGACACGTTACCTTGCGAAAACACCACCAGACCAACATTTATAAACTATATTAAAAATCTTAAAAGTTATGATAAAAATACAATATTTGAAAAAAAAAAAAATTTCAAAAACTGATTTTTTTCGGAAATAATCACCAATGACCTATAAAAAATTTAGAACCATATTCAAGGACATACAATTATGTTTTCAACAGTATATAAAACATATTTTTAGAAAATGCATATATAATTTTAATATTTTTTTTTAATTGATACTTCATGAAATGTTCCAATATGGATGGCTTTCGATAGAATTACCTGTATGTCTTCAAATGTAGTTTCGCGACCATCAGTATTGACTATAAGATGTTTACAACATTTACATTTATCACTATAATTCTCCTTTGTCTCGGTACTTTTCCTTATACACTTAATTGCAGTAGACGAAGTATTAAGATTAAATTTAAATTTAAATTCATAAAAAAAAATTTTTAAATATGCTTAATACAACATTGGAAAGGAAATTGTATGGCCTTTAATATGGTGCTAAATTTTATATAGGTCAATTGGACATATTTTCGAAAAAAAAAATAAGTTTTTGAGAAAAAATATTTTCAAATTTTTTATCTTGATCATAACTTTTAAAATATTTAATATAGTTTGTAAATGTTATATATATGACTGAAAAGGTATTAAAAATACCATTCTTTTGATACCCATATTGTAATTTATTGAGTAATTTCGATCGAAATTTTGAACTTTGACCTTGAACCATGCCTTATATGGGTGTTAGCTACAAAAAATAATATTGTTTTTTTATTTTCTCTATACGAAAAAATTTATTTTTTTTTTCCTTTCAGTGGGCTATTCTATACTTATGCAGAAAGAAGAAAAGAAAAACGACAGACTCGATTTGTATGAATTTGTAAGAAAAGAATTTGCTTCATACTAATTCAGTGTGGGTAATGAGAATAAGAAAGGAAGCAAAAGCGAATTCTGTAATGTGAATATCATATTGCAATACGATTTGACACGAATTGCATTTCTGACACAGACAAGAAATTAAGGAACAAACCCAATTCAAGCTTGCTTTTCTGCTTTTCTGCTTTTCTGTTTTGCTTTGCTCTGATTAAAGCATGGATTGTTTGAAAATTCACTAAGAAACTTGGCTGCGTACTAGGAGAAATTTAATAATACATTAAGAATGCCCTCTTGAATATTTAATTTACCCCAAGAATTTCTGAATCAAATATTCACTAATCAAATATTCAATTAGGACACCTATATATGAAAAATATAATATTATTAAACAATTGTAATAATATTATTAACAAACAATTGATTTATAACACTCGTTTTACAAAAATTCAAACACTCTCTGTTATATAACATATGATATACCGGGAAGCTCCTCAAGCGATTTCTGGTAGTTTCTATGAGTTTCTTAGTTGACAGTTTTACCCGAAATTCTTGTATACGTGTGATCAACACACACACACACACACATATATATATATATATATATATATATATATATATATATATATATATATATATATATTACCAGTGATATCACGAAATAAATACTCAAAACGACTATTTTAGATTTCAGTACACTTTCCATGAAACCGCACCGAGTAGTAACTAGAACTAATTGAATTATTGACCACTTGATCACAATTTGTGGTAGCACCAAATGAAGCCACGCATTACGCTGCAAATTCAGTTGCACTTTACACAAATGGTTCTTTTCGAGACAAAGGGAACACTCAAATGGAAGATAATTAACCCCTGTAAGACTCTCTCTTACTCAGTTTCCAAATCGGTCCAGAAACTTCGACCAGACGCTATCAACATTAAAATCTTAAAGAACCTCAATTTTTTATTAGAGAAAATATTTTTTGTTTGTTTGTGCATTATTTTTGAAAATCGATTAATAAATGGCTAAGTTATTATTTTTTTTAGGTGAAAGCGTAAAATTAAGAATTTGTTTGACTTGTATTGTCTTTTTCATTATACTGTTTTTAGTGCTTTGTTTAGTGCAAATTCTGAGTTCTTCGTTATCTTTCCTAAAATTATGTTAACCTTGTGTTAACACCAGAAATATCGTACACCAGCCAACACTTGACACGATATGAACACTTACATAAATGTATCTACTTTCTTTGAAAGTCAGTTTCTTAAAGTTCTCTGTTTTTTAAGATTTAATTTTCTGGCTTTCCTAAAAGAATACTGCGAAAATGGTAAGGATCTCAAGATTTCTGCTATAAGTGCCTTCGATAGACGAAAGTATTTTTGATCTAGTTTGGCAATTTGACATAGTTAATCGAAAGAATACTTGATCCATTATGCAAAAAAAAATCAGAAAATTTAAGGATGGGTTACAAAAATGTATACGGACTATTTCGGAATGGCACCAAACCTAATCGATCCGTGAGCACCAAAAGAACTATGTGTTGCATGTCAGATAGCCTTAAGCCAATGAGCTACTGTAAATAATTATGTACTGCTTTTAAAGTTTCAACTTTAGCTGATACATGATTCTCGACACGCCTATGATTTGGAGAAAGCCTCTGTGCCACGCTACCGATTGCTACTTTTGTTTTAGTAAAAAGCGCTGCTTTGGGAAACACTTAAAATGGGTTAATCCACAAGTTGGTTCAATTAAGTTTCTGGCACTTCACTCCAATACTGTTAAGAATACAGCATTCCCTGACCTATCTTCCCAACATATGGACTCGTCAGGGGATGACGTCGATCAAGTTCAAACGATTTTGAATGTGGAAAAGAGCGGAGATATTTTTCACAACAGGAATTGAGCGATTGAATGCGTGATTTAAAAATTCATTTCCTGGACTCATATTTAAGCATGGGATGGTTCCACCACCAAATGATGAGTATAGATAAACGGTATCATAGCTTTTGGGATGAGGTAATGTTGTGGCTTTGTTCTGAATTTTTACGTTAAACACTTTACATTTATTTATACTATTATATTTTGATGGAAAATGATTTATCAAACTAGATGAAAAATCATGTTTAATAAAATCGTTTTTCACTCAATGCACACCCGTCCGTTTTCTTTTAATGTTCAGCGTAAAGAGAGCGAACAAAATATCATTTATCGCCAAATGACGCTACTAATACATAAGCAAGTCAGTTGATATCTATCGTAAAGAAATCGGTCGGCAATGACAATGACACTATTGACGAATAAGTGACATGCCATAAGTGAAATGCTGATTGTTTCATTCTATTTTATTTTCGTAGTTACCTCGTTTCTAAGATTCGTTTCCTTCGTTATATTTCTATTTGAATTGCGACGTAAACAGGTAGAAATCAGAGTAGGCTTTGCTTTTTGTTTCGTTTTTGCTATTATTTGGTCATTTAGTACGAAATATTTCAGTTCAGTGAGATCAATTCGAGTTTGCTCCAGTTATTTTCAGGTAAATTATGGGAATTCATACATATACAGTGGCTCACAGCTTATTTCGTACAGTGTATATATTTTTATGTACATGGCTGTAACATCGAAACTAAAAAACTTATCGATAAGTTTTGAATGTAGATGTCTGTGTATGTGTTTAGTAAACCTAATAAGAAAACGGGGAACCCCAAAAATTTTTCTTTTTGTTATGCAAGAGAGAAAAACTATTGATCAGCTGATTTTCAGCTCACATCTTATTTCGTACACAAACTTCAATGTAGGTAAGTTTCATTCTGCCGCGCAGTTACAAAGTTTTTTTGAATTGTATGAGTTTTTGGACCTTTTTAACTATTATAACAATTTTTATTATTATTATTTTAAATAGTTAAAGTGCTGTAAATTAAACATTTAGCTTTATGGGTCATCGTACAACGATGGAACAGCGTAAACTGGTAATTAACCATTTTAGGAAAGGTCAGAGTGTGCAAAAAATTGCTGAAATGACAAATTTAAGTGCCTCAACTGTCCAATACATCATTCAACGCTTCGTTCGCGAAAATCGGTTGGAGAACAAGGGCAGAGAAGCACCTAATAAGATTTTCAACGCATCAGACGAGCGTTATATTGTACGAAAAATTAAGAAAAATCCAAAGTTATCCGCTCCGAAGTTGGCTGCAGAGGTTCAGCGTGAAATAGGAAAATCATCCAGTGCTGAAACTGTCCGACGTGTGCTGCGCAATCATGACTTGAACGGTCGAGTAGCCCGAAAGAAACCATTCATTTCGAAAATGAATATACAACGCCGACTTGACTTCGCCAAAGAGCATATTATTAATACTCCTGCGTTCTGGAATACCGTTATTTTCGCGGATGAGTCAAAGTTTAATATTTTTGGCTCGGACGGAATGTCATATGTTTGGCGTAAAGCTAATACCGAGCTAAACAAGGAGAACCTTAAGCCCACAGTGAAGCATGGTGGCGGTAGCGTGATGGTTTGGGCCTGTATGTCAGCAGCCGGAGTAGGTGAATTGGTTTTTATTGAGGGAACAATAGACAAAATGAAGTACCTCGAGATTCTGAAAAACAATTTACTTCAAAGTGCAGACAAACTGGGTTTGCGGGAAGAATTTCGGTATTACCAAGATAATGACCCAAAACATAAATCTGGGATTGTGCAATCTTGGCTTATTTGAACTGCTCACACTTGATGTCTCCACCACTACAGTCACCTGACATGAATGTGATTGAAAATCTTTAGTCTATTTTGGACAATAAAATAAGAACACACAAGATTTCTAATAAGCAAGACCTAAAGAAGGTACTGATGGAGGAATGGAAAAAAATCACACCAGACATCACTCAAAAATTGGTGGATTCAATGCCAAGTAGACTCCAGGCTGTCATTAACGCTAAGGGATGTCATACTAAATATTAAAATCAACTTACTTTGTTTTTAGTTTGAACTTAAAGAGACTGTACGAAATAAGCTGTGACATGAATTTTCCTATTTTTTTCTTATTTTATTTTTTTATAGTGTCAAACACTAAAATTTTGAAAAAGTAAATTTTGGAAAATAAAAAACAAACCTTCCTTTCAAAAATGGCATTTATATTTTGTTCAAATTTTTGCTATATTAGGAATTACGACTGCAGCAATTTTTAAACTGTCACTGTACGAAATAAGCTGGGAGCCACTGTAGGTCTAGTAAAAAGAAATACTTTATTTTTGAATTAAATTGAAGGTTTTATTTATCATAGTTAGAATGATCCGATTTAGGTCAAATATGCACCGTTCTGTTCGATAACTTGTTGCCATTTGGAAGGTAATTTCATAATGACACTCCCATAGAAACCCTCGAAACCAAAAAACTGGGACAGTCGTTTTTCACAAACTTCTCTTGAGGCGAATTTTTCACCAGCAAAATCATTCGAGAGAGACATGAACAGGTAGTAATAACTTGATGTCAGGCCCGGACTATAAGGTAGATGCATAAGAACCTCCCTCCTGGTGAGTCACTATTGATGTGTGTTGACTATTGGCGTTGTCCTGATGGAACACAATTCTTCTCCTATTGGCCAAAGCTGTCCGCTTTTGGGTGATTGCTTCCTTCAGACGGTCCAATTGTTGACAGTACAGGTCCGAATTAAGAGTTTGGCCGTAGGGGAGTAGCTCTAGTAGATGATTGCAAACACATAGCAAAACCTTCCTGACCGTCAATCCTGGCTTGGCCACCGTTTGCTCCGGCTCATCGCGATTCGAGCATGATCGTTTTCGCTTGACGTTGTCGTAAGTGACCCACTTTTCATCACCAGTAACCATCCGTTTCAGAAATGGATCGATTTTGTTGCGATTCAGCAGCGATTCGCAGATGGAAATTCGGTCCATGAGGTTTTTTTTGCGTTAACTCGTGTGGCAAAAATACATCGATCTTCGTTTTGTATCCAGTCTTATTTAAATGGTTCCAAACGGTTTTTTGTGCAATGTTTAGCTCCTGGGTAATAGAAACAGTGAGTACATGACGGTCAGACTCGACGATTTCCATTAGTTTATCGATATTTTCGACAATTGGTCTTCCAGAGCGTGGTGCATCTCTGTCATCAAAATTACCAGATCGGAATCGACGAAACCAAAATTGCACATGATTGACTTTCGCCGATCGAAGAAAAACTGTAAAATATGGCGTATTTTCTCTTTACTGGTGTCCATTTTTGACGCGTGCTCAAACAATACTGAGTTAAGCTATCACAAAACTGCCTGAAAAGTTTATTTAGTACGAAATCCTATCTTTCTAACGCCACCTAGCGTAACCCGATCGCACTTATACAACGCGAGATACATATTACTAAAGCCATCTATTGAAAAAATAATACACCTATCTACACTACACCTCAAATATTTGTTTTAATAAACTTAACATACACTTTATCTTATATTTTAGAATTATCACTGTATATTTCATTAGACATTTTCCAAGTTTGCTGTGGCAATTTCAGTGTTTTTCCTTTAATAATTTGGCACGTTTGCTGTGGCATTTCAAAGTAAGTTTTGTGCATTTCTTCGATATTTAATAACAACACACATTTCTTTTATAATTGACCATTCTTTGGGTCAAGGTTTGGACCAGTGTACATGTATTTATTTGCATGCAAGTTTGCTGTAGCAATTTCATAGTTTTTCCATTGGGCCTTTGGCAAGTGTAAATTAATTTATTTGCAACTTTGCAATATCAAATAACTGAAATTGAAAAATAAAAATGTGTAAAATCATTCAAAATCATAAGCGTTATTATTTAGTTAACATCGACTATTTCTATATGACATGTCATGTTAGAGACACCTGTGACCAGCTGCGTGACGTTTCATGCAATAGTCACTCAGAAAAAACTAAACATCTGTATGAAAAAGCAATGAAAGACATATATAAACGTCAGCAGATGTCACTTAGGACATAGCCTAACAGTAAGTTACACTTAAGTGACTTGTGGAGGACTTTCGCTACGGGGTATATACATACTAATACATCAGCGATTCCCTCTACTACAATGACACGTCAGTTTGATCTAAGATATATTCACACCCATACCAATGTGATTCCTTTCACAGTACGAATCATACGCCTTTAATCAAACACTTGGTTCTTCCACTGTCTTTCATATGAAATGAACATGGTATACAGTGTATCACCTGATACATCGAACCCGTACAATCTACTGTCAATGTAAACGCTAGAAAACTATTAGTTTTTTAAAAATTTTATCACTTAAGGATTCATTTCGAGCATCCCATGCTTTTGAAAATGATGTCGAACTGTTTCTGTTAATTATTTTTCAAGTATATGAAAGAGTATTTTTTGCTTTTTAGTTCTATATCCTACTAAGCGTGTTTTTTTTTTTTTATTAACTGTTTTTTATTTTTTGCTTTTTAATTCTACGTGCTATTACGATTTTCGTTTTTCAAACCTTGCAACTTGCACTTTTAACTGACGTTTTAGGAATATTTTTACAACACACCAAAAGTTAAAAGAAATTCGCAGTATCCCTATTAGGTATACATAAACAAGTTTAAAAATTGGGCATATATTATGTGCATACATACTGGGTTGACAACAAAGAAATTGCGGAAGTAATTGCCGATGTTGTTATACACAAATTTACCCAAACTACAACCTTCAAACAAAAATATGTGCAATTTGCTTCTTAAGCAAGAGAAAATGTAACAACTAACCAATGTCAGAAAGAAAAAGTCATAACATTAACAAAACACAAATATGTGCAGTCAGAAACATCCATGTGTGAAGTCGGCACATACTTAACCCTTAACATATAACGTCGGGTGCCCTGCCGAAACTGACATTTTCCATGTTTTTGTTTATTTAAACAGTTATATTATTCAAACAAATTAAAAATACGTAATGTAGCGATTGGTCCTTAAAATAGAATCCTCAATAAAGTTTCGTGATTTTTTTCAAATTTTTTTGAGCACTTTTACGTACTTTTGTAAGAGCCGGACACAAGTGTCCCGAAGTTATACAGAAGAGGTGCAAAAAACGACGTTACATGGCAAGGGTTAATTGCCAACCCAATATATGTATTTCTGTGTAACTGTTTGTTTGCTTTGTGAGGAATAAACCAAGTTGGAAACAGCAGCATTACATAATTCATTATAATCTATGTTATCTGCTATAGACACTCATACCTAATCCATTTTAAAACATAAGGGTTATATTTGAATCTGCTCATTTGATCTTGAAAATATCAAAATCTTAAGATTCTTTATTTTTAAATGATAACTTTTAAATTTGACAAAATATATTAAAACATAAAGTTTACTGCCTCGTTTAATTTTTAATACAAATTTAAGGGATCTTAAAAAACTTATTTTCTTGTTTAATTTATAACTTACAATATATAGTTCACTTCCTTTTAGTTCAATTTTCGCCATAATACTTTCATATATCATATATAATATGCATATTATTATTTATCATTAGCGTACTTATTTTACACTTGTTTGCAAATTCTTTTTTCACAAAAGTTTGAACTTTAGTAAAATTTATAGATATGGGTCACAGATTAAAATGTTTAGTAATCGCATTTACCGTTACTTTTGCTTATTCTTTATGCTCTCTTTATGGTAAACAAAATATAAAAGAAAATATCTGCCTTTCGAGTTCCTTACAAAATAAAGTACATTTGGAAGGTAGTTATTGTTTGTTACAATTGTAGTTCAAAAATAAGTTCCGCTTAGCTTATTTTTGGAAAGTATAATGGAAGGTGATTATATTGTCCCTTACGAATACTTTATTTTGGGCATGCGTACGACTTTGCTCACAATATCACTTGTACGGAATGCTTTATTTCATAAGCGCATTATGATCTTTCCCATTGGGTATGTATACACAACAAGTAGCTGTGCGCTAGATGTTCCTATTTCATCACCATTCACTTTCGCATCCAAAAATAATAGAAAAGGGAGAAAGAATAAAATAGAATAGAGAATATAATTGTCTCGTTAGAAGAAAAGAGCAAAACTAGGCAAATAAGAATTACATATATACATATTTGTATTTATATTTGCAGTTTTCGTATTTCTTTATCTCTATATTAGTGTTGCCACAGCCAAGAAATTTCTTTCACCAAAAACTAAGAAAAAATACCAAAAAACCACCACTTTTAAAAGTAATAGTAACAAACTATATACACGTTTATTTCAAATTTCAGGTATGTACATATGTATGTATATCAAATAATATTATACAAATCATATTTCAGTCTGTAAATTCACATTTTAGTAGATAAAAATCCCACTTTAGATGGAAGTGTCATATTAAAGAAAACCGACAGAAACTATCTAAAACTTTTCAATTAACTATACTCCCATAATAAAAGGGAACGCATTTTCTTCTAATAGAATACGGCTATAAAAAAAACAACGCATAATTTCTTCTTCATAGTTAGTCTTTCCTATATGACACTCTTCCAACTAAAGCTAAATATTTGGCAGTAACAGTTGCCGCTGTAAGATCGGTTCGATTAATCATAATTGCAGCGAATAACGGTGACGGAAATCAGCTTCCCACTATCCATTGCTATTCTTTTTTAATTCAATTTATTCCTGCAACCCTATTCAAATTGACTCCTTCGCTTATGCACCCTTATGATTCGCTATTTGTTCTGAGAAAATGCTTTCTTTCGTATAATTTTTAGTTGTTTTATCCGCCACTGCATCGCTTTTTTATAGTTAGAAATGATAAACGGTTTTTATATTTGTGTGGATTTTAGTGAAAGAGTCAATTGGAATAAGACTGCTGAATACACAACTATACTTCTTCAAATATAAAATTGAAATCAATTTAAGTGAAAGTAGGATCAATTAGCACTGTGCTGTCGCCGCTGGACAATAAAAATATAAATAAATTTAAATGGACAGATAATAACGTCTTCGGTAAACCGCTGCCGCTTGAATTATGTTCTATTCCATGTGACTTTGTGAATTTTAATGTTTACAGTGGTTCCACCGACCGCTACAATCCTGGATTGAACTTATCATCAAATTTACAAACTACGAAAGTAAAATCGCGCTTATAGATATTTAGTGATGTGCAAATTTCAGGGAGTTGACAAGCTATTGGAAGCTTGCCAGATCATCCTTATTGGTAGCTTCAAAGAGAAAACTTGAATGAACTTTGGTGACGCTTTGCTAATTGTACAGATAATTTTCTTCAGATTGCGAGGAATAAAAAGATGTGTATTGAACTTAAGGCAGCGTAAAAATTACCAAACAGAAAACAAAAATTGCCAAATTACCAAAGCACATTTTAGAGGAAAAAATTTTACCAATTTTGGTAAAAAATTACCAAATCGGCAACACTGCTCTCCATCTTCCCGCTTAAGCAATGTTTTTACATTTTGCATGCGCAATACTGCAGCCAATATTTTTCCCCTCCAATATTTCAAGAACGAATAGACTAATTTTTAAATTGTTAAATTTTAGGCCAATGTACTCACCAAGCCCTTTCATTTGATATATATTTGAACTCAGTAGCCAGCGTACGTGAGTTAAGCTAAGAAGTATTATAAGCCGCATTCTTTTGCACGCGAGTTGCAAAAGAATACTGACTTATTTGCCGAACTGCATGCAAAGCAACAACAAAAATAAGCGACATCGTCTATTTTAACCGAGTTCAATTGAAGTTGCTTATATTTTAATCGATCTGAGTTATAATGTAGGAAAGTAAAAAAACAGCACTATTGTGAATAGACTACTGGAATGTGCTTCAGAAATTTCAACAACACGTCAAATTATTGTAAATATAAGCAAAAATATGCAAAATAAAGCAAGTGCAAATAAAAATTTATTTTAAATAAACACAGATTCCGCAGAATTGTTTCTTGTTTTTATTTCGTTTATAAATTTCACGAACAACCATATATACCACCAGCGTTGCTAATAACTAAAGGGAAATTATATTCAAGTAAAAGGGAAATTAAATGAGAGTTGGTGTTCTTTTGCAACCCGGTTACAAAAGAATGCAGCTATACACACAGGTAAAGCTAATAAAAGCGGGTTAATAACTTCGTACTTCAATATTTATCTGAACCCAGTTAAGTAATTCTTAAATATTTAATATTTTTTTGTTTGATCACTTTTCTTGCACAGGTCTCGTATAATATTCTTAACTTAACTTAATACATAATATTCAAACATACATATACTTATACTTGTATTTTCGTTTATTCCATACACAAGATATCAGTTTGTTGAATGTAATTTGTCATTATAAATAAAAGCTTTGCAAACGAGTATAGGGATCAAAAAGGACAAAATGTGCTTATAAGCTACGTTGGTCCCGAAATGATTAATACGCGGAAGTGTTTGTAAGCGTTAAGTGGGAAAAAACAGATTTGATAAATCTTGGTGTTATTAGAGGGAGAATGCTTAAATTTAATGTAAATTACTTTCTAGAAGAAATAAAGTAGTTAAACTGTCCGTCATTGTCTTTGCAGATAAAACTTATATGGTCATGTCTTATCTTCCACATCATCATCTATATAATTGTATTGGTAATCTTTTATTTAATTCCAATGGAATTAACTAATTTAAATTTTGGCGAAGTCTTAACAAATGGTTTTAATACACATCTTGCTGCCAGTGGTACACAATCACATCATCATGATCATTCTCAGCAGCAGCTTCATAATCATCATGGGACATCGTTAGCGTCATCATCATTATCAGCAACAACAACGAACACAACAGCAGCACAGTTACATCACCATCATCGCTATCAGCAACAGTTGATTGACAATGACGATGTAAACAGTTTAGTAGACATTATTGCTGCTAACCTTGCTCCCAATCGTCGTGATGGTAGTGGCGCTGTTAATGTTTTAGAAGCAATTATCGCTAGTAATACTGCTGCTATGGAAGGTGATAAAGATGCTGACAGTGTTGATAATTATGGGAATTACTACTATAACATTACTAGGAGCAGTAGTGGTAGTAGTAATAGAAGTATTGATCACCATAATATCAACATCAGCCGGAATCACTATCGCTTTCTAACAACAATGAAACCGCCAACTTCTACATTAGTATTAAAACCAGCAAGATCAGCAGCAGCAGCTACAAATTCTATAGCAACAACAGCAAGTATAGTCGCAATATCCATAGCAACAACAACCATAACGGCAACTACAACAAGTAATGAGAATGATGTTGTTCAACCACATGATTACGCTGCCACCCTTAGAAATAGCACCAAGATATAAGCAACATGAACATATATATTTCATTACTACTAATTTTAATTTACTTCCATTTCGTCTGAATTGTAACAACAGCCGTCACGACATAAAAATAAAAAATGATTATGATTACAATGGTGATATTTCTGACGATGAATAACAATAGTAATTAACAACAGCAAGACCAAGAGCCATCCAGAAATTGTAAGTAAATGTAATACCAAAGACTTTAGAAAAGCGATGGGCATTTCACTTCATACGTGAAGATCAGCTATATTTGTCTTTACACATACCCGAGCACACCGACACGGCGAGAGCATTCAGTTCCTGTCGAACATTCGTGTGGCGAGGTTGTGCCCACGATACTTTGTATCCATATGTTTATGCATACGCAAAATGCAATAGGATGAGTGTGCCCATCACTGCTCTAAAGTGATGATAGCCATGGTGATAACCATAGAAAACCTAGAACTGATTCTCTTTTAAAATAGTCACGCATACCAATGCAATTGCTCAATACATATGCACGGCGCCTTTAACAAAAGACGTACCATGATTTATTCCCTCCAAAAATTTTCACCTCTGTATTTGACAAAAGAAAAACCCTGAAAACACATATATTTTCAAGGCAAACCCATTCCCAAACCCGAAACTGCGATTTGTACTGCGTTGTGGCATAACTGAATTCAGGTGTAACATAGAGGTGGTATTGGAGGTAGGTGTTGTTGATGGAGATGTTGTAATACCTCAAATTGTATTATTTCCTGCTGGCTTTGTTTTTGCTGTTGTGGCCGTGGCTATGTATTGCTGACTTTAGTTAAAACATTTTTGTTTACTGAAGTTTGCGGTACGAGAGTAGCTGTTACAACATTAGCTGATGGAACATCTTTTATTATATTGGCCGCTGGATGATATTTTAAATCATAATTTTCATCTCGATCCGGTATAATTATGTTATCATTTTCGTACGTTTAAAAATCATCTTCTGTCGTTACACCGTTCTCATCGGTATCTTCTGCAGTATTATCATCAAAATTATATTCAGCAACACTTGTATCCTCGGTGGTAATTAGATTGTTTGTTGAAACTGGCGTATTCGGTGAACGTTGAGAGACGCTTCCTTAGTAATTTGAGCATCATCCTCACTCACATAATCAATTTTCATATGCATTTTCTGATAAAGAAAAATAATTGAAAAGCCATTCATATAATTACTTTTGAAAATGCAAATATCGATGCTAACTTTTGGTGATGGGAAATTTAATGGGTAGCTACCAGGTCGCGGTTCGTTAACATTTTGCAGGAACATAAGTGATTCAAAATGTTTCCAACAATTCTGCAGCACTGCTGCCAGCTTCTTCCATACGTCGTTCCAGTTTTTTCATCTCCGAATTAAATTGATTTCGTAAATTGTAATTTTTTTGCCAAAATCGAATTTGCTAATATGCAAATAGACTTATTGCGGCGTTCTTTACATTTATAGCCTTCCGTATAATGATTCCAAAGATATTCATGTTGTCGATAGATAGATGAAAATCTGAAATATAAGTAGATTAATACATTTCTTTATAGTTAAACAAATAAATACGCACACTTACTGACATCTAAGTAAACAAAAATAAACACTTTAACGAAATCTCAAATGTATGGTGAAATAAATTTAATAATGGACAGGTTGTGTTTGTAATTGTAAAATTTTAATAATATTTTACACTTATGAACTTATTTACATGTAAAACTAGTAAATGCTAAATAATAAACATTTTCATTTTTTTTTTAAATATATTTCCTAAGTATATATACGTAAATTTTGCAGAAATTTTAATATTTTTATAAATTTAAGCATGAATTTTGTTATGAATGTAACAATGCAGCAAAATCCATTTACCACTAATAGTGTGTTACGATTTTCACAGGTGGAAAAATAAGCTCTTTATAATAGTACTAAATATTTTCTGATTTTTCATAATTATAAAATTTTAGTGAAATATGACGTAAAACAGTAAACGTTGTAAGTGGTTTGTGTTTATTTAGCATTTTATTTTATTATTCCGTAAAATTAATTGTGTTTGATAGCATATATATTAATATATTAAAACTACTATTCTACTACCTTTCTTACCTTTTTACCGTTACAATTTAAGTTGAAAGAGTTGTTGCGTGTGGCAGTTTTCTGAAAAGAAAAATGAAAGAAAACAGAAAAAAAAGAATTAGACTTAGGAAATGGCAGAATGGTGGGTAACATGGATATATGTGGAGAGATTTGTATAATCAGAGACTATAGAAGTATAGAGATATCCCATTGTTAATAGACAGCGTTTTAACAGTAAATCTGGCGATGAAACAATGGCCACCTTTTCACTCAAAACCAAAAATGGTTTTAGATACACTGGAAACAGTTCAGAATGAGCATTTTCATAAGTAAACCAACCGCAGCTTCACACAATTAATTTGAGTCGGCATGTCACATATAAAGGGTTATCCATTTCGCGGTTTCAAAAGTATAGGACTAGAATTCGACATCTGTCAAACTGAGTTGTTAAAACAATTTCTTTCTTTTTCAGATCAAAGTCTGACATTTGCGAAATTGGATCGCTTAACTATCGCACAACGCATTAAAATTGTAAAAACCTACTACAAAAATGGTGATTCTGCCACAGCCACATATCGTGCTTTAAGAGGAGATTATGGTTTACATAATCGTCCAACTACGCAAGCAATTGGCAAAATTGTGAAGAAATATGAAGAGACTGGATCGGTTACAGATATTGTAAGGCCTGTGCATCATCGTTTCGCTCGTACCACCGAAAATATCGCTGCTGTAAGTGAAAGTGTTGCCGAAGACCCGAATGTGTCGATTCCTCGTCGTTCTCAGGAATTAGGACTGTCTTACGGCACATTATGGCGTATTTTGCATTTGGATCTACACCTACATCCATATAAAATCCAGCTCACACAACAACTGAAGCCAGCTGACCATTCACAACGTCGTAGATACGTCAAATGGGTGCTTGAACAACAGGCGGTGGACGGCGATTTTTCGAACAAAATTTTCTTCAGCGACGAAGCACATTTCTCACTCGGTGGGTATGTTAACAAACAAAATTGTCGTATTTGGGGTTCTGAGAATCCTCAAGTAATTGAAGAGAGGCCACTACATCCACAAAAAGTCACTGCTTGGTGCGCTCTTTGGTCCGGAGGTGTGATTGGACCTTACTTCTTCGAAAACGACGATAGAACGACTGTCACCGTCAATTCGGAGCGTTATGGTCATATGATAACCGACTTTTTTTTGCCTGCTATTGAAGAATACGACTTAGAGAATATGTGGTTTCAACAAGACGGTGCCACATGCCACACAACTCGAGCGAATATGGCTTTATTGCAAGAGAAATTTTCTGGCCGCGTAATTTCTCGTCGTGGCGATATCAAGTGGCCACCAAGATCATGCGATTTGACACCGCTTGACTTTTTTTTGTGGGGTTACGCGAAAGACCGTGTTTATGCAGATAAACCTTTAACTCTTGAGCACCTAAAAACCAACATTCGTCACGTTATGGCTGAGATACCGCCCAATATGTGTCAAAAAGTGGTCGAAAATTACCTCAAAAGAATCGATGCTTGCAACAATTCGCGTGGTGGTCAATTAAATGATGTAGTATTTCACACATAATGTCAACGTTCAAACTTTATAATAAAAAATAAATATCATGATAAAAAATATTTTATATGTGTTTTATTTACATTTACTTTTGAAAACGCAAAATGGATAACCCTTTACTAAAGTTCCTGTTAATTCTTCGGTACGATTTTCTAACGCGTTGATCAAACTATCAAAGCTTTCTGGCAATGAACCGAGAATTGTTGCACTAAAGAAGAAATCCGGCTTGATGCCTTGGCCATATGCAATAACTTTTGAAATAACACGTTAATTTCATTCACATGTTTTTCAACATCGCCGCCATCTTGAAGTTTCTTGTGCATTAGTTGTCGTAGAATATACACCCTATTATTCGGTGTAACCTTCTGATGAAAATCTTTTAACGTGTTCCATGCGTCTTTTCTGTAGTACAATTTTTGATATGCTGTATGTAGCTTTTCTGTCAATAGCATTTGCATCCTAGATATGACGCCAATTGAAATAATTATTTCCATTAAGTTTTGTAAATGTGTACTTCGCTTCGGTCTCCAATGCCTTTATTGAAGAAAAATTTAACTTTCCTTAATTTCGAGTAAATCCTTTAATTTTTTTAATCTATAACCCATAACCTGTTGTTTTTCTATGGAATTAGCAAAAATTATAATGAGATACTTCTGATTAATTAAAATATATTTGTCCTTTATTGAAATTAATTCTTGTCAGCTCTGCTTCTACATGTAAGTTTTTTTTTTAACGAAAAAGAATAATTATGACATGAAAACATGATAATTCAAAGCTGCGCTACATTAGTGTTGCCGTTGTACTAATAAAAGAAAAATCAGAATAAATAAATTTGAATGTTACGTTAATATTGACTGCAACAGTTTATTTCTTTTCTACTATATTTTTACAGCTGATTGCTGCCGTGTAAATTTGTTGAATATTGTCGATGCCCTCTTTGTGGTTCATCGCTATTTTCGTCTTCTGTTGTATTCTCATGTTTCAATCGTCATTCTCTTCCTTTGTCTTCGTTCTATGTCTAATATTATCGCATTGTCGATATCCGCTATGTGTTTGTTCTCTTGTAAGTGTTGTGCTAATGCTGTTGTAATCTGGTAATTCTTTACGTCTGCTTTATGTTCGGCAATTCGTATATTGAAAGTTCTTTTGGTTGTCCCTAAGTATGCTATACTTTGTTACACTTCTGATCATTACTGCCTTTACATGAAACTTCGTAAACAACATTGCGTTGTTGTTCTTTTCCTAATTTGTCTTCATTGTTCGTGAAGAACTTTCTTAGACTACTATGTGGCCTATGTGGACATGTTATTTCTTGTTGTTTAACAATTTTTGTTAATATTTTATTTTCCGTAAGGTTTGGTACATATGGTTGGTAGGTACGATAGGTAGGTAGGTAGAATGGCTGCGACCCTGGTCGCTCAAGTAGCAAGCAAAATGCCGTTTTGAGCAATAAATCTTGCTAAGACCTACTGAGTATTAAAGGATATGTTACAACCAGTCGGAGTTGTTTATAAATTGAATAATATGAGAGATCCCTATTTTAGATAACAGTCCTAGGTTATCAAAGAAAGGGCTTCCTAAGGATGTTAATTGGTTTCTGGCTAAGGCCGGAAATTTACACAGAAAATGCTCCACCGTCTTCTTAGCAGCTATATCGTTACAGCTTATGCAATGGTCGTTGTGCGGAATACCCATTTTCTCTGCATGTATACCAATGGCCCAGTGGCCTGTGCATTTTGGATAATGCCCTTGGCTTCGGCTTGGGGAACGCCCATATTTGCATTGGTTGTTTGTTCATTGTCTGCGGATGAACCCCTACGGGCTAGCTCATCAGCATTTTTGTTACGTACGATGCCCTTGTGTCCTGGAACCCAGATAACTGATATTTCGATGTTGGCAGTTAGTGAGGTTATTATTTGTTTACATGCTCCGACCAGCTTTGAGCTAATAATTGGTGTGGCTAGCGCCTTTGCAGCTGCCTGGCTGTCGGAGGGGTACATATGGTACTCCAATATATTTTCTGTCATTGATTTCAGGTGTGAATATGTCATCTGTCATCAACTAGCTATTACAACAATAATGGTCAAATGGGTAGATATAGAACTACACACGAATATACCCAAACGACAATTCAGAAATATTCTTGAATATATAGTTTGGAAAATATATATTGAAACGTATTTCCTCGGTAACAGCGCATATAAGGTTCGGTATTTTTAAAATTATATTTTGTGAATGATATAGAATTTCTATATCATTCGAAATATATTACATGTACAAGCTTGTGTTTGTATAGGCTGATTTCATTATCATAGATAATAAAATATTTTCGGAATGAAAATAAAAAGCATTGTTTTTTATTGTCGGAAAAATGACACCTTGTCTGTCATCTGGGAATTGCCGCGTCCGTCGGCTGTATTCAAAAACAACCAAAACGGAGCATGAGCTTTTACTACAAACTCGATTAGTTTTTTCTAAAATAGAATTCTGCTGTTTCGCTGCAACTTAATATAGTCGTAAAGCAGTGGTTTTTTGGTTTCCTTCTCCCTTCAAGAAGAGAAAATATTTAGTAATACCATGTTTCGTTGTTTGTTAAAATCACTCGTGGTGAAATACATAATGCGCGATATATTCCTCATTACAATTTTAAAAATACTGAGCAGGCTTTGATGAAAGTTACCAGAGTTTGCTTTTCTAAGTGAACTTGAACAACGGGATTTCAAAACTTACTTGAAAATTGAAATAGAAACTGCTTTATACATTTTTATATGTATGGGTAGATATTAACCCTTAACGAAGTGGTTTTTAAAATAAGTACTTCAGTTTTATTATGGAAAAGTTTTGTTTAGAGAGGAGGAACTGGGGAACTGAATACAATTTTTTAAGGGTTCGTCAAATGTCAAAGTCGTCTATATATATAGTTAGGTAATTGTAACTCTCCTTGGAACTTTTCAACATGTTATCACCTTTCAAACCAAGGGTGAAATTTTGAAGCTTTTTTGTATGGGGGCGATCCACCTTAATGTACAACACATACATAAGTATACTTCCTTACTTACTTATGTGGCAATAACAATCGAATATCGATTTAGGCCGAATATAACATGCTTCGCCAGCCATCTCTGTTCTTCGGTAGCTGGCGCCAGTTAGAAATTGCAAGCGCCGTCAGGTTCTCCAGTACTTGATCCTTTCACCGGAGGTTAGGTTTTCCTCTTCTGCATCGTTCTCCAGCGGGTTCCGAATATAACACCTTTTTAGCTTGAGCGTGTTCTTCCATTCGCTCGACATGACCTAGCCAGCGCAGCCGCTGGATTTTGATGCGATTTACTATGTCAATATCGGCATAAAGCTCGTACAGCTCATGGTTGTACCTTATTCGGTACTCGCCACCAACGCAAATAGTTCCAAAGATCTTGCGTAGGACTTTTCTCTCAAAAACGCCAAACATTCGTTCATCCGAGGTGGATATTTTTTAAGCATCGGCGCCATTTGTGAAGAGAGGCATGATGAGAGACTTGTAGAGTGTAGTTTTAGTTCTTCGAGAGAGGGCTCGACTTCTCAATTGTTTTCTTAGCCCAAAGTAGCACCTGTTTGCAAGAGTGATCCTTTGCAATATCTCCAGGCTGACAAAGTCCCTTACTACTTCGAAAGAGTGGTTGTCAACAGTGACGTGCTGTCCAAGACGCCGGGACCCTTTGTTTGTTGACACTAGATACTTCGTTTCACCGTAAGACTCATCCGACGCGGCTCTCTTTCCAACTCTGAGAATGCTGCCCTCGCTTCTCGCGTGTTCATGCCGATTATGTCAATATCGTCGGCATACGCCAACAGCATGAGTCTTTTGTTGAATATATTGCATTATGTCGAAGATCAGCAGCTCGTGTTATATTCTCCATAATAAGATTGAAGAAGTCGCACGATAACGAATCACCTTGTCTGAAACCATGTTAAGTATTAAACGGTGAGCAGAGGTTCTTCCCAATTTTCACTGCACAACGGGAGTTATTCAGTGTCATTAAACAAAGTCGAATGAGCTTTGCATGAATACCGATTACCGGACTATCGATAGCGGCTTTATAATCAACAAATAGGTGGCGTGTGTCGATCTGTTTTTCTTGGGTTTTCTCCAGGATTTGGCGCAGTGTGAAAATTTGGTCGATGGTAGATTTACCAGGTCTGAAACCACACTGATAAGGTCTAATCAGGTTATTGAGCATATGCTTCAATCTTTCACACAGTACACAGGATAAGATATTGTATGCGATGCTCAGGAGACTTATTCCACGGTAGTTGACGCAAATTGTGGGGTCTCTTTTTTATGTTCGGAACTGAGAACACTGAACCTCCAATCATCAGGCAAGCTTTCATCCGACCATATTCTGCTTATGAGCTGGTGCATGCAGGCGAGCAGCTCATCGTCTCGGTCTTAAACAACTCGGCAGGCAGGCCATCAGCACCTGTAGTTTTGTTGTCCTTCAGCCTTAAAATGCCCTTCCACCTCGTCATAGTAGGGTGGTGGAACATCAACACCATCATCTATAATTGGGGTTATCGGGCAATCTCCTTCACTGGCGGAATTGTTCGTAGCTGGACATGTGTAACCAGATTCCCATTTCCATCACGACAAGAAGAGGCTCCAGGATTCTCTCATTCTCATTCTTGTCGGTACACATCTCTATCTCCTCACACTCGCGTCTTTCTTGTTCTCCTTTCTTGCGCCTGAAAAGACATCTCTCTGCACTCCTTTTCTCTCTGTACCGCTCCTTAATAGCTCGCGTTGCGCCTGTTCGCAGAGTTTTTCTGTAGGCGGCGTCATTCTGTGCGGTAGCGTCGCGACACTCCTGATCATACCACTCATTCCTCAGAGGAATGAGTGGTATGATCAGGTGGTGGTGTGTCCACCGTGCGCATGTATCATCAAGTGAGGGAGTGTTATGCATAAGCAGATCCGATAGTCGAGTGGCAAATGCATCTGCTGTCTCTGGTGATCGCAGCTTACATAAACGTGTGCTCACCTTAGCTGCATTAAGGTAGTGATCCGAGTCGATGTTGGCACCACGGATCAATTTCACGTCCATCATACTAGAAGCATGCGTTCCGTGAATCACCACATTATCAATTTGGTTTCTTGTTCGTTGATCTGGAGACAGCCATGTCGCTTTGTGGATGTCGAGATGTTGGAATCAGGTCCTACTAATTACCGTATTTCGTGCTGCGGCGAAGTTGATAAGCCTCATTCCGTTATCGGAGGTGTTCTGGTGGACGCTGAATATTCCGACAGTTGGACCAAACGAACCTTGCTTGCTTATCCTGGCATTAAAGTCGCCAAACACGATTTGGTATCGTGGCGGGGGCAGCGGTCGTAAGCTTCTTCAAAGCGCTGAAAGAAGCTCTCCTTGGTTACATTGTCCTTCTCATCCGTAGGAGCGTGGACATATATAAGGCTGATGTTAAAGAATTTAGCCTTGATGCGGATTGTGGCCAGCCGTTCATTCACAGGCGTGAAATGAGAGACAAGATGTCGCAGTCTCTTGCTGACCAATAATCTACATCCTAATTCGTGCCCTTGGGAATGTCAACTGTAGTACATATCACAGGACGCCCTTTTGGAGCAGCCCTCTCCCGTCTATCGCATTTCCAGTAGAGCGGTGATGTCAGCTCTGTATTTTTCGAGGACATCAACCAGCTGGATAGACGCACCCTCCCTATAAAGCGACCGGACATTCGTTATATCCGTAAATCGTGGTCCTTTTTTCGTTTGTGGGGATCAACAAAAGCTTATCCGAGGCATATTTGTTTTTTTCATTGGGGGGATTTTTTATGTGGCGGGTCCCAAACCCAACGCACAACCTCTAGCCGAGGAGATTTTCGCCCCTCACTTCAGCTGCCTCCGTGCGGGTGCCAGGAAGACGTTGCCCGGTGGTCGCCACTTGGACGACCCCCATTAATAATGAAGGCGCCATCACATAGTAAGCAGAGCAAGCTACATCACTACCCCTCATTAACAAATGAAAGTATCATCACATAGCGCCCAGAAAAACTACATGACAGCCAGTGAGTTGACTTGCGTTGAGTTCAACGAGGATTGCGCTAGTCCCACCCGGTTGAGGCAGTTAGACACGTTACCTTGCGAAAACACCACCAGACCAATGACCTAACTGGTCTAATATTTCATCGATGCGGGGAATGGGAAAAATTTGTTTAATGGTGGCGTCATTTAATTTCCTGAAATCTACTACTAGCCTCCATTTTCTATTACCATCTCCTCTCGCTTTCTTTGGAGCCAAAATTATGGGAGAATTCCAGGGCGATGAGCTGAAAACAATTACCTCGTCTTCAAACATTTTGTTTGCTTGCTTATTGATTTATTCTTTATGCGCTTCTGGTAGACTGTACTGTCTTTGGTTGATTGGCGGCTGGTCTATTTTTATTGGTATTGTTTGTTTTATACCTGTCGTGTGAGACAGTTTGTCGCCTTCCAAGAAAAATATATCGTGGAATGACTTAAGTATTCCATCTATGGATCTCTTTTCCTTAATGTTTAAGTTTTCGTCTAGCTTAATTGTTTCTAATATATTGGTAACCCTTTTTTGGCTATCAGTTTCCTTTATGTTATTTATTTTATGAAATATGTCGTATTCTTCGTGTTCTAAATGATTAAGTTTAATTATATTAATTTTAAGCTTATTATTTAGAATATATGAATCTATATTGAGCATTGGGACATAAACTATGTTGTCCGTCACACTTCTCAATGTCTCACCTAAATCTATTCCAAGAGATATTTCCTGTTTCTCTACTATAATTGTTTCGAAATTTGTATTTACTTTAATGGGGATTCATAGTTCTCCCAGGTACTACAACCTCACTGGTGTGTGCGCTTGTAGTACCTGTAGTACGAGGGTCTATTACCCTCGTTCAATGATTTGAGAGGTAAAGTCATCAAATGCTGTTTTCGCTCACTGAAGAAAATTATCTTCTTTTTCATAGTCTTGAGTACCGATCGGTTCCATAAACTGTCTCTACCTAGAATACCATCAGCAGCTATCCCTCTCTCTTAAGGAATGAAGTGTAATTCCAAAATCAGATCTTTAGTCCTTCCATGTTGAACTGCTATTGACCCTACTGTAGTAAGAAATCTTCCGAATGCGCCACTAAGATTTTGCCTTAAATGTCCGTTCATGCTACCAGATTCGTCAATTACTGATGACTTTATTAAACTGGTATCTGCCCCAGAGTCTACAAGTAATATGAGTTTTCCATTTTTTGCTTCCTCACACGGAAACTCAATGAACACATCAACTACAGAGACTCCCAAACAGAGCCATGTTTGTTATTACTGGATGGGAAAGATGGCTCAACAATCCCCCTGGACGCTTGTCTACCAACTTCCACCATCTTGCTATCTAACTTGGAGGGTGTGTCAACAATCTCTAAAGACGCATAACTGACACCTTCCATTTCAGCTAGCTTACTTTTAGCAAAATTTTGGGGTTCCTGGTTTATTGACCGTACCTAGGCCTCCCGTAGTTTTCCTGGGGTTTTTCCCAATTTTTGCGTTTATAACAGTCGGCGATCCTGTGCCCCGGCTTCTTACAGAATGACATTTGTTTTCAGAATTTCCACGACTAGGGCCTTTGCTTTCTTGACCTCCCTTACTAGGTGCAGGTGTTTGATTGTCATTTCCTTGTGACATGTTGTTGCTAAAAGGTGTGCATGACAAATTGAACTAATGTCCGTATTTTTTACACTTTATGCAATAGGGCATGTTTTTTCTCTTAAAACAGTCGTCTCTGGTGTGCCCCTTTTTGTCGCAGAAAGAGCAGGTATGAACTTTCCTTAGGCTATTTTGGGGAGTTACGTTACTATTTTGGTATTTGTTCATTCCGAGTGGCATCTTGTCATTTCTGTTATGGTGAAATGCCACTGTATTACTGGCCTCAGTCTGGTGAAGGTCTTTTGATTATAGTGTTCCCATATTAAACTGATTGAACCTTTGTCCTCTTTCGAGCAGAATACCCGTGTTTACGACATCCTCTGCTAATTCTTCTAACGTGCCTGTCTTACCTAGCATGTGGGTTTTTAGCAATGGTCTTGAAGGCCTGATATAAAAGATGTCCTCGCATACCCCTCTAGCTCTTTTAACAACGCTTGGTCTCCGATCCCACCGTATCTATTCTTAATACACTGTATCGCCGTGGATTTTAAATCACCTAATCTTCTTGCAAAAACGCGTATATATTCCTGAGGTAGTTGGCATGCGACTTGTATTTGATGCGTGAGTTGTTCCAGGCAAACGGTCTTTAAATATATGTTTCGCAGAAGTGTATACAATTCCTCTATATTAGCCAACTTCTTACTTAGCACTAAGTTGTAAGCGTCACCATATAGTCCCTGTGTTATATAAGCTACGAAGTCTTCCAACTCGTTGGGTTTTATGGCTAATTCGTGCTAATTCGCACCCAGAAATGAACTGGTCTACTTCGGTCCTCAAATCTTTAGACTCCGCTCCAGTGAGTACTGGGACTAGTCTACTGACGGTCTGTGCAATTTCGTCAATACGCATTTTTAGCTTTAATTCCGGTTGTGCTCCTGGTTGTAGCTGTGATTGTGTTTTTCATACTGGTGTACGACGATGAAGAGGTGTCCCCTGTGCCAGACAGCGTTCTCTTTCGAGATTTCGCTCTTTTGTCTGGAGTGCACTTGGCTGCTTAGGATCAACTGAGGTTCTGAGCCTTTTCTCTATAAATTCTTCTAAAATGCATTTTTCTTTAAATAAATCTTCTAATTCCTTATTTCTGTTAAGATTCTTATTAATCTCTACTTCTAGCTGTTCCGCATCGGACCTCTGGTTCGTGACATGAGTTCGCAGGGCTCTAATTTGTGTCTCTGCTGCCTCTGAATCGTCTTTTTGTTTTAAGGCTGCTTCAGCCTGGCTTTTCAATAGATCATTTAGCTCGTATAACGTGGCGTCTAATTCCTTTATTGGATTTAGTACCTTTCTGTGTACCTTTGATTTAATGAGCTGGAATTGCTCGTATGTGCAGTGTTGCTTAATCAAGCTCCACACTAAGTCGATTGACTCTTGTCTACGCCAGAAGACGTATTTCGCGCACTGCCCGTATAAAGTTTGCATGAGTTAGCAACCCTAATTCCACTATATTTCGGCCCCCTATATTTCGCTTTTTCTCTCTCTCTCTCTCTCTCTCCCGTTCTCTTCAACTATTCTTCTTTTACTTTATACTCTTCACTTTCCATTCATTTTATTTGCTTTATTGTTGATAAAACTCCCTCGACATAAGTACGTGTTTCTTTTATAATTAAAAATTGAAAATAATCAAAAAAGAACTAATTTTCTCGAGCAGTGCGCTACCCTTTTTCCCTTCCGTTTATTTCATTTAAATATATCATATAATATATATTTAATATACATTTACTAATTAAACTATAATAAAGATAAATATTTGTGACAGTGAGAAAAGAAGTGTTTTGTTATTGCCAACCACAACGGCCACAGTCACCGTCATCAACACCTCTGCCGTCAACACGACTTGTGGGCAAGTGCACCACATCGCAGCAAGCCAACCGGCATTTCCGCTCTCTCCCTGCTGAAACAACTCTGTTGTGTACTATTTTTCCACAGCACTCACTAAATACCTAACGGCTAGACTCAAGGATGTAACGCACAAGATTCGGACCTAACCTAAGCTTCTAAGTATACCTCGAGACTATGACACAGGTTAGCTGAAATAAAACAGAATTAATTATACGATACTTGCGCTTTTAGGTCTTCACTTTATTCCTAGTATTACTTCACACTGTTATACACTCTTACACTAATACTGGAGGGCCTCGTAAGGATCGCAGTATTTTACAAATGCTTACATGCTAACTAGACTCACAACTGATAAGCGACTACCTTCAGTAAGCTGGCAGCTTATATACCATTTTTCTAATGCTATCCACATATCGATCTTCTCACATACCAACATATAACATACAATAATAAATTCACACCACACATGTATATGCATGTATGGATGTATGTATGTATGTTTATTTGTATGTATGTATGTGCATAATCGATGCTCTCCACATGTATGTATGTGTGCATGTATGTATGTTTTTTTTTTTTTTGTATTCGAAGGAGGAATCTTTCTTGGATACCGTCCACCATAGACGGCATGTACGATTCATACTGTCCGCTAAAGGTACACCTCATTCGGGACCACGCCCAGTCAGTATTATCTTACTATGCTGGACTTGAGAACCAGTACGCCTACGTACTAAACCCTTAACTCCGACCTCTATAGCTTGTTTGTGTCCTGGGGGACCGCCGTTAAGCACTACTTCGCAGGACTAAGCTGAGCTAATATGCCTCTTCAAACATCCCGTACATGGCGTTCACACAGCTGCAGTTATATTTCTCCGCTGCCACTCCTTCTTCCTGAGCTCCTTGAGAGCTATTGCAGCCCATTCTTTCATCTTAAACCACACCAAACTCGATCGCAGCATATGGCTCACAATGTTATCAGGTGTCATTCTTTCATTTATTATCTTCTCTTTGGTCATTCTCTGAGTCTCAAATCTTAGGCAGAAGAAAAAGATATGCTGAGCATTTTCGCCAACAGTGTTGCAGAATGAACATTCTGTCGCGTCATCATGACCGAATCTGTGGAGGTACTCTCTGAAACAACAATGGCCCGTCAAAAACTGCGTAAGGTAGTAGTCTGTCTCTCCGTGTCCTCTTTCGACCCAAGCTTGCACGTTCCTGATGAGCCTCGCATCAATCAGTACACCTAGATACCTCAACAAAGGTTGCGTTGTAATGTTGTAGCCGTCAATGTTTAGGGTAATTTTTTCTAGTTTTTTCCTGCTCGTGATAAGTACAGCCTCTGTTTTCTGTACCGCAAGCTGGAGCTTTGTCGTCGTGAGCCAATCCTTAATTTTCGAAGCTGTCTCTCTGCAGATGCTCTGAACTTGGGAGAGCTCCTTCGCAACGATCGTCACGGCAATGTCGTCCGCGTAGCCAATTATCTGGGCTTCTTTTGGCAATGGAAGGTTTAACACCCCATCGTACAGCACGTTCCACAGTAGCGGGCCAAGTACAGATCCCTGCGGCACTCCACCCATCACCACGCAGCTTTTGGGCCCTTCGTCCGTGTCATACAACAGTAGTCTGTCAGACAGATAACTATTTATTATTCGCATTAGGTACGCTGGCGTTTCCTTTGCCTCCAATGCCCTCATAATAAGATGCCAGTTTGCCGCGTTGAAGGCATTTTGTACATCTAGTGTCACTACTGCACAATATTTTTTATCGCCATGCATCCATCTTTTGCCTTCTATGGCCTTGCCAGCAATGTCCGTCAATTTTCTAATTGCGGCTATGGTCGACCGATGTCTCCTGAAACCAAATTGGTTTTCGGACAGACCAGGTGGTTTCCTTTCTAGATGTTGTTCCAGACGCGTGCATATCAACCGCTCCAATATTTTGGCCATCGTATCATTCATCAATCTATACTTCTATAGTCTCTGGTTGCGTTTATGTTAGATTTATGTACGTACGTGTGTGCACTGATGTTTGCATTTATGCATATTCGACAAAACATGAATGCACATACACAGTACTGTGTGACTTCCTATGTTATGTGTGAAGACGTCTGATGTCTGTTATTTTTGGTTAGCTATTTGAAAGTCTTTTTATTTATTTATTTGTTGTTAATATCTTTGAAGTTGTTATTTCATGTTTACTCTGCGCATGTAAAAGATTATTATATCTTATATGTGAACTAAAATGGAATTAAATAAATAAATAAAATGTCAAATTACATCTATCGAGATGACATAATTCAATAGCTCCTAGACAAATTCCATACAATTCAATAATTTAATATCATACTTTCGAATAACGCATTTAATAATAATGGCGCCCAACGTGGGGCCAGAAAACAACAATTCCATGGATTTAGTATTTCGACATGTGGAATCAATACAATATAGTACGAGTAACAGGGTATATGAAAAGATAAGGCTGACTTGGGGATCAATTCTCGTTCTGTGATAAGGTGAAGTGAAAAAAAGTTTTCATTTTCGTTTTCACAACTACTTTTCACTCTGTCTTTTCACATACACTTATTTTGTGATTCTGGTTCGTGGTGTGAAAAGCGTGTTCCATTACCAATGTAGTCGTGAAACTATTTCAACTGTGCTATTTAATTTCAGAAACAAATGAGTTGAAGTAGAGAAATAAGTAAAGAAAACATGTCGGGAATAATTATTTTATTAGAATTATCGCAAAGAATTCAAGATGAGCAAAGGTAATAAGATGTTGTGTAAATTTTTAATTACAGTAAATACAATATAATATATTCTAGGGATTATTTAAGAGTGCTATGACGCAGACTTCGCGATGACCAAAATCCCTTTGAGGTGACAACCAACGAACATTTCAAGGAATTATATAGGTTCCCTAATAGCCTAGACAGACGGCAGACTAATTCCGGATTACCGGCGCACTTAATCCGAATAAAATAATAACCTGACAGACGGCAGTATTGCGGATTAACTAAACAGCTGATTGCTGTTTTATTAGATCTGCCCACTTACATTACTATCACTATCAATTTCTGTCATCTATCACTCTCGATATGAGAAAATCTACAAGAAGTTCGTGAACTGAAAACTATCAGAAACTTGTAAATTGACATTCACCGTTCATAATTGACAGCTGGATTTATTTGTTCGCCAACGCTTTTCATGTTGAAAACTGTGAACAATTGTTGAAAGTTTTTTGTTAGCGAACATGCCTAATATTTTGTAAAATGGATCGAAAAAAATTCACAATAGACAATTTTCGGCAGTGTTGCCATTGCAAATTGCCCTAAACCTCTTTAATTTTGAGAATTAACTCATAGTGTTTATGCGGATTATCTGCAGTTAATGCCCGAGTTAATTCGAATTAGCTCGGTAATCCGGAATTAGGCTGCCGTCTGTCTAGGCTATAAAGCGTTGTGCTTGGAGTTAATTGACGAATTAATGGCATTTATACCAAATTCTACTTGCAAGCAACATCTATATGTCTGGAAGAATACATCTCTAAACTAGTAATATCTGCGATATACTGTCCCCCAAGATACAGTATTACCGAACAGCAATATAAAGAATTTTTCTCAACTCTTGGTAGCAAATTCTTGGTTGTTGGCGATTTCAACGCCAAACACACTCACTGGGGCTCCCGCTTAATAACTCCAAAAGGCAGAAGACTATGTTCAATCATCACTAACCACGGCTACGATGTTATTTCAAATGGTCAACCGACATATTGGCCGACGGACAAGAGGAAAATACCCGATCTCATAGACTTTGGAGTCGCCAAAGGTTTGCAGATGGAAAATATCTCCACAGAGTGTAATTATGATCTATCATCTGACCACTCACCCACGATAATATCTATAAAATCACCAAGCCCACAAGGCAATTGAGTTAGAAAGAAAATAGACTGGTTAAAATTCAAGAAATATATTAATTCCCATCTTCCTCTGAGTACTGTATTAAGAAATGGACACGATGTAGACTCAGCACTCGAAAAATTCAACCAGCTGTTCTCATTAGCTCTCAGCTCAGCCACCTGCACAAAGGTATGCAAGCAATCAAACTATAGCCCATACACACCAGCCGATATTGAATTGCTAGTAAGACAGAAAAGAAGACTCCGAAGACAATGGCAAGAATTCAGATCACCGAATCTTAAAACACAGCTACAGCACTGCACTCGAAAGTTAAAGCAAGCCTTAAAAAATAAAAACAACAAAGAGTTAGAAGAGCATATAGCGAAATTAACACCTGGTGAAGCGTCAGACTACTCTTTGTGGAAATCAGCAAAAAACTCAAATCGGCCAATTCTCACTGATTCCCCCATCCGTTTGAGTGACGGTAATTGAGCTAGAAGCAACTGTGAGAAGGGTTTGGCTTTTGCAAACCACCTAAAAAGTGTGTTTACACCCAATCCACCCTCTAACAGTCATCATTACCAAAATTAATTTCTCAACCTTGCTCAATAACGCTCAAAATTAAAAAAAAGGACATATTCAAAGCAATTTATAAAGATTTAAACCCAAAAAACACACCTGGTCCAGATAAAATTACCGGTAAAATGATAAAAGAGCTACCTCCGGCTTCAGTAATTCATCTCATACACATTTTCAATGTTATCCTTCGTATTAAACACTATCCCAAATGCTGGAAAACTTCAAAAATTATTATGATAGCAAAACCAGGAAAAGACCCTACAAAAGTTGCATCGTACAGACCTATCAGCCTCCTGCCTCTACTCTCTAAAGTATTCGAAAAGCTACTTGTCATGAATATAACTCCATTTATTAATCTCAACCAACTGATTCCTCAACATCAGTTTGGTTTTAGAAAACAGCATGGCACAATAGAACAAGTCCACCGCATTGTAACTCTGATAAGGAACACTTTTGAAGAAAAAAAGTATTGCTCAGCTGTCTTTCTTGATATCACTCAAGCTTTCGATAAAGTATGGCACGATGGCCTTATTTACAAACTCAAACTATTACTGCCTGCAAATGTCTCCTGATTGCTTAGTAGCTACCTCACGAAAAGACAATTTCTCGTACATCACAAGGAGTACACAACAAAACCATTGGATATTCACGCTGGCGTTCCTCAAGGAAGCGTTTTGGGCCCCTTACTGTATCTCTTATACACTACAGATATGCCCAGCAATAACTATACATTTATATCGACCTTTGCAGATGATACGGCAATATTGTGCTCTCGCTCTAACCCCATAGAAGCTACTAAACTCCTGCAGACTCATATCGATTCTCTCGAAATCTGGCTAACAAAATGGCGTATAAAAGTCAATGAATCAAAGAGCGTACATGTAACCTTCACGCTAAGGCCAGATACATGTCCCCCACTTAAAATTAATGGCCAATCAGTTCCACAATGTTCCTCAACAAAGTATTTGGGTATTCACCTCGACAGAAGGCTGACCTGGAAAAATCACATAGAGGCAAAGAAAACTCAGATCAAGCTTAAAATTAATCAGTTATGGTGGCTGTTACACAAAAGATCAAAGTTGAATCTCGAATACAAAGTGCTATTATATAAAGCAATCCTGGAGCCAATCTGGACTTATGGTATTCAGTTTTGGGACACCGCATCTCCCTCAAATATCGAAAAATTACAGCGAATACAATCCAAGTGTCTGCGAATTATTGTAAACGCGCCTTGGTATATGAGGAACGTTAACATCCATCGAGATTTAAATGTACCCACAATTTCTGAGGAAGTTGCAATGTCCTGCAGAAGCTACATTCAAAAATTACACAGTCATCCGAATCCCCTTGCTAGGCAATTGTTGCTGAGCACGGGGCATCGTCGATTAAAAAGAAAAGACACACTGAATATACTGTGAAATTGCTATATCTCGCGACTCAACAAATTGTGATGGAACGTTGGGAATATCACATAATTTTAGTTATAAGATTTGTTTCTAAGTAATTTTAGAAAGATCCAATAAATAAAGCTTGTTAAAAAAAAAAAAAAAATTATTTCAAATTCGAGACGGAGATACGCTATTCCTAGTCATGTAATGGTTTTAAGTGCCCTACGTTTTTTCGCCACAGGTAGCTTTCAACGAAATGTAGGGCAAGGCAGCTTGTCTGCTTTATCCCAAACATCTAATAGCAGATGTGTTCAAGTCGTTGCTTCTGCGCTAAATAACATAGCACATAGATACATAAAGTTTCCAAAACGAGAAGAGTTCTCGGCGCTCAAAATAAAATTTATGCAAAAATATCAGTTTCCAGGAGTAATCGGGCTTTTAGATGGAACGCATATCAAAATATCAGCCCCGAAGAAAGAAATTGAGCACGTTTACTATTGCCGAAAGGGTGGACACTCTAAAAATGTTATGATAATATACGATGCGAATTATCTCATTCTAGCCGCTAATGCTCAATTCGGAGGTACAGCTCATGACTCTTACGTATGGCGTCGCTTGCAGAGCTCTGGAGGAGCTCCATGGTGCTGGTGAGCGTGATTTTTGGCTTCTGGGTGATAGTGGTTATCCACTGCAGGTACAATTTATGCTATTTTTCTTAATTAAAGAGCTAATGCTAATATAAATTTTAAAATAGCCTTGGCTGATGACACCAATTAGTGCAACATCATGTACCGCAGAAGAGCGCTACAACATAGCGCACAAGTCAACTCGAGCTCTTGTGGAAAGATGCATTGGCTTATTAAAAAGCAGATTTTGCTCTCTGTCAAAGGAAAGAGCCCTTTTTTACAGTCCACCAAAAGCAGGCCTCATAATTAACGCTTGCTTGGTTTTACACAACTATTTGATTCGTGCAAGAAATGCAAGAAAAAATATTTGCATTAATCCCTGCGTCTAAGCACATCAATTAAATCTTGCAGTTTGGATGCAATATTTTCTTTGGCCTGTGTATCTGCTTTCGTAGCTAATGTTTGATCTTTGAGAAGAGCGAATTGTTGCCTTTTTAAATCATTGGATATTTCCATTTCTTTTAATTTTTTTTTTTTTCAAACAAAAAAAATTATCCATTTCTGGTTTCTCTGGCTGCGCCCTTCTCTTTCGTGCCCTTGATCGGCTTGCTGTAGCTGTTGTATTTGCACCGCTGATTGTGGTCGCAGCCTCTGGAGGAGTTGTCAGACAAAATGGCTTGTGGATCTCCGATAGCCTCAATGTTTAATGCCAAAAGACTTTCACTAGGTTCAAATATGACATTGGGTTCAAACCCCACTTCTGGCGTTTCGTCGCCATCTACTGCTTCAACTGTCGTTATCTTTATAATACGCTCTTCCAGTGGCGACAGTGCTTTAGCTCGGGTCAAACCAATGATGCCACTTCTCTGTTCGGCTTGCCTTATAGCACTGTATTTGGTGCGCGTATGGAGTCTTATTTTGGATATAGAAATATTTCATTAAAAATCTTAACCGGCAAAAAATTAATATGTAGTACCTTATGTCACTCCAATACTTCCTCCATCTCGCACCATCTTTTTGGGTCCCCCAAGAGCATTTAGAATGGCCGCTATGACTTTCCATTTTTCTTCACGAAATTTGGCACCGTCTGCAGTCACAAATCTGTAAATGTGTAATTAATATAAGTTTCTTTAAGTTAATAAAACTTCTTACTTATCGTGCGCAATGTCAATATTATCTTCCAAATAATTTATTAGATACTCCTTTTGATTTTCGCTAGAACGCTTTCCTCTAACGACCTTCTCCATGTTTCTTTCACGTATAAATTGCCTGTGAAAAATTAGTTTTCATATGAACATTTTTGACAGTTGGTTGCACTGTTTCAAAAACGAGAATCGTCAGGGTTGTGAAAAAGTGAAAAGTTTCGTTTCTCTTTTTTTCATATGAAAACATTTTGACGTTTCTTTTCATTTTTTCGCTCAATCGAAAGTGCCATGAAAACGGGAAAAAACATTTTATTTCACCTTTTCATAGAACGAGAATTGACCCCCTGTAGCCAAAAATGGCCAGAGAGTAAAGCAATAACAACAATAGGTGCTGAGCTCATGGATAGAATGCGTGTGAAAAAATACATATAGAAAATGGAAATTCTCTGAGCGGGAGAATCAGTTTAAATTCTCTAGTTTTCTTTGGTGCGCACACTAATCTATTAATTAAGTATGAGATTATGTCTACATTGCACACTCCAGACGTACATACCTGTTGGTATGCACACACTACTATCCACTATGCGACGGTATGTCATACTTGACATGTAGTACACCAGTTATTACGATAGTTATCTTCAAAATAGATTTTGTTGTTTTTGAAAATCATTTTAAGTTGTGGATTGAGAAGCACTGAAAAATATAGGTGTGTGTTTTATTTTCTTTCTGTAATTGGTCCATGGTGTAAACATATATGAGTTTGTTACAAAATTTTTGACAACGTCGTAAAACGGATAATGTACGAAAAATTAAGTAATTTGTATCAAATAATTAAACAATAAGCAGACTAAGTTGCGCCAGAAAGACAATCGGAAATACATTTGGCATTTTAGTTTCAATGTAGAAGATCTATGAGACAGTAATAATTTCAAATTTAGATTTGGCTGGACTTATTATTCAAGTAATAGTATGCTTGCATTACTGATTGAATCAAAAGAAAAATAGTACTGCCAAGGTAGAATGAAGAGGTAGTAGCACTAGATCAAAAACAACAATTCCGTGTATTTTGTTGTTGCCCTAGTGAAACGGCCAACGTTCCAGGTACATACCTGCATATGCATGTACAGTATTGTGCAATCGAAATCCAATGGCTTTGTATTTGTTATAATTTCATTGTTTCTAATTAAATGAAATTTTACACATTCTTTTATGAAAATATAGTAAATATAAAACCAACTAACATACGAGTTTCAATGTTCGTGCAAAAATTTGGAAAATTCACCAAATTTTCATCAACATTTTTAACTTTTTAACCATATTGTCAAGTACAAGAATAGTACCCTGCCCTGCCTTGTAAATGCAGCCCTGACACGAGCAACGCCATGTTATATATTTCTTTTTTTGAAGTTGTTGCTTGATTGCAAGAGTCCGATTTTGATTTTAGACAGACCTAGACATACGAAGAAATAAATTATCTTAATATATTATATTTCCCTTTTGTGCATCAATAAAATATGTTTTGACATATTTTTCAGAAGTGGGATTACTCGTGCCATGAATAAAGTGTGTGAAAAACAAAACGATTTAAAAAAAAAAAATTAAATACAGCGATTTACCCGTAGCAAAATTGCGCGAACGTTTACGAGAACTAGGTCTGTCTTTTGGCGGGCACAAAAGTCAAATTAATCGAACGTATATATGAAAACGAAAGATTCTCTAGCGCGTTAAACCAGAGTTTCGGTGAAAGTATAAGTTCGGTAAGATCGGAGGTGGGTCATTTGGAGCAGCCTCCAATAAGCTCATCTTCTCCAACGCGAAATCCGCATACGTCAACGGTAGCGTCTGTTTCAACACCTACGCTTGGTGACGTCGAAGTTCTGCCAACGCATGTGCAGACTTCTGGAAACTTCGTTACAACGCAGTCGGCAAACCAATTCCAAACATACGGCGATTATGTATGTGCGGCGAATACGAACGAGACATATCTGCCAGCGTCTCGGCAGAATTTTGTTTCAACGATTTATACAACGGAGGCTGTGCCTCAAACGTACAACGCATCAAACACAATTTTTACGACAGCGGCGAATAATGGTAATAATCAACAACGGTACAACGAATTTTTGCATAGCGGAGCACCGATCTGCAAAGAAAATACAACATCGTATGCTGCGCACTCACAGCAAGCAGCGAATTCAGCTTACGCGCTTCAACAGCCAACGGTTCCTTATGTACGCTTTGCTGATGCAATACACGAATATTCTCCGACGCCTTGTTGTGAAATTCCGACAATAACAACATCTTCTATATACAGAAATAACAACACGCAAACGTTCACTTTACCAACTGTTTCATACGGTATGAGACAAAACGAAATACGGAACGAGGAAACGAAAATTCCTGCTATGAACACGACGAATGCTTTGCCAACGAATATGTATCAAAGCGCATGGGCAACAACAATGCCAACAGAATTCACGCAGGGAGAAAATGCTTTACAGACTGGCTGTTTTGCAAACGTAAACGATATGATTTCAATTATACAAAAATATGATCCAGCGGATAAAAGTTTGACATCAACGCAATTTATTGGGCGAGTTGATCAGTTAAGAATAGCATATAACTGGAACGAGAAAGCACTTTTATTTGCTATTCAATCGAATTTAAAAGGAGCAGCAAAACTATGGGTTGATTCCATGCTGACAGTGTATAGCAGCTGGACGACTTTTGTAAACGATTTCCTCTACGAGTTTCCGTCAGAAATTTGCAGTGTTGACGTTCATATGACGTTAATGAATATGAAACGCGGAATAAATGAAACACCAGAAACATTTTATTTCAAAATGCTGTCAATCGGTCGACAGGGTAATCTCGATGATAAATCAGTTATTACATATATCATAAACGGGCTAAACGACAATGAAATGAAACGTACAATTTCTGCGAATACGTATGTAAACTGCAATAATCTTTTGCGAGCTATATGAAACTACTGTGCGTACAACGTTGTAAAAACAAATGCATATGTGAAAGCAGCAGCGCAAGTGTCAAACGAAAATAATAGCAATAACGAAAATAGAAATGTGGTAAAGAAAACGAAGAATGAGTTGGTTTGATATAATTGTAATAAGCCTGGACATGTGTCGCGAAATTGTAGTGAACCTCAGCGTCGACCTCGCTGCGAAAAGTGTAGCAAAACGGGACACACTGCCAAGGACTGTAGAGTCAATATACAAAAAGCAGCAAACTGTAACACGATAAACGAAACAGAAAATTTTACAATAAAGAAGGTAAATGTAAACAATTGTGAAGCTCTTGCATTTATCGATTCTGGTAGTGCGCGATCATTAGTATGTGAAACATTTGCTAATAAATTCGAAGCGAAACTGCGAGAAAAGTGTTATGTGAAATTGAAAGGTTTTGCCGGTGGTTCATACGACTGTTTCAAAAAGTTAAATGTTGAACTTAAAATCGACGAGATTACGATTAAAACGAATTTACTCATCGTGAGTGATAAAAATATGAACAATGACATTCTCCTCGGGCGTGATGTTTTGTGCACAGAAAACGTAAAATGCATTCTTGAAGGAAATAATTGTTGGATGCAAACGAAAGACACAAACACTGATAAAAATGCGAATAAACGTGAATACGATGGTCAGTTCGGTGATTTAGAAAAAATATTAATACAACATAAAGATCGATTTTTAACTCTCGGAAAATCTAATATTTTAAAAATGAATATACGGTTATTAACGGAAAAGCCCATCAATATGAAACCATATAGATTGCCTTTCGAGAAACGTCCTATTGTTGACGAAATTATCAACGACTTATTGGCGAAAAATATAATTCGGTTGTCTAACTCTCCGTACGCGTCGCCAATAGTGCTTGTCCCTAAAAAGAACAACGAACAACGAATGTGTGTCGATTATAGACAATTAAATCGGGTTACGGTGAAAAAGCCTTTTCCAATGCCAATAATTAAAGAACTGTTTGCCGCGCTGGCTAGAAAAACGTATTTTACAACTCTCGATTTTAATGTGGGCTATCACCAAATCGAAATAAATGAACAATCGAAACAATATACGGCATTTGTGACAAACGGTGGGCACTATGAGTATAATCGTATGCCTTTCGGTTTAGTGAACGCGCCAACAGTTTTTCAAACCATGATGAATTCACTGTGCGAACGAATGAAACCGCGAGTGGTTATAGCTTATCTCGCTGACGTCATTATACCGAGCGCAACAAAAGAAGAAAGTATCGAGACCTTGAAATTATTTCTCGACTTGTTGGAAGAAAGTGGCTTATCTTTACGACGCGAAAAATGTAATTTTCTGGCAACGAACATTACCTTCCTGGGCCACAAGGTTAGCAAAAACGGTATTGTACCAGGAGATTTTAAAGTTGCTGCTATTAAAAACATGAAAAAGCCAACCAACGCTACGGAAGTAAGAAGATTTTTGGGGTTAACCGGATTTTTCCGGAAATTCGTCAAAGATTACGCAACAATTGCACGACCGTTGACAAAATTAACTACGAAAGCAGCAACGAATAACTTTTCATGGAGCGATGCGGAAGATAACGCATTCAACAAAATGGTAGAGGCGTTATCCAACGAACCAGTATTAGCGTTATACGACTTTAATGCGCAGCATGAAGTGCATACAGACGCGAGCAGCATAGGTTTGGCAGCTGTGTTTTTGCAATCTATAGATGAAGGACGTTCGTGGAACGCCGTGATGTATTTCAGTAGACGATGCACTGACGCCGAATCGCGATATCACAGTTATGAACTTGAGGTTCTGGCTGTGGTAGAGGGTTTAAAACGATTCCGTATCTACGTTCTTGGTAAACATTTCAAAGTGGTGACAGATTGTGCAGCCATTTCTAACGTCATGCAGATCATGCATATATCTGATGCTAACGATGACTGGTTGCTGACGATGCAGCTCCAGGATACAAATATACGTGAAATTGTAACGGGCTTACAAGGCAAACGACACTCAGATCAACTGACACAATTGAGGAAAGAATATCATCTTGAAAACAATCGACTTTACCGCAAACACGATGGGAAACTACTTTTTGTCATTCCTAAAAACGTAAGATGGCGTATAGTAAAATACTGTCATGACGATATGGGTCATTTCGGGGTGGAGAAAACCATAAAGCAAATTTATGAACATTTTTGGTTCCCTCGCGTACGAAAATATACGAAAGAGTATATATCAGCGTGCATAGAATGTTGCTACAACAAAACGGTTGGTGGAAAACCTGAAGGTAGTCTGAATTCCTTTTCAAACGCTACATATCGATCATCTTGGTCCTTTTATTAAAAGTAAGAAAGGTCACACGCACATAGTCGCTATAAGCGATTCGTTCACGAAATATCTAGTTGTAAAACCTGTGCGCAACACAAAAACACAGCCGGTATTGCAAATACTCAACGATTTGACTGGTTATTTTGGATTGCCAGCACGAATTGTCAGCGATAGAGGTACCGCCTTTACCTCAAAGCAGTTCGCCGATTTCTGCCGCGAAAACGAAATTCAGCATATTAAAACAGCGGTTAGAACTCCTCGGGCAAATGGAGAAGTCGAGAGGGCTAACAATACGATTCTAAGCTTCCTTCGAACATCGGGTTCCAATACACGCTAATGGGATGAACAACTTCGACGTCTTCAGTGGAGTGTCAATTCTCAGCCGAATTCGAGTACGGGTTTCACCCCAAACGAATTGATATTTGATTTCAAACTGCGTGATATCATTCGTAATCGACTACTAGCAGCGGTTATCGACGACACCGACGATAAGACCATTAACGACAAACGAGATGCAGCTACCAGAAATGTGCAGCAGCATCGTCTTAAATGGAAGCAGCGATTTGACCGAAAACATAAACCACCGTCAGTCTACAACGTAAACGACCTCGTGGTCATACAACGCGACTTGCAGTCAACAGGTGAATCACGCAAGCTAGATTCTCGTTATCGTGGTCCATATTGTTACGTTTTTATTCTGTGAACGTTTAATTCTATTTGAATTACCTTGTTCGATCACTGGATTCTGTTAATGATAACTGCAACACTTATTTTATACAACTATATACAGCAACAATTTATTTAATAAACACTATTTACAATCAACTCTGTTTATAATCAACTATTTACAATAACACTCTAATGTACTTGCAACTTTTGCCTCTGTATCAATGTTTTCGCAATCACGTTCGGAATTAGATTGATTTTCCTTCTCAACACTGGCTCTATTTATACTCTGTTGGCAACACCCCAGAATCTTCCTTTATCGAGATTCTTCTCTTCCTTTCTCGTTGGCTTGTTCTGGTTATCGCTCATTTCTTTTTGTTGACATTCGTTTCGATGCTGCCAATAGTGTCAGTCACAATAGTGATGAGTAATCAACTATCGATACTCGTTACACTGCCCTCCTCTTAACCTTGTTCGTCCCGAACAAGTTTTTATACTTCCCCTCGATATGACGCAAGTCGCTCTAAGTGCACTACTTTAAACTTTGCTCTTTTATTCCAGGCACGTTGAATACGATACACTACGTCATTTATCTTTGCTATAATCTCATATGGTCCTTCCCAATGAGTCTGCAGTTTAGGGGACAGGCCTTTCTTTCGTTGTGGATTATGAAGCATTACAAGCTCTCCTTCATAGAACCCTTTTGAATTTGCTTTCAAGTCATACCTGGCCTTCATCTTATTGCTTATCATCTGCGACCGCTCTCTGATGAACTGATGTACTTCATCTAACTGTTCCCGCTTTTCGCTAGTATAATTTCCTTCGGTTGATCTCGTTGGTGTTACAACTCCAAATTTTAAATCAGCTGGCAGTCTTAACTCGTTTCCAAAAATTGCCATTGCCGGTATAGTAGCCGTCGTATCATGTTGTGCGCATCTATATGCCATGAGGAACATTGGTATATGTACATCCCAGTCTCTTTGGTATTTATCTACGACTTTTCTCAAATATTCCTCCAAGGTGCGGTTAAATCGTTCTACCATGCCATCAGATTGTGGATGCAAAGGTGTTGTACGAGTTTTGTATATACTCAGCATACGGCATATCTCTTGGAATACAACTGATTCGAAATTTCGACCTTGGTCCGAGTGTAACTCCATCGGTACACCAAAACGAGTAACCCATTGGTTGACGAATACATCCGCAACTGTACTAGCTTCCTGATTTGGAATGGGGTATACTTCAGGCCATTTACTGAAGTAATCTATAACCACCAGAACATATTTGTTTCCTGCGTTGCTTATTGGAAATGGCCCAGCTATGTCCATAGCAATTCGCTCAAATGGAGCACCCACGGTGTATTGGTGCATCTTACCACGACTTTTCTTAGTGGGACCTTTGGCCATTGCACATTGCTTACACTTCCGAATCCAATCAGCGACATGGTCATGACATCCAACCCAATAAAATCGTTTCTTTATTTTCTCGACGGTTTTGGTGATTCCCAAATGCCCTCCACTGGAGGCATTGTGATACTCAGCTATCACTTCATTTATTCTTGCCTTGGGTACCACTAGAAGATCATAAGTGATTTTTCCATCTTCACTTTCCCATGTTCGGAATAAACATCCGTCTCGTAAGTGCAGGCTTTGCCACTGCGCCCAGTATGCCTTTGCTATTGGACTCTCATTAGCCATTTCTTGCCAATCTGGACGTATGCCCTGCTCCTTGTATTTCATGATCTTTGAGAGATCTGGGTCGTTCCGTTGATCTTCTTGAACTCGTTCGGTGGTCCATGACTCTTCCGACAATACATTCGTAAGACGTAGGTTAACAATGTGATTCTGGCTTCCCACCCGAGAACAAAGATTGCTATCTACGGTGCAAATACGATGATATGGAGTATCAGCTTTACCACGATGATTGACATTACGATCTGTCTTTCGTTGTCCTGGTGAATTCGATCTTTGTTGCTTGCGTCGTAGACGACAATTACGCGCCATGTGTCCTCTTTGATCGCATATAAAGCACTTACCAGCAAATTTATTTTTGTGTCGATTCCTTGTTCTACCTTTAGGCTTCATATTCGATTGATTGCAATCACGAGCTATATGCCCTCGTTTGTCGCAAATGAAGCACTTACCATTAAATTTGTTTTCGCGTCGACCTGCTCTTACTTTAGGCTGAACTACTGATTTTACTGCCTGACGCACAGCTTCAACCAGATGTGATGTTTTCCCCTCTAGTTTGCGTACTCCTGGCACTGGTCGACACATTAAGCTGGCGGCTTCATACGTCAAAGCACTACTGACTGTTTCGGCATAAGTATTTCTTGGTGACATGACTAGGGCACGCTTTGTCTCTTCATCACGTATGCCATCTATGAATGCCTCTATTTTTATTTTTTCGACGAACTCTTCCGAATTACCGGAGAACGCTAGATGACATAAGCGCTCAATATCGGAAGCGAATTCCTGAAGGCTCTCATTACTCCGTTGCACTCGCGATCTCAATTCCACTCGATGTAATTGACTCTTGTATTCATTTCCATATTTCCGCTGGAGTGTGTCCATCAGTGATTGGTAACTACCACGATCTTTCTCTGGAATCATCTGTAACACTTCGGAAGCATTACCTTTTAATGCGACTATTAAAGCAGCAGTGTTGTCGCTATCATCCCATTGATTCTTCGAAGCTGTTGTCTCTAATTGAAGCTTAAAGATATTGAATGGCGTGCTTCCGTCAAATGTTGGTGGCTTTAGTTTAAATGTAGTTGACTCTCTTATCACTGATGTGGTTGCTCCACTTATTTTTATTTTATTAAGTTCGCGCTCTAATTTCTCAAGCTTTTCTTCCAAGTCATCATGTCTGTCTACATGTTCCTTCAGCTTATCATCCAAATCATCCACATGTTCTTTCAGCTCTGTGACTTTGTGATTAATAGCTCCGGAAATTTCCTGAAATCTAATCTCAATTCCCTTTTTTAGATTTTCGATGACATGTTCTTGACGAGCCGAATGTTCTTGAAGCTTGGAGTCAATTGTTTTCTCGAACTCTCCCATAACGCTTTCTTGGCGAGACGAACCTTCTTGAATTTTCATACGCAATTCAGCAGAATGTTCTTGTAGCTGTTGTTGCTGCTGTTGCATCATGGTTTTCATGAATTCCATGAGTTGACCACTCGAATCTATTTTGCTCTCTTCCTCAGCGTGCACAACTGCTTGTATATCGGCTTCCTCGAAGAACTCATGTTCTTCTACATTAATTCCCTTAGCCTCCATAGCTTGCCTCAGCCTCACCAGCAGTTCCGCCTTTGCACCTGATGACGATAGATTCATCTCTACCAACAGCTTTTTAAGCTGGTCCACTTTTAGTTGGTCAATTTTCACCATCTTTACAGAATCCCACTTCTGACCCCAATTGTTACGTTTTTTATTAGGAAGGGCCGAGCTGTCAAGTACAAGAATAGTACCCTGCCCTGCCTTGTAAATGCAACCCTGACACGAGCAACACCATGTTATATATATTTTTTTTTTGAAGTTGTTGCTTGATTGTAGGAGTCCGATTTTGATTTTTGACAGACCTAGACATACGAAGAAATAAATTATCTTAATATATTATATTTCCCTTTTGTGCATCAATAAAATATGTTTTGACAATATTTTCTAGAAAAATTTCTAGTATGCCGTTTTGTTGCCCATTAAATTTCAGTATAAAGTGCAAGTTTGAAGAAGCAATTTTTGAAGTAAAAATTCTTAGGCAGCGATGTCAGAAATGGAGTGTGAAATTTTTAAAGAACATTTCGCTACATGAGTATGAAGGAATATATAGCATAGAGAAAGGGAAAATTAGACAAAAAAGCAACGTTTGCACAATGATACAAAGCATGATTCAATGCAAGAATGATAGAAATACAGATTGCGCCCTGAGTGAACAGTTATCTTTTATGGTTTGAGTTTGACAGCCGACTGTTCGTATGCACACGTCATAAACGAAAAGAACATTAACATTATTATATTTTTATAATTCTCTTATTTATATAGTACGCGGTTACTTAAAACAATTTTGATTGAATAAAAGGTGATTTTTGTAAATAAAGTGTGTTGAGTTGCAATAACGATAGTTGCGACAAATCGTTATTAAAGAATTATTTTACCTTTCCGTGTGATGTGGATTTGGCAAAAAAGTGGGTTAGTTTCTGCCGGCGATTAAGTCCTTTCAACCAAAAAAATAGTGTGATTTGCAAGGACATTTTCATAGATGATGATTTTATAAACCTCAGGCAATATGATATGGATAAAATTTATTTATTTTATTAGCATAGCATTCGCATTTCTGAAATGATCGTAATATTCCAGGCTTTACGTCGAAACTTCAATTGAAGCGCGGGGTTGTGCCAATTGTCTGCCGAGTATCTGGTGGGACAACTCTTCGGGAACAGCGGGTGCAACGAAGAGAAAATAAACACATCCTTGCTATGTTGTTGCATCAACAAAGTTCGGAAATTGCAGTTAATGGTAACAAAAAATCGTTGGTTATTGTATGGAAATATTCAACTGTTTAAATTAACATATTAACAGATTTCGGATTAGATTGTGTTGAAGTTGGCGACAATGTCAGCATCATTACTGCAGGAGCCAGCACGGCGATCGAGGAAGATAACGAAAATTTGCCTTTCCACTCTTCAAATGTCCTTGGAGAAGCCTCAAACTCTCTTGTAAAAATGCATAACTCTAGCAACGTGTTCGAGGAGGTGGAAGAATTGCGAAAGGAAGTGTAAGTAAATCGCACAGTTGAACTAACAAATATATATTGTATATGTTTATTTCAAACGTAGCAAAGCGTTAAATTTGCTCCTACGCATACTTCATAAAAAGCAGTCCGCAAAGTGTATCGCCTTGAAGCTCTCATTTAAACACTCGGAAAGGAAGTATGTACATATATAACATACAAGTTTAAAAAAGGAATTTAGCAAAAACTGCGCAAGAATCTAGAATTAATTAATTATTTATTATTAATCCATAGCTTTTCCACTTAGGCAACTACTGGTAACTTTAGGTTACATACATATTTTCGCGGTATATTTACTTGTTTCTTCTAATATTTTCCATAATAATGTAATAAATATTGCTTATTTTACAATTTTGTATAAGCGTTCGCAGTTTTATTTACCTTTTGTATGGGATTTTGACACTTGACGAATAGTAGGCAAATCTATTTGTACTGTTTTGTTTATGACGTTGTAGGGCGCAATCTGTATTTCTATCATTCTTGGATTCAATGGTTAATGGCAATGATAATGTATATGTGTTGAGAAAGAGAGATAGAGATAGAACAAACAGCGAATAATAAACGAATAATAACGATTACTGCTAGAGTAAAATATTAAGCACGTGCAACAACAGTCACACATGCCTCACAGTCAGACGCAAGCTGAAAATATTATTGTTTTCGAGTTATTACGCGCTGGTATAATATTTCTTTATTAAATTATTATGTTGAGGCGTTTGGTTAATAGCTTTTCCATCAGTTTTGATATAATTGCTAGAAGCGAGATAGGCCGGTAAGATGTGACATCAGGCTGCACTCGATGTGTCATATGGACAGAGTTGTCTTCAAGGTACACTGCAAATACATTCGCTTTTTCTTTACTGCTTTTGGCCCAAGAACTGTATTCTTTTTTTATTGGTGGGTACTGTGTTATTGGCTATGAAAAGTATTTTATACACTTCCAGAGCGAGTATTCATTGCTGCGTTCGTTTAATAACGCTTAGGGAACTATTTTTAAAATCTTTTATCTTCTTGAAAAGCTCTTTTGTAATTTTATTTAGCGTACTTTGCGTTTTTCTGCAACCATTTCTGTAACATCTTTGGTGTATTTATGACCTGAAGTGACAAACTTTTTTTCCGGCTGCGATAATTTTAATATTAAATCATCTAAATAGAAAGTGTTGGTAATTTCTGCGTGTGTTGGTAATTTCCCAATCGGTATATTTATATGCTAGCGTAAATGGCAATTTCTTGTTAAGAGCATTTTCGTGTATTGTTAATAGAATTGGGGAATGGTCAGAGCTCATGTCCAACCCACTTTCTATGCTGATATAATTAGCCGATATTTTTCTAGATATGAAAAAATCGATTAGATTGGGTATTTTTTGTGAATCTGTTGGCCAGTATGTTGGTGTTCCAGTAGAAAATGTGCTACATCCAGCCTGTTCAAGTGCTTTGTATAATTCTCTACCTTTTGTGGTGATTAATCTCGGCCCCAGTGTGTGTGTTTCTTATTGAAGTATCCGCCCATTAAAATTCTGTCGTCGTGACTATTTGTTAGCTCTATGTATTGGTCACATTTGATCAGATGTTTTGGGAGACTATAAACTTATCGCCTTCCACTGTTATGGTTATTGCTTGGAATTCGAGTATAGAAATGCTGCCTTCTTCGTAGTGCTTTATATTGCTTCTTATCATAATAACAGCGCCTAATCGTGCGCAGTTATTTGGATGGCTTAAGTGGTATGTGTTGAAGTTTTTGAGCTTGATGTATGACTGCTTGGAAAAGTCCGTCTTAGATATTAGACAGATGTCAATTTTTCGATTTCTAAAATAATTTACAGTTCGCTTTGATGTTTTAACAAGCCGTTTGGATTCCATAGCATCATATATACAAATTTTGTCATTTTTTTCAGCTTGTAGTGTTTTTTCAAGATTTTGCAATCTCTTTGCTAGGATAGTCATAAACTCGTTTTGTTGTCAGCGTTTTCCGAGTGATTGTTTTCTTTTACTACTTGTGAGAATGTGGATCTTTTAAGTGATGTAGTATTGTTTGAGAAATTTGTTTGCGGGTAAGGTTTTTTGGAGCCAACAATTGCCAACAATTGCATGCCACAATTGCATGCCACAATTGCATTATTTTGGTTGTTATTGTTCAGGCCGTCTGCATTCTATCGTTTTTTGCTTCCCTGTACATTTGACACACCTTGGTAGTTTGTCGCAATACTTTTGCGTGTGTCCATACGCCTAGCATGATTTACATTGAGGTATGTTGTTTTTATTTCGTATATTTTCTTGATGTTTTCACTGGAATCAAACGTACGGAGAAACATATCTAAAGGTTCTTTAGTTTTCATTTTAATTTGTTGACTGCGCGGACAGCTTTAAATCCCCGTTTTTGAAAATATTCTATTATTTCTCCTGGATCACTCGTATGATGAAAATTCTTTACCATTACCTTAATCGGGCGGGCTTGCTTCTTTTCATATGTATGAAAAGATTGGTTTTTAATGGTTAGCATTTTGTTAGGTTTCTATAGTCATCATGGTCTGATGCATTGATTTTGTAAAATTAAAAGCTTCTTGCATTTCAGGTGATAGTTCAGAATTCATTTTCTTACTGAGTCTTTTCTTCAGGATCCAATTCGTTTCTCGGGAAAGTTCTCCTTCATCCATTTCGTATTCTACGTTTGTATTATTTTTGGAGGAGTTATATTAATCCTTATAAAGTTTCGATTTTCTGTTTTGAGTAAAACTATCTCATTTTTTAATTGCAGGCATATTTTTTCCATGTTTTTTAACTGATTAGCTTGTTGGCTTATTATGTTTTGATATTGGGTTAAATTATTAGTGCTGATTTCATGATTTTTCGCTAGTAGGCCACCTCTAGGTGGAGGCGTTCGGATATCTTGCATAATTTATGTAATTGCTGATATCGGGAAACGCCGAAATTTGACAACTTGCTGACAAGAGTATCCCAGTATTTGCGCAACGGAGTCAGCTGAAAATGGATGATTATAGTGTACATGAGATAAATACAAAATTAAAACAATTTGTGATAATTGTTTGATGTGATGCATGACAGCAGCAGCAGCTAGCACAGATGGGTTCGCCACAGCCTCAGCCAATCGCACTTCAGGTTTATTGATTGTAGGTGTATCGCTTTCCGGAGTCTTTTTGCAGTTTATACAGAAGCACTTATCAGCAGAATCGTTCAACTATTTTTCTGTGTTACACCAATTTACTTTTGAAAACAACATACACTCGCTCCTCCATATTTGAAGCTGATTTTATATATTATATAAACTGTTAAATTTTATTTTTAACCTGTATGCATGTAAGTTCGAATAATCGAATCGAATCGAATAATACATTACGTACAAATACAGTTACTCACTAAAGTAAGTACACACGTAGTACGTTCGCGTTCATTCTGAAATAATTTAGCTTATTTCATATAAAATAACACAATTAACTTTATTTCAATTAGGTAAAACTTCAAACCAAACTAAAAAAAAACAATAATTCAGTTCTTAAAAAACTTTAAAAGCTATAGGAACATAAATGAAAAAATTGCTAATTTTACCTCACGAAAGTAAGTAAACACTATTAATAAAAAATCTAAAAAAAAAGATTACTTGAAAAATTTTCATTTAATATTTGGTAGGATACCATTTGACCTTTAAGACTGCAATGAGTCTATTTGCCATTGATTGAACCAATTTTCCAGATGTTTCTGAGGTTGTTTTTATTGTTAATTTTGTGTTGTTTTATCTGACAATCCAAATGCTCCCATAGATGTTATATTGGGTTCATATCCTGCGATTGAGGTGGGGTTTTGAGTTGCTTATGAGACAATGAGAGCATTATGTTTGGGATCATTATGCTGGCGCTTTGCTTTAAATTCTCTTTTAGAATATTTAAATATGCGAATCGGTCAGTTATTCCATCAATTAAAACCCAATTTCCCACCCCATTCGCCCCCATACACCCCCAAACCATTACGGAATCTCCTCCATGTTTTACTGTGCCAGCCATACTGTTAGGATTGAGTTCAGTATTTAATTTCCTCCGTACTTTTTCACGTCCATCGGATCCATTAATATTGAATTTGCTTTCGTCAGAGAAAATTACGTTGTTCCAAAACCACGTTCTACGTTTTTACGTTCGTGGCTAGTTGCAGCATTGCAGAAGCATAAGATAGGTCAGCTGACACGACCTATCTTATGGGAATGACGTGTTAACGAAAACTCACTACCGTATGACGGTGACGTTCCCGTAGCCCGTAGCCCGTAGCGGAGAGAATCAACAGCAATTTGATTTTTTACGTAAATCCTTGTCAGCTGATCGCTCTATATGTTTACAGGGTTACCAGCTTGGACTTTTATAAATGAATAAAAAATTAACTAATAAACTTTAGCTTTTTTTTTAATTAATCAAAACTATCATCGTGTTTAGTTATTTATTAAAATATACTTCACGTATATTAATTTTTTTTTTAGTTTCTAGCATATATATTATGAAAGCGTGTTTAAAAGTATGCACTCACAGTGTTACATGGTAACATTGTTATGTATGTATACAAGAAAGAACAGTCGATTTCTCCGTCGCTGCTACGGGCACAACTTTTGACAAATTTTTCTTCTTACGTACGGGCGGTACGTTCGTGGCTAGTTGCACCATAATGCGCATATTATACTGTAAGCACAACATCGGCGAAAGGCGAACTTTGTTGTAGAGCTGGACGCCGTTGTCGAATTTTCGCTCAGCAATTTCGCTCACTTAAACATAAAAGGCAGGCAGCGAAAGTATCCACCTTGTTTTTGTACTCTCCGAGAATACCGATGATAACAAGGAGATATGTGTTCTCAACAAACTTGTGTGTGTGTAATCCTGATGCTATGGGAGCTGGAAGGGTTTGAAAAGGAAACATTTAAAACGCAAAGGAAAAATGGAACATTTAAAAAGAAGAACAACCCGTTAAGAAATAACTTTCATAAAAGGCACATTTTAGAAACAATAAAATCTTAATATTTCAAATAAAAAATTGCTGAATAATTTTTAAATTCAACTAAGAACACGGAGAAAATATAAAACATAGTCATAATTGTTTCTCTTTTGCCGTTGCCGCTAGCGACGAGATGCAAATAGATCTATCGCCGCAAATAGTCGTCGGACGCGATTCCTTTGCTTGTGCGCTTTATTATATACATCAGTGTGTTCTATTTTTGACATCGAAAAATCGCGTAGAAATATCTGCCTTTCGCCGGTGTTGTGCTTTATTATTCGAAAGCACATGGAAGACAGAATATTAAGGTTGAGCCCATCTTTTACTTCTAATACGTTTTCAGGGAATTTGATAGGATGGGACGTCACAGTATTTCCAAGAGTAATTATATTCTTTCATTCATTATTCATTATTTCTTATATAATTAATAATTATATCATATAATATAATTATAGTGTAATTAACAAAGTAAGGCAATCTGAGAGAGGAATTTTGATGCCCTCACATTGAAATAAGTGTATAGACAAAAATCAGAAGACAGCTTTTTGAAATCTATCAAAGTGAAAAATTCTTTAATATTTTGTCACATTAACCCTAGGTTGTGTAAAAGTGTCAAACATCTCACATGCATTTGTTTATCCTTTCTTTTCGATTATTACTAATTTCATTTTAATTACATCAATTTGTAAATATTTTTTAAATGTTACAATAATTAAAATAATCAAAAATTTTGTTAAAGCCTAATGATTTTCATTAAAAAATTTAAAATATATATTCAGTTTGTACTCGACCAGAGGATTAATAATTTTGACACTGCATGTACAGGTTTTGACATTCCTCTTTCATTAATATTTTGACACATATTAATTATAACAATACCTAAACATGCTTTGGCATATACTGTGAATGACATGAGAACAAATTTTATGATTGCCTTACTTTGTTAATTATACTGTTTTTTTCAATATGTTCGCTATTTCTCTCGCATCTGAACTCCTATCTGACGTCACATCATGCAATCGTACAAAACCTGCGTAAATAGCGTAAACCTTATAACATTATACCCTCGTAAATCAACCGTATGAAAAATATTTTACGCGCTTCTTAAAAGTTTACGCTATGATTTCATCGTGTAAATGACCAGATAAAATTATACGGTTTGAAATGGAACTTTGTTGTATATGCTTTTGTTCTATACGTTCAATAATAGGTAAATATACTTAATACATATTGTAACGAGTATCGATAGTTGATTACTCATCACTATTGTGACTGACACTATTGGCAGCATCGAAACAAATGTCAACAAAAAGAAATAAGCGATAACCAGAACAAGCCAACGAGAAAGGAAGAGAAGAATCTCGATAAAGGAAGATTCTGGGGTGTTGCCAACAGAGTATAAATAGAGCCAGTGTTAAGAAGGAAAATCAATCTAATTCCGAACGTGATTGCGAAAACATTGATACAGAGGCAAAAGTTGCAAGTACATTTAAGTGTTATAGTAAATAGTTGATTGTAAACAGTGTTGATTGTAAATAGAGATTATTAAATAAATTGTTGCTGTATATAGTTGTATAAAATAAGTGTTGCAGTTATCATTAACAGAATCCAGTGATCGAACAAGGTAATTCAAATAGAATTAAACGTTCACAGAATAAAAACGTAACAATTGGTGTCAGAAGTGGGATTCTGTAAAGATGGTGAAAATTGACCAACTAAAAGTGGACCAGCTTAAAAAGCTGTTGGTAGAGATGAATCTATCGTCATCAGGTGCAAAGGCAGAACTGCTGGTGAGGCTGAGGCAAGCTATGGAGGCTAAGGGAATTAATGTAGAAGAACATGAGTTCTTCGAGGAAGCCGATATACAAGCAGTTGTGCACGCTGAGGAAGAGAGCAAGGTAGATTCGAGTGGTCAACTCATGGAATTTATGAAAACCATGATGCAACAGCAGCAACAACAGTTACAACAAAATGCTTCTCGCATTGACTCCAAGCTTCAAGAACATTCGGCTGAATTGCGTATGAAAATTCAAGAAGGTTCGTCCCGCCAAGAAAACGCTATGGGAGAATTCCAGAAAACAATTGACTACAAGTTTCAAGAACATTCGGCTCGCCAAGAACACGTCATCGAAAATCTACAAAAAGGAATTGAACTTAGATTTCAGGAAATTTCCGGAGCTATTAATGACAAAGTCACAGAGCTGAAAGAACACGTGGATGAGTTGGATGATAAGCTGAAGGAACATGTCGACGACTGGGAAGATAAGTTCGAGAAATTACAGCACGAACTCAATCAACTAAAAATAAATGGACCAGCCACATCAGTGATTAGAGATTCAAGTACAATCAAACTAAAGTCACCAACATTTGACGGAAGCACGCCATTCAATATCTTCAAGCTTCAATTCGAGACAACAGCGTCGAAGAATCAATGGGATGATAGCGACAAGACTGCTGCTTTAATAGTCGCATTAAAAGGTAATGCTTCCGAGGTGTTACAGATGATTCCAGAGAAAGATCGTGGTAGCTATCAGTCACTGATGGACACACTCCAGCGAAAATATGGAAATGAATACAAGAGTCAATTACATCGAGTGGAATTGAGATCGCGAGTGCAACGGAGTAATGAGAGCCTTCAGGAATTCGCTTCCGATATTGAGCGCTTATGTCATCTAGCGTTCTCCGGTAATTCGGAAGAGTTCGTCGAAAAAATAAAAATAGAGGCGTTCATAGATGGCATACGTGATGGAGAGACAAAGCGTGCCCTAATCATGTCACCCAGGAATACATATGCCGAAACAGTCAGTAGTGCTATGACGTATGAAGCCGCCAGCTTAATGTGTCGACCAGTGCCAGGAGTACGCAAACTAGAGGGGAAAACATCACATCTGGTTGAAGCAGTGCGTCAGGCAGTAAAATCAGTAGTTCAGCCTGAAGTAACAACAGGTCGACGTGAAAACAAATTTAATGGTAAGTGCTTCATTTGCGACAAACGAGGGCATATAGCTCGTGATTGCAATCAATCGAGTATGAAGCCTAAAGGAAGAACAAGGAATCAACACAAAAATAAATTTGCCGGTAAGTGCTTCATATGCGATCAAAGAGGACACATGGCGCGTAATTGCCGCCTACGACGCAAGCAACAAAGATCGAATTCACCAGGACAACGAAAGGAAGATCGTGATGCCATTCATTGTGGTAAAGCTGATACTCCATATCGTCGTACTTGCACCGTAGATAGTAAACATTGTTCTCGGGTAGGAAGCCAGAATCACATTGTTAACCTACGACTTACGAATGTATTATCGGAAGAGTCATGGACAACCGAACGAGTGCAAGAAGATCAGCGGAACGATCCAGATCTCGTAAAGATTATGGAATACAAGGAGCAGGGCATACGTCCAGATTGGCAAGAAATGGCTAATGAGAGTCCAATAGCAAAGGCATACTGGGCGCAGTGGCAAAGCCTGCACTTACGCGACGGATGTTTATTCCGAGCATGGGAAAGTGAGGATGGAAAAATCACTAATGATCTTCTAGTGGTACCCAAGGCGAGAATAAATGAAGTGATAGCTGAGTATCACAATGCCTACAGTGGAGGGCATTTGGGAATCACCAAAACCGTCGAGAAAATAAAGAAACGATTTTATTGGGTTGGATGTCATGACCATGTCGCTGATTGGATTCGGAAGTGTAAGCAATGTGCAATGGCCAAAGGTCCCACTAAGAAAAGTCGAGGTAAGATGCACCAATACACCGTGGGTGCTCCATTTGAGCGAATTTCTATGGACATAGCTGGACCATTTCCAATAAGCAACGCAGGAAACAAGTATGTTCTGGTGGTTATAGATTACTTCAGTAAATGGCCTGAAGTATACCCCATTCCAAATCAGGAAGCTAGTACAGTTGCGGATGTATTCGTCAACCAATGGGTTACTCGTTTTGGTGTACCGATGGAGTTACACTCAGACCAAGGTCGAAATTTCGAATCAGTTGTATTCCAAGAGATATGCCGTATGCTGGGTATATACAAAACTCGTACAACACCTTTGCATCCACAATCTGATGGCATGGTAGAACGATTTAACCGTACCTTGGAGGAATATTTGAGAAAAGTCGTAGATAAATACCAAAGAGACTGGGATGTACATATACCAATGTTCCTCATGGCATATCGATGCGCACAACATGATACGACGGCTACTACACCGGCAATGGCAATTTTTGGAAATGAGTTAAGACTGTCAGCTGATTTAAAATTTGGAGTTGTAACACCAACGAGATCAACCGAAGGAAATTATACTAGCGAAAAGCGGGAACAGTTGGATGAAGTACATCAGTTCATCAGAGAGCGGTCGCAGATGATAAGCGATAAGATGAAGGCCAGGTATGACTTGAAAGCAAATTCAAAAGGGTTCTATGAAGGAGAGCTTGTAATGCTTCATAATCCACAACGAAAGAAAGGCCTGTCCCCTAAACTACAGACTCATTGGGAAGGACCATATGAGATTATAGCAAAGATAAATGACGTAGTATATCGTATCCAACGTGCCTGGAATAAAAGAGCAAAGTTTAAAGTAGTGCACTTAGGGCGACTTGCGCCATATCGAGGGGAAGTATAAAAACTTGTTCGGGACGAACAAGGTTAAGAGGAGGGCAGTGTAACGAGTATCGATAGTTGATTACTCATCACTATTGTGACTGACACTATTGGCAGCATCGAAACGAATGTCAACAAAAAGAAATGAGCGATAACCAGAACAAGCCAACGAGAAAGGAAGAGAAGAATCTCGATAAAGGAAGATTCTGGGGTGTTGCCAACAGAGTATAAATAGAGCCAGTGTTGAGGAGGAAAATCAATCGAATTCAGATCGTGACTGCGCAAACATCTATACAGAGGCAAAAGTTGCTAGTACATTAAAGTGTTATTGTAAATAGTTGATTGTAAACAGAGTTGATTGTAAATAGAGATTATTAAATAAATTGTTGCTGTATATAGTTGTATAAAATAAGTGTTGCAGTTATCATTAACAGAATCCAGTGATCGAACAAGGTAATTCAAATAGAATTAAACGTTCACAGAATAAAAACGTAACAATATTAAGGATAATTACTTTTGTTTAGGCCACCCTGTGCAAGTGCTATTTAATGCCGGGAGATGATTTTACCTATACACTTCGTCTGTATGGCGACGGTGTAGAATATCTTCGGTTTTCGGCGACGAATCGTGTTACAATGACTTGTTCGGAGCCTTATATATTATACGGTTTATATGGTTATACTCGTACGATTGCATAAGTGGAATCATTTCATTTTATGTTTCATTGTTACACGTGTAAAAATATTTGAAAAATTGCTTATCAAAATTAATTCACAAATGTATGTACTTGTATATTTATGTACCTACATAGTAAATTAAAATATAAATTTATAGAAACATGTAAAATACAGAGATTACTGATTTCATATAGAAACTAAATCGCATACTTAAATGTACTAATCTATATATTACAAGTTAAAGTTATGGGAGCAAAATGCCAGTCAATCATTTTAAAGTTCTTTTGGTGGCTCAAATACTTTACTACTTTTACATTTTTGTGCTATTAAAATGTGATCCACACATTCATAATAGATCATGCAATTAAAAAAGGAAATTATATCATATATATAAAATGGCCAAAAATGGTAATATATGGTAAGCTTCAAACTTACTGTAGTAATTGCGGTAGAAATGAAAAAATGCGGTAGATTTCTAACATTTGTAGGATAATCCGCACACTGATTAAAAATGATAAGGACAAAGCGTGTCCCATATACCTGAAACAAAAGATCCCATACTGATCCAGATTAAGCGTAGAAAGTGGCGCTGGATTGGCCACACGCTAAGAAAGCAGCCAAATAGCATCACGCGAATGTCGCTTGAGTGGAACCCGCAGGGGAGCAGAGCCCGCGGACGACCAAGAAACACCTGGAGACGATCAATACTGGGTGAGCTAGCTGCTGCCGTCATCACAATGGAAGGCGCTAGGTCAACTGCCCAAAACCGTGTGCGATGGCGAAGCCTTGTGGAGGCTCTATGCTCTAATTAGGAGTTTAAAGGAGAAAAAAAAAAAAAACTTCTATCACTTGCACACTGCTGTACGCGCTATTTTTTTCGTTTTTTACGCTTTTCCATTTAACTTGGGGTTTACATAAGACCATTTTGCCAAGATAATAGCAATACATACACACATTCTTACTAATTTATACACATTTCTCTCATTGCCTTCGTCACTGTTTTTGATTTTTTGAATACAGTAAATTCGACAATTCGGTGACACGAAACGACAATAACAGCGGTTGCTGAAAAGTGTTTTGTTTTCATAATTGTCTAGACGCCTTTGTTACACAAACAATTATTCTCTTCTTTACATTATTCAACTAATACATATTATCAATTGTCTTGTCTTACATTATTTTGTGTAGACGCAGCGTACCGTAGGCTCGATTTCGGTTTTATATTGAAGAAAATGAGTTGGACCGTAGTAAAAAAATAATTGTTAAAAATTAATGGTAAGCCTTCGCTATTTCCAACTTGTACTTTGTTACTATCTACGCCAGAAAATTACATCGCGCGCACTGTGTGGTGGATTTGGTGCCACCTTTATAGAAGGCGAGTTGCATCCCTGTCTTTGATTGATGTTCAGCAAGACATTCGGTTATTTGTTCTTTTTGTTTTTCTTACTTGATTTTTCCCGACACGAACAGTGCGTTCATTTTTTTATCTCGAAGTTTTTTGTATAAAATTCTATTATTAAAAAGTTCCAATTATGGAACATATTTAATTCGGTGTAATAATAAATTAGTGCCGTTTATATGTATCACGAGTTTTTTTTTTTGTAATAAATAATATGCATGAACGCATATATATGTCTCGAGTTTTTTTTTCTTTGTACAAAGTAATATACATAAGAAACAATTGGTTTGCGATTTACGTGTCTTTCTCTGTAGTTTCAACACGAAATTTCTTACGATAACAAAATAACTTAAATAAATCAAAATTTGGTTTAAACATATTCTTTGAGTAATGGTATTAGCCACCAACGAAAGGCTTAACAATTTTGAAGGTGGTAAAAAAGTGTGCTAATGCGAATACAAGAACAACGGCAAGTAGCAGCAGCACCACCATCACATCAACCGTATCAATAACAACAACAATAAAGCAGAACAAATGGAAGAAAATCTGCAGCAACAGCGAAAACAACAGCAAGATTTGTCGTCAATTATCAATAGCAGCAGTGTGAAATTGGAATTGGTGATGGCGAAAAATGACATTACCAACGCAACATCAACAACAGCGAAAATACCGGCAACAAGTAGATTTTTATTTTTATTATTTACTATTCTCTAATTTAAGAACGGTTAATCAAAAATAACTTTAATTTATTAGAAAGCAAGAAGCAGTCGGTAATTGAGGCAGAAGAAGAATCAGAATGGAAGCAACCAAGGTATGAGCTCACCGGCATCTCTCTCCCACATTCACAATTACCTTAAAATAAACATGCATACTTGAATTTTTAAACAAAAATTTGATTAAGTTGAAAATTTTGTTAAAATTTGTTGAATTTTCCAAACTCAAACTGCACAAACCTTGAAACTCCGACGTTAGTCTATTTTGTCATAGAACTAACTATAATTTTAAAAAAAATTTTAAAATTTATTTAGAGGCAATGAAATTATAATAAAAACGAAGTTATTGCTTTTGTTTTGTACAATACTGCTTGTATTTGACATTACTATCAATTGAATATCAACGTCGACCGCTGCAATTCTGGATTGAACTTGTCAATAAAATTACAAACTACAAAAGTAAAAGCGCCCTGACATATATTTAGTGATGTGCAAAATTCATGGATGGGAGCTGCCAAACTGCCAAACTTGCAGGATCACCTTTAATTGGTAGCTTCAAAAGGACAATTATAATGAATGAATAATTGGAATAAAATTATAGTTAAACCTTCCGGCATTAGAGATAATTTTCTTCAGATTGCGAAGAATAAACAGACGTGTATTAGATTTAAGGCAGAGAAAAATTTACCAAACAGAATAGAAAAATTGCCAAATTACCAAAAACGTTTTCGAGGGAAAATTTTTTGTAAATTTTGGTAAAAAATTACCAAAACGACAACACTGCTCTCCATCTTTCCGCTTAAGCAATGTTTCTACACTTTGCATACGCAATACTGCAGCCAATATACAAATTTTAACATTTTCCCTCTCAAATATTTCAGGAACGAATAATTTTAATTTTAGTCCAATGTACTCTCATTTATATATATTTCAATTCTGTAGCCAGCGTAGGTGAGTCAAGCTAAGAAGTATCATACATTCAGGTAAAGCTAATAAAAGTGTGTTAATAACTAACCTTCGTGCTTCAACATTTATCTGACCCAAGTTTGAAAAGTAATTCATTACTATTCATTTTTATTTTTTTGTTTGATCACTATTGTTGCACAGGCCTCGTATGTGAGAACACACTATAGTATCTGGTAACTCTTAGAAGTATAAGATCTGGCAACACAAGAATGTAAATGTCAAAAAGGGAGTTAAATATAAACATGTGTAAAAATGTGTGTTAATCACCAAAAAGTGTGGACGTGTTTTGGATCTCTCCTTTGAAAGAGTCAGATAAATAATTGATTTCAGTTTGGAAAATCTATTGAATTGCGAAAAGACGCTATATAAAAACAAACAGTTATTTCTGTGTTATAGTTGAATTTATTCTGCATACAGATAAGTAAGAAAGAAAGATAAAATAAATTATAAAAAAATATCGTAGTTCGCAAACAGACTTTGTTTGTAATATGAGTGCTCGGCGCTATCCTCTCCGGTAAAGGCAATCGCCTGTAATGTGCACATTTTCCTCACTCTAACACTACATCAATTTAGGCTACTCTTGCTGTAACACCAACAGCTACAACACCAAAGCAAACAAATAACGGCCTTTCTACTGAAGTGCATGACCCAGTAGTAAAGGCAACTAGTGCGATGAACCAATTGCTGTTAAAACTGGAATTGATCGCTACATTACAGTAGTAAAGCGAAAAAGAAGTCCCTAAAATTCAACAAAAATTTAGAAACAAAACACTACCCCTAGTAGTTCGGAAAATAGATACGCCCTGCTTTCAAGTGATGAAAGTGACGAGAATATTATTCCCAATAAAAATTTCAAACCCCCACCCATTTTCTTAAGAAAGCGCAACTCAGATAAGTTGATTTCTAGAATAACAAGCCTCATAGAACCAAAGAATTTCCATGTTGTTTCTATTCGCAAAGGCAAAATTGAAGAAACGGAAGTGCAAATCTATAGCCAAACTCATTATCGCAAAGTAATTGCAGAATTTGATGCTGGAAAACAGAATTACTACACATATCAGCTGAAAAGTACTAAGGGCATAAACCTTGTTCTCAAAGGCGTCGAACCCAACATTAATATTAATGAAATCAAACTCGCCCTTCAGGAAGACGGGTTTCAAGCGAAAACGGTATTCAACATTCTCAACAAGAGCAATATACCTCAACCGTTATATCGCATTGAACTTCAACCTGAAACAAAAACCCTAAAAAAGGTGAAGTACACCCCATATATAAAAACCGATATTTATTGCATGACGACATCACAATCGAATAACCTCATAAGAGAACTCGACCTCCTCAGTGCAACAACTCCCAAGAGTATGGATATACTTACTTACTTACTTATGTGGCCATAACAACCGAATATCGATTTAGGCCGAAAATAACATGCTTCGCCAGTCATCTCTGTTCTTCGCTAGCTGGCGCCAGTTAGAAATTCCAAGCGCCGTCAGGTTCTCCAGTACTTGGTCTTTCCACCGAAGGTTTGGTCTTCCTCTTCTGCGTCGTCCTCCAGCCGGTTTCGAATATAACACCTTCTTAGCTGGAGCGTGTTCTTCCATTCTCTCGACATGACCTAGCCAGCGCAGCCGCTGGATTTTGATGCGCTTTACTATGTCAATATCGGCATACAGCTCGTACAGCTCATGGTTGTACTTTATTCGGTACTCGCCACCAACGCAAATAGGTCCAAGGATCTTGCGTAAGACTTTTCTCTCGAAAACTCCAAGCATTCGCTCATCCGAGGTGGAAATTGTCCAGGCTTCAGCGCCATATGTTAGGACAGGCATGATGAGAGACTTGTAGAGTGTAGTTTTCGTTCTTCAAGAGAGGGCTCGACTTCTCAATTGCTTACTCAGCCCAAAGTAACACCTGTTAACAAGAGTTATCCTACGCATGATCTCCAAGCTGACGTCATTACTGCTGTTAATGCTGGTTCCAAGATAGACAAAGTTCCTTACTACTTCAAAAGCGTCGTTGTCAACAGTGACGTGCTGTCCAAGACGCCGGGACTCTTTGTTTGTTGACACTAGATACTTCGTCTTGCCCTCGTTCACCGTGAGACCCATCCGATGCGATTCTCTTTAAAATTCTGAGAATGCTGCACTGACTGCTCGCGTGTTCATGCCGATTATGTCAATATCGTCGGCATACGCTAACAGCATGACACTTTTGTTGAAGATAGTGCCATTATGTCGTAGATCAGCAGCTCGTATTATTTTCTCCATAATAAGATTGAAGAAGTCGCACGATAACGAATCACCTTGTCTGAAACCCCGTTCGGTATTAAACGGTGGGGAGAGGTCCTTCCCAATTTTCACTGCACAACGGGAGTTATGCAGTGTCATTCTACAAAGTCGAATGAGCTTTGCAGGAATACCATCTACATTGTTGCGTAGAGGTAATCCCTTACCGGACTGTCGAAAGCGGCTTTTTAATCAACAAATAGGTGGTGTGTGTCGATCTGTTTTTCTTGGGTCTTCTCCAGGATTTGGCGCAGTGTGAAAATCTGATCGATGGTGGATTTACCAGGTCTGAAGCCACACTGATACGGTCCAATCAGTTTGCTGAGCATAGGCTTCAACCTTTCACACAGTACGCTCGATAGAACCTTGTATGCGATGCTCAGGAGACTTATTCCACGGTAGTTGGCGCAAATTGTGGGGTCTCCTTTTTTATGTACAGGACAGAGAACACTGAGCCTCCAATCATCAGGCATGCTTTCATCCGACCATATTCTGCTTATGAGCTGGTACATGCGGGTGAGCAGCTCATCGCCTCCGGTGTTAAACAACTCGGCAGGCAGGCCATCAGCACCTGCAGCTTTGTCCTTCAGCCTTAAAATGGCCGTTTCAACCTCGTCATTGTCGGGTGGTGGAACATCAACACCATCATCTGTAATTGGGGTTATCGGGCAATCTCCTTCACTGGCGGAATTGTTCGTAGCATCGCCATTCAGTAACGTGGAGAAGTGTTCCCTCCATAGACTCAGTACACTCTGGACATCTGTAACTAGATTCCCATTTCCATCACGACAAGAAGAGGCTCCGACAACAAGATATAGTAGTCTCTTGCTGACTAAAAATCCACATCCTAATTCGTGCCTTTCAGCATGGCAACTGTAGTAGATGTCACAGGACGCTCTTTTGGAGCAGCCCTGTCCTGTCCATCGCATTTCCTGGAGAGCGGTGATGTCAGCTCTGTATTTTTCGAGGACATCAACCAGCTGGATAGAGGCACCCTCCCTATAAAGGGACCGGACATTCCAGGTGCATATCCGTAAATCATTGTCCTTTTTTCATTTGCGGGGGTCATCAACAAAAGCGGTAGTCCTTATCCGAGGCATATTTGTTTTTTTCATTGGGGGGGTTTTTTATGTGGCGGGTCCCAAACGCAGCGCAGAACCTCTAACCGAGGAGATTTTCGCCACTCACTTCAGCCGCCTCCCAGCGGGTGCCAGGAAGACGTTGCCCGGTGGTCGCCACATGGAGGGCCCCCATTAATAATAATGAAAGCGCCATCACATAGTAAGCAGAGCAAGCTATATGAGCAAGCTATCATTAACAAATAAAGGTATTATCACATAGCGCTCAGATCAAACTACATGACAGCCAGTGAGTTGACTTGCGATGAGTTCAACAAGGATTGCGACACGTTACCTTGCGAAAACACCACCAGACCGCCAGTATGGATATAGTAAGACATATTTTACCCTGCCAGCTGTTTGTGTGATTTGTGGAGATCTTCATAAATCAAACATATGCCCGAAGTCTGAAGACGATGCTAGCATGAAAAAAGGGTATATACAACCCAAAAGTTAAATTTCTCCTCTAGCAAACAACCTCTAAAACCAATTGAGCAAACTCACATAGCCAACTCAAGTAAGAGACAAAATCTTGATGCAACACAATTCCTCTCTGTAATCCCAAACAAGAATCAAACCAATTCATACGTTAGTGTTTTAAAACAAAACCCATACCAACAAAGCAATGTAAATAATGAGCAGAAGCACTCACTGCCCACCCAACAGCCAATTACCCTTGAACATTTGCTTCAAACATTAATTCAGAATATGAACCAATTCATGAACTCAATACAAACAATGATGCAAGAAATGATGAAAAATCAAGCGATGTTACTCCAAACATTGCTATCCAGACCATAAATACCATGTCGTCTCAAGATATGCCACGACATAATGATGATATCTGAGACACATTTGACTGACAAAAATTGCTACCGAATACCACATTACAAACTGTACACCACAAATCATCCGCATGATAAGGCACGCGGAGGAACTGCCATATTGGTAAAAAGCAGAATAAACATCATGTTATCGAAGATTTCAGTAGAGTCTACTTACAAGCAACGTCTATATGCCTGGAACAGTACATCTCTTAGCTAGTAATATCTGCGATATACTGTCCCCCAAGTTACAGTATTACCGAACAACAAGATAAAAAATTTTTCTCAACTCTTGGTAACAAATTCTTGGTTGTTGGCGATTTCAACGCCAAACACACTCACTGGGGCTCCCGCTAAATAACTCCAAAAGGCAGAAGACTATACTCAATCATTTCTAACCACGGTTACGATGTAATCTCAAATGGTCAACCGACATATTGGCCGACGGACAAGAGGAAAATACCCGATCTCATAGACTTTGGAGTAGCCAAAGGTTTGCAGATGGGAAATATCTCCACAGAGTGTAATTATGATCTCTCATCTGATCACTCACCCACGGTAATATCTATAAAATCACCAAGCCTCTAAGACAATTGCGTTAGAAAGAAAATATACTGGTTGAAATTCAGAAATATGTAAGTTCCCATCTTCATCTAAGTACTGTATTAAGAAATGGACACGATGTAGACTCAGCACTCGAAAAATTCAACCAGCTGCTCTCATTAGCTCTCAGCTCAGCCACCTGCACAAAGGTATGCAAGCAATCAAACTATAGCCCATACACACCAGCCGATATTGAATTGCTAGTAAGACAGAAAAGAAGACTCCGAAGACAATGGCAAGAATTCAGATCACCGAATCTTAAAACACAGCTACAGCACTGCACTCGAAAGTTAAAGCAAGCCTTAAAAAATAAAAACAACAAAGAGTTAGAAGAGCATATAGCGAAATTAACACCTGGTGAAGCGTCAGACTACTCTTTGTGGAAATCAGCAAAAAACTCAAATCGGCCAATTCTCACTGATTCCCCCATCCGTTTGAGTGACGGTAATTGAGCTAGAAGCAACTGTGAGAAGGGTTTGGCTTTTGCAAACCACCTAAAAAGTGTGTTTACACCCAATCCACCCTCTAACAGTCATCATTACCAAAATTAATTTCTCAACCTTGCTCAATAACGCTCAAAATTAAAAAAAAGGACATATTCAAAGCAATTTATAAAGATTTAAACCCAAAAAACACACCTGGTCCAGATAAAATTACCGGTAAAATGATAAAAGAGCTACCTCCGGCTTCAGTAATTCATCTCATACACATTTTCAATGTTATCCTTCGTATTAAACACTATCCCAAATGCTGGAAAACTTCAAAAATTATTATGATAGCAAAACCAGGAAAAGACCCTACAAAAGTTGCATCGTACAGACCTATCAGCCTCCTGCCTCTACTCTCTAAAGTATTCGAAAAGCTACTTGTCATGAATATAACTCCATTTATTAATCTCAACCAACTGATTCCTCAACATCAGTTTGGATTTAGAAAACAGCATGGCTTAATAGAACAAGTCCACCGCATTGTAACTCTGATAAGGAACACTTTTGAAGAAAAAAAGTATTGCTCAGCTGTCTTTCTTGATATCACTCAAGCTTTCGATAAAGTATGGCACGATGGCCTTATTTACAAACTCAAACTATTACTGCCTGCAAATGTCTCCTGATTGCTTAGTAGCTACCTCACGAAAAGACAATTTCTCGTACATCACAAGGAGTACACAACAAAACCATTGGATATTCACGCTGGCGTTCCTCAAGGAAGCGTTTTGGGCCCCTTACTGTATCTCTTATACACTACAGATATGCCCAGCAATAACTATACATTTATATCGACCTTTGCAGATGATACGGCAATATTGTGCTCTCGCTCTAACCCCATAGAAGCTACTAAACTCCTGCAGACTCATATCGATTCTCTCGAAATCTGGCTAACAAAATGGCGTATAAAAGTCAATGAATCAAAGAGCGTACATGTAACCTTCACGCTAAGGCCAGATACATGTCCCCCACTTAAAATTAATGGCCAATCAGTTCCACAATGTTCCTCAACAAAGTATTTGGGTATTCACCTCGACAGAAGGCTGACCTGGAAAAATCACATAGAGGCAAAGAAAACTCAGATCAAGCTTAAAATTAATCAGTTATGGTGGCTGTTACACAAAAGATCAAAGTTGAATCTCGAATACAAAGTGCTATTATATAAAGCAATCCTGGAGCCAATCTGGACTTATGGTATTCAGTTTTGGGGCACCGCATCTCCCTCAAATATCGAAAAATTGCAGCGAATACAATCCAAATGCCTGCGAATTGTTGTAAACACGCCTTGGTATATGAGGAATGTTAACATCCAACGAGATTTGAATGTACCCATAATTCCTGAGGAAGTTGCAAAGTCCTCCAGAAGCTACATTCAAAAATTACAGAACCATCCGAATCCTTTTGCTAGGCAATTGTTGCTGAGCACAGGCCATCGACGACTAAACACACATTGAATACGCTGTGTAATTGCAAACCTCGCGACTCAACAAATTGTGATGAAACATCGGGAATATCACATAAATTTAAGTTAGTTTGTAAGATTTGAATACTTGTGGTGAGTTTCTCCTATTAGTAGAAAGATTCAATAAATTCTTAGTAGTATTTAAAAAAAAAGATATATAAAAGACACAGCAGTGCAACGATCCGAGGAGCGAAGATGTGTTTAAATACGAAGGAAAAATAACCATCTTTTTATTGGCGACGATTTGGAAAAACCTGCAAGAAGTTATAAGTGAAAACCAGCGGATGAATAATGGATTCTAGAAATCTAGGTTTGAATACCGATTAAAAAGAAAAGAATATAAATGTTTACTTAGATGCTGATTTCCCATGATTTGAATACCGATTGAAAAATTATATAGAAATGTTTGCTTAAATGCTGATTTGACCGATTGTTTCAAAACAAGAAAAGGTTTTTACAAGCTGATGACGGCTGAAGTAAATAAAATAAATGTTCATGACAACTCTTTAAAAAGGAAACAACAAACTGTGCTAAACAGTGCTAAATGTAAAAATAAGTGTCGCATGACAGCAAAGTATGCACATAACGCATACATGCAAATGAAAATGAGTTCTCAACATTTAAACGCCAAAAATCAACAAAAGATACCGTAAAATACGTTCATGAAGATTCAACAATCGGAGAGTACGATGGATACGTATTTTGCATTTTTCCAAATGATGTTGAAAACAAGACTTACTTACTTAATGAAAACAAGATTAAATGTAAAATTAGTCAGGTTGAAGGTATTGCCATAGTGGACTCGGGTTCAAACTACAATCTTATACATTTTGCGACTTGGACCCAACTGAAAGCAAAGAAAATAGTTGTATTTAATCAACGCAAAGAAACTGACAAAGTTTTCAAAGCTTATAGCGTTCAGGTGCTAACGATTGTTGGCGTATTCGAAGCGCACATCAAAATAGATGATAAAAAAGATACAGCCGATTTTTATGTAATGCAAGGAGAAGGAAAGTTTATAATTGGTCGTGACACAGCAACAGCATTGGGTGTGTTGAAAATCGGTCACCATATCAAGAAAATTGGAGAAATTAAAAATATTGTTGTTGACATCCCATTACATGAAAATGTATCACCAGTTATACAGCCCTATCGACAAATTGCAGTGCCATTGGAAGCAGTAATCGACAAGAAAATATCTATTGAATCAAGATATTATAGAAAAGGTCCATGGCCCGTCAAAATGGATCTCTCCAATGGTTGCTGTCCCGAAGGATGATGGCAACGATGTTCGCATTTGTATCGATATGCGCAGAGCTAATGAGGCAGTTCAACGTGAAAATTACCCGCTACCAACTTTGGAGAACTTTTTGCCGTATATTGGTAAAGGAAATTGCTTTCAGAAAAATTTAGAGAAATAACAACATTTAACACGCGTAAAAGTTTGTTTAGATACAAGCGCTTAATACTTGCGAACTTGAAATATTTCAAAAAAATAATGGAGCAGAAGTTAAGTGGCTGCGAAAGCTACCTAGTCTACATAGACGATATATCTTCTATGTTCTATCTTCTATGGGAAGGATAAAGAACAACTGAAACAGGTCCACAACGAAAGTATTACAGGTCCTTAAAGAAAATGGCGTAACTCTAAACCACGACAAACGTGTGTATGGTGAAATCGAAATTGAATTCCTTGGTCATCGACTAAATAAAGATGGAATTATGCCCACCGAAGAAGTAGTAGCTGTTAAACAACACAACAGCTGAAGAAATCCGCAGTTTCCTTGGGTTAGTGACGTATGTGGTTAAGTTCATACCGGATTTGGCTACCATTATGGAATCACTACGATCTTTGACAAAGAAAAGCGCAGTTTTTAAATGGAACGAGGCACAACAACAAGCATTTTACAAATTAAAGCAGCTAGTAACAAGCGATATGATATTGGACTACAACAACGTTGATGACCATACACAATTGTATGCAGATGGGATTGGCAGCTGTATTGACTCAACATGAGAATCATGGACCAAGAATAATATCGTATGCAAGCAAAAGGTTGTCTGATGTGGAAAAACGATATTGCCAAACGAAAAAAGAAGCACTCGCGCTCGTGTGGGCTGTTGAACGCCTATTACCTATTCACTAAATTGAAACAATGTGCCCGGATTAAACGTTGGGTTCTGCGATTGTAATCCAATAAGTATCGGGTTATTTACAAAAAATGAAAAAACAATGTACCTTATTCAATATCGCGGCTCATAGACCACACGAAATCGAGTACTACATTTGATGAGGACTCAGAGCATTATGTCAATTGGAGTGCAAACTTAGCAACTCCAAAGGCATTAAAGATTGACGAAGTTGTAGAATCTTCAGAAAAGGATGGGACCATATTAGCGCTGAAAAAAGCACTATACCAAAACGATTAGCCAGATTCTTTGAAATCATTCAAACTCTTCGAAACGGAACTCTGTTTTTCCGGCAGTGTTTTCCTACGTGGCACACGCATCATCATGCCTGAAATACTCTGCGAAGAACTGTACAGCTTGTATACGAGGGCCATCCTGGGATGAGAGTCATGAAACGTATTGGATAACAACATAAAATTAATAAGGACAATCCCATACTGGCCCCAGCAAAATGAGGAAGTGGAACGCCAGAACCAGTCAATATTAAAACGCCTGATAATCAGCAACAGTTGAAACAAGATTGGGTGGCAGATTTACAAACCTACCTTCACATGTATCGATCAACAGCACATTCTACTGTTTTAAAAACACTGGCTGAGTTAATGTTTGGCCGAAATATTCGCTACAAAATTCCAACAATATTTCATCCATTGGAGAAAAACAATGAAACTTTCAATCAAGTTAAGGAATAAAAAAGGAAAATGGAAGGCTATAAGCAGATACTCGGCGCAACACAAGGAATATAAACTTACAAGAAGGAGACGATGTACCCAAATTATGAGCAAATTGTACATAAAGTCATCAAGCGGAATCACACTTCAGTCTCAGGCAACTAATAAAGTTTAAAGGATGAGAAGGCAACATCAACATCTACAAAGAGGCAAATACGACGACCACAGCGATATATACAACAGATAGACTCGTAATACTTATTTTTATATAAATCTAAAAAGAAAAAAAACAAAGAAGTAATGTAGGTAGTATCTCGTAACTCTTAAAAAGTATAAGATCTGGCAACACAAGAATTTAAAGGTCAAAAAGGAAATTGAAAATAAGAACAGAGCAGGGCGACGATACAAGGAGAGAAGACGTGTTTAGGTTAGGTTAGGTTATGCGGCCGCACCCCAATAATGCTGTCTCTCCTGCTCCCTCTGTTAAACGGAATCAATGGGATTTCCTAATGAATAGAGAAATGTCCCTGACATCCATGGGTGCTAGCTCAATGGTATCTGTAAAAAAGGCACTCCCTAATAGGGTGTGCCTTCTGCATACCAAGGCTGGGCATCTAGAGAGGAAGTGGTAAACAGCTTCCTCCTTTTCATCGTCCTGGCAGCTACAACAAAAATCGTTGACCAGTAAACCTAGCCTACCCACAAGCAAATTCCAAATTTCCCTATGCTCCGGTACCCATACAATGTGTACATTGTAGTGCCCCGCTAACTCGTTAAGAATTGAGCGGTATTTAAGAGCAAGTGCCGATTTGACAAACGTTCTTGCGAGAGATTTAATGGCGGCTTGACTGTCGGTGTGTATGTAAACATCTTTGAAAGATACTGCATTACAGCGAAGACGTATTACCGCCTCCTTTATAGACATAATCTTGGCTTGAAAAACGCTGCAAAAGTCGGGTAATCGGAATTTAAACTTAACGCGTAAGGAATCAGAAAAGACACCACCTCCTATCCTTCCCTCTAACTTGGAGCCGTCAGTGTACAATTATACCGATTGAACTCCAGTTTCGTAGACAATACCGCTATTCCATTCTCCCTTTGAAGGTATATGAGTTGAGAATCTATTTTCAGGCATGTTATGGGAATGGTATAGTCGATGGCATCCGGAATTGTAGTGCACTCCCCCAGAATCTTTGAATGCCCGTATAGTGGTTGAGCCCAGCGTGTTGAAATACGAAGGAAAAATAAGCATCTTTATACACACTAAAAAATTAATACACCAACTTCAAACATATTTATTATATAGATATCAGATTGTTGAATGTAATTTGTCATTATAACTAAGAGCTTTGCAAACGAGTATAGGGATCAAAAAGGGCAAAAAAAAAATGTGCTTATAAGCTACGTCGGCGCCGAAATGGTTAATACGCGGAAGTGTTTATAAGCGGGAAGTGGGAGAAAACAGATTTGATAAATATTGGTGTTATTAGAGAGAGAACGCTTAAATTTAATGTAAATTACTTTCTAGAAGAAATTATATGGTCATGTCTTATCTTCTACATCATCATCTGTATAATTGTATTGGTAATCTTTTATTTATTTCCAATGGAATTAACTAATTTAAATTTTGGCGAAGTCTTAACAATTGGTTTTAATACAAATTTTGCTACCAGTGGTACACGATCACATCATCATCATCATTCTCAGCAGCAGCTTCATAATCATCATGGGACATCGTTAGCGTCATCATCATTATCAGCAACAACAACGACCACAACAACAGCACAGTTACATCACCAGCATCGCTATCAGCAACAGTTGATTGACAATGATGATGTAAACAGTTTAGTAGACATTATTGCTGCTAACCTTGCTCCCAATCGTCGTGATGGTAGTGGCGGTGTTAATGTTTTAGAAGCAATTATCGCTAATAATACTGCTGCTATGGAAGGTGATAAAGATGCTGCCAGTGTTGATAATTATGGGAATTACTACTATAACATTACTAGGAGCAGTAGTGGTAGTAGTAATAGAAGTATTGATCACCATAATATCTACATCAGCCGGAATCACTATCGCTTTCTAACAACAACGAAACCGCCAACTTCTACATTAGTATTAAAATCAGCAAGATCGGCAGCAGCAGCTACAAATTCTATAGCAACAACAGCAAGTATAGTCGCAATATCTATAGCAACAACAACCATAACGGCAACTACAACAAGTAATGAGAATGATGTGGTTGAACAATGATTACACTGTCACCCTTAAGAGTGGTTAGAAATAGCAGCAAGATATAAGCAACATGAACATGTATATTTCATTACTACTAATTTTAATTTACCTCTGTTGAACAACAATGATTTTTGTTGTCGAGAACGAAATTTACACAGTCTAACACCAGCTGTGGTTTTATAACAATTGAATTTAATATAATATTTCAATTTAACAAGAGCATACAAATCAACGGTTTACACAGTTGTATAAATAAGTATGTACTAAATAAAGATGAATTCATAGTTACTCTATAGAAATAATAATATAATATAATTCACAATAATATAATATAATAAGATACTTATAATAATAGAACTTCACTGATAACTTATATATAGGTATATGGCCAAACATCCCGGCCCCGTTGATATATTCATATGTTAAAACAGCTGCCCTTATGGTAAAGGTGCCAATTTATGTATCGCACATTTAATAATTCCATTTTGCGTTTGAATATTGGCCACACGAACCATGCCATCTTTTGCAACAATGACATCTACTATTCTGCCTAGCAACCATTTCTGTGGAGGCAGGTTGTCTTCGTGAACAATAACCATTGAACCAACCTCTACGTTTTGTTGGGGCTTGAGCCATTTGGCCCTGGCTTGCAGCCCGAGGAGGTAATCTCTGCGGAACACAGACCAAAATCGCCCTTTTAGATAGCAGATACGTTGCCATCGTTTTGAATACGTCATAACTTCGTGCTCTATAGTAGGTTCGGGTATGGCTTTTAAAGAGCACCCGATTAATAAATGCGCTGGCGTGAGCGCCTCTCCGTCGCTGGGATCTTCGGACATTGGAGCGATCGGCCTTGAATTTAAAACGGCCTCTATTTCGACCAAGACGGTTGACAATTTCTCGAACGTTAGGTTGGCGTGCGCGACGGTGCGATAAAAAAGGTTCTTCATGGATTTGACGGCCCCTTCTCACAGGCCTCCGAAATTAGGGGCGCGCGGCGGTATGAATTCGAAAGTCACTCCTCTCTCTGCTACGGAATTGAGTATTTTGTTCTGTCTCTTCTCTCCGAAAAACACGTCGTTCAGCTCTTTCAGCTTTGCATTGGCTCCCACGAAATTTGTAGCATTGTCGCACATAACCTTCTCTGGAAGACCTCTCCTTCCGATTAACCTTTTAAAAAAAAAATGAAAGCGTTAGTGGACAAATCAGAAACAGGTTCGATGTGAACAGCCTTTGACGAAAAACAAACGAATATAGCTACATATGTCTTATAAGGAAGTCTACCACGAATTCTATATGACGTGTATATAGGACCACAAAAATCTACTCCGGTTATCAAAAATGGCCGCACTGATAAAAGTCGGTCTCTAGGTAAATTCCCCATAATTTGTGTCATTAATCTAGGCTTGTACCTAAAACAATGTATGCAATTGCGAACTACATTACGAGCCACTTCTCTTGAATTTATTGACCATATTTTCAACCGCATTAGACCAATTAGAGCTCGTGGTCCTGCATGACAATTTGACAAAAGCAAATGGGTGGCATACAGAGTTACGAATCGGGACTTAGGCATCAATAAAGGATGCTTAGTATCATACGGTAGTGGGGCATCCAGTAATCTGCCACCAACACGCACTAAAGTATATTTTCTGCCATTTTCTTCAAATTCGTGCAGAAACGGATTTAATTGTTGGAGTTGTTTGCTTAATAACAATGAGCTTTTCATACATTTTATTTGTTCAGCGTATTCCTCATGCTGAATTATTTCGACGACTTTGAAAAATGATAGCTCAAGTTCTTTTGCTGTAATTGGTTGTTCTGTATGCCCATTTTTGATCGGCTTTATAAATCGATAAACATATGCAAGTGTTCGCAATATTTTCATGTACGTCGATGAATTTTCAATTATTTCGTAGATTATGTTACGTTCTTTTTCAACAACTAGTACGATCGCTTTAAACTTGCGCATTTCTGCCGATGACAATGTTTCTGCGGGCTCATAGTGCGCATTTACAGGCCAATTATCTTCCTCCTCCATTAAAAATGTAGGACCATCAAACCATATAGACTGGCATAGCTCATCTACATTGCAACTTCGCGATACAATATCAGCAGGGTTCAGAGCAATTGAAACGTGCCTCCATGTAGCTTTATTCGCCACTTCTTGAATGTCCGATACCCTATTCCCAACAAAAGTTGATCATGTGGATGGATGCTTTTTAAGCCAGTATAACACAATTTCTGAATCGCTCCAAAAAATTACATTTTCTGCGTATGGCAATAAAATTGGCTCTATAATTTTCCACACTTTTGCTAACAAGTGAGCGGCACAAAGCTCAAGTCTTGGAAGAGTTTTAGTTTTAAGTGGAGCAACTTTCGACTTGGCTGTAAACAGTATGGACTTGTAATTACTACCACATTTGCTACGTATATATATACAACAACCATATGTACGCATAGACGCATCAGCGAAACCGTGAATTTGAACTGTTGATAACGAAGAAATATTCACGTATCGAGGAACATGTATCTCTGTGATTTTTCGGAAGTTTTTTTTTAAAAATCTCCCAGCATGTACCCACCGACATTGGAACTGATTCATCCTAGTCTAACTTTAGCAACCACAATTCTTGCAGCAATATTTTTGCTTTTGTAATAACTGGGCATAGAAGCCCCAATGGGTAAAACAACCGGGAAGACACCGACAAAATATTGCGCTTAGTAGCCTTCAAAGTATCAAAATTTGCAACGAGATTAAAATTAAGCTTATCACGTTTCGGATGCCAAACTATACCCAGAGTTTTAGTGGTTTCGGTGTCGTTAAATGTGATTTCTTTTTCAACATTGTCGCAATTATTGAGAACCTGGTGGTAAGAATACCATTTCGCCAACTTAAAGCCAGCTGAATCGAGAATTTTTGTTATATTATATTGAATGCTTTCAAGCTCCTCCAATGTTTCAGCACCTGACAATAAATCGTCCACATAGAAGTCCTCTTGTATAACCCTTGAAATAGCACGCATTTCTCTATTAATATTGCCAAGTTCATTTAAGCACCGAATAGCCAAGAACGGTGCTGGTGCAGTGCCATATGTTATTGTGTTTAGTTTGTATATTTGTATAGGCATGTTTGGATGTTTCCGCCACAAAATAAGCTGAAATTATCGGTCTGCTTCATGGACTTGTACTTGTCTATACATTTTTGTAATATCTGCCGTAATGGCAAATTTACGACAACGAAATTTCAATAAATTTGTATAGAGCTCTGGTTGAATAGTTGGGCCGACCATTAGACTATCTTTCAATGAGATATTTGAAGGTGGTTTAAATGAGGCATCAAACACAACTCTTAACTTGGTTGTCAAACTCTCAGGCCTTATGACAACTTGGTGTGGTATGAAATAATGTGGCCCTGTCATTATTATGTTTTCCGTTTTAGACATGTGGCCTAACGACAAATATTCGATCATAAAATTAATATACATTTCTTTGACATCAGGTGTCCTCATAAGCCTACGCTCAAGTGACAAAAATCGTCGTTTTGCGGTTTCATATGAGGCTCCGAGTGCTGACGAATTCATTTTAAATGGCAACCGAACTTCAAAACGACCAGTTGGAAATCGCTTGGTACTCTTCATAAAATGTTGTTCGCAACTCATTTGTTCTTTCGTAAAATTTTTGGATGTACTTGGTACTTCTTCTATTTCCCAAAACTTATGCACAATAGCATCTAATGAGGCCAACGGAATATCGCTATTTTTATTTACAAAATTGCATGCTCCACTTTTCGAATTTTCAAGTGATTTATACCGACCAGAAACTATCCAACCAAGCAACGTCTTTTGCAATGTTGGCAACGACTCGTTTAATTTTATTTGACCGATTGATAAAAGTTCGAAAAATATATCGGCACCAGTTAACAAATCAATTTTTTGTCTTTTATTAAAGTGGGGATCTGCCAGCTCAATATTCCCCGGGACTTGCCACGAGTCAACGGGTAAATTAACTTCAGGTTGGTAACTCGTGATGGCCTTTATGACCCAAAAATCTGCTTGAAACCTGTAGTCATTAACTCTTGATTCTACAATCGTATTATCTTTATGTCGTAAGTTCGCATTTACCTCCCCAATACCCGATAAATTTAGATCTTTAAATTCTCGTTTAAAATGTAATTTCTGTGCACAATCTTCACTCATGAAATTTATTTGTGATCCAGAGTCTAAAAGCGCCCTTACTAGGTGGGTACTTCCATAGCGATCTTTTATTCTAACTATAGCTGTAGCCAATACAACGACATCATCTGTATTCGAGACATGCTGTGAAGAACGCTGGAACGATTGTTGTGGAGTATCACTGGCAGTAGCAGATGTTCATGGTAACACAGATAACTGATTATCGAAGCGATTTGATTGCTGCTGCACCTCATATTTATGCAGCAGAGTGTGATGAGGACGTTGACAAACTCGACAATGAGATCGAGAACAATTCCGGACCGAGTGTCCTTTCTTTAAGCAATTTATACAATTTCCAGATTTTTTACAAATCGAACCGTTTACCAACGGTCAATGCAGCGAAAGAGTTGCAACTATGTATTGAATGCCCATTCAATTTACAAAAAATGCATTGATTATCCAAACTACTCGCAGCAACTGCAAATGATGTTTTGTATTAATTTTTCTTGTTATTATCCGATTTAATTCTATGAGGATTCTGTTGATCAGCACTGTCGTATCTGCTCGACCTGTCGTCATTTACTTCGAGTGATTGGCATCGACGAATTAGCAATTTTGAGCAGTCGGTCCATGAAGGAAGGGTGGAGTAATCCAACTGATCGTTCCATCTCGATTTTGTAGCTGGATCAACTATTGATAGTACCAGTTGAATGAGTAATGTATTTGTTATATCCATCTCTGTACCCAATGATAGCAACGAATCGTATATTGCGGATACAGTGTCAACCACATTTCTAAGCTCGATATTATCAAAAAATATCAAACCTTTTTTATCGTATCGTTCTGCTAAACGATCCAATGCTTTCTTATAATTGGCTTCTGTGACTTGGAATGCTTTTACCGTTCTGAGCGCTTCACCCGATAAACTACTCAACAAATGATTAAATTTTTCAATTGTCGCTATATGTGGCTCATCATGGACCAAGTTATTGAATGAGCTTATAAAATTTTCCACTAAATGTCGGTAATTTCAGATTTGGAAGACGAGACGATTGAGGCGTGGTAATACCAAGTGTACTCTCCAACATTGGACCCTCTCGACGCTTATACTGCCCCATAAGCTGAATAAGCCTCGATTTAGCACTTATGCAAAGATCCTCGATATCGCCTCTTCGGTCATCGTCAGGATCCTCCCTCTCGATCTTGGTTTGGTATGCCATTATTTGTTTAATATAAGAATCTAAGATTTCTAGCCGGCATTCCAAATCTATAATATTCCAAGTTACCATTGGATTATCAAGCATGTTTTTTATACATGTTATATTAGCACGCGCTGTTGCTCTTTGCTGCCTTAAAGTACTTGGCTTTTGAACAGAAGCGGCTTCATCGCTCAAACTTCCAGTCATGATCGTAATTATTTAGTAATTTATTACGTTTAATAAATTCAATAAATTTACCAACAATATTGAGTCTAGTCGAATACAATTTAATTCAAGCAAATAGTTAGACAATCTCTATTTAATTGCAAAATGAGAAATTAACAAGCACCCTATAATATTTTCTAGATAGCGAAGCAACCCAGCAATTAAAAAAATAAAAATTTATGTATTATTCAATGTGCTTTTATTTATTTATTTAAAAAACGAAACCTTTCCTTTCGGTTAACTTAATATGGCAATCATCAACAATGTACGTATTTGTTAGATATACGTTTGGTACCACACTCAAAACTCCAATGTATAGTGATATATGCGTTTACGTTGTATATTCACAACAATAACACCAACAATTGTAGCGGCAACTTTAAACTTCAAAATTCAAACCAAAAACCAAATTGTGTCTGACAATATCTTTATAGATGCACAAACAATATAAATAAATGTTAATGTACCAAGCACAACAGAGGTATAACAACGCAACGATTCATATGATCGATATGTTTTTATAATGTAAAGGTTTTCAAACTGTTAATATACTAGCAATTAACAGAGTGAGAGCGACGACAACGATTCATATTGTTACGTTTTTATTCTGTGAACGTTTAATTCTATTTGAATTACCTTGTTCGATCACTGGATTCTGTTAATGATAACTGCAACACTTATTTTATACAACTATATACAGCAACAATTTATTTAATAAACTCTATTTACAATCAACTCTGTTTACTATTTACAATAACACTTTAATGTACTAGCAACTTTTGCCTCTGTATAGATGTTTGCGCATTCACGTTCGGAATTCGATTTGATTGTCAATTCTCAACACTGGCTCTATTTATACTCTGTTGGCAACACCCCAGAATCTTCCTTTATCGAGATTCTTCTCTTCCTTTCTCGTTGGCTTGTTCTGGTTATCGCTTATTTCTTTTTGTTGACATTCGTTTCGATGCTGCCAATAGAGTCAGTCACAATAGTGATGAGTAATCAACTATCGATACTCGTTACAATATTGTAACGAGTATCGATAGTTGATTACTCATCACTATTGTGACTGACACTATTGGCAGCATCGAAACGAATGTCAACAAAAAGAAATGAGCGATAACCAGAACAAGCCAACGAGAAAGGAAGAGAAGAATCTCGATAAAGGAAGATTCTGGGGTGTTGCCAACAGAGTATAAATAGAGCCAGTGTTGAGGAGGAAAATCAATCGAATTCAGATCGTGACTGCGCAAACATCTATACAGAGGCAAAAGTTGCTAGTACATTAAAGTGTTATTGTAAATAGTTGATTGTAAACAGAGTTGATTGTAAATAGTGTTTATTAAATAAATTGTTGCTGTATATAGTTGTATAAAATAAGTGTTGCAGTTATCATTAACAGAATCCAGTGATCGAACAAGGTAATTCAAATAGAATTAAACGCTCACAGAATAAAAACGTAACAATATGATCAATATTGTTACGTTTTTATTCTGTGAAAGTTTAATTCTATTTGAATTACCTTGTTCGATCACTGGATTCTGTTAATGATAACTGCAACACTTATTTTGTACAACTATATACAGCAACAATTTATTTAATAATCTCTATTTACAATCAACACTGTTTACAATCAACTATTTACTATAACACTTAAATGTACTTGCAACTTTTGCCTCTGTATCAATGTTTTCGCAATCACGTTCGGAAGTAGATTGATTGTCAATTCTCAACACTGGCTCTATTTATACTCTGTTGGCAACACCCCAGAATCTTCCTTTATCGAGATTCTTCTCTTCCTTTCTCGTTGGCTTGTTCTGGTTATCGCTTATTTCTTTTTGTTGACATTCGTTTCGATGCTGCCAATAGAGTCAGTCACAATAGTGATGAGTAATCAACTATCGATACTCGTTACACTGCCCTCCTCTTAACCTTGTTCGTCCCGAACAAGTTTTTATACTTCCCCTCGATATGGCGCAAGTCGCTCCAAGTGCACTACTTTAAACTTTGCTCTTTTATTCCAGGCACGTTGAATACGATACACTACGTCATTTATCTTTGCTATAATCTCATATGGTCCTTCCCAATGAGTCTGTAGTTTAGGGGACAGGCCTTTCTTTCGTTGGGGATTATGAAGCATTACAAGCTCTCCTTCATAGAATCCTTTTGAATTTGCTTTCAAGTCATACCTGGCCTTCATCTTATCGCTTATCATCTGCGACCGCTCTCTGATGAACTGATGTACTTCATCCAACTGTTCCCGCTTTTCGCTAGTATAATTACCTTCGGTTGATCTCGTTGGTGTTACAACTCCAAATTTTAAATCAGCTGGCAGTCTTAACTCGTTTCCAAAAATTGCCATTGCCGGTGTAGTAGCCGTCGTATCATGTTGTGCGCATCGATATGCCATGAGGAACATTGGTATATGTACATCCCAGTCTCTTTGGTATTTATCTACGACTTTTCTCAAATATTCCTCCAAGGTACGGTTAAATCGTTCTACCATGCCATCAGATTGTGGATGCAAAGGTGTTGTACGAGTTTTGTATATACCCAGCATACGGCATATCTCTTGGAATACAACTGATTCGAAATTTCGACCTTGGTCTGAGTGTAATTCCATCGGTACACCAAAACGAGTAATCCATTGGTTGACGAATACATCCGCAACTGTACTAGCTTCTTGATTTGGAATGGGGTATACTTCAGGCCATTTACTGAAGTAATCTATAACCACCAGAACATACTTGTTTCCTGCGTTGCTTATTGGAAATGGTCCAGCTATGTCCATAGCAATTCGCTCAAATGGAGCACCCACGGTGTATTGATGCATCTTACCACGACTTTTCTTAGTGGGACCTTTGGCCATTGCACATTGCTTACACTTCCGTATCCAATCAGCGACATGGTCATGGCATCCAACCCAATAAAATCGTTTCTTTATTTTCTCGACGGTTTTGGTGATTCCCAAATGCCCTCCACTGGAGGCATTGTGATACTCAGCTATCACTTCATTTATTCTTGCCTTGGGTACCACTAGCAGATCATAAGTGATTTTTCCATCTTCACTTTCCCATGTTCGGAATAAACATCCGTCTCGTAAGTGCAGGCTTTGCCACTGCGCCCAGTATGCCTTTGCTATTGGACTCTCATTAGCCATTTCTTGCCAATCTGGACGTATGCCCTGCTCCTTGTATTCCATAATCCTTACGAGATCTGGGTCGTTCCGCTGATCTTCTTGCACTCGTTCGGTGGTCCATGTCTCCTCCGGCAATATATTTGTAAGTCGTACGTCGACAATGTGCTCCTTGCTTTCCACTCGGGAACAATGTTTACATTCCATTTTGCAAGGACGACGAGATAGAGCATCCGCGTTGCCGTGATGTCCTCCTTTACGATGTTCGATGGTAAAATGTTAACTCTGCAGCCTTTCAATCCAGCGCGCCAATTGTCCTTCTGGGTGTTTAAATTGTAATAACCACCTTAGCGCTGAGTGGTCAGTTCGTAGATGAAATGACTGACCGTACAAGTATTTATGGAAATACTTTACACATTCCAGTATTGCGAGCAACTCTCTTCGTGTGACACAGTAATTTCTTTCTGGCTTCGACAGGATTTTACTGTAGTATGCTATTACTTTTTCTTGCCCATCTATGATCTGAGAGAGCACACCACCTATTCCATAGCCACTCGCATCTGTGTCCAACACAAACTTTTGACCAGGTACTGGATACGCTAATATTGGTGCTGAACAGAGTTTTTCTTTCAGCTGTTCGAATGCTTTCTGTTGGTCCTCGCCCCACACAAATGGTTTGTTCTTTCTTGTCAACTCATGCAGACTGCTGGCGATGTTTGCAAATCCAGGAACAAATCGTCTATAGTAGGTGCATAAGCCTAGGAAGCTTCTTAACTCGTGAAGATTCGACGGAATAGGCCATTCTTGAACTGCTGCTACTTTCTCCTCGTCGGTATGTACCCCTTCTATTATTACTTTATGACCAAGATATTTAACTTCTTGCCTGAAGAGTGAACACTTTTTCATATTCAGTTTAAGCCCTGCTGATTGTATACGTTCAAATACTTCTTTCAACTTTTCCAGGTGGTCGTTAAAATCTTTTCCCATCACAATAATGTCATCGAGGTACACCAAGCACGTTTTCCAGTGTAGTCCTCTGAGTACACGCTCCATCAAACTTTCGAAAGTAGCTGGCGCATTGCATAAACCAAATGGCATGACTGTAAATTGCCATAGACCATCGCCAATACTGAAAGCTGTTTTCTCTTTGTCTTCCTTACCAAGTTCCACTTGCCAGTAGCCACTTTGCAAATCAAAAGTTGAGAACCACTTCGCACCAGATAGTGTGTCCAGAGTGTCATCGATTCTTGGCAGTGGATAGCTGTCTTTTTTCGTAATATCATTTAGCTTTCTGTAATCCACACAGAATCGAGTACTTCCATCCTTCTTCTTTACCAGCACAACTGGTGAACTCCATGGACTCGCTGATGGTTCAATAACACCTTGTTTCTGCATATCGGAAATCAGCTTAATGGCTTCGTCTCTTTTGGCCAATGGAACTCGTCGTGGTGTTTGACTAATTGGTCTAGAATCACCGGTGTCAATGTGATGCTTCACGATGGTTGTTGGTCCTCCAGTTTTTCCATTTGAAGAAAATATTGAACTGTACTTCTCCAATACTTGTAAAGCCTTTTCTTTTTGCTGTTTGGTAAGCACACCTGCCCATTCTTCCATCTGTGCTTTTATTTCCGCTCCGACAGTTCTTGATCTTCCACTTTTTATCGACGAACCCTTTTCGCAGTCTACTACGGCAGTAACTTCCTGGCAATGACCAATCACCATTCCTTTCTTCACAACTGTAGATGTATTAGTTGGATTTAATATTCGTACCGGTACTATTCCATTTTCTTTAGGTTCTACTAACGTCCTACCAAGTATGATGTTTTTATTCGTTATTTCTTTATCTGCTTCCACCAGCCACAACTTGCCTGTCCCATCATCCACATTCATCTGTGCCCATATCACCGCTTCTGATTTTGCTGGAACCTCTTGGCGTTGACATGCCAGTACTCGTTTGATGTTCCCACTACGCTTGTAACCGATGTTCAATGGTAGTTCGATATTTGCATAGCGCAGTATCCGTTGATTTAAATCTAACGTAAATCCGTTGTCAATCATAAAATCAACACCAATTATTACGTCATCGATGATGTCAGCCACAATGAATTCATGTTCCCACGTGTAATTTCCAATAGATACTCGTTTCTTTATCTTACCCAGAATTGGTGCATCCTCACCCGTTGCTGTACGCAATTTTATTCCCATTAAAGGCTCAAACCTCTTTACCAAGTCGCTCTTGATTATAGAATGTGATGCACCAGTGTCCAGGGTTAACATGAATTCCATATTGTCCAATTTTCCATCAATAGTCAAGCTGCTTGGCACACGCTGTAGTTGTGAAATGTGAATGATGGGGCAACCCACTGTTGGAGTCAGTTCACGCCCCGCTGAACTGACTCGATTTAGTTTAACGATGGATTTGTGTTAGTGGAGCGATCACTATCCACCTTATTCTCCTTCTTTTGTCTTCCTGGAGAACTCGATCTTGATCGCTTTCGTCGTAGACGGCAGTCACGCGCCATGTGTCCTGGTTTGTCACAAATGAAGCACTTACCAGTAAATTTGTTTTCGCGTCGACCTGTTGTTCTTCCTTCAGGCTGCGCTACAAATTTGAATGCCTGACACACTGCTTCAACTAGATCTGCTGTTTCTGTTTCTAGTTGGCGTACCCGTGGCATTGGTCGACACATCAAACTGGCGGCTTCAAACGTCAATGCACTACTGACTGTTTCGGCATAAGTATTCCTGGGTGACATGACTAGGGCACGCTTTGCCTCTCCATCACGTATGCCATCTATGAATGCCTCTATTTTGATTTTTTCGACGAACTCTTCCGAATTACCGGAGAACGCTAGATGACATAAGCGCTCAATATCGGAAGCGAATTCCTGCAGACTCTCATTACTCCGTTGCACTCGCGATCTCAATTCCACTCGATGTAATTGACTCTTGTATTCATTTCCATACTTTCGCTGGAGTGTGTCCATCAGTGACTGATAGCTACCACGATCTTTCTCTGGAATCATCTGTAACACCTCGGAAGCATTACCTTTTAATGCGACTATTAAAGCAGCAGTCTTGTCGCTATCATCCCATTGATTCTTCGAAGCGGTTGTCTCGAATTGAAGCTTGAAGATATTGAATGGCGTGCTTCCGTCAAATGTTGGTGGCTTTAATTTGATTGTACTTGAATCTCTAATCACTGATGTGGCTGGTCCATTTATTTTTAGTTGATTGAGTTCGTGCTGTAATTTCTCGAACTTATCTTCCCAGTCGTCGACATGTTCCTTCAGCTTATCATCCAACTCATCCACGTGTTCTTTCAGCTCTGTGACTTTGTCATTAATAGCTCCGGAAATTTCCTGAAATCTAAGTTCAATTCCTTTTTGTAGATTTTCGATGACGTGTTCTTGGCGAGCCGAATGTTCTTGAAGCTTGGAGTCAATTGTTTTCTGGAACTCTCCCATAGCGTTTTCTTGACGTACCGAATGTTCTTGAAACTTGGAGTCAATGCGAGACGCATTTCCTTGAATTTCCGTACGTAATTCACTAATAACGCCCTCTTGTCGAGACGAACTTTCTTGTAATTGTTGCATCATGGTTTTCATGAACTCCATGAGTTGACCACTCGAATCTATTTTGATCTCTTCCTCAGCGTGCACAACTGCTTGTATATCGGCTTCCTCGAAGAACTCATGTTCTTCTACATTAATTCCCTTAGCCTCCATAGCTTGCCTCAGCCTCACCAGCAGTTCCGCCTTTGCACCTGATGACGATAGATTCATCTCTGCCAACAGCTTTTTAAGCTGGTCCACTTTTAGTTGGTCAATTTTCACCAGCTTTACAGAATCCCACTTCTGACACCAATTGTTACGTTTTTATTCTGTGAACGTTTAATTCTATTTGAATTACCTTGTTCGATCACTGGATTCTGTTAATGATAACTGCAACACTTATTTTGTACAACTATATACAGCAACAATTTATTTAATAATCTCTATTTACAATCAACACTGTTTACAATCAACTATTTACTATAACACTTAAATGTACTTGCAACTTTTGCCTCTGTATCAATGTTTTCGCAATCACGATCGGAAGTAGATTGATTGTCAATTCTCAACACTGGCTCTATTTATACTCTGTTGGCAACACCCCAGAATCTTCCTTTATCGAGATTCTTCTCTTCCTTTCTCGTTGGCTTGTTCTGGTTATCGCTTATTTCTTTTTGTTGACATTCGTTTCGATGCTGCCAATAGAGTCAGTCACAATAGTGATGAGTAATCAACTATCGATACTCGTTACAATATGATCAATATTGTTACGTTTTTATTCTGTGAAAGTTTAATTCTATTTGAATTACCTTGTTCGATCACTGGATTCTGTTAATGATAACTGCAACACTTATTTTATACAACTATATACAGCAACAATTTATTTAATAAACACTATTTACAATCAACTCTGTTTATATTCAACTATCTACAATAACACTTTAATGTACTAGCAACTTTTGCCTCTGTATAGATGTTTGCGCAGTCACGTTCGGAATTCGATTGATTGTCACTTCTCAACACTTGCTCTATTTATACTCTGTTGGCAACACCCCAGAATCTTCCTTTATCAAGATTCTTCTCTTTCTTTCTCGTTGGCTTGTTCTGGTTATCGCTTATTTCTTTTTTGTTGACATTCATGTCGATGCTGCCAATAGTGTCAGTCACAATAGTGATGAGTAACCAACTATCGATACTCGTTACAATATGTTTAATCAGAGACTATAGAAGTATAGAGATATCCCACTGTTAATAGACAGCGTTTTAACAGCAAATCTGGCGATGAAACAATGGCCACCTTTTCACTCAAAACCAAAAATGGTTTAAGATACACTGGAAATAGTTTAGAATGAGCATTTTCATAAGTAAACCAACCGCAGCTTCACACAATCAATTTGAGTCGGCATGTCGCATATATAAATACTTTCATATGTACCTATGTATGAATCCGACGATGAAGATTCAATATTGAAATTATATAGGATAATTCGAAATTACATTCACACAGGTGAATTTCAGCAAATGTAATATTTTAGTTTTTTTTTCTCAAAAATTTATGAAAATCAGCAATTTTTTTAATATATGTAGGCAATAAGAATTAATTAAATTATCATGGCACATGATTTTTTATTAAAATTTAATTTGTTTACAATAATTAATTCTTATCAAATGTTTTAGTTATAAAAACTCAAGTGAATTTCAATAAGAGATCATCCCATATTTACCTACTGCAAACAAATCAACTCTATCATATGTTTCTTTCTATTGCTCTCATTTTTCGTTTTCTACATATCTTACTACGTAAATATATATGTACACATGCGAAGCAGAATTGTCTATTTTTATTGATAAATACCCGAGATCGGCAACACAGCAATCATGCGATTGAATTTTTGCTATTTTTCAAGATTTTGTCATTTTGCGCTTGTTCAGCAGCCAACAGATCAAATTGTTCGTCTTTCGTTGATTACCCATGCATTGCATACACACACATATCTACGCATGCGTTCTTGTTGTTGCTTTAGCTTTCGTTTCGTGCATATAGCTCGTATACGAGTATGGACGGCCAATCGGCTGGTTTCATGTGCGTGTAGGAGAAAGGGATGCGTGAGGCAATCAGCCTCCTTCGAATTTATATGAGATTTAGAATAAAAACCGTCTACATAACACAACTGTTCGAGGCCATGTTTCTGCAGACGCGATGATGACAAATTTAGAATTGGAGAACAAACGAAACATTTTTTTCATGCATTCTGTTACACATATACATTAGAGCGGGCCACATTTTGTAGCCACGGTCGTATAGCAAAAGCGGAAACCACTATGATTTTACGTATATTTACGTACGACAATCGATGGGTCTAAAATTAATGTTGACGATCCGAATTTTCAGAAATTAGTATTTCTATCCATACAAAAAAAAATTTTTTAATGTTTTATATGGAAAAAATATTTATTTTTAGAAATGCGCGAGGTCAACATTATTTTAGACCTATGGTATCGTGGGAAAATATACAATACTTACAATCTATGTTCGTTTTAGTTCATACTATGCGATATGTTACGGTTTTTTGCTATACAAATTTTACCCGCCCTATTACCCATGTCTGCTTTTGTTTTGTATATCAAAGACCAAATCGAAAATCAGAGTTTCTGATTCTTCCTCTTGCTCAAGGAACGAAAGCAAAAGCAACAACAAGAACGCATGCGTAGATGTGTGTGTGTGTGTGTGTATGCAATGCATGGGTAATCAACGAAAGACGAACAATTTGATCTGTTGGCTGCTGAACAAGCGCAAAATGACAAAATCTTGAAAAATAGCAAAAATTCAATCGCATGATTGCTGTTTTGCCGATCTCTGGTATTTATCAATGAAAAATAGACAATTCTGCTTCGCATGTGTACATATATATTTACGTAGTAAGATATGTAGAAAACGAAAAATGACAGCAATAGAAAGAAACAGATGATAGAGTTGATTTGTTTGCAGTAGGTAAATATGGGATGATCTTTTATTGAAATTCACTTGAGTTTCTATAACTAAAACATTTGATAAGAATTAATTATTGTAAACAAATTAAATTTTAATAAAAAATCATGTACCATGATAATTTAATTAATTCTTAATGCCTACATATTTTAAAAAGATTGCTGATTTTCATACATTTTTGAGAAAAAAAAAACTAAAATATTACATTTGCTGAAATTCACCTGTGTGAATGTAATTTCGAATTATCCTATATAATTTCAATATTGAATCTTAATCGTCGGATTCATACATAGGTACATATGAAAGTATTTATAAAGGGTTATCCATTTTGCGGTTTCAAAAGTAAATGTAAATAAAACACATATAAAATATTTTTTATCATGATATTTCTTTTTTATTATAAAGTTTGAACGTTGACATTATGTGTGAAATACTACATCATTTAAATGACCACCACGCGAATTGTTGCAAGCATCGATTCTTTTGAGGTAATTTTCGACCACTTTTTGACACATATTGGGCGGTATCTCAGCCATAACGTGACGAATGTTGGTTTTTAGGTGCTCAAGAGTTAAAGGTTTATCTGCATAAACACGGTCTTTCACGTAACCCCACAAAAAAAAGTCAAGCGGTGTCAAATCGCATGATCTTGGTGGCCACTTGATATCGCCACGACAAGAAATTACGCGGCCAGAAAATTTCTCTTGCAATAAAGCCATATTCGCTCGAGTTGTGTGGCATGTGGCACCGTCTTGTTGAAACCACATATTCTCTAAGTCGTATTCTTCAATAGCAGGCAAAAAAAAGTCGGTTATCATATGACCATAACGCTCCGAATTGACGGTGACAGTCGTTCCATCGTCGTTTTCGAAGAAGTAAGGTCCAATCACACCTCCGGACCAAAGAGCGGACCAAGCAGTGACTTTTTGTGGATGTAGTGGCCTCTCTTCAATTACTTGAGGATTCTCAGAACCCCAAATACGACAATTTTGTTTGTTAACATACCCACCGAGTGAGAAATGTGCTTCGTCGCTGAAGAAAATTTTGTTCGAAAAATCGCCGTCCACCGCCTGTTGTTCAAGCACCCATTCGACGTATCTACGACGTTGTGGATGGTCAGCTGGCTTCAGTTGTTGTGTGAGCTGGATTTTATATGGATGTAGGTGTAGATCCAAATGCAAAATACGCCATAATGTGCCGTAAGACAGTCCTAATTCCTGAGAACGACGAGGAATCGACACATTCGGGTCTTCGGCAACACTTTCACTTACAGCAGCGATATTTTCGGTGGTACGAGCGAAACGATGATGCACAGGCCTTACAATATCTGTAACCGATCCAGTCTCTTCATATTTCTTCACAATTTTGCCAATTGCTTGCGTAGTTGGACGATTATGTAAACCATAATCTCCTCTTAAAGCACGATATGTGGCTGTGGCAGAATCACCATTTTTGTAGTAGGTTTTTACAATTTTAATGCGTTGTGCAATAGTTAAGCGATCCAATTTCGCAAATGTCAGACTTTGAACTGAAAAAGAAAGAAATTGTTTTAACAACTCAGTTTGACAGATGTCGAATTCTAGTCCTATACTTTTGAAACCGCGAAATGGATAACCCTTTATATGTGACATGCCGACTTAAATTAATTGTGTGAAGCTGCGGTTGGTTTACTTATGAAAATGCTCATTCTGAACTGATTCCAGTGTATCTAAAACCATTTTTGGTTTTGAGTGAAAAGGTGGCCATTGTTTCATCGCCAGATTTGCTGTTAAAACGCTGTCTATTAACAGTGGGATATCTCCATACTTCTATATTCTCTGCTTATATAGGTATATGGCCAAACAACCTCCATTTCGTCTGAATCGTAATAACAGCCGTCACGATATAAAAATACAAGATGATGATTATGATTATGATGATGATTATGATTACAATGGTGATAATTCTGACGATGGATAACAATAGTAATTAACAACAGCAAGACCATCAGCATCAGCAACAAGAGCCAACCAGCAATTGTAAGTAAATGTAATACGAAAGACTTTAGAAAAGCGATGGGCATTTCATTTTATACGTTAGGATGAGTGTGCCCATCACTGCTTTAGAAGATAGATAGATCTCTGAGTACGTATGTGTCTCACACGTACTTGCGAGCGCGGAATAAGACAAAAGCAAAAACATGATCATTTGCTGTCAGACTATGAAGCATGCATGAGTATCATACGCTTATAAAAAAAATTATATTTATTGGACTTATAAGCCCCGAAAGGCTCTTTAGCCGAGCTTCTCTTTCATTACTTTTTTGCGTGTTAAACTTTTGGACAGTCTGACAGGGGACCTAATGATTTTAGCAGGTTCCGAACGGCAGAACTCTTGCGACATTACTTTTTCTGAGCTTTGTTACAGAGTTCGTTTAGAAGCTTTTCAAAGGCAAATTGTTACTGCCAGAAGAATTGCTAATTGCTTGCCGACAAGTGGGTACCGTTCGAAAGAAAAATCTTTTCGATATTAAATATTAGATATTTGCGTAAGCTTACGGGCGCTAAAAATTATTATTCGTTGATTGCTCTTCCTCAACGAACACAATCTCACGTAGTGAATTTTTTGTATGTGTGAAAAAAGGGAAATAGTTTTTAAAAAACTATAAGCTAAGTAAAGCTTTAGAACTTTCTATTTTATGACTCGATTAAGTATCTCTCGGAAGCATTTTAGAGTTCTTTTAGCGCACAAACAAATTATCACAAAAGCCTCTTTTCTTAAAGTTATTTAGAGCTATTTCTGATGAACAGGGTTTGTTGAAAAATACCTTCATTTTCGGATGGTGTATGATTATTTCATGTACTCCTTATGAGCGGAAAAGGAGTCAGAAAAGTGGCTATTCTCTTATGGTTTGCTGGGTAGAGACTTTCTAATATAATGGGCAGGGCTTTAATAGTAAATTTCACTCGAGCGCAAAAATAATTTTGCATTTACTTAAACCAGTTTGTATCGAACGTTTTTTCGTAAGTCAACTACAACTCCATATATGTCACATACGTTCATTTGTACCTATTTCTGAATCCGATGATGAATGTTCAATTAATATTGAATCAATTAATATTGATTATTATAAATTATAGTTATTGAAGAATATGATAATGTTTAATTCAAACTCGAATCAACCCTGTTCCATCACTGGATTATGCCAAGAACAATTGCAACACTTTTATTGTGTACTAACTGTATGCTGACTTCCTAAACGTCTACATGCAAAGAATTAATATGGTCTTGATACTTTGCGGCAATGCTAATCGAATACAGTGTTAAAGTTTTGCATCATGGCCGGTCACACGAATCCTAAAGCTTTTGCATAAGTGTATGTGCCAACGGAGTGCGTGCTTCTACGATGGCTATGTAAAAACTATTAACTGTGAGATGGTGAGGAAGCATTGCAGCATATTGTCGTTTTCTTGCGTGTTCACTGTTATTTCTAGCATGTGAAACATTTTTGGTTGGGCATTTAACTTCACTCGTGAAGATCATCTGTTTTTGTCTTTACACAGAGATTAATCCCGGATTACTCTCTTTAGAGATTAGTCGCACATTTTTTTGCAAGGTGATGATAGTCATGGTACGCACACTTACTTCCGCGTTGAAATCTATTCAAGTATGAGATTATGTCTACATTGCTCTTTTTAGACGTACATACCTGTCGTAACAACAGAAAAATTGATACATTTTAATTTTCTTCATGCTTGTACGCATAAATAGAATTTGGTATGCACACACGACTATCCACTATGCGACGGTATGTCATAATTGACATACTAATTATTGTGCTAACTGGTGTACTATCAGTTAGCACGATAATTATCTTCAAAGTAGATTTTGTTGTTTTTGAACTTATGATTTCGTTAAAATCATTTGAAGTTGTGGATTGAGAAGCACTGAGAAAAATAGGTGTGTGTTTTATTTTCTTTCTGTAATTGGTCAATGGTGTAAACATATATGAGTTTGTTATAAAATTTTTGACAACGTCGTAGAATGTATAATGTACAAAAAATTAAATAATTTTTATCAAATAATTAAACAATAAGCAGACTAAGTTGCGCCGAAAATACATTTGGCATTTTAATTTCAAAGTAGAAGATCTATAAGACCGTAATAATTTCAAATTTAGATTTGGCTGGACTTATTATTCAATTAATAGTATGCTTGTATAACTGATTGAACCAAAAGAAAAATAGTACTGCCAAGATACATTGAAGAGGTGGGTTGGTTGGTTGAAGTGGTGACTCATCCATGAGTCCAAATAGCGCTTACGCACCGTTTTGTTACCACATCCTCGCTTCCAACTGTTCGTTAGGTTGTTTGTGTGGGCAGCACGGTTAAATCGAGTTCGTGCTGTTTAAAAACTTTAGGAGGTTGCTGATGTTTACTTCAGCAAACTCCTCAATGCTGTTGAAGAGTGGTTTGCCTAATGTGTTCATTCTCTGCTTCCAAAGGGCAGGGCATTTACAAAGGAACTGGAAGACCGTTTCCTTTTCTTCCACTTGGTTGCAACTGTGACAGAAATCGTTATGGGACAATCCCATTTTGGCCCCCTGTTCTCCGATGAGCCAGAAGCCAGTGATGACTGCCGTCAGTCTAGAGACGTCTTTACGGTTCCTGTTTATCAGTAACATTGATTGTTTATGATTGTATGTAGGCCACAGTGACCTACTAGTTTTACATTTCGTAAGACTTTTCCACCTACAATCCGCTATTTGTAGATATTTTGTGTTGATAGCTCTTTTGGCTACGCTCAGCGGTATGAACATTGGTTGTGCAAGAGCCTCTTGCATGGCAGATCCGTTTCTTGCCAGTTCGTCGGCTTTTTCGTTTCCTTCTATGTTCCGGTGTCCCGGAACCCAGATCAATGAAACGTTGTGCCGCTCGCTAAGTGTATTGAGACTCCTTCTACTTTGTTCCAATAGGAAGGAGGATAAGATTGCTGAGTTTAAAGCCTGAATTGCAGCTTGGCTGTCCGATATTATAGCTATATTGAGCTTGAATCTGAAGTCTACGATTAGTATCCTACAAGCTTCCCCGATTGCAAACATTTCCGCCTGAAATACGCTAGACAAATTGGGGAGGCGCACAGACTTGTCCACTTTCAATCTCTCGGAATATATACCTGCTCCTACACCACAATCCATTTTGGAGCCGTCCGTGTAGATTGTGGTGTCGAAGCTGTTTAACAGACATCCCTTAGTCCAATCTTTCCTTGAAGGAAAGACTACTGTGAAGTTTCTATTGAAATTCATCTTCGGGATGATGTAGTCTGTCCTGTCAGACGTATATTGCGCTTCCTTTAGCCTCACTGCGGTCATGGTTGCCGTTTTCTTGATGTATAGGTCAATAGGGAGCATGTGTGTCAGAACGTTAAGAGCATCCCCGGGACACGACTTTATAGCTCCGACTACCGCTGCACATGCTGACCTTTGTATACTGCAAAGTTTATTAATGGTGTAGGCCTTATCCAAGGCTCTCCACCGAACAACCGAGCCATACGATAAAATTGGACGTACAACCGCTTTGTACATCCATAAAGTAAGTTTTGGTTGGAGACCCCATTTCCTTCCAATTACTCTTTTGCAGGTATAGAGGGCAATGCAAGCCTTCTTTACCCGGTTTTCAGTATTTAACCTCCAGCTAAGCTTGGAGTCCAAAATAATCCCCAAGTATTTAGCACTGGAAGAAAGAGTAAGGGTTTGATGATTTAATTTAGGCAAGTCAAATTTGGGTATTTTGATTCTGTTGGTGAAAAGCATCAGTTCTGTTTTATCCGGATTCAACCCCAGGCCACACCTGATAGCCCAGGAGCTGAGCTCGTCTAACGCCCTTTGTGTGATCCCACTGATCGTGCTAGGGCACAGTCCTGACACCAATAACACTACATCATCGGCATACGCCACCACTTTGACACCCCCTCTATTCAGTTTTATTAGGATGTTGTATATTACGCATAGCCAAAGAAGAGGGGAAATCACCCTCCCTTGTGGGGTTCCCCTTTTGACTAGCTTTGTTATTGAGATATTGCCCATGTTAGCACTTATGACCCTAGCATAGAAATAATCCAATCTGTAACACAGTCGTCCACTCCTATTTCTATCAACGCCCGTTTGATAGATTCTATGCTAACATTGTTGAATGCACCCTCTATGTCCAAGAAGGTAGCCATGGTGTATTGTTTGTTGTCCAGAGATCCCTCTATTGTTTGCACTACCTCATGGAGAGCCGTTTCTGTCGACTTCCCCTTTCGGTATGCAGTGGATATAACCGGATTCTCCAGAGAATTCCTTAAGTATATATCCAGAAGCCTTTCAAACGTCTTTAATACGAAAGAGGTTAGACTGATGGGTCTGAAATCCTTCGCTGATTCGTGTCCTCTCTTGCCAACCTTTGGTATGAAGACCACCTTTAGGTACTAGCCTCCAGCTAGTAGGTACATATTTCAGGTTCAGACACGCTTTGAAGATTTGCACCAGCCATGGGAGCACACAGTCCAATGTTACCTGTAACATTTTGGGCATGATCCCGTCTGGACCTGGTGACTTCAAGGGTGAAAAACTTTTAATTGCCCATGCAATTTTTTCGTTTGTTACTATTTCATTTGTGAGATGCAGTGACTCATAAGAGCGCCGCTCGTTCATACTACTTCCGCTTTCGTATTGACTTTCGTATCTTCTGCCGTTTCCGCCCAAGTTCCATCTTGCTTCCTAATCCAAGAAGCACTCGGATGGTCTTTGGACAAGATACGGCTTAGTCTAGCTGAATCTTTGGTAGATTCAACAGACGAGGAGAATTCTCTTCAGCCCTCCTTTTTGGCGCTCCTAATAGCTTTCTTGTACAGCCGCCGGCTTTCTTTGTACAATTGCCAATTTCCAGTGGAGTAGCTGATGTTGTAATCTGCTCTTGCTTTCTTCCTTAGTTCCGTCAGTTCCTGGCTCCACCAGGGGGGAAAAGTTTTTTTGCTATATTTCAGTGGGCAAGACATTTTAAAGGCCTTACCGAAAGCTTTTTCTAATGTTTCGACCCTACTGTTTAGTGAATCAATGGATGTTATTCTATGAATGGGAGCCCCTCCTATTCTATTTTTAACTAAATTTCCAAACCGCGCCCAGTTAATTCTATGGGGATTACGGTGTGGCAAGGGTGGGTCTACCTGAAGATCCAAATCGTAGAGTATCCAGCTATGATCCGAGAAGGAGTTTTCGCTGGAGACTCTCCAATTTTTGACCCCTATCACATCGCTATCTGATAATAAAGTGACATCCAACACTTCCGCCCATCCATCAAACTGCTCCGAGCTTGGAAAGGTGAAAGTTGGGGTGTCACCTCTGTTGCATAGTACTAAATTTGTGTTTATTAAAAAGTTAAACAAAGACTCACCTCTTTCGTTAGTCTCGGAACTGCCGCATAATGCGTGCCTAGCATTGGCGTCGCACCCGAGAAGAAGGGTCCTGTCACCTCTTTCTTGCGCTAGTCTGCTGACCTCTTCAGGCGGCGCAGGTTTTTCGTGTGCCATGTATACCGATGCGACCCTTAGTGTGACGCCGTCAGTTAATAGGTCAGTAACCGTCATATCCTGTGAACTGTACGATGTTATTAGAAAAATATTTAAGTGTTTTTTTGCTATAATGCATGATCTAGGCCTACCTTGGATCCGTTTATAGAGTACATTGTAGTGTTTCCCTGGAAACCCTTTGATCTCGGTGCCCCGCACCCATGGTTCCTGGACAATGGCTATATCCACGTCCTCCTCCACCAAGAAGACGGCAAGGTTGTCCGTAGCAGCCGGAGAGTGCTGCAAGTTAATTTGGACAACCTTGATGACCATGGTTATACATCATTTGTTGCGGTGACGTCGTCCAGCTGTACCCCTTCTAACAGCTTTACGGCGCCCTCGGCTATATCCTCCTGCTCTTCCTCCGGGTTCGCAGAACGGAATATTTTTAGTTTGGCATGCCGCATGCCAAACCAAAGTTTATTTTCCGCTTTTTCTAGCGGTTCGAGGCTCTCTTCTGTAATGAGCAGAAGGAACGAAGCACTATTCTTTTGCAGAGCCTCCGCTTTGATGACTGACCAGTCAGTCATCGGAATAGCGCGATTGTGTACCTGCAAGTACTTAATCAGCTGGTTGCCATCAAACTCCATGTTTGGTATCCATATACGCGCCCTGGGCCTGCGAGTTATCTCGCTGGCTGGGATAGTCTTGAGCCTCAAGCCTTCCCATGCGTCTTGGATTTTGGCAACCGCGCCGTTAAGGAAAGTTAAAGAGTTCTGATCGCCGCATTTGATGACCCGATAACCGCGGACAACCTCTGCTGAGTCGAAACGTGGTGGCTCACCCTCCGGGTTTGCCATCACATGATCGACGATGATTCGAGACAGCCGTGCCTCGATTTCGCCCCACTTGTCTAGCACAGGCTTACCGCGGCCAGTGGTCTCATCAACCAACGCGATCTGTAGATGGTCACGTGCTACCTCATTGTAGCTACGTGGTTTTGGAGTCATTTTTGGAGGACCGACAGCAACACTGCTTCCGTCGGCCATTTTGCTTTTCTTAGGCGCCTCCCCGGATCCGTCGTGAGACCGATTCCGCTTCGTTGCCTCGTTTATCTTGGGTTTTCTGGCCAAGTACTCCTGGTAGTTTTGGACCACCTTCTCATAACTGGCTTTGTCGGCCTCGTCCTTTGGATGAGCAGTACCAGCGGCCTCGTTTTTGCTTATCCTACCGAGGATGTGCAGAGTCCGCTGGTACTGCTTATGCAAGGATGGATGTTTAGTTTTACGCTTGGGCCCCTTGGCCCCAGCGGATTTTTCTGTGTGATTGCTTACTAGTGTGCTGTGACCCACAGCCCCACTACTAACCGTCTTCTGCCTAGAAGCCAGGAGATCCTCCTCCGAGGTGGTACCCAACCCCCTCCGTCCGTCCGTCACGGTATCCGAGTCTTTTTTGTTTTTGTTTGGCATGTCATCTGTTTCGTACGGTCGTCTGCCCCACCAGCTCTCAGAGGAGGCAGGGCTGCATACAGTGACAAGTCACCGTATGCGACGACCAATGAGGATAGACGGGGAAATCACCGGTCGACCATGGCAGCGCCCCATACCATGGCAAGGCCACCGTTACATCCTGAGGCGGCCTGGTATCAGGATGGCTCCGTGCGAAGACAGCCTAACGTAATCCCCTGGCTGCCAAACTCACCCACTGGGCACGGGTCGCATAACACCCTGGGTTAGGGGAGATTTTTTTAAAACTAAGAGGGTTTACTCCCTCCGCCCGTTGAAGCAACGGTATTCTAACTCTCGTCTGTTTCCTACCAGACAATCCATTGGGGTTGGTTACCCAATCTCATGTAAGGTTGCTAGGATTAGCAGGGGGCACCACATGCAGGTGAGAGCAGAAAATTGATGAGGAGAGGCTAGAGGTCCTAGCTGGAGACAGCGACCTTATCAGTGTATAACACTTCGCATCACTCAACCGTTTACCCCCCCATTGAAGAGGTAGTAGCACTAGATCAAAAACAACAATTCCGTGTATTTTGTTGTTGCCCTAGTGGAACGACCAGCGCTGCTAACATCCTTTGTGAAGGGTTGACAGGTACATACATACATATATATGTACAGTAGTGTGCAAGCGGAATCCAATGTCTTTGTATTTGTTATAATATCATTGTTTCTAATTAAATAAAATTTTACATATTCTTTTATAAAAATATAGTAAGTTCTACAACAAAACCTACTCAAATACGAGTTTGAACGTTTGTGCAAAAATTTGGAAAGTTCAACAAATTTACATCAAAATTTTTAATTAAAATTTTTAATTAAAAATTTTAAATAAACATTTTTAATCACTTTAACTTTTTAATAATTGAATTTCAGTATAAGGTGTAAATTTGTAGAAGCTGCGAATTACCGTTGATTTTTTGCCATTTTTTGTGCTTTTTACGTTTTTCCATTTAACTTGGGGCTTACACAAAACAATTTTGCAAAGATAATAGAAATACACTTCTCTCATTGTCTTCGTCACTGGTTTTGATTTTTCGAATACAGTAAATTCAACAAATCGGTGACGTAGCAACAGGTAACATCAAAAACAGCGGTTGTTTTTATAATTGTGTAGACGCCTATATTACACAAATAATTATACTCTTTTTTACATTATTCAACTAATATATATTGTTACGTTGTTATTCTGTGAACCTTTACTTATATTTGAATCAACATTGTTGGATCACTGGATTCTGTTAATAATAATAGCAACACTTATTTTGTACATCTATACACAGCAACAATTTATTTAATCAACTCTAGTGGTGTTTTCGCAAGGTAACGTGTCTAACTGCCTCAACCGGGTGGAGCTAGTGCAATCCTTGTTGAACTCATCGCAAATCAACTCACTGGCTGTCATGTAGTTTGATCTAAGCGCTATGTGATGATACCCCTATTTGTTAATGGGGGGTAGTCATCTAGCTTGCTCTGCTTACTATGTGATGGCCCCTTCATTATTATTATTAATGGGTGCCCTCCACGTGGCGACCACTGTGCAACGTCCCCCTGGCACCCACTGGGAGGCGGCTGAAGTGAGTGGCGAAAATCTTCTCGGTTAGACATTGTGCGTTGGGTTTGGGACCCGCCACATAAAAACCCTTCCCAGTGAATAATGTAAAAATGCCTCGGAATGGACTATCCCCTTTGTTGACGACCCCCGCAAACGAAATAAGGACTATGATCTACAGATATGCACCTGGAAAGTCCGGTCCCTTTATAGGGAGGGTGCCTCTATCCAGCTGGTTGATGTCCTCGAAAAATACAGAGCTGTAATCACCGCTCTCCAGGCAATGCGATGGACGGCACAGGGCTGCTCCAAAAGAGCATCCTGTGTTATTTACTACAGTTGCCATGCTGAAAGGCACGAACTAGGATGCGGATTTTTGGTCAGCAAGAGACTACGACTTCTTCTCTCACATTTCACGCCTGTGAACGAACGGCTGGCCACAATCACATCAAGGCAAAATTCTTTAACATCAGCCTTATATGTGCCCACGTTCTGACGGATGAGAACGACAATGTGACCAAGGAGAGCTTCTTTCAGCGCCTCGAAGAAGTTTACGACCACTGCCCGCGCCACGATATCAAAATCGTGCTTGTCGACTTTAATTCTAGGGTGGGCAAGGAAGGTATCTTTGGTCCAACTGTCGGGAAATTCGTACCGGTACCGGATTCCAGCATCTCGACATCCACAAAGCGATATGGCTGTCGCCAGATCAACGTACAAGAAACCAAATTAATCATGTGGTGATTGACGGATTGACGTAAAATCGATCCGTGGAGCCAACATCGACTCGGATCACTACCTTGTTGCAGCTAAGGTGCGCACACGTTTATATAACGCAAATAACAAGAGAAGTCCCACACAGAGAAAGCTCGACGTCAGTAAGCTGCGATCACCAGAGACAGCAGATGCATTTGCCACTCGACTATCGGATCTGCTTATGAGTGTTCTGCATACTCCCCCCACTTGATGATACGTGCGCACGGTGGACACATATAACCCACTCCATGACTACTACTGCCGAGGAGGTAATCGGTTACAACCGGCCTCTGAGGAATGAGTGGTATGATCAGGAGTTTCGTGACGCTCCCGCAGAGAAAGACGCCGTCTACAGAAAAACCCTGCGTGCAGGTGCAACGCGAGCTGTTAAGGAACGGTACAGAGAGAAAAGGAGTGCAGAGAGACGTCTTTTCAGGCGAAAGAAGAGGGAGCTGAAAAGACGCGAGTGTGAGGAGATAGAGATGTGTACCGACAAGAATGAGACTCGAAAATTCTTCGAAAACATCAAACGCCTGAGTGGCGGTTTAAATCCCGGAGCCTCTTCTTGTCGTGATGGAAATGGGAATCTGGTTACAGATACCCAGAGTGTACTGAGCCTATGGAGGGAACACTTCTCCACGTTACTGAATGGCGATGGTACGAACAATTCCGCCAGTGGAGAAGATTTCCCAATAACCCCAATTACAGGTGATGGTGTTGATGTTCCACCACCCGACTATGACGAGGTTGAAACGGCCATATTAAGACTGAAGAACAACAAAGCTGCAGGTGCTGATGGCCTGCCTGCCGAGTTGTTTAAGACCGGAGGCGATGAGCTGATCGCCTGCATGCACCAGCTCATAAGCAGAATATGGTCGGATGAAAGCATGCCTGATGATTGGAGGCTAAGTGTTCTCTGTCCCGTACTTAAAAAGGAGACCCCACAATTTGCGCAAACTACCGTGAAAAAAGTCTCCTGAGCATCAAGCATCGAGGTTCTATCGAGCGTACTGTGTGAAATGTTGAAGCCTATGCTCAGCAACCTGATTAGACCTTATCAGTGTGGCTTCAGACCTGGTAAATCCACCATCGACCAAATTTTCACACTGCGCCGAATTCTGGAGAAGACCCAAGAAAAACAGATCGACACACATCGATTATAAAGCCGCTTTCGACAGTCCGATGAGTTGGGTGGCGAAGCATTCTAGATTCAGCCTAAATTGATTTTCGGTTGCAATGACCACATAAGTAAGTAAGTAAGTAAATTTTATTATACATATAAACTAGCAAATACCTATCCCGCATTGTTGCAACCTAAACCTATTTTCCCACTATTGTTGATGTTGGTTCCAAGATAAACAAAGTCCCTTACTACTTCAAAAGCGTAGTTTTCAACAATGACGTGCTGTCCAAGACGCTTTGTCTGTTGACACTAGATACTTCGTCTTGCCCTCGTTCACCGTAAGACCCATCCGACGCGACTCTCTTTCCAACTCTGAGAATGCTGCACTGACTGCTCGCGTGTTCATGCCGATTATGTCAATGTCGTCGGCATACGCTAACAGCATGACACTTTTGTTGAAGATAGTGCCATTATGTCGTAGATCAGCAGCTCGTATTATTTTCTCCATAATAAGATTGAAGAAGTCTCACGATATCGAATCACCTTGTCTGAAACCTCTTTCGGTACTAAATGGTGCGGAGAGGACCTTACGAGAGTTATGCAGTGTCATTCTACAAAGTCGAATGAGCTTTTCAGGAATACCGAACTCAGACATTGTTGCGTAGAGGTAATCCCTTACCGGACTGTCGAAAGCGGCTTTATAATCAACAAATAGGTGGTGTTTATCGATCTGTTTTTCTTGGGTCTTCTCCAGGATTTGGCGCAGTGTGAAAATCTGGTCGATGGTGGATTTACCAGGTCTGAAGCCACACTGATAAGGTCCAATCAGGTTGCTGAGCATAGGCTTCAATCTTTCACACAATACGCTTGATAGGACCTAGTATGCGATGCTCAGGAGACTGATTCCACGGTAGTTGGCGCAAATTGTGGGGTCTCCTTTTTTATTTACAGGACAGAGAACACTGAGCCTCAATCATCAGGCATGCTTTCATCCGATCATATTCTGCTTATGAGCTGGTACATGCGGGTGAGCAGCTCATCGCCTCCGGTGTTAAACAACTCGGCAGGCAGGCCATCAGCACCTGCAGCTTTGTCCTTCAGCCTTAAAATGGCCGTTTCAACCTCGTCATTGTCGGGTGGTGGAACATCAACACCATCATCTGTAATTGGGGTTATCGGGCAATCTCCTTCACTGGCGGAATTGTTCGTAGCATCGCCATTCAGTAACGTGGAGAAGTGTTCCCTCCATAGACTCAGTACACTCTGGACATCTGTAACCAGATTCCCATATCCATCACGACAAGAAGAGGCTCCGCGATTTAAACCTCCACTCAGGCGCTTGATCGTTTCAAAGAATTTTCGAGTCTCATTCTTGTCGGTACACATCTCTATCTCCTCACACTCGCGTCTTTTCAGCTCCCTCTTCTTTCGCCTGAAAAGACGTCTCTCTGCACTCCTTTTCTCTCTGTACCGTTCCTTAACAGCTCGCGTTGCACCTGCACGCAGGGTTTTTCTGTAGACGGCGTCTTTCTCTGCGGGAGCGTCACGAAACTCCTGATCATACCACTCATTCCTCAGAGGCCGGTTGTAACCGATTACCTCCTCGGCAGTAGTAGTCATGGAGTGGGTTATATGTGTCCACCGTGCGCACGTATCATCAAGTGGGGGGAGTATGCAGAACACTCATAAGCAGATCCGATAGTCGAGTGGCAAATGCATCTGCTGTCTCTGGTGATCGCAGCTTACTGACGTCGAGCTTTCTCTGTGTGGGACTTCTCTTGTTATTTGCGTTATATAAACGTGTGCGCACCTTAGCTGCAACAAGGTAGTGATCCGAGTCGATGTTGGCTCCACGGATCGATTTTACGTCAATCCGTCAATCACCACATGATTAATTTGGTTTCTTGTACGTTGATCTGGCGACAGCCATATCGCTTTGTGGATGTCGAGATGCTGGAATCCGGTACCACTAAATCCCAGCATCTCGACGAAGTCGATCAGCCTCATTCCGTTATCGGAGGTGTTCTGATGGAGGCCGAATTTCCCGACAGTTGGACCAAAGATACCTTCCTTGCCCACCCTAGAATTAAAGTCGACAAGCACGATTTTGATATCGTGGCGCGGGCAGTGGTCGTAAACTTCTTCGAGGCGCTGAAAGAAGCTCTCCTTGGTCACATTGTCGTTCTCATCCGTCAGAACGTGGGCACATATAAGGCTGATGTTAAAGAATTTTGCCTTGATGTGATTGTGGCCAGCCGTTCGTTCACAGGCGTGAAATGTGAGAGAAGAAGTCGTAGTCTCTTGCTGACCAAAAATCCGCATCCTAGTTCGTGCCTTTCAGCATGGCAACTGTAGTAAATAACACAGGATGCTCTTTTGGAGCAGCCCTGTGCCGTCCATCGCATTGCCTGGAGAGCGGTGATTACAGCTCTGTATTTTTCGAGGACATCAACCAGCTGGATAGAGGCACCCTCCCTATAAAGGGACCGGACTTTCCAGGTGCATATCTGTAGATCATAGTCCTTATTTCGTTTGCGGGGGTCGTCAACAAAGGGGATAGTCCATTCCGAGGCATTTTTACATTATTCACTGGGAAGGGTTTTTATGTGACGGGTCCCAAACCCAACGCACAATGTCTAACCGAGGAGATTTTCGCCACTCACTTCAGCCGCCTCCCAGTGGGTGCCAGGGGGACGTTGCCCAGTGGTCGCCACGTGGAGGGCACCCATTAATATTAATAATGAAGGGGCCATCACATAGTAAGCAGAGCAAGCTACATGACTACCCCCCATTAACAAATAGAGGTATCATCACATAGCGCTTAGATCAAACTACATGACAGCCAGTGAGTTGATTTGCGATGAGTTCAATAAGGATTGCGCTAGCTCCACCCGGTTGAGGCAGTTAGACACGTTACCTTGCGAAAACACAACCAAACCACCTTGTTACTTCATACTATTTTATTTTATATACTTACTTATGTGGCCATAACAACCGGATATCGATTTAGGCCGAAAATAACATGCTTCGCCAGCCATCTCTGTTCTTCGCTAGCTGGCACCAGTTAGAAATTTCAAGCGCCGTCAGGTTCTCCAGTACTTGGTCTTTCCACCGGAGGTTTGGTCTTCCTCTTCTGCGTCGTCCTCCAGCGGGCTCCGAATATAACACTTTCTTACCTGGAGCGTGTTCTACCATTCTCTCGACATGACCTAGCCAGCGCAGCCGCTGGACTTTGATGAGCTTTACTATGTCAATATCGGCATACAGCCCGTACAGCTCATAAAAATAAATAAATATGTGGCACTTAAAGCCCCAAAAGGCTCATTGGCCGAGCTTCTCTTCCATTACTGTTGTGCGTCTTAAATTTTGGACAATATTAGAAGGGACCTACTTATTTTAGCCGGTTCCGAACGGCAGAACACTTGTGACATCACTTTTTCTGAGCTTTGTCACAGAGTGCTTTAAGAAGCTTTTTCATGGCAAGTTGTTACTGTCGGAAGAATTGCCAATTGCTTGCCGACAGGTGGGTACCGTTCGAAAGAAAAATCTTATCGATATTAAATTTGTTATGCATCAGCCGGGGATTGAACCACGACCTACAGATCAGAAGGCGAACTCACTAACCACTGAGCTACGGCACCCACAGCTCATGGTTGTACCTTATTCGGTACTCGCCACCAACGAAAATAAGTCCAAAGATCTTGCGTAGGACTTTTCTCTCGAAAACTCCAAGTATCCGCTCATGCGAGGTGGAAATTGTCCAGGCTTCAGCGCCATATGTTAGGACATGCATGATGAGAGACTTGTAGAGTGTAGTTTTCGTTCTTCGAGAGAGGGCTCGACTTCTCAATTGCTTACTCAGCCCAAAGTAACACCTGTTAGCAAGAGTTATCCTACGCATGATCTCCAAGCCGACGTCATTACTGCGGTTAATGCTGGTTCCAAGATAGACAAAGTCCCTTACTACTTCAAAAGCGTAGTTGTCAATAGTAACGTGCTGTCCAAGACACCGGGACTCTTTGTTTGTTGACACTAGATACTTCGTCTTGCCCTCGTTCACCGTAAGACCCATCCGACGCGACTCTCTTTCCAACTCTGAGAATGCTGCACTGACTGCTCGCGTGTTCATGCCGATTATGTCAATATCGTCGGCATACGCTAATAGCATGGCACTTTTGTTGAAGATATTTTATATACTAACTGAAAAAAAAAGTTGTTCGTACCACAATCGGGACTATTACTTATTGATAAAAATGTTTTAGTAAGTTGTTATGGTACTTTTTACCATTGTGTCCGACTTTGATGGTCGTCTTTACTGGACTGTGCACATGTATCACTTCGTATGGTCCAGTCCAGATTTATTTATTTACTAAATTTATTTTATCACCTATTTTAAAAATTATAGGGTGGATCCCTTTGTCGTACTGAATTTTAGCTGATTTCTTTGCTTCTTCCTAATTTTCCTTCACTAACTCATGTGACCTTTGTAGTTGGTATTTTAATACCTTATTTTGATCATCTACATTGCACAGAGGTGACCTTTTTGTTTTTAAGTTTGTCGTTATATCAATAATGAAACCGTAAAGAACACTGAATGGCGTCGGTTTTATCGAAGTTTGTACGGTGTTATTGTGTACATGCATCGCTTATGCTATCCATTGGTCCCAATTAGACCCATCTTCTTTAACAAAACTACTTAGATATTCTGCTAAAAGTCTGTAGCTTCTCTCTGAAGAACCATTTGCTTGTGGATGGTATGGTGTTACATGTAATTTTTTAACACCCAGCATCTTCTATGCATCGGAAAATAATTTCGAAGTGAACTTCCTGCCCTTATCAGTCACTAAAATTTTTTATGTTATATCATGCAATAACTTCGTTGTAAAACGCTTTTGCTACTGTGCTAGCTTCCGCATCTGGTATAGTTACACAAATAAAAAATTTGGAAAAATCGTCTTGAAACGTAAGAATGTATTTGTTTCCAGATGTCGTCTCTGGAAGAATTCCTACCATGTCCATATATACCTTTTCATATGGCTTAGATGGTGTATCAGTTAATATCATTGGCATTTTCGTAAGCTTTGAGCTCTTGTTAGTTTGACATTTTCTTACAATATTTAACATATTCTTTAATTTGGCTTCTCATACCTTTCCACCTATACTGTCTTCTAATCCTGAAATAAGTTTTCAGAGCACCCTGATACCCTTCTAAAGGTGAATCATGGAACTTGCAAAGTATCGTCGATATATCTTTTTCATTAGTGAGAAGTTCCGCATTCTTGTTCTCCTGATTTTCTTCATTTTCATCTAGTTCTAACTCGTCACCAGAGCTTTTTTTTTTACAGCCCACACGATAGCCAAGAATTACTTTTCAATAGTGGAAAATCTTTTCTCAGTATCACTAAGTGCTCTTCTCGCTACTGGTCGATCTTTTCCAATTACACCTTGCGATAGAACTGCCCCAAGGCTTCATTGTTCACATCTGTTGTCAGCACATAAGTTTCGGAAAAATCAGGATATGCTAAAACTGGTGGAGAGCAAATTGCCTCCTTTAAACCTTCAAAAGCTTTCCGACATTTTTAGGTCCATTCATTTTGCGTCTTTCCTTAGTAATTTATTCCCCTTCTCAGGTAGTCATCTTGTCGTGGTGTAGGGGCTTAATATGAGCTGGAACATCGCATATGAAAGACCGTGCCATAGTCCAGCACGTAAACTAAGTCTACGTACGTAACTACGTAACTACGACGCACAGGTTGAAAGTAGTTCACTACGAATCCTGGTCAGTCGTTAAGGGCTTGCTAGCAGTCCGAATAGCTTTTATAGCGTCTCGGGGAGTAAGCAGGTAACCTGCCTAGACGCTAGTAAATTGGTCCGCCCTTAGGGGAAGTGCGGCTATTATTTCTGACCAATAGCTCATTTTCAGTACGGTCATGTCTCTGGTGGATTTGGGTTGCCGAATAGTTATGCGGGGGAGAAGGAAAACTCCCAAGGCTAAGTCCGCTCATGCTACAGACTGTTAAGGCCTAGTGTTGACAGCTACGGTTTCAATTTGCCTTCCCATTGGGGGCACCCATGGGCGACCAAAATGCAAGTTTTAGTCAATAAAAGCTCTAAATTTGAAAATACAAATATGGATTGTACACCTTTAAAGGTGCAAACCGAGGGGAAAAGCCCTAAAATTTCAGTGAACGAGGGAACACTTTGTCCAAACGTCACTAAAATTACAGTCTACGATCAGAAGAAGGGGGCACCAGGTCCCATATCCATTGAGAACATGGACCAGGACCAGTCGGAGGGGGAATGCTGCCCTTCTTCCGGAAGTCTTGAAAGGATGGATGTCCAACTTAGCCAGAAGTCGGCTGGACCTCACATCACCCCTGAGGAGGAACGCATTCTCCTAAGGGAAGACTCCAAAACCGACACTGTAAAGCTGTCCGGTGCTGGACGCAAGAGGCTGAAGGCTTTATTTTCCAAGGGCATACCGCTGGAAACATCAAGGTCCTTGTCGGTAAAGCCAGTCATTGCGACCAGCGACGTACAGACGACCCCGAAAAGATCCCGATCGGATGGCTGCAAGCCGACAAAGCGGTTCCCATCTGAGGGTAGGGTTGATAGATCATCAACAATACCTTCGACTGCATCCGCTATGCCGGTCTGCGGGGAGATGGAGGCGGTGGTAGCGTGAGCTTCTAAAGGAGTGGCTTCACAAATTGGCCCTATGGGCGTTCCCTGTTGGAAGCCAACTCTGGCTGAAACTGTCCGCTCTAAGAAGGTCGGGGTTATCCCAAACAATTTCCCGGATGGCATATGGTCCACTGAGGAAATTGGCAAGGTGCAGAAGTGCATCATCGACAGGGTCTACGAGTCCCGAGGTGGCCCGGTGAAGCCTGGCTATGGTTTTAAGCCCAAATGGTTAACTATTAACTGTCTGGACGACGAAACTGTGGCCTGGTTGAAAGAGATGGTACCAGCCCTGAAGCCATGGGAGGGAGCCGATTTAAAGGTTGTGGACGAGTCAGAAGTGCTGAAGGCCAAAATCTTTGTCGGATACTTTCCTGGCTCAGTATCGTGGCAAAATAACCAAATTCTGGGGCAAATTGAGTCACAGACCTCGGACATTTGTGTTAGCGAATGGAGGGTACTAAACAGGCTTCACTAAGGCGACCTGATAGAGCTAGCGGTGGCCCTAGACCCACAATCTTCGGAAGTGATCGAAAAGCTGGGCAACAAAGTCTCTTATGGCTTTGGCAGTGCCCAGCTAAGACCTAGACTTAAGGGTATCAGGGCAAAAGTCAAGACTGTTGCTGAAGAGCAACCTTCCACCTCGACGGCGGCTCGTGTGCAAGCATATAGCAGAAAGCCGAAAACAGCTTCCAGCACCGCAAAGCCAGCGCCGATAGCAGAGAAAGGCACCAGTGTCCGGCGACCAACACAATCTCTGCTCTCCGGTCGGCTCAGGAAATGGGAAAGCAAGGATCCAGAGGCCAGGGAAACCTTGCGAAGCACGAAAGGTGGTAAGGTCCGAAAGGGCCAGTCTGGGAAATAATGTCCCAGTCTCCACCCCGAATGCATACTGGCAGTTGGAATCAGCTCAAATGCATCCAAATAAATTTCCATCGGGCAATAGCTGCTTCATATAGACTCAGTGCCATGGTGGAACAAAATTGTCTGGACTTTGTGGCCATCCAAGAACCATAGCCCGCAAATGGACAAATAAATGGTCTGCAGACAAAAACATGTAAGTTGATCTACGACGTAAATGCTGATCGACCCAGGGCAGCGTTACTTATCAACAAAAATATTAAATTTCACCCAATTTCGGAGCTCCTACAACGTGATCTGCTGCCGATACAGGCAGAAGTGCCCAGTTCCAGAGGAAGAAGAACTGTACTACTGGCCTTCATGTACCTTCCTGGCGATGATTCGGAGGAGGCGGTATCCCAGGAGCTCCAGCAGCTCATGGGTTACTGCCTCACTCGGAATCTTCAATGGGTGCTGCGACGCTAATGCACATCATAAGGCATGGGGAAGCACGGATACAAACACTCGAGGTGAGTAACTTTTTCATTTCATTACTACTAACAACATTGTGGTGTTAAATAGGGGAAATGAACCAACTTTTGTAAATACAATCAGGGGGGAGGTGTTAGATCTCACTCTAACCAGTGCATTTATATCTAATAACATTTCTAATTGGAGGGTGTTAGATGAAGTCTCCTTGTCAGATCATCGTTATACACGCTTTGACCTGAAAGGGGAAGTTGAAGACATCTTCGAAATTAGGAATACTAGGAAGACCTATTGGTCGCTGTATAACTTCTACTTAGATCAAAATTTAGGGTGCCTAAGTGAAAGAATTAACAATTCTCAAGAACTGGACCTCGAGGTCAGGATACTTGAAAAAACAATAACTGAAGCTTTCGAAAAGAGCTGCGACTTGGTGGTGAAGAAACGTTCTAGGAACGTCCCTTGGTGGAGCGAGGAACTTAACAAGCTGCGCAAGAAAGCACGTGAGCTATTCAATAGAGCCAAGTCTAATGGGACTGGGTATCCTATAAATGTGCCTTAACGGCTTACAAGAGCAAACTGAGAGAATCTAAGAGAGATTCATGGAAAAGGTTCTGCGAGGAGATCGAGGAGCTCCCAGTAGCTACCAGATTCCAGAAATCGCTCAAGAAAGATTACTCAGTTGGCCTTTCTACACTTAAAAAGGCAGACTGAAATTATACGGGAAGTCTGAAAGAAACAGGACAGTTACTGCTGGACACTCAATTTGCGTGTGCCACCTGTGATGACGACAGTGAAAGCATCGAGGATATCAGTTTTTTTATGGCTACACACAGGTCACTATCACTGGCTCGTAAAATTTTTACCGTCAATAAAACTAAATGGAAAATCTCCACATTTAATCTATTTAAATCTCCGGGTGTTGATGATATTAAACCTTGCCTTCTCCGGCAAGAGGCTGATGTATTAGCACCAATTCTAACAAAAATTAAAAATTGAGGAAGGTATGATCAGGAAGCAAATTCATAGACTGATCATAACATGGGTTCTGAATATGCTGAAAAACATGACATTAATTTACGAAATGGGGACAGAAAAATTAATTGTCAAGTCAACCAAGGGTTGTCCTCAAGGGGGCGTTTTATCGCCGCTCCTATGGTTATTGCTCATTGACGAGCTTTCACAAACTCTCGATGATCTCGGATACGAGGTTCAGGGCTTTGCAGATGACTTAATAATTATGGTTAGAGGCAAATTTGACTCTACCGTAACTGAGCGTATGCAACTAGCTAAAGAACTTTTGATAAACCCTAGTAAAACGAGGCTGGTACCCTTCAAGAAGAGGAGGATGTTGAATTTAGGGATCTTGAAGTTAGGTGAAACAGAACTAACATTCTCTGGGTAGATGAAATATTTGGGGGTAATCCTGGATAAAACTCTTACTTGGAACAACCATTTATCATACATCACGAACAAAGCCCTAAGGGCTACCTTCGCTTACCAAAGGCTGTATGGTAAAACATGGGGACTACAACTTAAAATGATGGCGTGGCCTTACAAAATTGTAATAGTACCAATGATCACTTAAGCCTCTCTCGCATGGTGGCCCAAGGTAAATCAAATTAGGATTAAATCAAATTAGACGATCCTTAACAGGATTCATCGAATAGCCTATTTGAGCGTAACGGGAGCGATAAGAACTAGCCCCACAGCAGCTTTAGGAATAATCACAGGTCCCAATCCTCTACACCTTGTGGTTAAGAGGACAGCAGCCAGTGCAGCCATAAGTCTTTCGAATTCTATTCACCTGAAAGAAGGTAACCTAAAAGGGCACATGAAGATTCTTGACGTAATCTGGAATTCACCGGGCCTCACGGTCTTTGAAAGGATGGATAAAAAACTTACATTCTGCAAACCCTCTGAAGTGATCATTCACGATCGATTAGTGTGGAGAAACAACGAAATATTTCTAGAACAGGGCTCACAGCTATGGCACACTGATGGGTCTAAAATGGAAAATGGCAGTGCTGGAGCTGGAATTGTAGGTCCAAATTTCCGGAAGGCAATTGCAATGGGAAAAATATCTTCCATTTTTCAGACGGCGCCTTAGAGCTATCTGTCAGAGAATGTCTGTCATTGACTCTGAACATAGTCGTCGGACGCGATTAGCTTTGCTTGTGCGCTTTCTTATATACATCAGTGTGTTCTATTTTTGACATCGAAAAATCGCGTAGAAATATCTGCCTTTCGCCGGTGTTGTGCTTTATTATTCGAAAGCACATGGAAGACAGAATATTTAGGTTGAGCCCATCTTTTACTTCTAATCGGTTTTCAGGGAATTTGATAGGATGGGACGTCACAGTATGTCCAATAGTAATTATATTCTTTCATTCATTATTCATTATTTCTTATATAATTAATAATTATATCATATAATATAATTATAGTGTAATTAACAAAGTAAGGCAATCTGAGAGAGGAATTTTGATGCCCTCACATTGAAATAAGTGTATAGACAAAAATCAGAAGACAGCTTTTTTAAAATCTATCAAAGTGAAAAATTCTTTAATATTTTGTCACATTAACCCTAGGTTGTGTAAAAGTGTCAAACATCTCACATGCATTTGTTTATCCTTTCTTTTCGATTATTACTAATTTCATTTTAATTACATCAATTTGTAAATATTTTTTAAAAGTTACAATAATTAAAATAATCAAAAATTTTGTAATTATAACAATACCTAAACATGCTTTGGCATATACTGTGAATGACATGAGAACAAGTTTTATGATTGCCTTACTTTGTTAATTATACTGTTTTTTTTTTTCAATATGTTCGCTATTTCTCTCGCATCTGAACTCCTATCTGACGTCACATCATGCAATCGTACAAAACCTGCGTAAATAGCGTAAACCTTATAACATTATACCCTCGTAAATCAACCGTATGAAAAATATTTTACGCGCTTCTTAAAAGTTTACGCTATGATTTCATCGTGTAAATGACCAGATAAAATTATACGGTTTGAAATGGAACTTTGTTGTATATGCTTTTGTTCTATACGTTCAATAATAGGTAAATATACTTAATACATATTGTAACGAGTATCGATAGTTGATTACTCATTACTATTGTGACTGACACTATTGGCAGCATCGAAACGAATGTCAACAAAAAGAAATAAGCGATAACCAGAACAAGCCAACGAGAAAGGAAGAGAAGAATCTCGATAAAGGAAGATTCTGGGGTGTTGCCAACAGAGTATAAATAGAGCCAGTGTTAAGAAGGAAAATCAATCTAATTCCGAACGTGATTGCGAAAACATTGATACAGAGGCAAAAGTTGCAAGTACATTTAAGTGTTATAGTAAATAGTTGATTGTAAACAGTGTTGATTGTAAATAGAGATTATTAAATAAATTGTTGCTGTATATAGTTGTATAAAATAAGTGTTGCAGTTATCATTAACAGAATCCAGTGATCGAACAAGGTAATTCAAATAGAATTAAACGTTCACAGAATAAAAACGTAACAATTGGTGTCAGAAGTGGGATTCTGTAAAGATGGTGAAAATTGACCAGCTAAAAGTGGACCAGCTTAAAAAGCTGTTGGTAGAGATGAATCTATCGTCATCAGGTGCAAAGGCGGAACTGCTAGTGAGGCTGAGGAAAGCCATAGAGGCTAAGGGAATTAATGTAGAAGAACATGAGTTCTTTGAGGAAGACGATATACATGCAGTTGTGCACGCCGAGGAAGAGAGCAAGGTAGATTCGTGTGGTCAACTCATGGAATTTATGAAATCCATGATGCAACAGCAGCAGCAGCAGCAACTGCAAGGAATTAATGCGAAGTTACAAGAACATTCGGCTGAATTGAGTACGGAAATTCAAGGAAATGCGTCTCGCATTGACTCCAAGCTTCAAGAACATTCGGCTCGCCAAGAACACGTCATCGAAAATCTACAGAAAGGAATTGAACTTAGATTTCAGGAAATTTCCGGAGCTATTAATGACAAAGTCACAGAGCTGAAAGAACACGTGGATGAGTTGGATGATAAGCTGAAGGAACATGTCGACGACTGGGAAGACAAGTTCGAGAAATTACAGCACGAGCTCAATCAACTAAAAATAAATGGAACAGTCACATCAGTGATTAGAGATTCAAGTACAATCAAATTAAAGCCACCAACATTTGACGGAAGCACGCCATTCCACATCTTCAAGCTTCAATTTGAGACAACAGCTTCGAAGAATCAATGGGATGACAGCGACAAGACTGCTGCTTTAATAGTCGCATTAAAAGGTAATGCTTCCGAGGTGTTACAGATGGTTCCAGAGAAAGATCGTGGTAGCTATCAGTCACTGATGAACACACTCCAGCGGAAATATGGAAATGAATACAAGAGTCAATTACATCGAGTGGAATTGAGATCGCGAGTGCAACGGAGTAATGAGAGCCTTCAGGAATTCGCTTCCGATATTGAGCGCTTATGTCATCTAGCGTTCTCCGGTAATTCGGAAGAGTTCGTCGAAAAAATCAAAATAGAGGCTTGCATAGATGGCATACGTGATGGAGAGACAAAGCGTGCCCCAGTCATGTCACCAAGAAATACTTATGCCGAAACAGTCAGTAGTGCATTGACGTTTGAAGCCGCCAGTTTGATGTGTCGACCAATGCCACGGGTACGCCAACTAGAAACAGAAACAGCAGATCTGGTTGAAGCAGTGTGTCAGGCATTCAAATCTGTAGCGCAGCCTGAAGGAAGAACAACAGGTCGACGCGAAAACAAATTTACTGGTAAGTGCTTTATTTGTGACAAACCAGGACACATGGCGCGTGACTGCCGTCTACGACGAAAGCGATCAAGATCGAGTTCTCCAGGAAAACAAAAGAAGGAGAATAAGGTGGATAGTGATAGCTCCACTAACACAAATCCATCGTTAAACTAAATCGAGTCAGTTCAGCGGGGCGTGAACTGACTCCAACAGTGGGTTGCCCCATCATTCACATTTCACAACTACAGCGTGTGCCAAGCAGCTTGACTATTGATGGAAAATTGGACAATAGGGAATTCATGTTAACTCTGGACACTGGTGCATCACATTCTATAATCAAGAGCGATTTGGTAAAGAGGTTTGAGCCTTTAATGGGAATAAAATTGCGTACAGCAACGGGTGAGGATGCACAAATTCTGGGTAAGATAAAGAAACGAGTATCTATTGGAAATTGTACATGGGAACATGAATTCATTGTGGCCGACATCATCGATGACGTAATAATTGGTGTTGATTTTATGATTGACAACGGATTTACGTTAGATTTAAATCAACGGATACTACGTTATGCAAATGTCGAATTACCATTGAACATCGGTTACAAACGGAGTGGAAACATGAAACGAGTACTCGCATGTCAACGCCAAGAGGTTCCAGCAAAATCAGAAGCGGTGATTTGGGCACAGATAAATGTGGATGATGGGACAGGCAAGTTGTGGTTAGTGGAAGCAGATAAAGAAATACAAAATAAAAACATCATACCTGGTAGGACGTTAGTGGAACCTAAAGAAAATGGAATAGTACCTGTGCGAATATTAAATCCAACTAATACATCTACAGTTGTGAAGAAAGGAATGGTGATTGGTCATTGCCAGGAAGTCACTGCCGTAGTAGACTGCGAAAAGAGTTCGTCGATAAAAAGTGGAAGATCAGGAACTGGCAAGGCGGAAATAAAAGCACAGATGGAGGAATGGGCAGGTGTGCTTACCAAACAGCAAAAAGAAAAGGCTTTACAAGTATTGGAGAAGTACAGTTCAATCTTTTCTTCAAATGGAAAAACTGGAGGACGAACAACCATCGTGAAGCATCACATTGACACCGGTGATTCTAGACCAATTCGTCAAACACCACGACGAGTTCCATTGGCCAAAAGAGACGAAGCCATTAAGCTGATTTCCGATATGCAGAAACAAGGTGTTATTGAACCATCAGCGAGTCCATGGAGTTCACCAGTTGTGCTGGTAAAGAAGAAGGATGGAAGTACTCGATTCTGTGTGGATTACAGAAAGCTAAATGATATTACGAAAAAAGACAGCTATCCACTGCCAAGAATCGATGACACTCTGGACACACTATCTGGTGCGAAGTGGTTCTCAACTCTTGATTTGCAAAGTGGCTACTGGCAAGTGGAACTTGGTAAGGAAGACAAAGAGAAAACAGCTTTCAGTATTGGCGATGGTCTATGGCAATTTACAGTCATGCCATTTGGTTTATGCAATACGCCAGCTACTTTCGAACGTTTGATGGAGCGTGTACTCAGAGGACTACACTGGAAAACGTGCTTGGTGTACCTCGATGACATTATTGTGATGGGAAAAGATTTTAACGACCACCTGGAAAAGTTGAAAGAAGTATTTGAGCGTATACAATCAGCAGGGCTTAAACTGAATATGAAAAAGTGTTCACTCTTCAGGCGAGAAGTTAAATATCTTGGTCATAAAGTAACAACAGACGGGGTACATACCGACGAGGAGAAAGTAGCAGCAGTACAAGAATGGCCTATTCCATCGAATCTTCACGAGTTAAGAAGCTTCCTAGGCTTATGTACCTACTATAGACGATTTGTTCCTGGATTTGCAAACATCGCCAGCAGTCTGCATGAGTTAACAAGAAAGAACAAACCATTTGTATGGGGCGAAGACCAACAGAAATCATTCGAACAACTGAAAGAAAAACTCTGTTCAGCACCAGTATTAGCGTATCCAGTACCTGGTCAAAAGTTTGTGTTAGACACAGATGCGAGTGGCTATGGAATAGGTGGTGTGCTCTCTCAGATCATAGATGGGCAAGAAAAAGTAATAGCATACTACAGTAAAATCCTGTCGAAGCCAGAAAGAAACTACTGTGTCACTCGAAGAGAGTTGCTCGCAATACTGGAATGTGTAAAGTATTTCCATAAATACTTGTACGGTCAGTCATTTCATCTACGAACTGACCACTCAGCGCTAAGGTGGTTATTACAATTTAAAAACCCAGAAGGACAATTGGCGCGCTGGATTGAAAGGCTTCAGAGTTATCATTTTACCATCGAACATCGTAAAGGAGGACATCACGGCAACGCGGATGCTCTATCTCGTCGTCCTTGCAAAATGGAATGTAAACATTGTTCCCGAGTGGAAAGCAAGGAGCACATTGTCGACGTACGACTTACAAATATATTGCCGGAGGAGACATGGACCACCGAACGAGTGCAAGAAGATCAGCGGAACGACCCAGATCTCGTAAAGTTTATGGAATACAAGGAGCAGGGCATACGTCCAGATTGGCAAGAAATGGCTAATGAGAGTCCAATAGCAAAGGCATACTGGGCGCAGTGGCAAAGCCTGCTCTTACGAGACGGATGTTTATTCCGAACATGGGAAAGTGAAGATGAAAAAATCACTTATGATCTGCTAGTGGTACCCAAGGCAAGAATAAATGAAGTGATAGCTGAGTATCACAATGCCTCCAGTGGAGGGCATTTGGGAATCACCAAAACCGTCGAGAAAATAAAGAAACGATTTTATTGGGTTGGATGTCATGACCATGTCGCTGATTGGATTCGGAAGTGTAAGCAATGTGCAATGGCCAAAGGTCCCACTAAGAAAAGTCGAGGTAAGATGCACCAATACACCGTGGGTGCTCCATTCGAGCGAATTGCTATGGACATAGCTGGACCATTTCCAATAAGCAACGCAGGAAACAAGTATGTTCTGGTGGTTATAGATTACTTCAGTAAATGGCCTGAAGTATACCCCATCCCAAATCAAGAAGCTAGTACCGTTGCGGATGTATTCGTCAACCAATGGATTACTCGTTTTGGTGTACCGATGGAATTACACTCAGACCAAGGTCGAAATTTCGAGTCAGCTGTATTCCAAGAGATATGCCGTATGCTGGGTATATACAAAACTCGTACAACACCTTTGCATCTACAATCTGATGGCATGGTAGAACGATTTAACCGTACCTTGGAGGAATATTTGAGAAAAGTCGTAGATAAATACCAAAGAGACTGGGATGTACATATACCAATGTTCCTCATGGCATATCGATGCGCACAACATGATACGACGGCTACTACACCGGCAATGGCAATTTTTGGAAACGAGTTAAGACTGCCAGCTGATTTAAAATTTGGAGTTGTAACACCAACGAGATCAACCGAAGGAAATTATACTAGCGAAAAGCGGGAACAGTTGGATGAAGTACATCAGTTCATCAGAGAGCGGTCGCAGATGATAAGCGATAAGATGAAGGCCAGATATGACTTGAAAGCAAATTCAAAAGGGTTCTATGAAGGAGAGCTTGTAATGCTTCATAATCCACAACGAAAGAAAGGCCTGTCCCCTAAACTACAGACTCATTGGGAAGGACCATATGAGATTATAGCAAAGATAAATGACATAGTGTATCGTATTCAACGTGCCTGGAATAAAAGAGCAAAGTTTAAAGTAGTGCACTTAGAGCGACTTGCGCCATATCGAGGGGAAGTATAAAAACTTGTTCGGGACGAACAAGGTTAAGAGGAGGGCAGTGTAACGAGTATCGATAGTTGATTACTCATCACTATTGTGACTGACACTATTGGCAGCATCGAAACGAATGTCAACAAAAAGAAATGAGCGATAACCAGAACAAGCCAACGAGAAAGGAAGAGAAGAATCTCGATAAAGGAAGATTCTGGGGTGTTGCCAACAGAGTATAAATAGAGCCAGTGTTGAGGAGGAAAATCAATCGAATTCAGATCGTGACTGCGCAAACATCTATACAGAGGCAAAAGTTGCTAGTACATTAAAGTGTTATTGTAAATAGTTGATTGTAAACAGAGTTGATTGTAAATAGAGATTATTAAATAAATTGTTGCTGTATATAGTTGTATAAAATAAGTGTTGCAGTTATCATTAACAGAATCCAGTGATCGAACAAGGTAATTCAAATAGAATTAAACGTTCACAGAATAAAAACGTAACAATATTAAGGATAATTACTTTTGTTTAGGCCACCCTGTGCAAGTGCTATTTAATGCCGGGAGATGATTTTACCTATACACTTCGTCTGTATGGCGACGGTGTAGAATATCTTCGGTTTTCGGCGACGAATCGTGTTACAATGACTTGTTCGGAGCCTTATATATTATACGGTTTATATGGTTATACTCGTACGATTGCATAAGTGGAATCATTTCATTTTATGTTTCATTGTTACACGTGTAAAAATATTTGAAAAATTGCTTATCAAAATTAATTCACAAATGTATGTACTTGTATATTTATGTACCTACATAGTAAATTAAAATATAAATTTATAGAAACATGTAAAATACAGAGATTACTGATTTCATATAGAAACTAAATCGCATACTTAAATGTACTAATCTATATATTACAAGTTAAAGTTATGGGAGCAAAATGCCAGTCAATCATTTTAAAGTTCTTTTGGTGGCTCAAATACTTTACTACTTTTACATTTTTGTGCTATTAAAATGTGATCCACACATTCATAATAGATCATGCAATTAAAAAAGGAAATTATATCATATATATAAAATGGCCAAAAATGGTAATATATGGTAAGCTTCAAACTTACTGTAGTAATTGCGGTAGAAATGAAAAAATGCGGTAGATTTCTAACATTTGTAGGATAATCCGCACACTGATTAAAAATGATAAGGACAAAGCGTGTCCCATATACCTGAAACAAAAGATCCCATACTGATCCAGATTAAGCGTAGAAAGTGGCGCTGGATTGGCCACACGCTAAGAAAGCAGCCAAATAGCATCACGCGAATGTCGCTTGAGTGGAACCCGCAGGGGAGCAGAGCCCGCGGACGACCAAGAAACACCTGGAGACGATCAATACTGGGTGAGCTAGCTGCTGCCGTCATCACAATGGAAGGCGCTAGGTCAACTGCCCAAAACCGTGTGCGATGGCGAAGCCTTGTGGAGGCTCTATGCTCTAATTAGGAGTTTAAAGGAGAAAAAAAAAAAAAAACTTCTATCACTTGCACACTGCTGTACGCGCTATTTTTTTCGTTTTTTACGCTTTTCCATTTAACTTGGGGTTTACATAAGACCATTTTGCCAAGATAATAGCAATACATACACACATTCTTACTAATTTATACACATTTCTCTCATTGCCTTCGTCACTGTTTTTGATTTTTTGAATACAGTAAATTCGACAATTCGGTGACACGAAACGACAATAACAGCGGTTGCTGAAAAGTGTTTTGTTTTCATAATTGTCTAGACGCCTTTGTTACACAAACAATTATTCTCTTCTTTACATTATTCAACTAATACATATTATCAATTGTCTTGTCTTACATTATTTTGTGTAGACGCAGCGTACCGTAGGCTCGATTTCGGTTTTATATTGAAGAAAATGAGTTGGACCGTAGTAAAAAAATAATTGTTAAAAATTAATGGTAAGCCTTCGCTATTTCCAACTTGTACTTTGTTACTATCTACGCCAGAAAATTACATCGCGCGCACTGTGTGGTGGATTTGGTGCCACCTTTATAGAAGGCGAGTTGCATCCCTGTCTTTGATTGATGTTCAGCAAGACATTCGGTTATTTGTTCTTTTTGTTTTTCTTACTTGATTTTTCCCGACACGAACAGTGCGTTCATTTTTTTATCTCGAAGTTTTTTGTATAAAATTCTATTATTAAAAAGTTCCAATTATGGAACATATTTATTTCGGTGTAATAATAAATTAGTGCCGTTTATATGTATCACGAGTTTTTTTTTTTGTAATAAATAATATGCATGAACGCATATATATGTCTCGAGTTTTTTTTTCTTTGTACAAAGTAATATACATAAGAAACAATTGGTTTGCGATTTACGTGTCTTTCTCTGTAGTTTCAACACGAAATTTCTTACGATAACAAAATAACTTAAATAAATCAAAATTTGGTTTAAACATATTCTTTGAGTAATGGTATTAGCCACCAACGAAAGGCTTAACAATTTTGAAGGTGGTAAAAAAGTGTGCTAATGCGAATACAAGAACAACGGCAAGTAGCAGCAGCACCACCATCACATCAACCGTATCAATAACAACAACAATAAAGCAGAACAAATGGAAGAAAATCTGCAGCAACAGCGAAAACAACAGCAAGATTTGTCGTCAATTATCAATAGCAGCAGTGTGAAATTGGAATTGGTGATGGCGAAAAATGACATTACCAACGCAACATCAACAACAGCGAAAATACCGGCAACAAGTAGATTTTTATTTTTATTATTTACTATTCTCTAATTTAAGAACGGTTAATCAAAAATAACTTTAATTTATTAGAAAGCAAGAAGCAGTCGGTAATTGAGGCAGAAGAAGAATCAGAATGGAAGCAACCAAGGTATGAGCTCACCGGCATCTCTCTCCCACATTCACAATTACCTTAAAATAAACATGCATACTTGAATTTTTAAACAAAAATTTGATTAAGTTGAAAATTTTGTTAAAATTTGTTGAATTTTCCAAACTCAAACTGCACAAACCTTGAAACTCCGACGTTAGTCTATTTTGTCATAGAACTAACTATAATTTTAAAAAAAATTTTAAAATTTATTTAGAGGCAATGAAATTATAATAAAAACGAAGTTATTGCTTTTGTTTTGTACAATACTGCTTGTATTTGACATTACTATCAATTGAATATCAACGTCGACCGCTGCAATTCTGGATTGAACTTGTCAATAAAATTACAAACTACAAAAGTAAAAGCGCCCTGACATATATTTAGTGATGTGCAAAATTCATGGATGGGAGCTGCCAAACTGCCAAACTTGCAGGATCACCTTTAATTGGTAGCTTCAAAAGGACAATTATAATGAATGAATAATTGGAATAAAATTATAGTTAAACCTTCCGGCATTAGAGATAATTTTCTTCAGATTGCGAAGAATAAACAGACGTGTATTAGATTTAAGGCAGAGAAAAATTTACCAAACAGAATAGAAAAATTGCCAAATTACCAAAAACGTTTTCGAGGGAAAATTTTTTGTAAATTTTGGTAAAAAATTACCAAAACGACAACACTGCTCTCCATCTTTCCGCTTAAGCAATGTTTCTACACTTTGCATACGCAATACTGCAGCCAATATACAAATTTTAACATTTTCCCTCTCAAATATTTCAGGAACGAATAATTTTAATTTTAGTCCAATGTACTCTCATTTATATATATTTCAATTCTGTAGCCAGCGTAGGTGAGTCAAGCTAAGAAGTATCATACATTCAGGTAAAGCTAATAAAAGTGTGTTAATAACTAACCTTCGTGCTTCAACATTTATCTGACCCAAGTTTGAAAAGTAATTCATTACTATTCATTTTTATTTTTTTGTTTGATCACTATTGTTGCACAGGCCTCGTATGTGAGAACACACTATAGTATCTGGTAACTCTTAGAAGTATAAGATCTGGCAACACAAGAATGTAAATGTCAAAAAGGGAGTTAAATATAAACATGTGTAAAAATGTGTGTTAATCACCAAAAAGTGTGGACGTGTTTTGGATCTCTCCTTTGAAAGAGTCAGATAAATAATTGATTTCAGTTTGGAAAATCTATTGAATTGCGAAAAGACGCTATATAAAAACAAACAGTTATTTCTGTGTTATAGTTGAATTTATTCTGCATACAGATAAGTAAGAAAGAAAGATAAAATAAATTATAAAAAAATATCGTAGTTCGCAAACAGACTTTGTTTGTAATATGAGTGCTCGGCGCTATCCTCTCCGGTAAAGGCAATCGCCTGTAATGTGCACATTTTCCTCACTCTAACACTACATCAATTTAGGCTACTCTTGCTGTAACACCAACAGCTACAACACCAAAGCAAACAAATAACGGCCTTTCTACTGAAGTGCATGACCCAGTAGTAAAGGCAACTAGTGCGATGAACCAATTGCTGTTAAAACTGGAATTGATCGCTACATTACAGTAGTAAAGCGAAAAAGAAGTCCCTAAAATTCAACAAAAATTTAGAAACAAAACACTACCCCTAGTAGTTCGGAAAATAGATACGCCCTGCTTTCAAGTGATGAAAGTGACGAGAATATTATTCCCAATAAAAATTTCAAACCCCCACCCATTTTCTTAAGAAAGCGCAACTCAGATAAGTTGATTTCTAGAATAACAAGCCTCATAGAACCAAAGAATTTCCATGTTGTTTCTATTCGCAAAGGCAAAATTGAAGAAACGGAAGTGCAAATCTATAGCCAAACTCATTATCGCAAAGTAATTGCAGAATTTGATGCTGGAAAACAGAATTACTACACATATCAGCTGAAAAGTACTAAGGGCATAAACCTTGTTCTCAAAGGCGTCGAACCCAACATTAATATTAATGAAATCAAACTCGCCCTTCAGGAAGACGGGTTTCAAGCGAAAACGGTATTCAACATTCTCAACAAGAGCAATATACCTCAACCGTTATATCGCATTGAACTTCAACCTGAAACAAAAACCCTAAAAAAGGTGAAGTACACCCCATATATAAAAACCGATATTTATTGCATGACGACATCACAATCGAATAACCTCATAAGAGAACTCGACCTCCTCAGTGCAACAACTCCCAAGAGTATGGATATACTTACTTACTTACTTATGTGGCCATAACAACCGAATATCGATTTAGGCCGAAAATAACATGCTTCGCCAGTCATCTCTGTTCTTCGCTAGCTGGCGCCAGTTAGAAATTCCAAGCGCCGTCAGGTTCTCCAGTACTTGGTCTTTCCACCGAAGGTTTGGTCTTCCTCTTCTGCGTCGTCCTCCAGCCGGTTTCGAATATAACACCTTCTTAGCTGGAGCGTGTTCTTCCATTCTCTCGACATGACCTAGCCAGCGCAGCCGCTGGATTTTGATGCGCTTTACTATGTCAATATCGGCATACAGCTCGTACAGCTCATGGTTGTACTTTATTCGGTACTCGCCACCAACGCAAATAGGTCCAAGGATCTTGCGTAAGACTTTTCTCTCGAAAACTCCAAGCATTCGCTCATCCGAGGTGGAAATTGTCCAGGCTTCAGCGCCATATGTTAGGACAGGCATGATGAGAGACTTGTAGAGTGTAGTTTTCGTTCTTCAAGAGAGGGCTCGACTTCTCAATTGCTTACTCAGCCCAAAGTAACACCTGTTAACAAGAGTTATCCTACGCATGATCTCCAAGCTGACGTCATTACTGCTGTTAATGCTGGTTCCAAGATAGACAAAGTTCCTTACTACTTCAAAAGCGTCGTTGTCAACAGTGACGTGCTGTCCAAGACGCCGGGACTCTTTGTTTGTTGACACTAGATACTTCGTCTTGCCCTCGTTCACCGTGAGACCCATCCGATGCGATTCTCTTTAAAATTCTGAGAATGCTGCACTGACTGCTCGCGTGTTCATGCCGATTATGTCAATATCGTCGGCATACGCTAACAGCATGACACTTTTGTTGAAGATAGTGCCATTATGTCGTAGATCAGCAGCTCGTATTATTTTCTCCATAATAAGATTGAAGAAGTCGCACGATAACGAATCACCTTGTCTGAAACCCCGTTCGGTATTAAACGGTGGGGAGAGGTCCTTCCCAATTTTCACTGCACAACGGGAGTTATGCAGTGTCATTCTACAAAGTCGAATGAGCTTTGCAGGAATACCATCTACATTGTTGCGTAGAGGTAATCCCTTACCGGACTGTCGAAAGCGGCTTTTTAATCAACAAATAGGTGGTGTGTGTCGATCTGTTTTTCTTGGGTCTTCTCCAGGATTTGGCGCAGTGTGAAAATCTGATCGATGGTGGATTTACCAGGTCTGAAGCCACACTGATACGGTCCAATCAGTTTGCTGAGCATAGGCTTCAACCTTTCACACAGTACGCTCGATAGAACCTTGTATGCGATGCTCAGGAGACTTATTCCACGGTAGTTGGCGCAAATTGTGGGGTCTCCTTTTTTATGTACAGGACAGAGAACACTGAGCCTCCAATCATCAGGCATGCTTTCATCCGACCATATTCTGCTTATGAGCTGGTACATGCGGGTGAGCAGCTCATCGCCTCCGGTGTTAAACAACTCGGCAGGCAGGCCATCAGCACCTGCAGCTTTGTCCTTCAGCCTTAAAATGGCCGTTTCAACCTCGTCATTGTCGGGTGGTGGAACATCAACACCATCATCTGTAATTGGGGTTATCGGGCAATCTCCTTCACTGGCGGAATTGTTCGTAGCATCGCCATTCAGTAACGTGGAGAAGTGTTCCCTCCATAGACTCAGTACACTCTGGACATCTGTAACTAGATTCCCATTTCCATCACGACAAGAAGAGGCTCCGACAACAAGATATAGTAGTCTCTTGCTGACTAAAAATCCACATCCTAATTCGTGCCTTTCAGCATGGCAACTGTAGTAGATGTCACAGGACGCTCTTTTGGAGCAGCCCTGTCCTGTCCATCGCATTTCCTGGAGAGCGGTGATGTCAGCTCTGTATTTTTCGAGGACATCAACCAGCTGGATAGAGGCACCCTCCCTATAAAGGGACCGGACATTCCAGGTGCATATCCGTAAATCATTGTCCTTTTTTCATTTGCGGGGGTCATCAACAAAAGCGGTAGTCCTTATCCGAGGCATATTTGTTTTTTTCATTGGGGGGGTTTTTTATGTGGCGGGTCCCAAACGCAGCGCAGAACCTCTAACCGAGGAGATTTTCGCCACTCACTTCAGCCGCCTCCCAGCGGGTGCCAGGAAGACGTTGCCCGGTGGTCGCCACATGGAGGGCCCCCATTAATAATAATGAAAGCGCCATCACATAGTAAGCAGAGCAAGCTATATGAGCAAGCTATCATTAACAAATAAAGGTATTATCACATAGCGCTCAGATCAAACTACATGACAGCCAGTGAGTTGACTTGCGATGAGTTCAACAAGGATTGCGCTAGCCCCACCCGGTTGAGGCAGTTAGACACGTTACCTTGCGAAAACACCACCAGACCGCCAGTATGGATATAGTAAGACATATTTTACCCTGCCAGCTGTTTGTGTGATTTGTGGAGATCTTCATAAATCAAACATATGCCCGAAGTCTGAAGACGATGCTAGCATGAAAAAAGGGTATATACAACCCAAAAGTTAAATTTCTCCTCTAGCAAACAACCTCTAAAACCAATTGAGCAAACTCACATAGCCAACTCAAGTAAGAGACAAAATCTTGATGCAACACAATTCCTCTCTGTAATCCCAAACAAGAATCAAACCAATTCATACGTTAGTGTTTTAAAACAAAACCCATACCAACAAAGCAATGTAAATAATGAGCAGAAGCACTCACTGCCCACCCAACAGCCAATTACCCTTGAACATTTGCTTCAAACATTAATTCAGAATATGAACCAATTCATGAACTCAATACAAACAATGATGCAAGAAATGATGAAAAATCAAGCGATGTTACTCCAAACATTGCTATCCAGACCATAAATACCATGTCGTCTCAAGATATGCCACGACATAATGATGATATCTGAGACACATTTGACTGACAAAAATTGCTACCGAATACCACATTACAAACTGTACACCACAAATCATCCGCATGATAAGGCACGCGGAGGAACTGCCATATTGGTAAAAAGCAGAATAAACATCATGTTATCGAAGATTTCAGTAGAGTCTACTTACAAGCAACGTCTATATGCCTGGAACAGTACATCTCTTAGCTAGTAATATCTGCGATATACTGTCCCTGTTACAGTATTACCGAACAACAAGATAAAAAATTTTTCTCAACTCTTGGTAACAAATTCTTGGTTGTTGGCGATTTCAACGCCAAACACACTCACTGGGGCTCCCGCTAAATAACTCCAAAAGGCAGAAGACTATACTCAATCATTTCTAACCACGGTTACGATGTAATCTCAAATGGTCAACCGACATATTGGCCGACGGACAAGAGGAAAATACCCGATCTCATAGACTTTGGAGTAGCCAAAGGTTTGCAGATGGGAAATATCTCCACAGAGTGTAATTATGATCTCTCATCTGATCACTCACCCACGGTAATATCTATAAAATCACCAAGCCTCTAAGACAATTGCGTTAGAAAGAAAATAGACTGGTTGAAATTCAGAAATATGTAAGTTCCCATCTTCATCTAAGTACTGTATTAAGAAATGGACACGATGTAGACTCAGCACTCGAAAAATTCAACCAGCTGCTCTCATTAGCTCTCAGCTCAGCCACCTGCACAAAGGTATGCAAGCAATCAAACTATAGCCCATACACACCAGCCGATATTGAATTGCTAGTAAGACAGAAAAGAAGACTCCGAAGACAATGGCAAGAATTCAGATCACCGAATCTTAAAACACAGCTACAGCACTGCACTCGAAAGTTAAAGCAAGCCTTAAAAAATAAAAACAACAAAGAGTTAGAAGAGCATATAGCGAAATTAACACCTGGTGAAGCGTCAGACTACTCTTTGTGGAAATCAGCAAAAAACTCAAATCGGCCAATTCTCACTGATTCCCCCATCCGTTTGAGTGACGGTAATTGAGCTAGAAGCAACTGTGAGAAGGGTTTGGCTTTTGCAAACCACCTAAAAAGTGTGTTTACACCCAATCCACCCTCTAACAGTCATCATTACCAAAATTAATTTCTCAACCTTGCTCAATAACGCTCAAAATTAAAAAAAAGGACATATTCAAAGCAATTTATAAAGATTTAAACCCAAAAAACACACCTGGTCCAGATAAAATTACCGGTAAAATGATAAAAGAGCTACCTCCGGCTTCAGTAATTCATCTCATACACATTTTCAATGTTATCCTTCGTATTAAACACTATCCCAAATGCAGGAAAACTTCAAAAATTATTATGATAGCAAAACCAGGAAAAGACCCTACAAAAGTTGCATCGTACAGACCTATCAGCCTCCTGCCTCTACTCTCTAAAGTATTCGAAAAGCTACTTGTCATGAATATAACTCCATTTATTAATCTCAACCAACTGATTCCTCAACATCAGTTTGGATTTAGAAAACAGCATGGCTTAATAGAACAAGTCCACCGCATTGTAACTCTGATAAGGAACACTTTTGAAGAAAAAAAGTATTGCTCAGCTGTCTTTCTTGATATCACTCAAGCTTTCGATAAAGTATGGCACTATGGCCTTATTTACAAACTCAAACTATTACTGCCTGCAAATGTCTCCTGATTGCTTAGTAGCTACCTCACGAAAAGACAATTTCTCGTACATCACAAGGAGTACACAACAAAACCATTGGATATTCACGCTGGCGTTCCTCAAGGAAGCGTTTTGGGCCCCTTACTGTATCTCTTATACACTACAGATATGCCCAGCAATAACTATACATTTATATCGACCTTTGCAGATGATACGGCAATATTGTGCTCTCGCTCTAACCCCATAGAAGCTACTAAACTCCTGCAGACTCATATCGATTCTCTCGAAATCTGGCTAACAAAATGGCGTATAAAAGTCAATGAATCAAAGAGCGTACATGTAACCTTCACGCTAAGGCCAGATACATGTCCCCCACTTAAAATTAATGGCCAATCAGTTCCACAATGTTCCTCAACAAAGTATTTGGGTATTCACCTCGACAGAAGGCTGACCTGGAAAAATCACATAGAGGCAAAGAAAACTCAGATCAAGCTTAAAATTAATCAGTTATGGTGGCTGTTACACAAAAGATCAAAGTTGAATCTCGAATACAAAGTGCTATTATATAAAGCAATCCTGGAGCCAATCTGGACTTATGGTATTCAGTTTTGGGGCACCGCATCTCCCTCAAATATCGAAAAATTGCAGCGAATACAATCCAAATGCCTGCGAATTGTTGTAAACACGCCTTGGTATATGAGGAATGTTAACATCCAACGAGATTTGAATGTACCCATAATTCCTGAGGAAGTTGCAAAGTCCTCCAGAAGCTACATTCAAAAATTACAGAACCATCCGAATCCTTTTGCTAGGCAATTGTTGCTGAGCACAGGCCATCGACGACTAAACACACATTGAATACGCTGTGTAATTGCAAACCTCGCGACTCAACAAATTGTGATGAAACATCGGGAATATCACATAAATTTAAGTTAGTTTGTAAGATTTGAATACTTGTGGTGAGTTTCTCCTATTAGTAGAAAGATTCAATAAATTCTTAGTAGTATTTAAAAAAAAAGATATATAAAAGACACAGCAGTGCAACGATCCGAGGAGCGAAGATGTGTTTAAATACGAAGGAAAAATAACCATCTTTTTATTGGCGACGATTTGGAAAAACCTGCAAGAAGTTATAAGTGAAAACCAGCGGATGAATAATGGATTCTAGAAATCTAGGTTTGAATACCGATTAAAAAGAAAAGAATATAAATGTTTACTTAGATGCTGATTTCCCATGATTTGAATACCGATTGAAAAATTATATAGAAATGTTTGCTTAAATGCTGATTTGACCGATTGTGTCAAAACAAGAAAAGGTTTTTACAAGCTGATGACGGCTGAAGTAAATAAAATAAATGTTCATGACAACTCTTTAAAAAGGAAACAACAAACTGTGCTAAACAGTGCTAAATGTAAAAATAAGTGTCGCATGACAGCAAAGTATGCACATAACGCATACATGCAAATGAAAATGAGTTCTCAACATTTAAACGCCAAAAATCAACAAAAGATACCGTAAAATACGTTCATGAAGATTCAACAATCGGAGAGTACGATGGATACGTATTTTGCATTTTTCCAAATGATGTTGAAAACAAGACTTACTTACTTAATGAAAACAAGATTAAATGTAAAATTAGTCAGGTTGAAGGTATTGCCATAGTGGACTCGGGTTCAAACTACAATCTTATACATTTTGCGACTTGGACCCAACTGAAAGCAAAGAAAATAGTTGTATTTAATCAACGCAAAGAAACTGACAAAGTTTTCAAAGCTTATAGCGTTCAGGTGCTAACGATTGTTGGCGTATTCGAAGCGCACATCAAAATAGATGATAAAAAAGATACAGCCGATTTTTATGTAATGCAAGGAGAAGGAAAGTTTATAATTGGTCGTGACACAGCAACAGCATTGGGTGTGTTGAAAATCGGTCACCATATCAAGAAAATTGGAGAAATTAAAAATATTGTTGTTGACATCCCATTACATGAAAATGTATCACCAGTTATACAGCCCTATCGACAAATTGCAGTGCCATTGGAAGCAGTAATCGACAAGAAAATATCTATTGAATCAAGATATTATAGAAAAGGTCCATGGCCCGTCAAAATGGATCTCTCCAATGGTTGCTGTCCCGAAGGATGATGGCAACGATGTTCGCATTTGTATCGATATGCGCAGAGCTAATGAGGCAGTTCAACGTGAAAATTACCCGCTACCAACTTTGGAGAACTTTTTGCCGTATATTGGTAAAGGAAATTGCTTTCAGAAAAATTTAGAGAAATAACAACATTTAACACGCGTAAAAGTTTGTTTAGATACAAGCGCTTAATACTTGCGAACTTGAAATATTTCAAAAAAATAATGGAGCAGAAGTTAAGTGGCTGCGAAAGCTACCTAGTCTACATAGACGATATATCTTCTATGTTCTATCTTCTATGGGAAGGATAAAGAACAACTGAAACAGGTCCACAACGAAAGTATTACAGGTCCTTAAAGAAAATGGCGTAACTCTAAACCACGACAAACGTGTGTATGGTGAAATCGAAATTGAATTCCTTGGTCATCGACTAAATAAAGATGGAATTATGCCCACCGAAGAAGTAGTAGCTGTTAAACAACACAACAGCTGAAGAAATCCGCAGTTTCCTTGGGTTAGTGACGTATGTGGTTAAGTTCATACCGGATTTGGCAACCATTATGGAATCACTACGATCTTTGACAAAGAAAAGCGCAGTTTTTAAATGGAACGAGGCACAACAACAAGCATTTTACAAATTAAAGCAGCTAGTAACAAGCGATATGATATTGGACTACAACAACGTTGATGACCATACACAATTGTATGCAGATGGGATTGGCAGCTGTATTGACTCAACATGAGAATCATGGACCAAGAATAATATCGTATGCAAGCAAAAGGTTGTCTGATGTGGAAAAACGATATTGCCAAACGAAAAAAGAAGCACTCGCGCTCGTGTGGGCTGTTGAACGCCTATTACCTATTCACTAAATTGAAACAATGTGCCCGGATTAAACGTTGGGTTCTGCGATTGTAATCCAATAAGTATCGGGTTATTTACAAAAAATGAAAAAACAATGTACCCTATTCAATATCGCGGCTCATAGACCACACGAAATCGAGTACTACATTTGATGAGGACTCAGAGCATTATGTCAATTGGAGTGCAAACTTAGCAACTCCAAAGGCATTAAAGATTGACGAAGTTGTAGAATCTTCAGAAAAGGATGGGACCATATTAGCGCTGAAAAAAGCACTATACCAAAACGATTAGCCAGATTCTTTGAAATCATTCAAACTCTTCGAAACGGAACTCTGTTTTTCCGGCAGTGTTTTCCTACGTGGCACACGCATCATCATGCCTGAAATACTCTGCGAAGAACTGTACAGCTTGTATACGAGGGCCATCCTGGGATGAGAGTCATGAAACGTATTGGATAACAACATAAAATTAATAAGGACAATCCCATACTGGCCCCAGCAAAATGAGGAAGTGGAACGCCAGAACCAGTCAATATTAAAACGCCTGATAATCAGCAACAGTTGAAACAAGATTGGGTGGCAGATTTACAAACCTACCTTCACATGTATCGATCAACAGCACATTCTACTGTTTTAAAAACACTGGCTGAGTTAATGTTTGGCCGAAATATTCGCTACAAAATTCCAACAATATTTCATCCATTGGAGAAAAACAATGAAACTTTCAATCAAGTTAAGGAATAAAAAAGGAAAATGGAAGGCTATAAGCAGATACTCGGCGCAACACAAGGAATATAAACTTACAAGAAGGAGACGATGTACCCAAATTATGAGCAAATTGTACATAAAGTCATCAAGCGGAATCACACTTCAGTCTCAGGCAACTAATAAAGTTTAAAGGATGAGAAGGCAACATCAACATCTACAAAGAGGCAAATACGACGACCACAGCGATATATACAACAGATAGACTCGTAATACTTATTTTTATATAAATCTAAAAAGAAAAAAAACAAAGAAGTAATGTAGGTAGTATCTCGTAACTCTTAAAAAGTATAAGATCTGGCAACACAAGAATTTAAAGGTCAAAAAGGAAATTGAAAATAAGAACAGAGCAGGGCGACGATACAAGGAGAGAAGACGTGTTTAGGTTAGGTTAGGTTATGCGGCCGCACCCCAATAATGCTGTCTCTCCTGCTCCCTCTGTTAAACGGAATCAATGGGATTTCCTAATGAATAGAGCAATGTCCCTGACATCCATGGGTGCTAGCTCAATGGTATCTGTAAAAAAGGCACTCCCTAATAGGGTGTGCCTTCTGCATACCAAGGCTGGGCATCTAGAGAGGAAGTGGTAAACAGCTTCCTCCTTTTCATCGTCCTGGCAGCTACAACAAAAATCGTTGACCAGTAAACCTAGCCTACCCACAAGCAAATTCCAAATTTCCCTATGCTCCGGTACCCATACAATGTGTACATTGTAGTGCCCCGCTAACTCGTTAAGAATTGAGCGGTATTTAAGAGCAAGTGCCGATTTGACAAACGTTCTTGCGAGAGATTTAATGGCGGCTTGACTGTCGGTGTGTATGTAAACATCTTTGAAAGATACTGCATTACAGCGAAGACGTATTACCGCCTCCTTTATAGACATAATCTTGGCTTGAAAAACGCTGCAAAAGTCGGGTAATCGGAATTTAAACTTAACGCGTAAGGAATCAGAAAAGACACCACCTCCTATCCTTCCCTCTAACTTGGAGCCGTCAGTGTACAATTATACCGATTGAACTCCAGTTTCGTAGACAATACCGCTATTCCATTCTCCCTTTGAAGGTATATGAGTTGAGAATCTATTTTCAGGCATGTTATGGGAATGGTATAGTCGATGGCATCCGGAATTGTAGTGCACTCCCCCAGAATCTTTGAATGCCCGTATAGTGGTTGAGCCCAGCGTGTTGAAATACGAAGGAAAAATAAGCATCTTTATACACACTAAAAAATTAATACACCAACTTCAAACATATTTATTATATAGATATCAGATTGTTGAATGTAATTTGTCATTATAACTAAGAGCTTTGCAAACGAGTATAGGGATCAAAAAGGGCAAAAAAAAAAATGTGCTTATAAGCTACGTCGGCGCCGAAATGGTTAATACGCGGAAGTGTTTATAAGCGGGAAGTGGGAGAAAACAGATTTGATAAATATTGGTGTTATTAGAGAGAGAACGCTTAAATTTAATGTAAATTACTTTCTAGAAGAAATTATATGGTCATGTCTTATCTTCTACATCATCATCTGTATAATTGTATTGGTAATCTTTTATTTATTTCCAATGGAATTAACTAATTTAAATTTTGGCGAAGTCTTAACAATTGGTTTTAATACAAATTTTGCTACCAGTGGTACACGATCACATCATCATCATCATTCTCAGCAGCAGCTTCATAATCATCATGGGACATCGTTAGCGTCATCATCATTATCAGCAACAACAACGACCACAACAACAGCACAGTTACATCACCAGCATCGCTATCAGCAACAGTTGATTGACAATGATGATGTAAACAGTTTAGTAGACATTATTGCTGCTAACCTTGCTCCCAATCGTCGTGATGGTAGTGGCGGTGTTAATGTTTTAGAAGCAATTATCGCTAATAATACTGCTGCTATGGAAGGTGATAAAGATGCTGCCAGTGTTGATAATTATGGGAATTACTACTATAACATTACTAGGAGCAGTAGTGGTAGTAGTAATAGAAGTATTGATCACCATAATATCTACATCAGCCGGAATCACTATCGCTTTCTAACAACAACGAAACCGCCAACTTCTACATTAGTATTAAAATCAGCAAGATCGGCAGCAGCAGCTACAAATTCTATAGCAACAACAGCAAGTATAGTCGCAATATCTATAGCAACAACAACCATAACGGCAACTACAACAAGTAATGAGAATGATGTGGTTGAACAATGATTACACTGTCACCCTTAAGAGTGGTTAGAAATAGCAGCAAGATATAAGCAACATGAACATGTATATTTCATTACTACTAATTTTAATTTACCTCTGTTGAACAACAATGATTTTTGTTGTCGAGAACGAAATTTACACAGTCTAACACCAGCTGTGGTTTTATAACAATTGAATTTAATATAATATTTCAATTTAACAAGAGCATACAAATCAACGGTTTACACAGTTGTATAAATAAGTATGTACTAAATAAAGATGAATTCATAGTTACTCTATAGAAATAATAATATAATATAATTCACAATAATATAATATAATAAGATACTTATAATAATAGAACTTCACTGATAACTTATATATAGGTATATGGCCAAACATCCCGGCCCCGTTGATATATTCATATGTTAAAACAGCTGCCCTTATGGTAAAGGTGCCAATTTATGTATCGCACATTTAATAATTCCATTTTGCGTTTGAATATTGGCCACACGAACCATGCCATCTTTTGCAACAATGACATCTACTATTCTGCCTAGCAACCATTTCTGTGGAGGCAGGTTGTCTTCGTGAACAATAACCATTGAACCAACCTCTACGTTTTGTTGGGGCTTGAGCCATTTGGCCCTGGCTTGCAGCCCGAGGAGGTAATCTCTGCGGAACACAGACCAAAATCGCCCTTTTAGATAGCAGATACGTTGCCATCGTTTTGAATACGTCATAACTTCGTGCTCTATAGTAGGTTCGGGTATGGCTTTTAAAGAGCACCCGATTAATAAATGCGCTGGCGTGAGCGCCTCTCCGTCGCTGGGATCTTCGGACATTGGAGCGATCGGCCTTGAATTTAAAACGGCCTCTATTTCGACCAAGACGGTTGACAATTTCTCGAACGTTAGGTTGGCGTGCGCGACGGTGCGATAAAAAAGGTTCTTCATGGATTTGACGGCCCCTTCTCACAGGCCTCCGAAATTAGGGGCGCGCGGCGGTATGAATTCGAAAGTCACTCCTCTCTCTGCTACGGAATTGAGTATTTTGTTCTGTCTCTTCTCTCCGAAAAACACGTCGTTCAGCTCTTTCAGCTTTGCATTGGCTCCCACGAAATTTGTAGCATTGTCGCACATAACCTTCTCTGGAAGACCTCTCCTTCCGATTAACCTTTTAAAAAAAAAATGAAAGCGTTAGTGGACAAATCAGAAACAGGTTCGATGTGAACAGCCTTTGACGAAAAACAAACGAATATAGCTACATATGTCTTATAAGGAAGTCTACCACGAATTCTATATGACGTGTATATAGGACCACAAAAATCTACTCCGGTTATCAAAAATGGCCGCACTGATAAAAGTCGGTCTCTAGGTAAATTCCCCATAATTTGTGTCATTAATCTAGGCTTGTACCTAAAACAATGTATGCAATTGCGAACTACATTACGAGCCACTTCTCTTGAATTTATTGACCATATTTTCAACCGCATTAGACCAATTAGAGCTCGTGGTCCTGCATGACAATTTGACAAAAGCAAATGGGTGGCATACAGAGTTACGAATCGGGACTTAGGCATCAATAAAGGATGCTTAGTATCATACGGTAGTGGGGCATCCAGTAATCTGCCACCAACACGCACTAAAGTATATTTTCTGCCATTTTCTTCAAATTCGTGCAGAAACGGATTTAATTGTTGGAGTTGTTTGCTTAATAACAATGAGCTTTTCATACATTTTATTTGTTCAGCGTATTCCTCATGCTGAATTATTTCGACGACTTTGAAAAATGATAGCTCAAGTTCTTTTGCTGTAATTGGTTGTTCTGTATGCCCATTTTTGATCGGCTTTATAAATCGATAAACATATGCAAGTGTTCGCAATATTTTCATGTACGTCGATGAATTTTCAATTATTTCGTAGATTATGTTACGTTCTTTTTCAACAACTAGTACGATCGCTTTAAACTTGCGCATTTCTGCCGATGACAATGTTTCTGCGGGCTCATAGTGCGCATTTACAGGCCAATTATCTTCCTCCTCCATTAAAAATGTAGGACCATCAAACCATATAGACTGGCATAGCTCATCTACATTGCAACTTCGCGATACAATATCAGCAGGGTTCAGAGCAATTGAAACGTGCCTCCATGTAGCTTTATTCGCCACTTCTTGAATGTCCGATACCCTATTCCCAACAAAAGTTGATCATGTGGATGGATGCTTTTTAAGCCAGTATAACACAATTTCTGAATCGCTCCAAAAAATTACATTTTCTGCGTATGGCAATAAAATTGGCTCTATAATTTTCCACACTTTTGCTAACAAGTGAGCGGCACAAAGCTCAAGTCTTGGAAGAGTTTTAGTTTTAAGTGGAGCAACTTTCGACTTGGCTGTAAACAGTATGGACTTGTAATTACTACCACATTTGCTACGTATATATATACAACAACCATATGTACGCATAGACGCATCAGCGAAACCGTGAATTTGAACTGTTGATAACGAAGAAATATTCACGTATCGAGGAACATGTATCTCTGTGATTTTTCGGAAGTTTTTTTTAAAAATCTCCCAGCATGTACCCACCGACATTGGAACTGATTCATCCTAGTCTAACTTTAGCAACCACAATTCTTGCAGCAATATTTTTGCTTTTGTAATAACTGGGCATAGAAGCCCCAATGGGTAAAACAACCGGGAAGACACCGACAAAATATTGCGCTTAGTAGCCTTCAAAGTATCAAAATTTGCAACGAGATTAAAATTAAGCTTATCACGTTTCGGATGCCAAACTATACCCAGAGTTTTAGTGGTTTCGGTGTCGTTAAATGTGATTTCTTTTTCAACATTGTCGCAATTATTGAGAACCTGGTGGTAAGAATACCATTTCGCCAACTTAAAGCCAGCTGAATCGAGAATTTTTGTTATATTATATTGAATGCTTTCAAGCTCCTCCAATGTTTCAGCACCTGACAATAAATCGTCCACATAGAAGTCCTCTTGTATAACCCTTGAAATAGCACGCATTTCTCTATTAATATTGCCAAGTTCATTTAAGCACCGAATAGCCAAGAACGGTGCTGGTGCAGTGCCATATGTTATTGTGTTTAGTTTGTATATTTGTATAGGCATGTTTGGATGTTTCCGCCACAAAATAAGCTGAAATTATCGGTCTGCTTCATGGACTTGTACTTGTCTATACATTTTTGTAATATCTGCCGTAATGGCAAATTTACGACAACGAAATTTCAATAAATTTGTATAGAGCTCTGGTTGAATAGTTGGGCCGACCATTAGACTATCTTTCAATGAGATATTTGAAGGTGGTTTAAATGAGGCATCAAACACAACTCTTAACTTGGTTGTCAAACTCTCAGGCCTTATGACAACTTGGTGTGGTATGAAATAATGTGGCCCTGTCATTATTATGTTTTCCGTTTTAGACATGTGGCCTAACGACAAATATTCGATCATAAAATTAATATACATTTCTTTGACATCAGGTGTCCTCATAAGCCTACGCTCAAGTGACAAAAATCGTCGTTTTGCGGTTTCATATGAGGCTCCGAGTGCTGACGAATTCATTTTAAATGGCAACCGAACTTCAAAACGACCAGTTGGTAATCGCTTGGTACTCTTCATAAAATGTTGTTCGCAACTCATTTGTTCTTTCGTAAAATTTTTGGATGTACTTGGTACTTCTTCTATTTCCCAAAACTTATGCACAATAGCATCTAATGAGGCCAACGGAATATCGCTATTTTTATTTACAAAATTGCATGCTCCACTTTTCGAATTTTCAAGTGATTTATACCGACCAGAAACTATCCAACCAAGCAACGTCTTTTGCAATGTTGGCAACGACTCGTTTAATTTTATTTGACCGATTGATAAAAGTTCGAAAAATATATCGGCACCAGTTAACAAATCAATTTTTTGTCTTTTATTAAAGTGGGGATCTGCCAGCTCAATATTCCCCGGGACTTGCCACGAGTCAACGGGTAAATTAACTTCAGGTTGGTAACTCGTGATGGCCTTTATGACCCAAAAATCTGCTTGAAACCTGTAGTCATTAACTCTTGATTCTACAATCGTATTATCTTTATGTCGTAAGTTCGCATTTACCTCCCCAATACCCGATAAATTTAGATCTTTAAATTCTCGTTTAAAATGTAATTTCTGTGCACAATCTTCACTCATGAAATTTATTTGTGATCCAGAGTCTAAAAGCGCCCTTACTAGGTGGGTACTTCCATAGCGATCTTTTATTCTAACTATAGCTGTAGCCAATACAACGACATCATCTGTATTCGAGACATGCTGTGAAGAACGCTGGAACGATTGTTGTGGAGTATCACTGGCAGTAGCAGATGTTCATGGTAACACAGATAACTGATTATCGAAGCGATTTGATTGCTGCTGCACCTCATATTTATGCAGCAGAGTGTGATGAGGACGTTGACAAACTCGACAATGAGATCGAGAACAATTCCGGACCGAGTGTCCTTTCTTTAAGCAATTTATATAATTTCCAGATTTTTTACAAATCGAACCGTTTACCAACGGTCAATGCAGCGAAAGAGTTGCAACTATGTATTGAATGCCCATTCAATTTACAAAAAATGCATTGATTATCCAAACTACTCGCAGCAACTGCAAATGATGTTTTGTATTAATTTTTCTTGTTATTATCCGATTTAATTCTATGAGGATTCTGTTGATCAGCACTGTCGTATCTGCTCGACCTGTCGTCATTTACTTCGAGTGATTGGCATCGACGAATTAGCAATTTTGAGCAGTCGGTCCATGAAGGAAGGGTGGAGTAATCCAACTGATCGTTCCATCTCGATTTTGTAGCTGGATCAACTATTGATAGTACCAGTTGAATGAGTAATGTATTTGTTATATCCATCTCTGTACCCAATGATAGCAACGAATCGTATATTGCGGATACAGTGTCAACCACATTTCTAAGCTCGATATTATCAAAAAATATCAAACCTTTTTTATCGTATCGTTCTGCTAAACGATCCAATGCTTTCTTATAATTGGCTTCTGTGACTTGGAATGCTTTTACCGTTCTGAGCGCTTCACCCGATAAACTACTCAACAAATGATTAAATTTTTCAATTGTCGCTATATGTGGCTCATCATGGACCAAGTTATTGAATGAGCTTATAAAATTTTCCACTAAATGTCGGTAATTTCAGATTTGGAAGACGAGACGATTGAGGCGTGGTAATACCAAGTGTACTCTCCAACATTGGACCCTCTCGACGCTTATACTGCCCCATAAGCTGAATAAGCCTCGATTTAGCACTTATGCAAAGATCCTCGATATCGCCTCTTCGGTCATCGTCAGGATCCTCCCTCTCGATCTTGGTTTGGTATGCCATTATTTGTTTAATATAAGAATCTAAGATTTCTAGCCGGCATTCCAAATCTATAATATTCCAAGTTACCATTGGATTATCAAGCATGTTTTTTATACATGTTATATTAGCACGCGCTGTTGCTCTTTGCTGCCTTAAAGTACTTGGCTTTTGAACAGAAGCGGCTTCATCGCTCAAACTTCCAGTCATGATCGTAATTATTTAGTAATTTATTACGTTTAATAAATTCAATAAATTTACCAACAATATTGAGTCTAGTCGAATACAATTTAATTCAAGCAAATAGTTAGACAATCTCTATTTAATTGCAAAATGAGAAATTAACAAGCACCCTATAATATTTTCTAGATAGCGAAGCAACCCAGCAATTAAAAAAATAAAAATTTATGTATTATTCAATGTGCTTTTATTTATTTATTTAAAAAACGAAACCTTTCCTTTCGGTTAACTTAATATGGCAATCATCAACAATGTACGTATTTGTTAGATATACGTTTGGTACCACACTCAAAACTCCAATGTATAGTGATATATGCGTTTACGTTGTATATTCACAACAATAACACCAACAATTGTAGCGGCAACTTTAAACTTCAAAATTCAAACCAAAAACCAAATTGTGTCTGACAATATCTTTATAGATGCACAAACAATATAAATAAATGTTAATGTACCAAGCACAACAGAGGTATAACAACGCAACGATTCATATGATCGATATGTTTTTATAATGTAAAGGTTTTCAAACTGTTAATATACTAGCAATTAACAGAGTGAGAGCGACGACAACGATTCATATTGTTACGTTTTTATTCTGTGAACGTTTAATTCTATTTGAATTACCTTGTTCGATCACTGGATTCTGTTAATGATAACTGCAACACTTATTTTATACAACTATATACAGCAACAATTTATTTAATAAACTCTATTTACAATCAACTCTGTTTACTATTTACAATAACACTTTAATGTACTAGCAACTTTTGCCTCTGTATAGATGTTTGCGCATTCACGTTCGGAATTCGATTTGATTGTCAATTCTCAACACTGGCTCTATTTATACTCTGTTGGCAACACCCCAGAATCTTCCTTTATCGAGATTCTTCTCTTCCTTTCTCGTTGGCTTGTTCTGGTTATCGCTTATTTCTTTTTGTTGACATTCGTTTCGATGCTGCCAATAGAGTCAGTCACAATAGTGATGAGTAATCAACTATCGATACTCGTTACAATATTGTAACGAGTATCGATAGTTGATTACTCATCACTATTGTGACTGACACTATTGGCAGCATCGAAACGAATGTCAACAAAAAGAAATGAGCGATAACCAGAACAAGCCAACGAGAAAGGAAGAGAAGAATCTCGATAAAGGAAGATTCTGGGGTGTTGCCAACAGAGTATAAATAGAGCCAGTGTTGAGGAGGAAAATCAATCGAATTCAGATCGTGACTGCGCAAACATCTATACAGAGGCAAAAGTTGCTAGTACATTAAAGTGTTATTGTAAATAGTTGATTGTAAACAGAGTTGATTGTAAATAGTGTTTATTAAATAAATTGTTGCTGTATATAGTTGTATAAAATAAGTGTTGCAGTTATCATTAACAGAATCCAGTGATCGAACAAGGTAATTCAAATAGAATTAAACGCTCACAGAATAAAAACGTAACAATTGGTGTCAGAAGTGGGATTCTGTAAAGATGGTGAAAATTGACCAACTAAAAGTGGACCAGCTTAAAAAGCTGTTGGTAGAGATGAATCTATCGTCATCAGGTGCAAAGGCGGAACTGCTGGTGAGGCTGAGGCAAGCTATGGAGGCTAAGGGAATTAACGTAGAAGAACATGAGTTCTTCGAGGAAGCCGATATACAAGCAGTCGTACACGCTGAGGAAGAAAGCAAGATAGATTCGAGTGGTCAACTAATGGAACTCATGAAATCCATGATGCAACAACAGCAGCAGCAACTGCAAGGAATTAATGCGAAGTTACAAGAAAATGCGTCTCGCATTGACTCCAAGTTTCAAGAACATTCGGTACGTCAAGAAAACGCTATGGGAGAGTTCCAGAAAACAATTGACTCCAAGTTTCAAGAACATTCGGCTGAATTGCGTATGGAAATTCAAGAAGGTTCGGCTCGACAAGAACACGTCATCGAAAATCTACAAAAAGGAATTGAACTTAGATTTCAGGAAATTTCCGGAACCATTAATGAAAAGGTCACGGATTTAAAGGAACATGTAGATGACTTGGAAGATAAGTTCGAGAAATTACAGCACGAACTCAATCTACTAAAAATAAATGGACCAGCCACATCAGTGATTAGAGATTCAAGTACAATCAAATTAAAGCCACCAACATTTGACGGAAGCACGCCATTCAATATCTTCAAGCTTCAATTCGAGACAACAGCTTCGAAGAATCAATGGGATGATAGCGACAAGACTGCTGCTTTAATAGTCGCATTAAAAGGTAATGCTTCCGAGGTGTTACAGATGATTCCAGAGAAAGATCGTGGTAGCTATCAGTCACTGATGGACACACTCCAGCGAAAATATGGAAATGAATACAAGAGTCAATTACATCGAGTGGAATTGAGATCGCGAGTGCAACGGAGTAATGAGAGCCTGCAGGAATTCGCTTTTGACATTGAGCGCTTATGTCATCTTGCGTTCTCTGATAATTCGGAAGAGTTCGTTGAAAAAATAAAAATAGAGGCTTTCATAGATGGCATACGTGATGGAGAGGCAAAGCGTGCCCTAATCATGTCACCCAGGAATACATATGCCGAAACAGTCAGTAGCGCTTTGACATATGAAGCCGCCAGCTTAATGTGTCGACCAGTGCCAAGAGTACGCAAACTAGAGGGGAAAACATCACATCTGGTTGAAGCAGTGCGTCAGGCAGTAAAATCAGTAGTTCAGCCTGAAGTAAGAGCAGGTCGACGCGAAACCAAATTTAATGGTAAGTGCTTCATTTGCGACAAACGAGGGCATATAGCTCGTGATTGCAATCAATCGAGTATGAAGCCTAAAGGAAGAACAAGGAATCAACACAAAAATAAATTTACCGGTAAGTGCTTCATATGCCATCGAAGAGGACACATGGCGCGTAATTGTCGGCTACGACGCAAGCAACAAAGATCGAATTCACCAGGACAACGAAAGGAAGATCGTGATGTCATTCATCGTGGTAAAGCTGTTACTCCATATCATCGTATTTGCACCGTAGATAGTAAACATTGTTCTCGGGTAGGAAGCCAGAATCACATTGTTAAGCTACGACTTACGAATGTTATATCGGAAGAGTCATGGACAACCGAACGAGTTCAAGAAGATCAGCGGAACGACCCAGATCTCGTAAAGATTATGGAATACAAGGAGCAGGGCATACGTCCAGATTGGCAAGAAATGGCTAATGAGAGTCCAATAGCAAAGGCATACTGGGCGCAGTGGCAAAGCCTGCACTTACGAGACGGATGTTTATTCCGAACATGGGAAAGTGAAGATGGAAAAATCACTTATGATCTTCTAGTGGTACCCAAGGCAAGAATAAATGAAGTGATAGCTGAGTATCACAATGCCTCCAGTGGAGGGCATTTGGGAATCACCAAAACCGTCGAGAAAATAAAGAAACGATTTTATTGGGTTGGATGTCATGACCATGTCGCTGATTGGATTCGGAAGTGTAAGCAATGTACAATGGCCAAAGGTCCCACTAAGAAAAGTCGAGGTAAGATGCAGCAATACACCGTGGGTGCTCCATTCGAGCGAATTGCTATGGACATAGCTGGACCATTTCCAATAAGCAACGCAGGAAACAAGTATGTTCTGGTGGTTATAGATTACTTCAGTAAATGGCCTGAAGTATACCCCATTCCAAATCAAGAAGCTAGTACCGTTGCGGATGTATTCGTCAACCAATGGGTTACTCGTTTTGGTGTACCGATGGAGTTACACTCGGACCAAGGTCGAAATTTAGAATCAGTTGTATTCCAAGAGATATGCCGTATGCTGGGTATATACAAAACTCGTACAACACCTTTGCATCCACAATCTGATGGCATGGTAGAACGATTTAACCGTACCTTGGAGGAATATTTGAGAAAAGTCGTAGATAAATACCAAAGAGACTGGGATGTACATATACCAATGTTCCTCATGGCATATCGATGCGCACAACATGATACGACGGCTACTACACCGGCAATGGCAATTTTTGGAAACGAGTTAAGACTGCCAGCTGATTTAAAATTTGGAGTTGTAACACCAACGAGATCAACCGAAGGAAATTATACTAGCGAAAAGCGGGAACAGTTGGATGAAGTACATCAGTTCATCAGAGAGCGGTCGCAGATGATAAGCGATAAGATGAAGGCCAGATATGACTTGAAAGCAAATTCAAAAGGGTTCTATGAAGGAGAGCTTGTAATGCTTCATAATCCACAACGAAAGAAAGGCCTGTCCCCTAAACTACAGACTCATTGGGAAGGACCATATGAGATTATAGCAAAGATAAATGACGTAGTGTATCGTATTCAACGTGCCTGGAATAAAAGAGCAAAGTTTAAAGTAGTGCACTTAGAGCGACTTGCGCCATATCGAGGGGAAGTATAAAAACTTGTTCGGGACGAACAAGGTTAAGAGGAGGGCAGTGTAACGAGTATCGATAGTTGATTACTCATCACTATTGTGACTGACTCTATTGGCAGCATCGAAACGAATGTCAACAAAAAGAAATAAGCGATAACCAGAACAAGCCAACGAGAAAGGAAGAGAAGAATCTCGATAAAGGAAGATTCTGGGGTGTTGCCAACAGAGTATAAATAGAGCCAGTGTTGAGAATTGACAATCAATCTACTTCCGAACGTGATTGCGAAAACATTGATACAGAGGCAAAAGTTGCAAGTACATTTAAGTGTTATAGTAAATAGTTGATTGTAAACAGTGTTGATTGTAAATAGAGATTATTAAATAAATTGTTGCTGTATATAGTTGTACAAAATAAGTGTTGCAGTTATCATTAACAGAATCCAGTGATCGAACAAGGTAATTCAAATAGAATTAAACGCTCACAGAATAAAAACGTAACAATATGATCAATATTGTTACGTTTTTATTCTGTGAAAGTTTAATTCTATTTGAATTACCTTGTTCGATCACTGGATTCTGTTAATGATAACTGCAACACTTATTTTGTACAACTATATACAGCAACAATTTATTTAATAATCTCTATTTACAATCAACACTGTTTACAATCAACTATTTACTATAACACTTAAATGTACTTGCAACTTTTGCCTCTGTATCAATGTTTTCGCAATCACGTTCGGAAGTAGATTGATTGTCAATTCTCAACACTGGCTCTATTTATACTCTGTTGGCAACACCCCAGAATCTTCCTTTATCGAGATTCTTCTCTTCCTTTCTCGTTGGCTTGTTCTGGTTATCGCTTATTTCTTTTTGTTGACATTCGTTTCGATGCTGCCAATAGAGTCAGTCACAATAGTGATGAGTAATCAACTATCGATACTCGTTACACTGCCCTCCTCTTAACCTTGTTCGTCCCGAACAAGTTTTTATACTTCCCCTCGATATGGCGCAAGTCGCTCCAAGTGCACTACTTTAAACTTTGCTCTTTTATTCCAGGCACGTTGAATACGATACACTACGTCATTTATCTTTGCTATAATCTCATATGGTCCTTCCCAATGAGTCTGTAGTTTAGGGGACAGGCCTTTCTTTCGTTGGGGATTATGAAGCATTACAAGCTCTCCTTCATAGAATCCTTTTGAATTTGCTTTCAAGTCATACCTGGCCTTCATCTTATCGCTTATCATCTGCGACCGCTCTCTGATGAACTGATGTACTTCATCCAACTGTTCCCGCTTTTCGCTAGTATAATTACCTTCGGTTGATCTCGTTGGTGTTACAACTCCAAATTTTAAATCAGCTGGCAGTCTTAACTCGTTTCCAAAAATTGCCATTGCCGGTGTAGTAGCCGTCGTATCATGTTGTGCGCATCGATATGCCATGAGGAACATTGGTATATGTACATCCCAGTCTCTTTGGTATTTATCTACGACTTTTCTCAAATATTCCTCCAAGGTACGGTTAAATCGTTCTACCATGCCATCAGATTGTGGATGCAAAGGTGTTGTACGAGTTTTGTATATACCCAGCATACGGCATATCTCTTGGAATACAACTGATTCGAAATTTCGACCTTGGTCTGAGTGTAATTCCATCGGTACACCAAAACGAGTAATCCATTGGTTGACGAATACATCCGCAACTGTACTAGCTTCTTGATTTGGAATGGGGTATACTTCAGGCCATTTACTGAAGTAATCTATAACCACCAGAACATACTTGTTTCCTGCGTTGCTTATTGGAAATGGTCCAGCTATGTCCATAGCAATTCGCTCAAATGGAGCACCCACGGTGTATTGATGCATCTTACCACGACTTTTCTTAGTGGGACCTTTGGCCATTGCACATTGCTTACACTTCCGTATCCAATCAGCGACATGGTCATGGCATCCAACCCAATAAAATCGTTTCTTTATTTTCTCGACGGTTTTGGTGATTCCCAAATGCCCTCCACTGGAGGCATTGTGATACTCAGCTATCACTTCATTTATTCTTGCCTTGGGTACCACTAGCAGATCATAAGTGATTTTTCCATCTTCACTTTCCCATGTTCGGAATAAACATCCGTCTCGTAAGTGCAGGCTTTGCCACTGCGCCCAGTATGCCTTTGCTATTGGACTCTCATTAGCCATTTCTTGCCAATCTGGACGTATGCCCTGCTCCTTGTATTCCATAATCCTTACGAGATCTGGGTCGTTCCGCTGATCTTCTTGCACTCGTTCGGTGGTCCATGTCTCCTCCGGCAATATATTTGTAAGTCGTACGTCGACAATGTGCTCCTTGCTTTCCACTCGGGAACAATGTTTACATTCCATTTTGCAAGGACGACGAGATAGAGCATCCGCGTTGCCGTGATGTCCTCCTTTACGATGTTCGATGGTAAAATGATAACTCTGCAGCCTTTCAATCCAGCGCGCCAATTGTCCTTCTGGGTGTTTAAATTGTAATAACCACCTTAGCGCTGAGTGGTCAGTTCGTAGATGAAATGACTGACCGTACAAGTATTTATGGAAATACTTTACACATTCCAGTATTGCGAGCAACTCTCTTCGTGTGACACAGTAATTTCTTTCTGGCTTCGACAGGATTTTACTGTAGTATGCTATTACTTTTTCTTGCCCATCTATGATCTGAGAGAGCACACCACCTATTCTATAGCCACTCGCATCTGTGTCCAACACAAACTTTTGACCAGGTACTGGATACGCTAATATTGGTGCTGAACAGAGTTTTTCTTTCAGCTGTTCGAATGCTTTCTGTTGGTCCTCGCCCCACACAAATGGTTTGTTCTTTCTTGTCAACTCATGCAGACTGCTGGCGATGTTTGCAAATCCAGGAACAAATCGTCTATAGTAGGTGCATAAGCCTAGGAAGCTTCTTAACTCGTGAAGATTCGACGGAATAGGCCATTCTTGAACTGCTGCTACTTTCTCCTCGTCGGTATGTACCCCTTCTATTATTACTTTATGACCAAGATATTTAACTTCTTGCCTGAAGAGTGAACACTTTTTCATATTCAGTTTAAGCCCTGCTGATTGTATACGTTCAAATACTTCTTTCAACTTTTCCAGGTGGTCGTTAAAATCTTTTCCCATCACAATAATGTCATCGAGGTACACCAAGCACGTTTTCCAGTGTAGTCCTCTGAGTACACGCTCCATCAAACTTTCGAAAGTAGCTGGCGCATTGCATAAACCAAATGGCATGACTGTAAATTGCCATAGACCATCGCCAATACTGAAAGCTGTTTTCTCTTTGTCTTCCTTACCAAGTTCCACTTGCCAGTAGCCACTTTGCAAATCAAAAGTTGAGAACCACTTCGCACCAGATAGTGTGTCCAGAGTGTCATCGATTCTTGGCAGTGGATAGCTGTCTTTTTTCGTAATATCATTTAGCTTTCTGTAATCCACACAGAATCGAGTACTTCCATCCTTCTTCTTTACCAGCACAACTGGTGAACTCCATGGACTCGCTGATGGTTCAATAACACCTTGTTTCTGCATATCGGAAATCAGCTTAATGGCTTCGTCTCTTTTGGCCAATGGAACTCGTCGTGGTGTTTGACTAATTGGTCTAGAATCACCGGTGTCAATGTGATGCTTCACGATGGTTGTTCGTCCTCCAGTTTTTCCATTTGAAGAAAATATTGAACTGTACTTCTCCAATACTTGTAAAGCCTTTTCTTTTTGCTGTTTGGTAAGCACACCTGCCCATTCTTCCATCTGTGCTTTTATTTCCGCTCCGACAGTTCTTGATCTTCCACTTTTTATCGACGAACCCTTTTCGCAGTCTACTACGGCAGTAACTTCCTGGCAATGACCAATCACCATTCCTTTCTTCACAACTGTAGATGTATTAGTTGGATTTAATATTCGTACCGGTACTATTCCATTTTCTTTAGGTTCTACTAACGTCCTACCAAGTATGATGTTTTTATTCGTTATTTCTTTATCTGCTTCCACCAGCCACAACTTGCCTGTCCCATCATCCACATTCATCTGTGCCCATATCACCGCTTCTGATTTTGCTGGAACCTCTTGGCGTTGACATGCCAGTACTCGTTTGATGTTCCCACTACGCTTGTAACCGATGTTCAATGGTAGTTCGATATTTGCATAGCGCAGTATCCGTTGATTTAAATCTAACGTAAATCCGTTGTCAATCATAAAATCAACACCAATTATTACGTCATCGATGATGTCAGCCACAATGAATTCATGTTCCCACGTGTAATTTCCAATAGATACTCGTTTCTTTATCTTACCCAGAATTGGTGCATCCTCACCCGTTGCTGTACGCAATTTTATTCCCATTAAAGGCTCAAACCTCTTTACCAAGTCGCTCTTGATTATAGAATGTGATGCACCAGTGTCCAGGGTTAACATGAATTCCATATTGTCCAATTTTCCATCAATAGTCAAGCTGCTTGGCACACGCTGTAGTTGTGAAATGTGAATGATGGGGCAACCCACTGTTGGAGTCAGTTCACGCCCCGCTGAACTGACTCGATTTAGTTTAACGATGGATTTGTGTTAGTGGAGCGATCACTATCCACCTTATTCTCCTTCTTTTGTCTTCCTGGAGAACTCGATCTTGATCGCTTTCGTCGTAGACGGCAGTCACGCGCCATGTGTCCTGGTTTGTCACAAATGAAGCACTTACCAGTAAATTTGTTTTCGCGTCGACCTGTTGTTCTTCCTTCAGGCTGCGCTACAAATTTGAATGCCTGACACACTGCTTCAACTAGATCTGCTGTTTCTGTTTCTAGTTGGCGTACCCGTGGCATTGGTCGACACATCAAACTGGCGGCTTCAAACGTCAATGCACTACTGACTGTTTCGGCATAAGTATTCCTGGGTGACATGACTAGGGCACGCTTTGCCTCTCCATCACGTATGCCATCTATGAATGCCTCTATTTTGATTTTTTCGACGAACTCTTCCGAATTACCGGAGAACGCTAGATGACATAAGCGCTCAATATCGGAAGCGAATTCCTGCAGACTCTCATTACTCCGTTGCACTCGCGATCTCAATTCCACTCGATGTAATTGACTCTTGTATTCATTTCCATACTTTCGCTGGAGTGTGTCCATCAGTGACTGATAGCTACCACGATCTTTCTCTGGAATCATCTGTAACACCTCGGAAGCATTACCTTTTAATGCGACTATTAAAGCAGCAGTCTTGTCGCTATCATCCCATTGATTCTTCGAAGCGGTTGTCTCGAATTGAAGCTTGAAGATATTGAATGGCGTGCTTCCGTCAAATGTTGGTGGCTTTAATTTGATTGTACTTGAATCTCTAATCACTGATGTGGCTGGTCCATTTATTTTTAGTTGATTGAGTTCGTGCTGTAATTTCTCGAACTTATCTTCCCAGTCGTCGACATGTTCCTTCAGCTTATCATCCAACTCATCCACGTGTTCTTTCAGCTCTGTGACTTTGTCATTAATAGCTCCGGAAATTTCCTGAAATCTAAGTTCAATTCCTTTTTGTAGATTTTCGATGACGTGTTCTTGGCGAGCCGAATGTTCTTGAAGCTTGGAGTCAATTGTTTTCTGGAACTCTCCCATAGCGTTTTCTTGACGTACCGAATGTTCTTGAAACTTGGAGTCAATGCGAGACGCATTTCCTTGAATTTCCGTACGTAATTCACTAATAACGCCCTCTTGTCGAGACGAACTTTCTTGTAACTGTTGCATCATGGTTTTCATGAACTCCATGAGTTGACCACTCGAATCTATTTTGATCTCTCCTCAGCGTGCACAACTGCTTGTATATCGGCTTCCTCGAAGAACTCATGTTCTTCTACATTAATTCCCTTAGCCTCCATAGCTTGCCTCAGCCTCACCAGCAGTTCCGCCTTTGCACCTGATGACGATAGATTCATCTCTGCCAACAGCTTTTTAAGCTGGTCCACTTTTAGTTGGTCAATTTTCACCAGCTTTACAGAATCCCACTTCTGACACCAATTGTTACGTTTTTATTCTGTGAACGTTTAATTCTATTTGAATTACCTTGTTCGATCACTGGATTCTGTTAATGATAACTGCAACACTTATTTTGTACAACTATATACAGCAACAATTTATTTAATAATCTCTATTTACAATCAACACTGTTTACAATCAACTATTTACTATAACACTTAAATGTACTTGCAACTTTTGCCTCTGTATCAATGTTTTCGCAATCACGATCGGAAGTAGATTGATTGTCAATTCTCAACACTGGCTCTATTTATACTCTGTTGGCAACACCCCAGAATCTTCCTTTATCGAGATTCTTCTCTTCCTTTCTCGTTGGCTTGTTCTGGTTATCGCTTATTTCTTTTTGTTGACATTCGTTTCGATGCTGCCAATAGAGTCAGTCACAATAGTGATGAGTAATCAACTATCGATACTCGTTACAATATGATCAATATTGTTACGTTTTTATTCTGTGAAAGTTTAATTCTATTTGAATTACCTTGTTCGATCACTGGATTCTGTTAATGATAACTGCAACACTTATTTTATACAACTATATACAGCAACAATTTATTTAATAAACACTATTTACAATCAACTCTGTTTATATTCAACTATCTACAATAACACTTTAATGTACTAGCAACTTTTGCCTCTGTATAGATGTTTGCGCAGTCACGTTCGGAATTCGATTGATTGTCACTTCTCAACACTTGCTCTATTTATACTCTGTTGGCAACACCCCAGAATCTTCCTTTATCGAGATTCTTCTCTTTCTTTCTCGTTGGCTTGTTCTGGTTATCGCTTATTTCTTTTTTGTTGACATTCATGTCGATGCTGCCAATAGTGTCAGTCACAATAGTGATGAGTAACCAACTATCGATACTCGTTACAATATGTTTAATCAGAGACTATAGAAGTATAGAGATATCCCACTGTTAATAGACAGCGTTTTAACAGCAAATCTGGCGATGAAACAATGGCCACCTTTTCACTCAAAACCAAAAATGGTTTAAGATACACTGGAAACAGTTTAGAATGAGCATTTTCATAAGTAAACCAACCGCAGCTTCACACAATCAATTTGAGTCGGCATGTCGCATATATAAATACTTTCATATGTACCTATGTATGAATCCGACGATGAAGATTCAATATTTAAATTATATAGGATAATTCGAAATTACATTCACACAGGTGAATTTCAGCAAATGTAATATTTTAGTTTTTTTTTCTCAAAAATTTATGAAAATCAGCAATTTTTTTAATATATGTAGGCAATAAGAATTAATTAAATTATCATGGCACATGATTTTTTATTAAAATTTAATTTGTTTACAATAATTAATTCTTATCAAATGTTTTAGTTATAAAAACTCAAGTGAATTTCAATAAGAGATCATCCCATATTTACCTACTGCAAACAAATCAACTCTATCATATGTTTCTTTCTATTGCTCTCATTTTTCGTTTTCTACATATCTTACTACGTAAATATATATGTACACATGCGAAGCAGAATTGTCTATTTTTATTGATAAATACCCGAGATCGGCAACACAGCAATCATGCGATTGAATTTTTGCTATTTTTCAAGATTTTGTCATTTTGCGCTTGTTCAGCAGCCAACAGATCAAATTGTTCGTCTTTCGTTGATTACCCATGCATTGCATACACACACATATCTACGCATGCGTTCTTGTTGTTGCTTTAGCTTTCGTTTCGTGCATATAGCTCGTATACGAGTATGGACGGCCAATCGGCTGGTTTCATGTGCGTGTAGCAGAAAGGGATGCGTGAGGCAATCAGCCTCCTTCGAATTTATATGAGATTTAGAATAAAAACCGTCTACATAACACAACTGTTCGAGGCCATGTTTCTGCAGACGCGATGATGACAAATTTAGAATTGGAGAACAAACGAAACATTTTTTTCATGCATTCTGTTACACATATACATTAGAGCGGGCCACATTTTGTAGCCACGGTCGTATAGCAAAAGCGGAAACCACTATGATTTTACGTATATTTACGTACGACAATCGATGGGTCTAAAATTAATGTTGACGATCCGAATTTTCAGAAATTAGTATTTCTATCCATACAAAAAAAAATTTTTTAATGTTTTATATGGAAAAAATATTTATTTTTAGAAATGCGCGAGGTCAACATTATTTTAGACCTATGGTATCGTGGGAAAATATACAATACTTACAATCTATGTTCGTTTTAGTTCATACTATGCGATATGTTACGGTTTTTTGCTATACAAATTTTACCCGCCCTATTACCCATGTCTGCTTTTGTTTTGTATATCAAAGACCAAATCGAAAATCAGAGTTTCTGATTCTTCCTCTTGCTCAAGGAACGAAAGCAAAAGCAACAACAAGAACGCATGCGTAGATGTGTGTGTGTGTGTGTATGCAATGCATGGGTAATCAACGAAAGACGAACAATTTGATCTGTTGGCTGCTGAACAAGCGCAAAATGACAAAATCTTGAAAAATAGCAAAAATTCAATCGCATGATTGCTGTTTTGCCGATCTCTGGTATTTATCAATGAAAAATAGACAATTCTGCTTCGCATGTGTACATATATATTTACGTAGTAAGATATGTAGAAAACGAAAAATGACAGCAATAGAAAGAAACAGATGATAGAGTTGATTTGTTTGCAGTAGGTAAATATGGGATGATCTTTTATTGAAATTCACTTGAGTTTCTATAACTAAAACATTTGATAAGAATTAATTATTGTAAACAAATTAAATTTTAATAAAAAATCATGTACCATGATAATTTAATTAATTCTTAATGCCTACATATTTTAAAAAGATTGCTGATTTTCATACATTTTTGAGAAAAAAAAAACTAAAATATTACATTTGCTGAAATTCACCTGTGTGAATGTAATTTCGAATTATCCTATATAATTTCAATATTGAATCTTAATCGTCGGATTCATACATAGGTACATATGAAAGTATTTATAAAGGGTTATCCATTTTGCGGTTTCAAAAGTAAATGTAAATAAAACACATATAAAATATTTTTTATCATGATATTTCTTTTTTATTATAAAGTTTGAACGTTGACATTATGTGTGAAATACTACATCATTTAAATGACCACCACGCGAATTGTTGCAAGCATCGATTCTTTTGAGGTAATTTTCGACCACTTTTTGACACATATTGGGCGGTATCTCAGCCATAACGTGACGAATGTTGGTTTTCAGGTGCTCAAGAGTTAAAGGTTTATCTGCACAAACACTGTCTTTCGCGTAGCCCCACAAAAAAAAGTCAAGCGGTGTCAAATCGCATGATCTTGGTGGCTACTTGATATCGCCACGACGAGAAATTACGCGGCCAGAAAATTTCTCTTGCAATAAAGCCATATTCGCTCGAGTTGTGTGGCATGTGGCACCGTCTTATTGAAACCACATATTCTCTAAGTCATATTCTTCAATAGCAGGCAAAAAAAATTCGGTTATCATATGACCATAACGCTCCGAATTGACGGTGACAGTCGTTCCATCGTCGTTTTCGAAGAAGTAAGGTCCAATCACACCTCCGGACCAAAGAGCGCACCAAGCAGTGACTTTTTGTGGATGTAGTGGCCTCTCTTCAATTACTTGAGGATTCTCAGAACCCCAAATACGACAATTTTGTTTGTTAACATACCCACCGAGTGAGAAATGTGCTTCGTCGCTGAAGAAAATTTTGTTCGAAAAATCGCCGTCCACCGCCTGTTGTTCAAGCACCCATTCGACGTATCTACGACGTTGTGAATGGTCAGCTGGCTTCAGTTGTTGTGTGAGCTGGATTTTATATGGATGTAGGTGTAGATCCAAATGCAAAATACGCCATAATGTGCCGTAAGACAGTCCTAATTCCTAAGAACGACGAGGAATTGACACATTCGGGTCTTCGGCAACACTTTCACTTACAGCAGCGATATTTTCGGTGGTACGAGCGAAACGATGATGCACAGGCCTTACAATATCTGTAACCGATCCAGTCTCTTCATATTTCTTCACAATTTTGCCAATTGCTTGCGTAGTTGGACGATTATGTAAACCATAATCTCCTCTTAAAGCACGATATGTGGCTGTGGCAGAATCACCATTTTTGTAGTAGGTTTTTACAATTTTAATGCGTTGTGCAATAGTTAAGCGATCCAATTTCGCAAATGTCAGACTTTGAACTGAAAAAGAAAGAAATTGTTTTAACAACTCAGTTTGACAGATGTCGAATTCTAGTCCTATACTTTTGAAACCGCGAAATGGATAACCCTTTATATGTGACATGCCGACTTAAATTAATTGTGTGAAGCTGCGGTTGGTTTACTTATGAAAATGCTCATTCTGAACTGATTCCAGTGTATCTAAAACCATTTTTGGTTTTGAGTGAAAAGGTGGCCATTGTTTCATCGCCAGATTTGCTGTTAAAACGCTGTCTATTAACAGTGGGATATCTCCATACTTCTATATTCTCTGCTTATATAGGTATATGGCCAAACAACCTCCATTTCGTCTGAATCGTAATAACAGCCGTCACGATATAAAAATACAAGATGATGATTATGATTATGATGATGATTATGATTACAATGGTGATAATTCTGACGATGGATAACAATAGTAATTAACAACAGCAAGACCATCAGCATCAGCAACAAGAGCCAACCAGCAATTGTAAGTAAATGTAATACGAAAGACTTTAGAAAAGCGATGGGCATTTCATTTTATACGTTAGGATGAGTGTGCCCATCACTGCTTTAGAAGATAGATAGATCTCTGAGTACGTATGTGTCTCACACGTACTTGCGAGCGCGGAATAAGACAAAAGCAAAAACATGATCATTTGCTGTCAGACTATGAAGCATGCATGAGTATCATACGCTTATAAAAAAAATTATATTTATTGGACTTATAAGCCCCGAAAGGCTCTTTAGCCGAGCTTCTCTTTCATTACTTTTTTGCGTGTTAAACTTTTGGACAGTCTGACAAGGGACCTAATGATTTTAGCAGGTTCCGAACGGCAGAACTCTTGCGACATTACTTTTTCTGAGCTTTGTTACAGAGTTCGTTTAGAAGCTTTTCAAAGGCAAATTGTTACTGCCAGAAGAATTGCTAATTGCTTGCCGACAAGTGGGTACCGTTCGAAAGAAAAATCTTTTCGATATTAAATATTAGATATTTGCGTAAGCTTACGGGCGCTAAAAATTATTATTCGTTGATTGCTCTTCCTCAACGAACACAATCTCACGTAGTGAATTTTTTGTATGTGTGAAAAAAGGGAAATAGTTTTTAAAAAACTATAAGCTAAGTAAAGCTTTAGAACTTTCTATTTTATGACTCGATTAAGTATCTCTCGGAAGCATTTTAGAGTTCTTTTAGCGCACAAACAAATTATCACAAAAGCCTCTTTTCTTAAAGTTATTTAGAGCTATTTCTGATGAACAGGGTTTGTTGAAAAATACCTTCATTTTCGGATGGTGTATGATTATTTCATGTACTCCTTATGAGCGGAAAAGGAGTCAGAAAAGTGGCTATTCTCTTATGGTTTGCTGGGTAGAGACTTTCTAATATAATGGGCAGGGCTTTAATAGTAAATTTCACTCGAGCGCAAAAATAATTTTGCATTTACTTAAACCAGTTTGTATCGAACGTTTTTTCGTAAGTCAACTACAACTCCATATATGTCACATACGTTCATTTGTACCTATTTCTGAATCCGATGATGAATGTTCAATTAATATTGAATCAATTAATATTGATTATTATAAATTATAGTTATTGAAGAATATGATAATGTTTAATTCAAACTCGAATCAACCCTGTTCCATCACTGGATTATGCCAAGAACAATTGCAACACTTTTATTGTGTACTAACTGTATGCTGACTTCCTAAACGTCTACATGCAAAGAATTAATATGGTCTTGATACTTTGCGGCAATGCTAATCGAATACAGTGTTAAAGTTTTGCATCATGGCCGGTCACACGAATCCTAAAGCTTTTGCATAAGTGTATGTGCCAACGGAGTGCGTGCTTCTACGATGGCTATGTAAAAACTATTAACTGTGAGATGGTGAGGAAGCATTGCAGCATATTGTCGTTTTCTTGCGTGTTCACTGTTATTTCTAGCATGTGAAACATTTTTGGTTGGGCATTTAACTTCACTCGTGAAGATCATCTGTTTTTGTCTTTACACAGAGATTAATCCCGGATTACTCTCTTTAGAGATTAGTCGCACATTTTTTTGCAAGGTGATGATAGTCATGGTACGCACACTTACTTCCGCGTTGAAATCTATTCAAGTATGAGATTATGTCTACATTGCTCTTTTTAGACGTACATACCTGTCGTAACAACAGAAAAATTGATACATTTTAATTTTCTTCATGCTTGTACGCATAAATAGAATTTGGTATGCACACACGACTATCCACTATGCGACGGTATGTCATAATTGACATACTAATTATTGTGCTAACTGGTGTACTATCAGTTAGCACGATAATTATCTTCAAAGTAGATTTTGTTGTTTTTGAACTTATGATTTCGTTAAAATCATTTGAAGTTGTGGATTGAGAAGCACTGAGAAAAATAGGTGTGTGTTTTATTTTCTTTCTGTAATTGGTCAATGGTGTAAACATATATGAGTTTGTTATAAAATTTTTGACAACGTCGTAGAATGTATAATGTACAAAAAATTAAATAATTTTTATCAAATAATTAAACAATAAGCAGACTAAGTTGCGCCGAAAATACATTTGGCATTTTAATTTCAAAGTAGAAGATCTATAAGACCGTAATAATTTCAAATTTAGATTTGGCTGGACTTATTATTCAATTAATAGTATGCTTGTATAACTGATTGAACCAAAAGAAAAATAGTACTGCCAAGATACATTGAAGAGGTGGGTTGGTTGGTTGAAGTGGTGACTCATCCATGAGTCCAAATAGCGCTTACGCACCGTTTTGTTACCACATCCTCGCTTCCAACTGTTCGTTAGGTTGTTTGTGTGGGCAGCACGGTTAAATCGAGTTCGTGCTGTTTAAAAACTTTAGGAGGTTGCTGATGTTTACTTCAGCAAACTCCTCAATGCTGTTGAAGAGTGGTTTGCCTAATGTGTTCATTCTCTGCTTCCAAAGGGCAGGGCATTTACAAAGGAACTGGAAGACCGTTTCCTTTTCTTCCACTTGGTTGCAACTGTGACAGAAATCGTTATGGGACAATCCCATTTTGGCCCCCTGTTCTCCGATGAGCCAGAAGCCAGTGATGACTGCCGTCAGTCTAGAGACGTCTTTACGGTTCCTGTTTATCAGTAACATTGATTGTTTATGATTGTATGTAGGCCACAGTGACCTACTAGTTTTACATTTCGTAAGACTTTTCCACCTACAATCCGCTATTTGTAGATATTTTGTGTTGATAGCTCTTTTGGCTACGCTCAGCGGTATGAACATTGGTTGTGCAAGAGCCTCTTGCATGGCAGATCCGTTTCTTGCCAGTTCGTCGGCTTTTTCGTTTCCTTCTATGTTCCGGTGTCCCGGAACCCAGATCAATGAAACGTTGTGCCGCTCGCTAAGTGTATTGAGACTCCTTCTACTTTGTTCCAATAGGAAGGAGGATAAGATTGCTGAGTTTAAAGCCTGAATTGCAGCTTGGCTGTCCGATATTATAGCTATATTGAGCTTGAATCTGAAGTCTACGATTAGTATCCTACAAGCTTCCCCGATTGCAAACATTTCCGCCTGAAATACGCTAGACAAATTGGGGAGGCGCACAGACTTGTCCACTTTCAATCTCTCGGAATATATACCTGCTCCTACACCACAATCCATTTTGGAGCCGTCCGTGTAGATTGTGGTGTCGAAGCTGTTTAACAGACATCCCTTAGTCCAATCTTTCCTTGAAGGAAAGACTACTGTGAAGTTTCTATTGAAATTCATCTTCGGGATGATGTAGTCTGTCCTGTCAGACGTATATTGCGCTTCCTTTAGCCTCACTGCGGTCATGGTTGCCGTTTTCTTGATGTATAGGTCAATAGGGAGCATGTGTGTCAGAACGTTAAGAGCATCCCCGGGACACGACTTTATAGCTCCGACTACCGCTGCACATGCTGACCTTTGTATACTGCAAAGTTTATTAATGGTGTAGGCCTTATCCAAGGCTCTCCACCGAACAACCGAGCCATACGATAAAATTGGACGTACAACCGCTTTGTACATCCATAAAGTAAGTTTTGGTTGGAGACCCCATTTCCTTCCAATTACTCTTTTGCAGGTATAGAGGGCAATGCAAGCCTTCTTTACCCGGTTTTCAGTATTTAACCTCCAGCTAAGCTTGGAGTCCAAAATAATCCCCAAGTATTTAGCACTGGAAGAAAGAGTAAGGGTTTGATGATTTAATTTAGGCAAGTCAAATTTGGGTATTTTGATTCTGTTGGTGAAAAGCATCAGTTCTGTTTTATCCGGATTCAACCCCAGGCCACACCTGATAGCCCAGGAGCTGAGCTCGTCTAACGCCCTTTGTGTGATCCCACTGATCGTGCTAGGGCACAGTCCTGACACCAATAACACTACATCATCGGCATACGCCACCACTTTGACACCCCCTCTATTCAGTTTTATTAGGATGTTGTATATTACGCATAGCCAAAGAAGAGGGGAAATCACCCTCCCTTGTGGGGTTCCCCTTTTGACTAGCTTTGTTATTGAGATATTGCCCATGTTAGCACTTATGACCCTAGCATAGAAATAATCCAATCTGTAACACAGTCGTCCACTCCTATTTCTATCAACGCCCGTTTGATAGATTCTATGCTAACATTGTTGAATGCACCCTCTATGTCCAAGAAGGTAGCCATGGTGTATTGTTTGTTGTCCAGAGATCCCTCTATTGTTTGCACTACCTCATGGAGAGCCGTTTCTGTCGACTTCCCCTTTCGGTATGCAGTGGATATAACCGGATTCTCCAGAGAATTCCTTAAGTATATATCCAGAAGCCTTTCAAACGTCTTTAATACGAAAGAGGTTAGACTGATGGGTCTGAAATCCTTCGCTGATTCGTGTCCTCTCTTGCCAACCTTTGGTATGAAGACCACCTTTAGGTACTAGCCTCCAGCTAGTAGGTACATATTTCAGGTTCAGACACGCTTTGAAGATTTGCACCAGCCATGGGAGCACACAGTCCAATGTTACCTGTAACATTTTGGGCATGATCCCGTCTGGACCTGGTGACTTCAAGGGTGAAAAACTTTTAATTGCCCATGCAATTTTTTCGTTTGTTACTATTTCATTTGTGAGATGCAGTGACTCATAAGAGCGCCGCTCGTTCATACTACTTCCGCTTTCGTATTGACTTTCGTATCTTCTGCCGTTTCCGCCCAAGTTCCATCTTGCTTCCTAATCCAAGAAGCACTCGGATGGTCTTTGGACAAGATACGGCTTAGTCTAGCTGAATCTTTGGTAGATTCAACAGACGAGGAGAATTCTCTTCAGCCCTCCTTTTTGGCGCTCCTAATAGCTTTCTTGTACAGCCGCCGGCTTTCTTTGTACAATTGCCAATTTCCAGTGGAGTAGCTGATGTTGTAATCTGCTCTTGCTTTCTTCCTTAGTTCCGTCAGTTCCTGGCTCCACCAGGGGGGAAAAGTTTTTTTGCTATATTTCAGTGGGCAAGACATTTTAAAGGCCTTACCGAAAGCTTTTTCTAATGTTTCGACCCTACTGTTTAGTGAATCAATGGATGTTATTCTATGAATGGGAGCCCCTCCTATTCTATTTTTAACTAAATTTCCAAACCGCGCCCAGTTAATTCTATGGGGATTACGGTGTGGCAAGGGTGGGTCTACCTGAAGATCCAAATCGTAGAGTATCCAGCTATGATCCGAGAAGGAGTTTTCGCTGGAGACTCTCCAATTTTTGACCCCTATCACATCGCTATCTGATAATAAAGTGACATCCAACACTTCCGCCCATCCATCAAACTGCTCCGAGCTTGGAAAGGTGAAAGTTGGGGTGTCACCTCTGTTGCATAGTACTAAATTTGTGTTTATTAAAAAGTTAAACAAAGACTCACCTCTTTCGTTAGTCTCGGAACTGCCGCATAATGCGTGCCTAGCATTGGCGTCGCACCCGAGAAGAAGGGTCCTGTCACCTCTTTCTTGCGCTAGTCTGCTGACCTCTTCAGGCGGCGCAGGTTTTTCGTGTGCCATGTATACCGATGCGACCCTTAGTGTGACGCCGTCAGTTAATAGGTCAGCAACCGTCATATCCTGTGAACTGTACGATGTTATTAGAAAAATATTTAAGTGTTTTTTTGCTATAATGCATGATCTAGGCCTACCTTGGATCCGTTTATAGAGTACATTGTAGTGTTTCCCTGGAAACCCTTTGATCTCGGTGCCCCGCACCCATGGTTCCTGGACAATGGCTATATCCACGTCCTCCTCCACCAAGAAGACGGCAAGGTTGTCCGTAGCAGCCGGAGAGTGCTGCAAGTTAATTTGGACAACCTTGATGACCATGGTTATACATCATTTGTTGCGGTGACGTCGTCCAGCTGTACCCCTTCTAACAGCTTTACGGCGCCCTCGGCTATATCCTCCTGCTCTTCCTCCGGGTTCGCAGAACGGAATATTTTTAGTTTGGCATGCCGCATGCCAAACCAAAGTTTATTTTCCGCTTTTTCTAGCGGTTCGAGGCTCTCTTCTGTAATGAGCAGAAGGAACGAAGCACTATTCTTTTGCAGAGCCTCCGCTTTGATGACTGACCAGTCAGTCATCGGAATAGCGCGATTGTGTACCTGCAAGTACTTAATCAGCTGGTTGCCATCAAACTCCATGTTTGGTATCCATATACGCGCCCTGGGCCTGCGAGTTATCTCGCTGGCTGGGATAGTCTTGAGCCTCAAGCCTTCCCATGCGTCTTGGATTTTGGCAACCGCGCCGTTAAGGAAAGTTAAAGAGTTCTGATCGCCGCATTTGATGACCCGATAACCGCGGACAACCTCTGCTGAGTCGAAACGTGGTGGCTCACCCTCCGGGTTTGCCATCACATGATCGACGATGATTCGAGACAGCCGTGCCTCGATTTCGCCCCACTTGTCTAGCACAGGCTTACCGCGGCCAGTGGTCTCATCAACCAACGCGATCTGTAGATGGTCACGTGCTACCTCATTGTAGCTACGTGGTTTTGGAGTCATTTTTGGAGGACCGACAGCAACACTGCTTCCGTCGGCCATTTTGCTTTTCTTAGGCGCCTCCCCGGATTCGTCGTGAGACCGATTCCGCTTCGTTGCCTCGTTTATCTTGGGTTTTCTGGCCAAGTACTCCTGGTAGTTTTGGACCACCTTCTCATACCTGGCTTTGTCGGCCTCGTCCTTTGGATGAGCAGTACCAGCGGCCTCGTTTTTGCTTATCCTACCGAGGATGTGCAGAGTCCGCTGGTACTGCTTATGCAAGGATGGATGTTTAGTTTTACGCTTGGGCCCCTTGGCCCCAGCGGATTTTTCTGTGTGATTGCTTACTAGTGTGCTGTGACCCACAGCCCCACTACTAACCGTCTTCTGCCTAGAAGCCAGGAGATCCTCCTCCGAGGTGGTACCCAACCCCCTCCGTCCGTCCGTCACGGTATCCGAGTCTTTTTTGTTTTTGTTTGGCATGTCATCTGTTTCGTACGGTCGTCTGCCCCACCAGCTCTCAGAGGAGGCAGGGCTGCATACAGTGACAAGTCACCGTATGCGACGACCAATGAGGATAGACGGGGAAATCACCGGTCGACCATGGCAGCGCCCCATACCATGGCAAGGCCACCGTTACATCCTGAGGCGGCCTGGTATCAGGATGGCTCCGTGCGAAGACAGCCTAACGTAATCCCCTGGCTGCCAAACTCACCCACTGGGCACGGGTCGCATAACACCCTGGGTTAGGGGAGATTTTTTTAAAACTAAGAGGGTTTACTCCCTCCGCCCGTTGAAGCAACGGTATTCTAACTCTCGTCTGTTTCCTACCAGACAATCCATTGGGGTTGGTTACCCAATCTCATGTAAGGTTGCTAGGATTAGCAGGGGGCACCACATGCAGGTGAGAGCAGAAAATTGATGAGGAGAGGCTAGAGGTCCTAGCTGGAGACAGCGACCTTATCAGTGTATAACACTTCGCATCACTCAACCGTTTACCCCCCCATTGAAGAGGTAGTAGCACTAGATCAAAAACAACAATTCCGTGTATTTTGTTGTTGCCCTAGTGGAACGACCAGCGCTGCTAACATCCTTTGTGAAGGGTTGACAGGTACATACATACATATATATGTACAGTAGTGTGCAAGCGGAATCCAATGTCTTTGTATTTGTTATAATATCATTGTTTCTAATTAAATAAAATTTTACATATTCTTTTATAAAAATATAGTAAGTTCTACAACAAAACCTACTCAAATACGAGTTTGAACGTTTGTGCAAAAATTTGGAAAGTTCAACAAATTTACATCAAAATTTTTAATTAAACTTTTTAATTAAAAATTTTAAATAAACATTTTTAATCACTTTAACTTTTTAATAATTGAATTTCAGTATAAGGTGTAAATTTGTAGAAGCTGCGAATTACCGTTGATTTTTTGCCATTTTTTGTGCTTTTTACGTTTTTCCATTTAACTTGGGGCTTACACAAAACAATTTTGCAAAGATAATAGAAATACACTTCTCTCATTGTCTTCGTCACTGGTTTTGATTTTTCGAATACAGTAAATTCAACAAATCGGTGACGTAGCAACAGGTAACATCAAAAACAGCGGTTGTTTTTATAATTGTGTAGACGCCTATATTACACAAATAATTATACTCTTTTTTACATTATTCAACTAATATATATTGTTACGTTGTTATTCTGTGAACCTTTACTTATATTTGAATCAACATTGTTGGATCACTGGATTCTGTTAATAATAATAGCAACACTTATTTTGTACATCTATACACAGCAACAATTTATTTAATCAACTCTAGTGGTGTTTTCGCAAGTTAACGTGTCTAACTGCCTCAACCGGGTGGAGCTAGTGCAATCCTTGTTGAACTCATCGCAAATCAACTCACTGGCTGTCATGTAGTTTGATCTAAGCGCTATGTGATGATACCCCTATTTGTTAATGGGGGGTAGTCATCTAGCTTGCTCTGCTTACTATGTGATGGCCCCTTCATTATTATTATTAATGGGTGCCCTCCACGTGGCGACCACTGTGCAACGTCCCCCTGGCACCCACTGGGAGGCGGCTGAAGTGAGTGGCGAAAATCTTCTCGGTTAGACATTGTGCGTTGGGTTTGGGACCCGCCACATAAAAACCCTTCCCAGTGAATAATGTAAAAATGCCTCGGAATGGACTATCCCCTTTGTTGACGACCCCCGCAAACGAAATAAGGACTATGATCTACAGATATGCACCTGGAAAGTCCGGTCCCTTTATAGGGAGGGTGCCTCTATCCAGCTGGTTGATGTCCTCGAAAAATACAGAGCTGTAATCACCGCTCTCCAGGCAATGCGATGGACGGCACAGGGCTGCTCCAAAAGAGCATCCTGTGTTATTTACTACAGTTGCCATGCTGAAAGGCACGAACTAGGATGCGGATTTTTGGTCAGCAAGAGACTACGACTTCTTCTCTCACATTTCACGCCTGTGAACGAACGGCTGGCCACAATCCACATCAAGGCAAAATTCTTTAACATCAGCCTTATATGTGCCCACGTTCTGACGGATGAGAACGACAATGTGACCAAGGAGAGCTTCTTTCAGCGCCTCGAAGAAGTTTACGACCACTGCCAGCAGATCCGATAGTCGAGTGGCAAATGCATCTGCTGTCTCTGGTGATCGCAGCTTACTGACGTCGAGCTTTCTCTGTGTGGGACTTCTCTTGTTATTTGCGTTATATAAACGTGTGCGCACCTTAGCTGCAACAAGGTAGTGATCCGAGTCGATGTTGGCTCCACGGATCGATTTTACGTCAATCCGTCAATCACCACATGATTAATTTGGTTTCTTGTACGTTGATCTGGCGACAGCCATATCGCTTTGTGGATGTCGAGATGCTGGAATCCGGTACCACTAAATCCCAGCATCTCGACGAAGTCGATCAGCCTCATTCCGTTATCGGAGGTGTTCTGATGGAGGCCGAATTTCCCGACAGTTGGACCAAAGATACCTTCCTTGCCCACCCTAGAATTAAAGTCGACAAGCACGATTTTGATATCGTGGCGCGGGCAGTGGTCGTAAACTTCTTCGAGGCGCTGAAAGAAGCTCTCCTTGGTCACATTGTCGTTCTCATCCGTCAGAACGTGGGCACATATAAGGCTGATGTTAAAGAATTTTGCCTTGATGTGATTGTGGCCAGCCGTTCGTTCACAGGCGTGAAATGTGAGAGAAGAAGTCGTAGTCTCTTGCTGACCAAAAATCCGCATCCTAGTTCGTGCCTTTCAGCATGGCAACTGTAGTAAATAACACAGGATGCTCTTTTGGAGCAGCCCTGTGCCGTCCATCGCATTGCCTGGAGAGCGGTGATTACAGCTCTGTATTTTTCGAGGACATCAACCAGCTGGATAGAGGCACCCTCCCTATAAAGGGACCGGACTTTCCAGGTGCATATCTGTAGATCATAGTCCTTATTTCGTTTGCGGGGGTCGTCAACAAAGGGGATAGTCCATTCCGAGGCATTTTTACATTATTCACTGGGAAGGGTTTTTATGTGACGGGTCCCAAACCCAACGCACAATGTCTAACCGAGGAGATTTTCGCCACTCACTTCAGCCGCCTCCCAGTGGGTGCCAGGGGGACGTTGCACAGTGGTCGCCACGTGGAGGGCACCCATTAATATTAATAATGAAGGGGCCATCACATAGTAAGCAGAGCAAGCTACATGACTACCCCCCATTAACAAATAGAGGTATCATCACATAGCGCTTAGATCAAACTACATGACAGCCAGTGAGTTGATTTGCGATGAGTTCAATAAGGATTGCGCTAGCTCCACCCGGTTGAGGCAGTTAGACACGTTACCTTGCGAAAACACAACCAAACCACCTTGTTACTTCATACTATTTTATTTTATATACCTACTTATGTGGCCATAACAACCGGATATCGATTTAGGCCGAAAATAACATGCTTCGCCAGCCATCTCTGTTCTTCGCTAGCTGGCACCAGTTAGAAATTTCAAGCGCCGTCAGGTTCTCCAGTACTTGGTCTTTCCACCGGAGGTTTGGTCTTCCTCTTCTGCGTCGTCCTCCAGCGGGCTCCGAATATAACACTTTCTTACCTGGAGCGTGTTCTACCATTCTCTCGACATGACCTAGCCAGCGCAGCCGCTGGACTTTGATGAGCTTTACTATGTCAATATCGGCATACAGCCCGTACAGCTCATAAAAATAAATAAATATGTGGCACTTAAAGCCCCAAAAGGCTCATTGGCCGAGCTTCTCTTCCATTACTGTTGTGCGTCTTAAATTTTGGACAATATTAGAAGGGACCTACTTATTTTAGCCGGTTCCGAACGGCAGAACACTTGTGACATCACTTTTTCTGAGCTTTGTCACAGAGTGCTTTAAGAAGCTTTTTCATGGCAAGTTGTTACTGTCGGAAGAATTGCCAATTGCTTGCCGACAGGTGGGTACCGTTCGAAAGAAAAATCTTATCGATATTAAATTTGTTATGCATCAGCCGGGGATTGAACCACGACCTACAGATCAGAAGGCGAACTCACTAACCACTGAGCTACGGCACCCACAGCTCATGGTTGTACCTTATTCGGTACTCGCCACCAACGAAAATAAGTCCAAAGATCTTGCGTAGGACTTTTCTCTCGAAAACTCCAAGTATCCGCTCATGCGAGGTGGAAATTGTCCAGGCTTCAGCGCCATATGTTAGGACATGCATGATGAGAGACTTGTAGAGTGTAGTTTTCGTTCTTCGAGAGAGGGCTCGACTTCTCAATTGCTTACTCAGCCCAAAGTAACACCTGTTAGCAAGAGTTATCCTACGCATGATCTCCAAGCCGACGTCATTACTGCGGTTAATGCTGGTTCCAAGATAGACAAAGTCCCTTACTACTTCAAAAGCGTAGTTGTCAATAGTAACGTGCTGTCCAAGACACCGGGACTCTTTGTTTGTTGACACTAGATACTTCGTCTTGCCCTCGTTCACCGTAAGACCCATCCGACGCGACTCTCTTTCCAACTCTGAGAATGCTGCACTGACTGCTCGCGTGTTCATGCCGATTATGTCAATATCGTCGGCATACGCTAATAGCATGGCACTTTTGTTGAAGATATTTTATATACTAACTGAAAAAAAAAGTTGTTCGTACCACAATCGGGACTATTACTTATTGATAAAAATGTTTTAGTAAGTTGTTATGGTACTTTTTACCATTGTGTCCGACTTTGATGGTCGTCTTTACTGGACTGTGCACATGTATCACTTCGTATGGTCCAGTCCAGATTTATTTATTTACTAAATTTATTTTATCACCTATTTTAAAAATTATAGGGTGGATCCCTTTGTCGTACTGAATTTTAGCTGATTTCTTTGCTTCTTCCTAATTTTCCTTCACTAACTCATGTGACCTTTGTAGTTGGTATTTTAATACCTTATTTTGATCATCTACATTGCACAGAGGTGACCTTTTTGTTTTTAAGTTTGTCGTTATATCAATAATGAAACCGTAAAGAACACTGAATGGCGTCGGTTTTATCGAAGTTTGTACGGTGTTATTGTGTACATGCATCGCTTATGCTATCCATTGGTCCCAATTAGACCCATCTTCTTTAACAAAACTACTTAGATATTCTGCTAAAAGTCTGTAGCTTCTCTCTGAAGAACCATTTGCTTGTGGATGGTATGGTGTTACATGTAATTTTTTAACACCCAGCATCTTCTATGCATCGGAAAATAATTTCGAAGTGAACTTCCTGCCCTTATCAGTCACTAAAATTTTTTATGTTATATCATGCAATAACTTCGTTGTAAAACGCTTTTGCTACTGTGCTAGCTTCCGCATCTGGTATAGTTACACAAATAAAAAATTTGGAAAAATCGTCTTGAAACGTAAGAATGTATTTGTTTCCAGATGTCGTCTCTGGAAGAATTCCTACCATGTCCATATATACCTTTTCATATGGCTTAGATGGTGTATCAGTTAATATCATTGGCATTTTCGTAAGCTTTGAGCTCTTGTTAGTTTGACATTTTCTTACAATATTTAACATATTCTTTAATTTGGCTTCTCATACCTTTCCACCTATACTGTCTTCTAATCCTGAAATAAGTTTTCAGAGCACCCTGATACCCTTCTAAAGGTGAATCATGGAACTTGCAAAGTATCGTCGATATATCTTTTTCATTAGTGAGAAGTTCCGCATTCTTGTTCTCCTGATTTTCTTCATTTTCATCTAGTTCTAACTCGTCACCAGAGCTTTTTTTTTTACAGCCCACACGATAGCCAAGAATTACTTTTCAATAGTGGAAAATCTTTTCTCAGTATCACTAAGTGCTCTTCTCGCTACTGGTCGATCTTTTCCAATTACACCTTGCGATAGAACTGCCCCAAGGCTTCATTGTTCACATCTGTTGTCAGCACATAAGTTTCGGAAAAATCAGGATATGCTAAAACTGGTGGAGAGCAAATTGCCTCCTTTAAACCTTCAAAAGCTTTCCGACATTTTTAGGTCCATTCATTTTGCGTCTTTCCTTAGTAATTTATTCCCCTTCTCAGGTAGTCATCTTGTCGTGGTGTAGGGGCTTAATATGAGCTGGAACATCGCATATGAAAGACCGTGCCATAGTCCAGCACGTAAACTAAGTCTACGTACGTAACTACGTAACTACGACGCACAGGTTGAAAGTAGTTCACTACGAATCCTGGTCAGTCGTTAAGGGCTTGCTAGCAGTCCGAATAGCTTTTATAGCGTCTCGGGGAGTAAGCAGGTAACCTGCCTAGACGCTAGTAAATTGGTCCGCCCTTAGGGGAAGTGCGGCTATTATTTCTGACCAATAGCTCATTTTCAGTACGGTCATGTCTCTGGTGGATTTGGGTTGCCGAATAGTTATGCGGGGGAGAAGGAAAACTCCCAAGGCTAAGTCCGCTCATGCTACAGACTGTTAAGGCCTAGTGTTGACAGCTACGGTTTCAATTTGCCTTCCCATTGGGGGCACCCATGGGCGACCAAAATGCAAGTTTTAGTCAATAAAAGCTCTAAATTTGAAAATACAAATATGGAGGGGAGGGCGAGGGGAAAAGCCCTAAAATTTCAGTGAACGAGGGAACACTTTGTCCAAACGTCACTAAAATTACAGTCTACGATCAGAAGAAGGGGGCACCAGGTCCCATATCCATTGAGAACATGGACCAGGACCAGTCGGAGGGGGAATGCTGCCCTTCTTCCGGAAGTCTTGAAAGGATGGATGTCCAACTTAGCCAGAAGTCGGCTGGACCTCACATCACCCCTGAGGAGGAACGCATTCTCCTAAGGGAAGACTCCAAAACCGACACTGTAAAGCTGTCCGGTGCTGGACGCAAGAGGCTGAAGGCTTTATTTTCCAAGGGCATACCGCTGGAAACATCAAGGTCCTTGTCGGTAAAGCCAGTCATTGCGACCAGCGACGTACAGACGACCCCGAAAAGATCCCGATCGGATGGCTGCAAGCCGACAAAGCGGTTCCCATCTGAGGGTAGGGTTGATAGATCATCAACAATACCTTCGACTGCATCCGCTATGCCGGTCTGCGGGGAGATGGAGGCGGTGGTAGCGTGAGCTTCTAAAGGAGTGGCTTCACAAATTGGCCCTATGGGCGTTCCCTGTTGGAAGCCAACTCTGGCTGAAACTGTCCGCTCTAAGAAGGTCGGGGTTATCCCAAACAATTTCCCGGATGGCATATGGTCCACTGAGGAAATTGGCAAGGTGCAGAAGTGCATCATCGACAGGGTCTACGAGTCCCGAGGTGGCCCGGTGAAGCCTGGCTATGGTTTTAAGCCCAAATGGTTAACTATTAACTGTCTGGACGACGAAACTGTGGCCTGGTTGAAAGAGATGGTACCAGCCCTGAAGCCATGGGAGGGAGCCGATTTAAAGGTTGTGGACGAGTCAGAAGTGCTGAAGGCCAAAATCTTTGTCGGATACTTTCCTGGCTCAGTATCGTGGCAAAATAACCAAATTCTGGGGCAAATTGAGTCACAGACCTCGGACATTTGTGTTAGCGAATGGAGGGTACTAAACAGGCTTCACTAAGGCGACCTGATAGAGCTAGCGGTGGCCCTAGACCCACAATCTTCGGAAGTGATCGAAAAGCTGGGCAACAAAGTCTTTTATGGCTTTGGCAGTGCCCAGCTAAGACCTAGACTTAAGGGTATCAGGGCAAAAGTCAAGACTGTTGCTGAAGAGCAACCTTCCACCTCGACGGCGGCTCGTGTGCAAGCATATAGCAGAAAGCCGAAAACAGCTTCCAGCACCGCAAAGCCAGCGCCGATAGCAGAGAAAGGCACCAGTGTCCGGCGACCAACACAATCTCTGCTCTCCGGTCGGCTCAGGAAATGGGAAAGCAAGGATCCAGAGGCCAGGGAAACCTTGCGAAGCACGAAAGGTGGTAAGGTCCGAAAGGGCCAGTCTGGGAAATAATGTCCCAGTCTCCACCCCGAATGCATACTGGCAGTTGGAATCAGCTCAAATGCATCCAAATAAATTTCCATCGGGCAATAGCTGCTTCATATAGACTCAGTGCCATGGTGGAACAAAATTGTCTGGACTTTGTGGCCATCCAAGAACCATAGCCCGCAAATGGACAAATAAATGGTCTGCAGACAAAAACATGTAAGTTGATCTACGACGTAAATGCTGATCGACCCAGGGCAGCGTTACTTATCAACAAAAATATTAAATTTCACCCAATTTCGGAGCTCCTACAACGTGATCTGCTGCCGATACAGGCAGAAGTGCCCAGTTCCAGAGGAAGAAGAACTGTACTACTGGCCTTCATGTACCTTCCTGGCGATGATTCGGAGGAGGCGGTATCCCAGGAGCTCCAGCAGCTCATGGGTTACTGCCTCACTCGGAATCTTCAATGGGTGCTGCGACGCTAATGCACATCATAAGGCATGGGGAAGCACGGATACAAACACTCGAGGTGAGTAACTTTTTCATTTCATTACTACTAACAACATTGTGGTGTTAAATAGGGGAAATGAACCAACTTTTGTAAATACAATCAGGGGGGAGGTGTTAGATCTCACTCTAACCAGTGCATTTATATCTAATAACATTTCTAATTGGAGGGTGTTAGATGAAGTCTCCTTGTCAGATCATCGTTATACACGCTTTGACCTGAAAGGGGAAGTTGAAGACATCTTCGAAATTAGGAATACTAGGAAGACCTATTGGTCGCTGTATAACTTCTACTTAGATCAAAATTTAGGGTGCCTAAGTGAAAGAATTAACAATTCTCAAGAACTGGACCTCGAGGTCAGGATACTTGAAAAAACAATAACTGAAGCTTTCGAAAAGAGCTGCGACTTGGTGGTGAAGAAACGTTCTAGGAACGTCCCTTGGTGGAGCGAGGAACTTAACAAGCTGCGCAAGAAAGCACGTGAGCTATTCAATAGAGCCAAGTCTAATGGGACTGGGTATCCTATAAATGTGCCTTAACGGCTTACAAGAGCAAACTGAGAGAATCTAAGAGAGATTCATGGAAAAGGTTCTGCGAGGAGATCGAGGAGCTCCCAGTAGCTACCAGATTCCAGAAATCGCTCAAGAAAGATTACTCAGTTGGCCTTTCTACACTTAAAAAGGCAGACTGAAATTATACGGGAAGTCTGAAAGAAACAGGACAGTTACTGCTGGACACTCAATTTGCGTGTGCCACCTGTGATGACGACAGTGAAAGCATCGAGGATATCAGTTTTTTTATGGCTACACACAGGTCACTATCACTGGCTCGTAAAATTTTTACCGTCAATAAAACTAAATGGAAAATCTCCACATTTAATCTATTTAAATCTCCGGGTGTTGATGATATTAAACCTTGCCTTCTCCGGCAAGAGGCTGATGTATTAGCACCAATTCTAACAAAAATTAAAAATTGAGGAAGGTATGATCAGGAAGCAAATTCATAGACTGATCATAACATGGGTTCTGAATATGCTGAAAAACATGACATTAATTTACGAAATGGGGACAGAAAAATTAATTGTCAAGTCAACCAAGGGTTGTCCTCAAGGGGGCGTTTTATCGCCGCTCCTATGGTTATTGCTCATTGACGAGCTTTCACAAACTCTCGATGATCTCGGATACGAGGTTCAGGGCTTTGCAGATGACTTAATAATTATGGTTAGAGGCAAATTTGACTCTACCGTAACTGAGCGTATGCAACTAGCTAAAGAACTTTTGATAAACCCTAGTAAAACGAGGCTGGTACCCTTCAAGAAGAGGAGGATGTTGAATTTAGGGATCTTGAAGTTAGGTGAAACAGAACTAACATTCTCTGGGTAGATGAAATATTTGGGGGTAATCCTGGATAAAACTCTTACTTGGAACAACCATTTATCATACATCACGAACAAAGCCCTAAGGGCTACCTTCGCTTACCAAAGGCTGTATGGTAAAACATGGGGACTACAACTTAAAATGATGGCGTGGCCTTACAAAATTGTAATAGTACCAATGATCACTTAAGCCTCTCTCGCATGGTGGCCCAAGGTAAATCAAATTAGGATTAAATCAAATTAGACGATCCTTAACAGGATTCATCGAATAGCCTATTTGAGCGTAACGGGAGCGATAAGAACTAGCCCCACAGCAGCTTTAGGAATAATCACAGGTCCCAATCCTCTACACCTTGTGGTTAAGAGGACAGCAGCCAGTGCAGCCATAAGTCTTTCGAATTCTATTCACCTGAAAGAAGGTAACCTAAAAGGGCACATGAAGATTCTTGACGTAATCTGGAATTCACCGGGCCTCACGGTCTTTGAAAGGATGGATAAAAAACTTACATTCTGCAAACCCTCTGAAGTGATCATTCACGATCGATTAGTGTGGAGAAACAACGAAATATTTCTAGAACAGGGCTCACAGCTATGGCACACTGATGGGTCTAAAATGGAAAATGGCAGTGCTGGAGCTGGAATTGTAGGTCCAAATTTCCGGAAGGCAATTGCAATGGGAAAAATATCTTCCATTTTTCAGACGGCGCCTTAGAGCTATCTGTCAGAGAATGTCTGTCATTGACTCTGAACATAGTCGTCGGACGCGATTAGCTTTGCTTGTGCGCTTTCTTATATACATCAGTGTGTTCTATTTTTGACATCGAAAAATCGCGTAGAAATATCTGCCTTTCGCCGGTGTTGTGCTTTATTATTCGAAAGCACATGGAAGACAGAATATTTAGGTTGAGCCCATCTTTTACTTCTAATCGGTTTTCAGGGAATTTGATAGGATGGGACGTCACAGTATGTCCAATAGTAATTATATTCTTTCATTCATTATTCATTATTTCTTATATAATTAATAATTATATCATATAATATAATTATAGTGTAATTAACAAAGTAAGGCAATCTGAGAGAGGAATTTTGATGCCCTCACATTGAAATAAGTGTATAGACAAAAATCAGAAGACAGCTTTTTTAAAATCTATCAAAGTGAAAAATTCTTTAATATTTTGTCACATTAACCCTAGGTTGTGTAAAAGTGTCAAACATCTCACATGCATTTGTTTATCCTTTCTTTTCGATTATTACTAATTTCATTTTAATTACATCAATTTGTAAATATTTTTTAAAAGTTACAATAATTAAAATAATCAAAAATTTTGTAATTATAACAATACCTAAACATGCTTTGGCATATACTGTGAATGACATGAGAACAAGTTTTATGATTGCCTTACTTTGTTAATTATACTGTTTTTTTTTTTTCAATATGTTCGCTATTTCTCTCGCATCTGAACTCCTATCTGACGTCACATCATGCAATCGTACAAAACCTGCGTAAATAGCGTAAACCTTATAACATTATACCCTCGTAAATCAACCGTATGAAAAATATTTTACGCGCTTCTTAAAAGTTTACGCTATGATTTCATCGTGTAAATGACCAGATAAAATTATACGGTTTGAAATGGAACTTTGTTGTATATGCTTTTGTTCTATACGTTCAATAATAGGTAAATATACTTAATACATATTGTAACGAGTATCGATAGTTGATTACTCATTACTATTGTGACTGACACTATTGGCAGCATCGAAACGAATGTCAACAAAAAGAAATAAGCGATAACCAGAACAAGCCAACGAGAAAGGAAGAGAAGAATCTCGATAAAGGAAGATTCTGGGGTGTTGCCAACAGAGTATAAATAGAGCCAGTGTTAAGAAGGAAAATCAATCTAATTCCGAACGTGATTGCGAAAACATTGATACAGAGGCAAAAGTTGCAAGTACATTTAAGTGTTATAGTAAATAGTTGATTGTAAACAGTGTTGATTGTAAATAGAGATTATTAAATAAATTGTTGCTGTATATAGTTGTATAAAATAAGTGTTGCAGTTATCATTAACAGAATCCAGTGATCGAACAAGGTAATTCAAATAGAATTAAACGTTCACAGAATAAAAACGTAACAATTGGTGTCAGAAGTGGGATTCTGTAAAGATGGTGAAAATTGACCAGCTAAAAGTGGACCAGCTTAAAAAGCTGTTGGTAGAGATGAATCTATCGTCATCAGGTGCAAAGGCGGAACTGCTAGTGAGGCTGAGGAAAGCCATAGAGGCTAAGGGAATTAATGTAGAAGAACATGAGTTCTTTGAGGAAGACGATATACATGCAGTTGTGCACGCCGAGGAAGAGAGCAAGGTAGATTCGTGTGGTCAACTCATGGAATTTATGAAATCCATGATGCAACAGCAGCAGCAGCAGCAACTGCAAGGAATTAATGCGAAGTTACAAGAACATTCGGCTGAATTGAGTACGGAAATTCAAGGAAATGCGTCTCGCATTGACTCCAAGCTTCAAGAACATTCGGCTCGCCAAGAACACGTCATCGAAAATCTACAGAAAGGAATTGAACTTAGATTTCAGGAAATTTCCGGAGCTATTAATGACAAAGTCACAGAGCTGAAAGAACACGTGGATGAGTTGGATGATAAGCTGAAGGAACATGTCGACGACTGGGAAGACAAGTTCGAGAAATTACAGCACGAGCTCAATCAACTAAAAATAAATGGAACAGTCACATCAGTGATTAGAGATTCAAGTACAATCAAATTAAAGCCACCAACATTTGACGGAAGCACGCCATTCCACATCTTCAAGCTTCAATTTGAGACAACAGCTTCGAAGAATCAATGGGATGACAGCGACAAGACTGCTGCTTTAATAGTCGCATTAAAAGGTAATGCTTCCGAGGTGTTACAGATGGTTCCAGAGAAAGATCGTGGTAGCTATCAGTCACTGATGAACACACTCCAGCGGAAATATGGAAATGAATACAAGAGTCAATTACATCGAGTGGAATTGAGATCGCGAGTGCAACGGAGTAATGAGAGCCTTCAGGAATTCGCTTCCGATATTGAGCGCTTATGTCATCTAGCGTTCTCCGGTAATTCGGAAGAGTTCGTCGAAAAAATCAAAATAGAGGCTTGCATAGATGGCATACGTGATGGAGAGACAAAGCGTGCCCCAGTCATGTCACCAAGAAATACTTATGCCGAAACAGTCAGTAGTGCATTGACGTTTGAAGCCGCCAGTTTGATGTGTCGACCAATGCCACGGGTACGCCAACTAGAAACAGAAACAGCAGATCTGGTTGAAGCAGTGTGTCAGGCATTCAAATCTGTAGCGCAGCCTGAAGGAAGAACAACAGGTCGACGCGAAAACAAATTTACTGGTAAGTGCTTTATTTGTGACAAACCAGGACACATGGCGCGTGACTGCCGTCTACGACGAAAGCGATCAAGATCGAGTTCTCCAGGAAAACAAAAGACGGAGAATAAGGTGGATAGTGATAGCTCCACTAACACAAATCCATCGTTAAACTAAATCGAGTCAGTTCAGCGGGGCGTGAACTGACTCCAACAGTGGGTTGCCCCATCATTCACATTTCACAACTACAGCGTGTGCCAAGCAGCTTGACTATTGATGGAAAATTGGACAATAGGGAATTCATGTTAACTCTGGACACTGGTGCATCACATTCTATAATCAAGAGCGATTTGGTAAAGAGGTTTGAGCCTTTAATGGGAATAAAATTGCGTACAGCAACGGGTGAGGATGCACAAATTCTGGGCAAGATAAAGAAACGAGTATCCATTGGAAATTGCACATGGGAACATGAATTCATTGTGGCCGACATCATCGATGACGTAATAATTGGTGTTGATTTTATGATTGACAACGGATTTACGTTAGATTTAAATCAACGGATACTACGTTATGCAAATGTCGAATTACCATTGAACATCGGTTACAAGCGGAGTGGAAACATCAAACGAGTACTGGCATGTCAACGCCAAGAGGTTCCAGCAAAATCAGAAGCGGTGATTTGGGCACAAATAAATGTGGATGATGGGACAGGCAAGTTGTGGTTAGTGGAAGCAGATAAAGAAATACAAAATAAAAACATCATACTTGGTAGGACGTTAGTAGAACCTAAAGAAAATGGAATAGTACCGGTACGAATATTAAATCCAACTAATACATCTACAGTTGTGAAGAAAGGAATGGTGATAGGTCATTGCCAGGAAGTTACTGCCGTAGTAGACTGCGAAAAGGGTTCGTTGATAAAAAGTGGAAGATCAGGAACTGTCAGAGCGGAAATAAAAGCACAGATGGAGGAATGGACAGGTGTGCTTACAAAACAGCAAAAAGAAAAGGCTTTACAACTATTGGAGAAGTACAGTTCAATCTTTTCTTCAAATGGAAAAACTGGAGGACGAACAACCATCGTGAAGCATCACATTGACACCGGTGATTCTAGACCAATTCGTCAAACACCACGACGAGTTCCATTGGCCAAAAGAGACGAAGCCATTAAGCTGATTTCCGATATGCAGAAACAAGGTGTTATTGAACCATCAGCGAGTCCATGGAGTTCACCAGTTGTGCTGGTAAAGAAGAAGGATGGAAGTACTCGATTCTGTGTGGATTACAGAAAGCTAAATGATATTACGAAAAAAGACAGCTATCCACTGCCAAGAATCGATGACACTCTGGACACACTATCTGGTGCGAAGTGGTTCTCAACTCTTGATTTGCAAAGTGGCTACTGGCAAGTGGAACTTGGTAAGGAAGACAAAGAGAAAACAGCTTTCAGTATTGGCGATGGTCTATGGCAATTTACAGTCATGCCATTTGGTTTATGCAATACGCCAGCTACTTTCGAACGTTTGATGGAGCGTGTACTCAGAGGACTACACTGGAAAACGTGCTTGGTGTACCTCGATGACATTATTGTGATGGGAAAAGATTTTAACGACCACCTGGAAAAGTTGAAAGAAGTATTTGAGCGTATACAATCAGCAGGGCTTAAACTGAATATGAAAAAGTGTTCACTCTTCAGGCGAGAAGTTAAATATCTTGGTCATAAAGTAACAACAGACGGGGTACATACCGACGAGGAGAAAGTAGCAGCAGTACAAGAATGGCCTATTCCATCGAATCTTCACGAGTTAAGAAGCTTCCTAGGCTTATGTACCTACTATAGACGATTTGTTCCTGGATTTGCAAACATCGCCAGCAGTCTGCATGAGTTAACAAGAAAGAACAAACCATTTGTATGGGGCGAAGACCAACAGAAATCATTCGAACAACTGAAAGAAAAACTCTGTTCAGCACCAGTATTAGCGTATCCAGTACCTGGTCAAAAGTTTGTGTTAGACACAGATGCGAGTGGCTATGGAATAGGTGGTGTGCTCTCTCAGATCATAGATGGGCAAGAAAAAGTAATAGCATACTACAGTAAAATCCTGTCGAAGCCAGAAAGAAACTACTGTGTCACTCGAAGAGAGTTGCTCGCAATACTGGAATGTGTAAAGTATTTCCATAAATACTTGTACGGTCAGTCATTTCATCTACGAACTGACCACTCAGCGCTAAGGTGGTTATTACAATTTAAAAACCCAGAAGGACAATTGGCGCGCTGGATTGAAAGGCTGCAGAGTTATCATTTTACCATCGAACATCGTAAAGGAGGACATCACGGCAACGCGGATGCTCTATCTCGTCGTCCTTGCAAAATGGAATGTAAACATTGTTCCCGAGTGGAAAGCAAGGAGCACATTGTCGACGTACGACTTACAAATATATTGCCGGAGGAGACATGGACCACCGAACGAGTGCAAGAAGATCAGCGGAACGACCCAGATCTCGTAAAGTTTATGGAATACAAGGAGCAGGGCATACGTCCAGATTGGCAAGAAATGGCTAATGAGAGTCCAATAGCAAAGGCATACTGGGCGCAGTGGCAAAGCCTGCTCTTACGAGACGGATGTTTATTCCGAACATGGGAAAGTGAAGATGAAAAAATCACTTATGATCTGCTAGTGGTACCCAAGGCAAGAATAAATGAAGTGATAGCTGAGTATCACAATGCCTCCAGTGGAGGGCATTTGGGAATCACCAAAACCGTCGAGAAAATAAAGAAACGATTTTATTGGGTTGGATGTCATGACCATGTCGCTGATTGGATTCGGAAGTGTAAGCAATGTGCAATGGCCAAAGGTCCCACTAAGAAAAGTCGAGGTAAGATGCACCAATACACCGTGGGTGCTCCATTCGAGCGAATTGCTATGGACATAGCTGGACCATTTCCAATAAGCAACGCAGGAAACAAGTATGTTCTGGTGGTTATAGATTACTTCAGTAAATGGCCTGAAGTATACCCCATCCCAAATCAAGAAGCTAGTATCGTTGCGGATGTATTCGTCAACCAATGGATTACTCGTTTTGGTGTACCGATGGAATTACACTCAGACCAAGGTCGAAATTTCGAGTCAGCTGTATTCCAAGAGATATGCCGTATGCTGGGTATATACAAAACTCGTACAACACCTTTGCATCTACAATCTGATGGCATGGTAGAACGATTTAACCGTACCTTGGAGGAATATTTGAGAAAAGTCGTAGATAAATACCAAAGAGACTGGGATGTACATATACCAATGTTCCTCATGGCATATCGATGCGCACAACATGATACGACGGCTACTACACCGGCAATGGCAATTTTTGGAAACGAGTTAAGACTGCCAGCTGATTTAAAATTTGGAGTTGTAACACCAACGAGATCAACCGAAGGAAATTATACTAGCGAAAAGCGGGAACAGTTGGATGAAGTACATCAGTTCATCAGAGAGCGGTCGCAGATGATAAGCGATAAGATGAAGGCCAGGTATGACTTGAAAGCAAATTCAAAAGGGTTCTATGAAGGAGAGCTTGTAATGCTTCATAATCCACAACGAAAGAAAGGCCTGTCCCCTAAACTACAGACTCATTGGGAAGGACCATATGAGATTATAGCAAAGATAAATGACGTAGTATATCGTATCCAACGTGCCTGGAATAAAAGAGCAAAGTTTAAAGTAGTGCACTTAGGGCGACTTGCGCCATATCGAGGGGAAGTATAAAAACTTGTTCGGGACGAACAAGGTTAAGAGGAGGGCAGTGTAACGAGTATCGATAGTTGATTACTCATCACTATTGTGACTGACACTATTGGCAGCATCGAAACGAATGTCAACAAAAAGAAATAAGCGATAACCAGAACAAGCCAACGAGAAAGGAAGAGAAGAATCTCGATAAAGGAAGATTCTGGGGTGTTGCCAACAGAGTATAAATAGAGCCAGTGTTAAGAAGGAAAATCAATCTAATTCCGAACGTGATTGCGAAAACATTGATACAGAGGCAAAAGTTGCAAGTACATTTAAGTGTTATAGTAAATAGTTGATTGTAAACAGTGTTGATTGTAAATAGAGATTATTAAATAAATTGTTGCTGTATATAGTTGTATAAAATAAGTGTTGCAGTTATCATTAACAGAATCCAGTGATCGAACAAGGTAATTCAAATAGAATTAAACGTTCACAGAATAAAATCGTAACAATATTAAGGATAATAACTTTTGTTTAGGCCACCCTGTGCAAGTGCTATTTAATTCCGGGAGATGATTTTACCTATACACTTCGTCTGTATGGTGACGGTGTAGAATATCTTCGGTTTTCGGCGACGAATCGTGTTACAATGACTTGTTCGGTGCGTTCATACAACAATGCGTGGAGCCTTATATATTATACGGTTTATATGCTTATACTCGTACGATTGCATAAGTGGAATCATTTCATTTTATGTTTCATTGTTACACATGTAAAAATATTTGAAAAATTGCTTATCAAAATTAATTCACAAATGTATGTACTTGTATATTTATGTACCTACATAGTAAATTAAAATATTGTTACGTTTTTATTCTGTGAACGTTTAATTCTATTTGAATTACCTTGTTCGATCACTGGATTCTGTTAATGATAACTGCTACACTTATTTTATACAACTATATACAGCAACAATTTATTTAATAATCTCTATTTACAATCAACACTGTTTACAATCAACTATTTACTATAACACTTAAATGTACTTGCAACTTTTGCCTCTGTATCAATGTTTTCGCAATCACGTTCGAAATTAGATTGATTGTCAATACTCAACACTGGCTCTATTTATACTCTGTTGGCAACCCCCAGAATCTTCCTTTATCGAGATTCTTCTCTTCCTTTCTCGTTGGCTTGTTCTGGTTATCGCTTATTTCTTTTTGTTGACATTCGTTTCGATGCTGCCAATAGAGTCAGTCACAATAGTGATGAGTAATCAACTATCGATACTCGTTACACTGCCCTCCTCTTAACCTTGTTCGTTCCGAACAAATTTTTATACTTCCCCTCGATATGGCGCAAGTCGCTCCAAGTGCACTACTTTAAACTTTGCTCTTTTATTCCAGGCACGTTGAATGCGATACACTACGTCATTTATCTTTGCTATAATCTCATATGGTCCTTCCCAATGAGTCTGTAGTTTAGGAGACAGGCCTTTCTTTCGTTGTGGATTATGAAGCATTACAAGCTCTCCTTCATAGAACCCTTTTGAATTTGCTTTCAAGTCATACCTGGCCTTCATCTTATCGCTTATCATCTGCGACCGCTCTCTGATGAACCGATGTACTTCATCCAACTGTTCCCGCTTTTCGCTAGTATAATTACCTTCGGTTGATCTCGTTGGTGTTAAATCAGCTGGCAGTCTTAACTCGTTTCCAAAAATTGCCATTGCCGGTGTAGTAGCCGTCGTATCATGTTGTGCGCATCGATATGCCATGAGGAACATTGGTATATGTACATCCCAGTCTCTTTGGTATTTATCTACGACTTTTCTCAAATATTCCTCCAAGGTACGGTTAAATCGTTCTACCATGCCATCAGATTGTGGATGCAAAGGTGTTGTACGAGTTTTGTATATACCCAGCATACGGCATATCTCTTGGAATACAACTGATTCGAAATTTCGACCTTGGTCTGAGTGTAATTCCATCGGTACACCAAAACGAGTAATCCATTGGTTGACGAATACATCCGCAACTGTACTAGCTTCTTGATTTGGAATGGGGTATACTTCAGGCCATTTACTGAAGTAATCTATAACCACCAGAACATACTTGTTTCCTGCGTTGCTTATTGGAAATGGTCCAGCTATGTCCATAGCAATTCGCTCAAATGGAGCACCCACGGTGTATTGGTGCATCTTACCACGACTTTTCTTAGTGGGACCTTTGGCCATTGCACATTGCTTACACTTCCGTATCCAATCAGCGACATGGTCATGGCATCCAACCCAATAAAATCGTTTCTTTATTTTCTCGACGGTTTTGGTGATTCCCAAATGCCCTCCACTGGAGGCATTGTGATACTCAGCTATCACTTCATTTATTCTTGCCTTGGGTACCACTAGCAGATCATAAGTGATTTTTCCATCTTCACTTTCCCATGTTCGGAATAAACATCCGTCTCGTAAGTGCAGGCTTTGCCACTGCGCCCAGTATGCCTTTGCTATTGGACTCTCATTAGCCATTTCTTGCCAATCTGGACGTATGCCCTGCTCCTTGTATTCCATAATCTTTGCGAGATCTGGGTCGTTCCGTTGATCTTCTTCGTAAGTCGTAGCTTAACAATGTGATTCTGGCTTCCTACCCGAGAACAATGTTTACTATCTACGGTGCAAATACGATGATATGGAGTAACAGCTTTACCACGATGAATGACATCACGATCTTCCTTTCGTTGTCCTGGTGAATTCGATCTTTGTTGCTTGCATCGTAGCCGACAATTACGCGCCATGTGTCCTCTTCGATGGCATATGAAGCACTTACCGGTAAATTTATTTTTGTGTTGATTCCTTGTTCTTCCTTTAGGCTTCATACTCGATTGATTGCAATCACGAGCTATATGCCCTCGTTTGTCGCAAATGAAGCACTTACCATTAAATTTGGTTTCGCGTCGACCTGCTCTTACTTCAGGCTGAACTACTGATTTTACTGCCTGACGCACTGCTTCAACCAGATGTGATGTTTTCCCCTCTAGTTTGCGTACTCCTGGCACTGGTCGACACATTAAGCTGGCGGCTTCATATGTCAAAGCGCTACTGACTGTTTCGGCATATGTATTCCTGGGTGACATGATTAGGGCACGCTTTGCCTCTCCATCACGTATGCCATCTATGAATGCCTCTATTTTGATTTTTTCGACGAACTCTTCCGAATTACCGGAGAACGCTAGATGACATAAGCGCTCAATATCGGAAGCGAATTCCTGCAGACTCTCATTACTCCGTTGCACTCGCGATCTCAATTCCACTCGATGTAATTGACTCTTGTATTCATTTCCATATTTTCGCTGGAGTGTGTCCATCAGTGACTGATAGCTACCACGATCTTTCTCTGGAATCATCTGTAACACCTCGGAAGCATTACCTTTTAATGCGACTATTAAAGCAGCAGTCTTGTCGCTATCATCCCATTGATTCTTCGAAGCGGTTGTCTCGAATTGAAGCTTGAAGATATTGAATGGCGTGCTTCCGTCAAATGTTGGTGGCTTTAATTTGATTGTACTTGAATCTCTAATCACTGATGTGACTGGTCCATTTATTTTTAGTTGATTGAGTTCGTGCTGTAATTTCTCGAACTTAACTTCCCAGTCGTCGACATGTTCCTTCAGCTTATCATCCAACTCATCCACGTGTTCTTTCAGCTCTGTAACTTTGTCATTAATAGCTCCGGAAATTTCCTGAAATCTAAGTTCAATTCCTTTTTGTAGATTTTCGATGACGTGTTCTTGGCGAGCCGAATGTTCTTGAAGCTTGGAGTCAATTGTTTTCTGGAACTCTCCCATAGCGTTTTCTTGACGTACCGAATGTTCTTGAAACTTGGAGTCAATGCGAGACGCATTTCCTTGAATTTCCGTACGTAATTCACTAATAACGCCCTCTTGTCGAGACGAACTTTCTTGTAACTGTTGCATCATGGTTTTCATGAACTCCATGAGTTGACCACTCGAATCTATTTTGATCTCTTCCTCAGCGTGCACAACTGCTTGTATATCGGCTTCCTCAAAGAATTCATGTTCTTGTACATTAATTCCCTTAGCCTCCATAGCTTGCCTCAGGCTCACCAGCAGTTCCGCCTTTGCACCTGATGACGATAGATTCATCTCTACCAACAGCTTTTTAAGATGGTCCACTTTTAGTTGTTCAATTTTCACCATCTTTACAGAATCCCACTTCTAACACCAATTGTTACGTTTTTATTCTGTGAACGTTTAATTCTATTTGAATTACCTTGTTCGATCACTGGATTCTGTTAATGATAACTGCAACACTTATTTTATACAACTATATACAGCAACAATTTATTTAATAATCTCTATTTACAATCAACACTGTTTACAATCAACTATTTACTATAACACTTAAATGTACTTGCAACTTTTGCCTCTGTATCAATGTTTTCGCAATCACGTTCGAAATTAGATTGATTGTCAATACTCAACACTGGCTCTATTTATACTCTGTTGGCAACCCCCAGAATCTTCCTTTATCGAGATTCTTCTCTTCCTTTCTCGTTGGCTTGTTCTGGTTATCGCTTATTTCTTTTTGTTGACATTCGTTTCGATGCTGCCAATAGAGTCAGTCACAATAGTGATGAGTAATCAACTATCGATACTCGTTACAATATAAATTTATAGAAACATGTAAAATACAGAGATTACTGATTTCATATAGAAACTAAATCGCATACTTAAATGTACTAATCTATATATTACAAGTTAAAGTTATGGGAGCAAAATGCCAGTCAATCATTTTAAAGTTCTTTTGGTGGCTCAAATACTTTACTACTTTTACATTTTTGTGCTATTAAAATGTGATCCACACATTCATAATAGATCATGCAATTAAAAAAGGAAATTATATCATATATATAAAATGGCCAAAAATGGTAATATATGGTAAGCTTCAAACTTACTGTAGTAATTGCGGTAGAAATGAAAAAATGCGGTAGATTTCTAACATTTGTAGGATAATCCGCACACTGATTAAAAATGATAAGGACAAAGCGTGTCCCATATACCTGAAACAAAAGATCCCATACTGATCCAGATTAAGCGTAGAAAGTGGCGCTGGATTGGCCACACGCTAAGAAAGCAGCCAAATAGCATCACGCGAATGTCGCTTGAGTGGAACCCGCAGGGGAGCAGAGGCCGCGGACGACCAAGAAACACCTGGAGACGATCAATACTGGGTGAGCTTGCTGCTGCCGGCATCTGGGAAGGCGCTAGGTTAACTGCCCAAAACCGTGTGCGAGGGCGAAGCCTTGTGGAGGCTCTATGCTCTAATTAGGAGTTTAAAGGAGAAAAAAAAAAAACTTCTATCACTTGCACACTGCTGTACGCGCTATTTTTTTCGTTTTTTACGCTTTTCCATTTAACTTGGGGTTTACATAAGACCATTTTGCCAAGATAATAGCAATACATACACACATTCTTACTAATTTATACACATTTCTCTCATTGCCTTCGTCACTGTTTTTGATTTTTTGAATACAGTAAATTCGACAATTCGGTGACACGAAACGACAATAACAGCGGTTGCTGAAAAGTGTTTTGTTTTCATAATTGTCTAGACGCCTTTGTTACACAAACAATTATTCTCTTCTTTACATTATTCAACTAATACATATTATCAATTGTCTTGTCTTACATTATTTTGTGTAGACGCAGCGTACCGTAGGCTCGATTTCGGTTTTATATTGAAGAAAATGAGTTGGACCGTAGTAAAAAAATAATTGGTAAAAGTTAATGGTAAGCCTTCGCTATTTCCAACTTGTACTTTGTTACTATCTACGCCAGAAAATTACATCGCGCGCACTGTGTGGTGGATTTGGTGCCACCTTTATAGAAGGCGAGTTGCATCCCTGTCTTTGATTGATGTTCAGCAAGACATTCGGTTATTTGTTCTTTTTGTTTTTCTTACTTGATTTTTCCCGACACGAACAGTGCGTTCATTTTTTTATCTCGAAGTTTTTTGTATAAAATTCTATTATTAAAAAGTTCCAATTATGGAACATATTTAATTCGGTGTAATAATAAATTAGTGCCGTTTATATGTATCACGAGTTTTTTTTTTTGTAATAAATAATATGCATGAACGCATATATATGTCTCGAGTTTTTTTTTTCTTTGTACAAAGTAATATACATAAGAAACAATTGGTTTGCGATTTACGTGTCTTTCTCTGTCGTTTCAACACGAAATTTCTTTCGATAACAAAATAACTTAAATAAATCAAAATTTGGTTTAAACATATTCTTTGAGTAATGGTATTAGCCACCAACGAAAGGCTTAACAATTTTGAAGGTGGTAAAAAAGTGTGCTGATGCGAATACAAGAACAACGGCAAGTAGCAGCAGCACCACCATCACATCAACCGTATCAATAACAACAACAATAAAGCAGAACAAATGGAAGAAAATCTGCAACAACAGCGAAAACAACAGCAAGATTTGTCGTCAATTATCAATAGCAGCAGTCTGAAATTGGAATTGGTGATGGCGAAAAATGACATTACCAACGCAACATCAACAACAGCGAAAATACCAGCAACAAGTAGATTTTTATTTTTATTATTTACTATTCTCTAATTTAAGAACGGTTAATCAAAAATAACTTTAATTTATTAGAAAGCAAGAAGCAGTCGGTAATTGAGGCAGAAGAAGAATCAGAATGGAAGCAACCAAGGTATGAGCTCACCGGCATCTCTCTCCCACATTCACAATTACCTTAAAATAAACATGCATACTTGAATTTTTAAACAAAAATTTGATTAAGTTGAAAATTTTGTTAAAATTTGTTGAATTTTCCAAACTCAAACTGCACAAACCTTGAAACTCCGACGTTAGTCTATTTTGTCATAGAACTAACTATAATTTAAAAAAAAATTTAAAAATATATTTAGAGGCAATGAAATTATAATAAAAACGAAGTTATTGCTTTTGTTTTGTACAATACTGCTTGTATTTGACATTACTATCAATTGAATATCAACGTCGACCGCTGCAATTCTGGATTGAACTTGTCAATAAAATTACAAACTAAAAAAGTAAAAGCGCCCTGACATATATTTAGTGATGTGCAAAATTCATGGATGGGAGCTGCCAAACTTGCAGGATCACCTTTAATTGGTAGCTTCAAAAGGACAATTATAATGAATGAATAATTGGAATAAAATTATAGTTAAACCTTCCGGCATTAGAGATAATTTTCTTCAGATTGCGAGGAATAAACAGATGTGTATTAGATTTAAGGTAGCGAAAAATTTGCCAAACAGAATAGAAAAATTGCCAAATTACCAAAAACGTTTTAGAGGGAAAATTTTTTGTAAATTTTGGTAAAAAATTACCAAAACGATAACACTGCTCTCCATCTTTCCGCTTAAGCAATGTTTCTACACTTTGTATGCGCAATGCTGTAGCCAATATACAATTTTTAACATTTTCCCTCTCAAATATTTCAGGAACGAATAATTTTAATTTTAGTCCAATGTACTCTCATTTATATATATTTCAATTCTGTAGCCAGCGTAGGTGAGTCAAGCTAAGAAGTATCATACATTCAGGTAAAGTTAATAAAAGTGTGTTAATAACTACATTATCTGACCAAAGTTTGAAAAGTAATTCATTACTATTCAATATTATTTTTTTGTTTGATCACTATTGTTGCACAGGCCTCGTATGTGAGAACACACTATAGTATCTGGTAACTCTTAGAAGTATAAGATCTGGCAACACAAGAATGTAAATGTCAAAAAGGGAGTTAAATATAAACATGTGTAAAAATGTGTGTTAATCACCAAAAAGTGTGGACGTGTTTTGGATCTCTCTTTTGAAAGAGTCAGATAAATAATTGATTTCAGTTTGGAAAATCTATTGAATTGCGAAAAGACGCTATATAAAAACAACCAGTTATTTCTGTGTTATAGTTGAATTTATTCTGCATACAGATAAGTAAGAAAGAAAGATAAAATAAATTATAAAAAAATATCGTAGTTCGCAAACAGACTTTGTTTGTAATATGAGTGCTCGGCGCTATCCTCTCCGGTAAAGGCAATCGCCTGTTAATGTGTGTGTAAATCATAATTTGCAATCTTTGCAATCACCCGCGCAAACCCCGCCAGTAAGTGCGTTATAAAAAAAATCGTTTGATACACATTCCACAACTGAAAGTAACAATGCAAATCTCTTGCCTGCACATTTTCCTCACTCTAACACTACATCAATTTTGGCTACTCCTGCTGTAACACCAACAGCTACAACATCAAAGCAAACAAATAACGGCCTTTCTACTGAAGTGCATGACCCAGTAAAGCGAAAAAGAAGTCCCTAAAATTCAACAAAAATTTAGAAGCAAAACACTACCCCTAGTAGTTCGGAAAATAGATACGCACTGCTTTCAAGTGATGAAAGTGACGAGAATATTATTCCCAATAAAAATTTCAAACCTCCACCCATTTTCTTAAGAAAGCGCAACTTAGATAAGTTGATTTCTAGAATAACAAGCCTCATAGGACCAAAGTATTTCCATGTTGTTTCTATTCGCAAAGGCAAAATTGAAGAAACGGAAGTGCAAATCTATAGCCAAACTCATTATCGGAAAGTAATTGCAGAATTTGATGCTGGAAAAAAGAATTACTACACATATCAGCTGAAAATTACTAAGGGCATAAACCTTGTTCTCAAAGGCGTCAACCCAACATTGATATTAATGAAATCAAACTCGCCCTTCAGGAAGAAGGGTTTCAAGCGAAAACGGTATTCAACATTCTCAACAAGAGCAATATACCTCAACCGTTATATCGCATTGAACTTCAATCTGAAACAAAAACCGTAAAAAAGGGTATATATATATATATATATATATATATATATATATATATATATATATATATATGTATATATATATATATATATATATATATATATGTAGAGTTGAGATGGGGTTGCCGGTGGGCCACAAGCTGGATTAAACCTTGCCACTGTTGTTGGTTCAATAAGGCACAATAACACTCACTTTCTGTGTAATTTAGTTTAAGTGATTTTTTAATTAAATGTTTTCGTTTGTAAATGGTCTATTTGTTTATTTGATTTTACACTTAGTTTTAGCTTTTCGTTATAAAAAAAAAACACTTCCGTTTAAATAATATAGATAAATATAAATATAAATATATAGAGAAAATTCGGTGTTTAAAAAATCGCGCACTGTCGAAAGGAGAAAAAAGGCGAGAATAATCATACAAAACGATAGAAAAAGAATATAGGAAAATTAAGAAGAAGAGACAGAGAGAGAGAGAGGGAGAGCGGCAAATAGAAACGAAACGTGATAAATCGACTGGGGTTGCCAACTCACTGAAAGTTATAATTTAAAATATAATAAAATCAATTAATAAATGGACAGTGCGCGACATCGGCATTCTGGCGTAGACATTCCGCCCCCCTTGCAGGGTTACTGCAAAAGAGACGGAACCTCAACCAGTCAAATAGATTAGAGATAGCGAGAGAAAAAAATAAATAAATATTCATACAAGTTAACAAAAGAAATTAATTTAAGAATAATATTAAATGAAAAACATAACTTAGAGTGAATATAAAAGCATATAACTATAAACTAGAGTAACAAAATTTAGTAAAAATTCATAAGTATATGAAAAAAAATTCAGAAATTTGGGTAAGAACTTAACCCACGAACTCTTAAGAACTTAATAATAGTACATTTAATTCATCATTTTCTTAAATTAAATCTTAATCCATAAATCTTAAGTATGTAATTGTTAATGCGTTCGACAGAACAAGCCGAAGTGGTTTTGTTCAAATGTGTGAATAAAACGTGGGTAGAAGATTGAATAATATTCACGTTTAAATCGTAAATTTTCGGGGGAAAGATGTGGAAATTAATGTTGATTGCTGTTCCGTGTTGATCGATGAATGTTGATTGCTGACAAATGTTGATTGTAGAGTGCTTTCCAATGTTGATTGGTGTATTTCTCGGGATTGTATCACTCCATCTCAGGTGGATAGATTCTATAAGGGCTGGTCGTAGACCATATCAACGGTTTCGAAAAGTCACCTTATAGCCTAGACAGACGGCAGCCTAATTCCGGATTACCGGCGCACTTAATCCGAATAAAATAATAACCTGACAGACGGCAGTATTGCGGATTAACTAAACGGCTGATTGCTGTTTTATTAGGTCTGCTCACTTACATTACTATCACTATCAATTTCTGTCATCTGTCACTCTCGATATGAGAAAATCTATAAGAAGTACGTTAACTGAAAACTATCATAAACTTGTAAATTGACATTCACCGTTTGTAATTGACAGCTGGATTTATTTGTTCGCCAACACTTTTCATGTTGAAAACTGTTAACAATTGTTGAAAGTTTTTTGTTAGCGAACACACCTAATATTTTGTAAAATGGATGAAGAAAAATTCACTATAGACAATTTTCAGCAGTGTTGCCATCGCAAATTGCCCTAATCCTCTTTTATTTTGAGAATTAACTCATAGAGTTTATGCGGATTAGCTGCAGTTAATGCCCGAGTTAATTCGAATTAACTCGATAATCCGGAATTAGGCTGCCGTCTGTCTAGGCTATAAGAATATACAGAAAAAATTGAAAAAACTCTTAACTTCGGCTTATAATGTCAAAAATGTATTATAATGTCATATTGTAAATACATTTTCTATGCCTCTTATTATTATTCCATGGCAGTAATGCAAAGCACTCCTTATATGCCAACACAGGTTCAAACACATGGGTAAACTTAATAGGGAACTCAATAATAGTACATTTAATTCATCATTTTCTTAAATTAAATCTTAATCCATCAATCTTAAGTATGTAATTGTTATTGCGTTCGACAGAACAAGCCGAAATGGTTTTGGTCAAATGTGTGAATAAAATGTGGGTAGAAGATTGAATAATATTCACGTTTAAATCGTAAATTTTCGGGGGAAAGATGTGGAATTTAATGTTGATTGCTGTTCGTGTTGATCGATGAATGTTGATTGCTGACAAATGTTGATTGTAGAGTGATTTCCAATGTTGATTGGTGTGTGGATCGGGGTTGGATCACACCATCTTAGGTGAGTAGATTCTATCAGGGCTGGTCGTAGACCAGATCAAAGTTTTCGAGAAGTCAACGTAGTTGACAAACCTTGAGCTCGTAGAGCGCTTGCAGCATTAATTTCTCCATATTGTCGGGATTGCCATAATATGCAACGCTCGTGACAAGTTATAAACTCGGATAGAATCTGCGTGTCTTGGGTTCATGATGACTCAGCTCATGAATATGTAGCAAATTATGTGAAAATAACACATGGGATTATTCATACGCATATACACTATGCCAGTGCATAGTTCCATTGAAGCTTCGTAGAAGTTCGGGAATTAAATCAGGCAGTTACAGTGAACTGAACCATGTGAGAGAGGGATGCGTATGACGGTCAGTATCGTGTAGTCTGACAAAACGTTGCTACATAATACGGGTGTGGCATCAGAGGCTTATATATTGCTCAGGCCACAATCTTCAAATCACCTTTTACGTGACAACAATTTTGGGAGCCCAGTATTAGGCGGGATCGAATGTATTGCCATTCGAGTACAAGTCCTCTCGTTAACTGAACGAGCCTTTTTTGGGGAGTGATGTGCAAAACTCGATAATCCGTTGAATATCGTTGTACGCGAAGTATTACGTGTGGTAAGTACCTTTGACGGGAGTTGTCTTCTTCTTGGATGCGATCTGTAAGATCGATCCTCTGCATCTGGGGGGAACATTGTATAATGTCGAACTTTCCTCTTTGCTCTCGGGTCATGCCGTGCTCTGTGAAGCAGGGAATGATGTTGCTTTCCACAAAGACGGCATGAAAACTCGCTATGACACCTGGCAAGGGTATGCGATGTGGCCAAGCAGTTTATGCAAATCTGATACTGACGCACAAAGAGTATTCTCTCTTCCACCTTAAGTTTGGAAAACTCTGTGCATTGTCGTAGGGGGTGCATGCCTTTACATAGCGGACAGCGTGTTTTAGTGAGAGTGTTAAACGAACTATCAATCGTGGTTGCATGGGATTTGTGATCATTAGATCCTGTTAGATGGTTGTTTCCAATGTGAGGGTTATCGCGTGATGTAGCAGAAGGCACACGGGAACTTTCTGGGAGCTGGATATCGGAAGACGAACACGTTGTATATGACTGCGATTTCGAAAGACGACCGGTGATTATCCAACCAAAAACTGTATTTTGGGCAATCAAAGTTCCGAGAACGCCTTTTCTAACGTCTTCCAACATTACTGACGGGTAGATATCACCACCTAATATCATATCTACAGGGGAGCTTTTGTGTAGATTTTCATCCGCCAACCGTAAACCAGAGAGTCCTTTACGTAAGTTGGCGGATATCGTGTGAGACGGCAGTTTTCCTGTAAGTTTGCTTAATACAAAAGCATCCACATTAATTGTTACGTTCGGGTCAATAGGGGATCCGATCACCAATGAGCATACTTTCGATGAGTGCGCAGTTACTACCTCATTCAGGCCAGTAACCTCAGTTTGGACGTCACAAACAGGGAGGCGCAACCTGTTACGTAGACGTTCCGAAATGAATGTTGCTTCTGAACCTGAGTCGATTAGGGCACGGGTGGTGAATGTTGTATGGTGATGTCGAATCTGCACTAATGCCGTTCCAAGGAGCACAGTATGATCGCTTTTTGGGTGGTTTTCAGTAACCAATCCTGTATCGTGTTTCTCGGTTGCAACAGTTTGCATCTGAGACTCGAACGACTGGCGAGATGTTCCAGCGGGAGTTACTTCGGATGTTTCTTCACGATTAATGTTGGGGGCATTTTCTGTCCTATGAAGCAAAGAATGATGCGTTTTCGCACAAAACGAACACCTGAATATGCTTTTGCAATTGCTACGGTCGTGAGAATTAGCAAAGCAGTTGCTGCAGAGCTTCTGCTTTTTCACAACATTGTACCGTTCTTCTATGGTTAATTTAAGGAAATCCGGGCAATGGTGAAGAGGGTGTGTGTTCCTACACAGTGGACAATCGAGAGTTAAAACGTTGTTGCGGTATGTACTGATTTTCCTGGGAGTCGTTGGAGGACTGTCCGATCGCCTGCGAGAGCCGAACCGACCGGGTTGCCGATTCGATGTTTGGGGGAATTGCCGATTCTGTGGCTGGCTGAGTTGCCGGGAACCACTGCGGATATCCGAGACCGATTCTAACGTTTGATATCGCTCGGTTAAGAAGGCGTCGAAATCACTCCACTTAGGGATTTCTCGCTTATTTTTCAAAGACTGCTCCCAAAGACACAGAGTCGTGTCGGGAATCTTCGTCGAACACAAATAAACGAAAATCGCATCCCACTGAGAGGTGTCGATATTCAGTAGCTTTAGATGGGTAATGCTGTCATTCATCGTTCGTTGTAATCGTTTTAAGTTAGGGCCGGTTTCGTGAGTTACCGCCTGGAGAGTGAAAAGAGATTTCAACTGTAAGTTGACGAGAATTCTCTTATTCTCATACCTCTCCTCGAGATTGTGCCAAGCTAGTTCGAAGCCATCATTAGTCAAGGGAGTAGACTGAATGATGCTATGCGCTTCACCTCGGGTTTTCTGTAGCAAGTGGTATAATTTTTCCACTGGCGACAGACGGGGGTTATTACGGTATAATGCCGTAAACAAGTCACGAAAACTTGGCCACGATACATAATCGCCTGAAAAACATGGGGTGTCGCATGGAGGCAGCTGAACAGCGGGAAATGAATGTTCATTATTTATTTTCTCAACGGGTGGATTTGGAATTGCCGGAGAAGAGGAAACTGCGGGGGATGCCACCTCGAAACTCAGCTCGTGAAGAACAGTCGGAAATGAAGGTTGACGGGGTATGTTTTCAACGAGAGAAGAGGAAATTGAGGGGGGTACCACTTCGGAACTCAGCTCGTGAAGAACTGCAGGAAATGTATGTTGATGAGATATGTTTACATCGGGAGCAGAGGGAATTTCGGGAGACACCACCTCAGCGTTCAGTTCATGAAGATGAGCATTAATATTAGAGAGGCACCGGACATACGAGGTGTAACATTTTCTATATACCTCTTTAATTTGGCTAATATCGACATCTTCAGCGACTTCCTCTGTTAGAACATTGTGATATGCTATTCTGCAATCACTCCACAGGGACTGGAATTGGCTTTGCTGTGCTTCCAAGACAAATTTTGTATGGTTTTCCGGGTTGATGGCATGAAAATAGCTATCAAAATCAATAATATCTTCCAATAATATCTTCCATCGTAAGCTGCCATCCTTTTAGCAATTGTAGAATTCCAGATGTAATACGGGATAAAATTTAAAAACGAGAGAGCGAATTGCTTGCGAATCTGGAGTTATGTTGCCTGTTCGCACGATTTATCAAAAAAATGGGTTTCCAAACTGTGCCCGGCAAGAAGGTAATCCGAAAGACGTAGTCTTAAATAATAAAGTTAAGTGAAACCATTGTGCGAACTTATGAGAAATGTGATATTTGTATATAAAAATACACGTATGTAATATGTGTAGGAAAATAACTGCGGGACCGAATAACACTTTGGGAACCACTGTATTGTGCTTTCCGGAACTTGTATTATATTATCTCTCACCAAGAAATAAATTATATTATATTTGATCGCACTGTAGCAACTTAGGGTTGAGAGTGACTATTTTTCTCCCTAGGTATTTTCCAATAGAAAATAGTATACAATTGTTATTGTTATATTACTTCTAGTTTGAAGTACAATGTACTTATATTTGTTGTTAATGTACAAAACCAAAAAAAGGGAGAACGATATTTAGTTATAATATAGTACCGCTATACTTATAATCAAATGCAATCGAAGTCAATTCCTTTGTTGCTGCTTATGTATGATAAAAACCTTTTGCTTACTTTTGGGTGTACTTGTTGTTGATGGTTCATGAATATGCACAAATCACAGCAGGTAGATTAAATACAAGTGTTTACACCAACAGTTAATTGCCTGTGAATTTGAACAAAGAACACTGTTGTTGTCTTTGCATGTAAGCCAAGCAGATTTATATCAAAAAGGGAGAACAAATATTCGTAATATTGGTTTTTATCAACAATATATAAATTATTATTATGAGGTGAAAAGCAACAATTTGCATTTGAGAAGTGTGTTATGCCAAACAATATACGATGTATTGTTGTTAGTTTTTGACGCCAGATATTCTTGTTAATTTGTAATTAGTGGGAATGCATGTATTATGTACATATGTACAAATCCAAAACAAAAAACGGCAAAAACAAGTTTTGCTGTGATGAACGATCGATTTATCTTAACTCTCGTAGAAAGATTTGTGATGATATGAGAGGGAGATCTGAGAGGGAGTATCACTTGACGCAACAACAAATATAGTGATATATTACTGCAGATGATTTGGTTTGATCCAAATTTTAAGATTTTATGATAGCCGGGAGTATAATATACATGTATACGTATCGGGTTTATGCAATTTACATATGTATGTATGGATTATGTAAGCAATCACATACGCTTGAAGAGATATATGTATGTGGGTACATAAAATGCATGGAATGCACGTACCTGGGGTGGCAAGATTTGCTTACCAATCGTTGCGAGCCGATCCGGCTCGAAGGACCAAAAATGTAGAGTTGAGATGGGGTTGCCGGTGGGCCACAAGCTGGATTAAACCTTGCCACTGTTGTTGGTTCAATAAGGCACAATAACACTCACTTTCTGTGTAATTTAGTTTAAGTGATTTTTTAATTGTATGTTTTCGTTTGTAAATGGTCTATTTGTTTATTTGATTTTACACTTAGTTTTAGCTTTTCGTTATAAAAAAAAACACTTCCGTTTAAATAATATAGATAAATATAAATATAAATATATAGAGAAAATTCGGTGTTTAAAAAATCGCGCACTGTCGAAAGGAGAAAAAAGGCGAGAATAATCATACAAAACGATAGAAAAAGAATATAGGAAAATTAAGAAGAAGAGACAGAGAGAGAGAGAGGGAGAGCGGCAAATAGAAACGAAACGTGATAAATCGACTGGGGTTGCCAAATCACTGAAAGTTATAATTTAAAATATATTAAAATCAATTAATAAATGGACAGTGCGCGACATCGGCATTCTGGCGTAGACAATATATATATATATAAATATATATATATATATATATATATATATATATATATATATATATATATATATATATATATATATATATATATATAAAATTCGATATTTATTGCATGACGACATCACAATCAAATAACCTCACAAGAGAACTGGACCTCCTCAGTGCAACAACTCCCAAGAGTATGGACATACTAAGACATATTTTACCCTGCCAGCTGTTTGTGTGATTTGTGGAGATCTTCATAAATCAAACATATGCCCGAAGTCTAAAGACGATGCTAGCATGAAAAAAGGGTATATACAACCCAAAAGCTAAATTTCTCCTCTAGCAAACAACCTCTAAAACCAATTGAGCAAACTCAGATAGCCAACTCAAGTAAGAGACAAAATCACAAAGCAATGTAAATAATGAGCAGAAGCGCTCACTGCCCACGCAACAGTCAAGTACCCTTGAACATTTGCTTCAAACATTAATTCAGAATATGAACCAATTCATGAACTCAATACAAACAATGACGCAAGAAATGATGAAAAATCAATCGATGTTACTCCAAACTTCTTAAATAAATATGTGGCACATAAAGCCCCAAAGGGCTCATTGGCCGAGCTTCTCTTCCATAACTGTTGGGCGTCTTAAATTTTGGACAATAGTAGTTACTCCAAACATTGCTATCCAGACCATAAATACCATGAGTTGTCTCAAGATATGCCACTGGAACGCCAACGCCTTAAGCCGGCACCGTTTGGAGCTAATTCAATTCCTTGAATCCAGCCAGATCGATATAATTATGATATCTGAGACCCATTTTACTGACAAAAATTGCTACCAAATACCATATTACAAACTGTATACCACAAATCATCCGCATGGTAAGGCACGCGGAGGAACTGCCATATTGATAAAAAGCAGAATAAAACATCATGTTTTCGAAGATTTCAGTAGAGTCTACTTGCAAGCAACATCTATATGTCTGGAAGAATACATCTCTAAGCTAGTAATATCTGCGATATACTGTCCCCCAAGATACAGTATTACCGAACAGCAATATAAAGAATTTTTCTCAACTCTTGATAGCAAATTCTTGGTTGCTGGCGATTTCAACGCCAAACACACTCACTGGGGCTTCCGCTTAATAACTCCAAAAGGCAGAAGACTATGTTCAATCATCACTAACCACGGCTACGATGTTATTTCAAATGTTTAACCGACATATTGGCCGACGGACAAGAGGAAGATACCCGATCTCATAGAATTTGGAGTCGCCAAAGGTTTGCAGATGGAAAATATCTCCACAGAGTGTCCATCTCCACATCTATAAAATCACCAAGCCCCCAAGGCAATTGCGTTAGAAAGAAAATAGACTGGTTGAAATTTAAGAAATATATAAATTCCCATCTGCCTCTAAGTACTGTATTAAGAAATGGACACGACGTAGACTCAGCACTCGAAAATTCAACCAGCTGCTCTCATTAGCTCTCACCTTTGCCACCTGCACAAGGGTATGCAAGCAATCAAACTATAGCCCATACACACCAGCTGACATTGAATTGCTAGTAAGACAGAAAAGAAGGCTCCGAAGGCAATGGCAAGAATTCAGATCACTGCATCTGAAAACACAGCTACAGCACTGTACTCGAAAGTTAAAGCAAGCCTTAAAAAATAAAAAAAAACCAAGAGTTAGAAGAGCACATAGCGAAATTAACACCTGGTGAAGCGTCAGACTACTCTTTGTGGAAATCCGCAAAAAAACTCAAATCGGAAAATTCTCACTGATTCCCCCATCCGTTTGAGTGACGGTAATTGGGCTAGAAGCAACTGTGAGAAGGGTTTGGCTTTTGCAGATCACCTAAAAGGTGTGTTTACACCCAATCCACCCTCTTCACAGTCCTCATTACCAAAATCAACTTCTCAACCTTGCTCAATAACACTAAAAATTAAAAAAAAGACATATTCAAAGCAATTTATAAAAATTTAAATCCAAAAAAATCACCTGGTCCAGATAAAATTAATTATGATAAAAGAGCTACCTCCGGCTTCAGTAATTCATCTGATGCACATTTTCAATGCTATCCTTCGTATTAAACACTATCCCAAATGCTGGAAAACTTCAAAAATTATTATGATAGCAAAACCAGGAAAAGACCCTACAAAAGTTGCATCGTACAGACCTATCAGCCTCCTGCCTCTATTCTCTAAAGTATTCAAAAAGCTACTTGTCATGAATATAACTCCATTTATTAATCTCAACCAACTGATTCTTCAACATCAGTTTGGATTTAGAAAACAGCACGGCACAATAGAACAAGTCCACCGCATTGTAACTCTGATAAGGAACACTTTTGAAGAAAAAAAGTATTGCTCAGCTGTCTTTCTTGATATCACTCAAGCTTTCGATAAAGTATGGCACGATGGCCTTATTTACAAACTCAAACTATTACTGCCTGCAAATGTCTCCTCATTGCTTAGTAGCTACCTCACGAAAAGACAATTTCTCGTACATCACAAGGATTACACAAAAAACACATTGGATATTACGCTGGCGTTCCTCAAAGAAGCGTTTTGGGCCCCTTATTGTATCTCTTATACACTTCAGATATGCCCAATAATAACTATACATTCATATCGACCTTTGCTGATGATACGGCAATATTGTGCTCTCGCTCTAACCCCATAGAAGCTACTAAACTCCTGCAGACTCATGTCGATTCTCTCGAAATCTGGCTAGCAAAATGGCGTATAAAAGTCAATGAATCAAAGAGCGTACATGTAACCTTCACGCTAAGGCTAGATACATGTCCCCCACTTAAAATTAATGGCCAATCAGTTCCACAATGTTCCTCAACAAAGTACTTGGGTATTCACCTCGACAGAAGGCTGACATGGAAAAATCACATAGAGGCAAAGAAAACTCAGATCAAGCTTAAAATGAATCAGTTATGGTGGCTGTTACACAAAAGATCAAAGTTGAATCTTGAATACAAAGTGCTATTATATAAAGCAATCCTGAAACCAATCTGGACTTATGGTATTCAGTTTTGGGGCACCGCATCTCCCTCTAATATCGAAAAATTGCAGCGAATACAATCCAAGTGTCTGCGAATTATTGTAAATGCGCCTTGGTATATGAGGAACGTTAACATCCATCGAGATTTAAATGTATCCACAATTTCTGAGGAAGTTGCAATGTCCTGCAGAAGCTACATTCAAAAATTACACAATCATCCGAATCCCCTTGCTAGGCAATTGTTGCTGAGCAAGGGGCATCGTCGATTAAAAAGAAAAGACACACTGAATATGCTGTAAAATTGCTACATCTCGCGACTCACCAAATTGTGATGGAACGTAGGGGATATCACATAGTTTTATTTAGTTTGTAAGATTTTAATACTTATTGTTAGTTTCTTGTATAAGAAAGATTCAATAAAAAAAAATAAGCTAAAAAAAAAAAAAAAAAAAAAAAAAAAAATATCGACCTTTGCAGATGATACGGCAATATTGTGCTCTCGCTCTAACCCCATAGAAGCTACTACATTCCTGCAGACTCATGTTGATTCACTCGAAATCTGGCTAGCAAAATGGCGTATAAAAGTCAATGAATCAAAGAGCGTACATGTAACCTTCACGCTAAGGCCAGATACATGTCCCCCACTTAAAATTAATGGCCAATCAGTTCCACAATGTTCCTCAACAAAGTATTTGGGTATTCACCTCGACAGAAGGCTGACCTGGAAAAATCACATAGAGGCAAAGAAAACTCAGATCAAGCTTAAAATTAATCAGTTATGGTGGCTGTTACACAAAAGATCAAAGTTGAATCTCGAATACAAAGTGCTATTATATAAAGCAATCCTGGAGCCAATCTGGACTTATGGTATTCAGTTTTGGGACACCGCATCTCCCTCAAATATCGAAAAATTACAGCGAATACAATCCAAGTGTCTGCGAATTATTGTAAACGCGCCTTGGTATATGAGGAACGTTAACATCCATCGAGATTTAAATGTACCCACAATTTCTGAGGAAGTTGCAATGTCCTGCAGAAGCTACATTCAAAAATTACACAGTCATCCGAATCCCCTTGCTAGGCAATTGTTGCTGAGCACGGGGCATCGTCGATTAAAAAGAAAAGACACACTGAATATACTGTGAAATTGCTATATCTCGCGACTCAACAAATTGTGATGGAACGTTGGGAATATCACATAATTTTAGTTATAAGATTTGTTTCTAAGTAATTTTAGAAAGATCCAATAAATAAAGCTTGTTAAAAAAAAAAAAAAAATTATTTCAAATTCGAGACGGAGACACGCTATTCCTAGTCATGTAATGGTTTTAAGTGCCCTACGTTTTTTCGCCACAGGTAGCTTTCAACGAAATGTAGGGCAAGGCAGCTTGTCTGCTTTATCCCAAACATCTAATAGCAGATGTGTTCAAGTCGTTGCTTCTGCGCTAAATAACATAGCACATAGATACATAAAGTTTCCAAAACGAGAAGAGTTCTCGGCGCTCAAAATAAAATTTATGCAAAAATATCAGTTTCCAGGAGTAATCGGGCTTTTAGATGGAACGCATATCAAAATATCAGCCCCGAAGAAAGAAATTGAGCACGTTTACTATTGCCGAAAGGGTGGACACTCTAAAAATGTTATGATAATATACGATGCGAAGGTAGGTAGGTAGGGATATCAAAAGTTTGCATTTCATTCCTGCCATCTACATTATCCAAGATCGGGGGTAGTTTGCATCCATGACTGGGTCTGAATCATTTTGCAATCGAGCAATATTATGTAGGACGGAAGTGGCTATTATGATTCCAGGTATTCTGCTCAAATGTACTTGGATACCCCTAGACAAAATCGGAAATCTTTTTTTCCAAATTCCAAAGGTTTGTTCTACGGTATTTCTGCTTATGATCTGGTACCGTTTATACAGTGATTGAGCTGATAGGCTTACATTTCCCATTAGAGTCATCATATACGTAGTTTGAGCGTATCCACTATCACCAAGCAAGCAATAATTTTTGTACGCTGCCTACAGCAAATGTCTGCGCTGATTGCAGTTGTGCCAAATATGCGAATAGTGGGAAGATCCAAGCCACCTTGCAACGACATCGTTGAACATAAGATCTGCAGATATTTGGCTCACAGGAAACAATGTGGACAGTTTTAACCATTAGAATGCTACAGTTATACAATTATAGATTAAGTAACAACCACTTCGAGCTCTGTAATCGCGTTTTAATCTTGTCTAATAAACGACAGCAGTTTCGTTTTGGAGTCGAAATCCGAAGTGATCAACGCCCCAAAGGATAAAGCGTTTCGTACGATATTTCGGCTTTTGGAAACTGGGAAAGAAGATTTCCGATTTTGTCTAGGGGAGACGAATACCTGAAATCATAATAGCCAATTACCAGTAGTAGACTTTTACAAAAAAAAATATACATTTGTATAAAAAATATTGTAATAAAGCATTACGAAACTTACGAAAGTTTTGTAAAATCAAGCAACTATTACTAAAAATATTCAATTTCAACTCTCAGACTTATGAATAACCGCAAAAAAGGGCACAAAAAAGAATCAGTGGTGCCAACGGTAATCAAAAGTTTCCAAGTTAATAAACTCGTCATCGGATATCTGTTCAGAAACAGTGTGTTTCTGAACAGATATCTTGTTTAAAAAAGAACAGCTTAAGGGTAGTTTTTCAGAACAAGTTTACACTGGGCTTAAAATGAGTTTACGTAAATAGAGTTAAGAAGAAAAGATGTACTGCAGTGCAAGAATAGACAGCTAAGCAACTAATAGGTTAAACTTAGTTTAACTCAGTTAGATTGGGTGTTTCAACTTAGTTTAAACAACGTTGACATTTGATTGGAAAACTGCAAATAGAGTTTAAACTAAGTTTAAACGACAAATAGAGTTAACTCTGAAATTATAAATTTAATCTTGGTTATTCTCCAAGTGGGCCTTATTATTTTATAATTTTCCTTTTTACTTTCTAAACATTGTAGGCATATAATGATGATGAAATTAATTAAATTATCGTTTACGTGGTATGTACGCGTAATAAATTATTTTAATTATATTACAAAAAAGCGACAATTCACAGATAATTCAATATTCTATTATCATTAAATTATTACAAGATCAAAGATCTTTTATATACCTGAATATAAATACATATATAATTTGTGATTGAGGTGTTTGTTACTCTTCAATAGTACAGCATCCGTCAACGTATTTTTATCATGGTTGGAGTATGGGGATGGAGGATCAAAGTGTCATGTGACCCATGCTGACGATGAGCCTTCCGGCTAAATGGAAAGAGATAAATTTTAAAACACTTCATTTTGTGTGTGAAAAGAGTTTCTAATATTTTTATTTCAGACTCTAGTCCACTGGAGAAATCAAGTCCGTTCCAAAGCTAGGAAGGTAAAGCAGATCGGCGGAGGCACACGCTTGCAAGTAGACGTGGCAAAGATGGAGCACCGAATAGTGAACACGCTCGGGTCAGTCGTGGTTGATGGAATGCCTGATACTCCAACCGTTGTTGTCAAGGAATGATTGTAATATTATAGTTAGATTAAGTAACTAACCAGCAACTAACCAGCAAAAGCCAATATCTGCCAATATTTTTCTAACGTGAAGTCTCGTAGCACTTCCCGTTCTAATAGTATTGATCGATGCCTCTAGGCCATGTCAGACGTTCTTCAAATGCTGTTCTCCGGAACACATGCTGGCTAAATGTTCCTCCTTTGAAGTCCTCGAGTCGACGAACTACGTTCATTCGCTAAAGGTAAATCGCTGTGCTTTAATTGCTTAAGGCTAGGGCACACATCGGGCAACTGCAACTGAAAGTACCATTGTAAACATTGTAATCGACGCCGTCATAGCACATTACACATCGATTTGCATACTTCGCCTCAAGCGCCTAGCAATATACGTTCACCCCCTCCGTTCATTCCAACCACATCTTCCCCTACCGGATCAACGTTCAGTATGTATTGGTCAACTGTCGCACATGTTACTCGTACAGTTTCTTCTATCACCCATCAACGTTTTAAAAAACAATTGGTTTCATTATAACAATGCTCTATTGGGTTATTCCTACTGACATTGGTAATGTGCGAACCGCGCAAGGGGTTTTCATTCCGTGCCGGGTACTATTAGACTCGGCATCAGAATTATCTTTCATTTTTGAGCGCTGTGGTCAGAAGATTGGTATGCCACGCTCGCATTCAAAAATCAGTGTTAGGATTACCTAATCTGGCAAGGACGACACAAGATGTGGTTGCCTTTCACTTCCCATTAAGTCTCCTATTTCTTAGCATACACTAACAGCCGTTGTTTAAGTTCTGAGCAACAAAACTTCACCATTACCACCAACAATTTCGTTGGATTCGATGGATCAGCTGCACGGACTGGCTCTCGCAGATCCTACATTCAACGTTTCATCTCCAATTCACATTTTGATTGGTGCAAAACATATATGGAGCATTTTTACATACAAAAAAATGGCCGACTCACACGGTAACAATTTTGAGTTCACAAAAATTTTCCTTTGGGTTATTACGTCTGTTGGAACTCTTGAAAATACATCTACCACGTCATTTGTCACCGTCAATGATATTGACCGAGCTTTTCTTCATCAATAGCGGCAGACGATGTTTTCGTTGAACAACATTATCAGCGTACTCATTCTCGCCATACCGATGGCAAATACACTGTTGATTTTCCTTACAAGAAGGAGGATCCACATTTCGCAGACACTTTACAAGGTGCCATCTCTCGTTTCTACACTGTTGAACGTCGTTTGTTAAGAATGCAAAGCTGAGAGAACAGTATATTCACTTTATGCGGCAATACGCTATATTAGGACATATGCGGGAGATTCAGACTTATCAAGATGCAGGTAACCAGGGTCGTGTATTTTACCTACAACATCTTCCGATTATTGGCAACAAGTTAAGAGTTGATGGGTCATTTGGGTCATTTCAAGACACCCGCATATTATTAGACGATTTTTATGTAGACGCGCTGCATCGGAAGATGAGTTAATTCAAAGGCGTGATGAACTGGTGCAACTGCATATATTTATCTTGGGTGTTTGATCCCTTGAGCTTGTTAGCACTTGTTTTCGTCCGTTTTACGATTATGTTCCAGAACTATGGCTACATAATTTGGATGGACTGGTGGGTTGAACTGGTGCCTTCCAAACTAGTAGACCAATGGGAACAGTATCGGAAAGATCTACAGCATGCTCAAAACATATCACTTCCTCGGTTCGTTCCTAATTCATTAGACAGGATGGAAATTCATGGGTTCTCGGAAGCTTCCAGCCAGGTGAATTTGAGCTTTTACTAATGGCAGCAAAAACGCGTGTCGTACATGTGAAGGCTGTTTCGTTGCCGCGGCTTGAACTTCTTCTGTCGCGGCTTCTGTTAGTACGTGTAATGCTGCAGTATCACATAACTGTGTAAACGTGGTTGCTTCGTGTGACTCGACAGTCGTATTACCATGGTTCTCGAGTCCTCCCACGAAGCTGAAGGCTTTCTTTGCTAACAGAACTAGCAAAGTTAAATCCAGTTGACTGGGCCTAGCTAGGAATATCAGCCGCTTGCCTTCTTCACTTTGAACTATGGTGGAAAGAGTCTGCGTATAGTTTTTTTTATAGTTATTTAGTGTCTACCTTAGGTTCAGATGCTGCGGGTTAGTTAAAACCAACCGCCATTAATTTGCTATCCACTTGAGGCACCATCAGATCACTACTTATGCTTTTACTTAACCGAGTGTCATCTTGGCAACGCATAACTGCATATACCAGGTGTACAAGCTTAAATCCGCTGTTTTCTCGTAGGAGCTAGTGAGCATATTGAGCTATTATCGACTGTGCATCCTTTTTTTTATGAGTTCGACATCTGTTTACATCAATTAGTAAACATCATCATCAGTGATTTCATACAACCCGGCCGGTCGAACCCGGCAACCAGAAACTTCTTCTCCAAGACCAAATCGCTTTGGACGCAAAACGATGCTGTACGTTTGGTGGGATCAGCAGGGTGTCATCTACTACGAGCTGTTGAAACCTGGTGAAACTGTCAATGCTCACCGCTACCATCAACAACTAGTGAAATTGCGCCGTGCTTTGGGTGAAAAAATGCTTGGTTATGAACAAAGCCATGAGAAGCTGATTTTTCTCCACGACAACGCCCCATCGCACACGTCAAAAATACTTGGACACACTCAATTGGGAGGTGCTATCTCATCTCGCTTATTCACCAGACCTGGCCCTTTCTGACTATCACCTGTTTTCGTCGATGGGTCATGCGCTCTCCGAACAGCACTTCGATTCGTATGAAGACGTAGGAAAATGCCTCGAAAAATGAGGAATTCTTTTGGCTGGTATACACGAATTGCGCGAGAGATGGGAAAAATGTATAGTTAGTGAGGGCAAATACTTTGAATAAATTAATTTTTGAAAAAAATGTGTTTTTTAACCGAAAAACAGCGGATTTTAGCTTGTACACCTGGTATTTTTCGGTTAAATCATTGGATACCCAAACAGGTCAACCAGACCTCCATTCCAAGAAATTACTCATGCACGGGTTATATTGCTGTAGTACGGTCAATATTGCTTAACGGAACAACGCAAGACATTAGTTCGCAATCAAGAGATAAATCGTCGCACTAAACTTCTTAAATTAACACCATTTCTAAATAGATGACCACAAACTTCTTTCCGTTCAATTATAAGCACGCCAAACACTCACTGGGGCTCCCGCTTAATAACTCCAAAAGGCAGAAGACTATGTTCAATCATCACTAACCACGGCTACGATGTTATTTCAAATGGTTAACCGACATATTGGCCGACGGACAAGAGGAAAATAACCGATCTCATAGACTTTGGAGTTGCCAAAGGTTTGCAGATGGAAAATATCTCCACTGAGTGTAATTATGATCTATCATCTGACCACTCACCCACGATAATATCTATAAAATCACCAAGCCCACAAGGCAATTGAGTTAGAAAGAAAATAGACTGGTTAAAATTCAAGAAATATATTAATTCCCATCTTCCTCTGAGTACTGTATTAAGAAATGGGCACGATGTAGACTCAGCACTCGAAAAATTCAAACAGCTGTTCTCATTAGCTCTCAGCTCAGCCACCTGCACAAAGGTATGCAAGCAATCAAACTATAGCCCATACACACCAGCCGAAATTGAATTGCTAGTAAGACAGAAAAGAAGACTCCGAAGACAATGGCAAGAATTCAGATCACCGAATCTGAAAACACAGCTACAGCACTGCACTCGAAAGTTAAAGTAAGCCTTAAAAAATAAAAAATAAACAAAGAGTTAGAAGAGCACATAGCCAAATTAACACCTGGTGAAGCGTCAGACTACTCTTTGTGGAAATCAGCAAAAAAACTCAAATCGGCCAATTCTCACTGATTCCCCCATCCGTTTGAGTGACGGTAATTGGGCTAGAAGCAACTGTGAGAAGGGTTTGGCTTTTGCAGACCACCTAAAAAGTGTGTTTACACCCAATCCACCCTCTTCACAGTCATCATTACCAAAATTAACTTCTCAACCTTGCTCAATAACACTAAAAATTAAAAAAAAGACATATTCAAAGCAATTTATAAAGATTTAAACCCAAAAAAATCACCTGGTCCAGATAAAATTACCGGTAAAATGATAAAAGAGCTACTTCCGGCTTCAGTAATTGATCTCATGCACATTTTCAATGCTATCCTTCGTATTAAACACTATCCCAAATGCTGGAAAACTTCAAAAATTATTATGATAGCAAAACCAGGAAAAGACCCTACAAAAGTTGCATCGTACAGACCTATCAGCCTCCTGCCTCTACTTTCTAAAGTATTCGAAAAGCTACTTGTCATGAATATAACTCCATTTATTAATCTCAACCAACTGATTCCTCAACATCAGTTTGGATTTAGAAAACAGCACTGCACAATAGAACAAGTCCATCGCATTGTAACTCTGATACGGAACACTTTTGAAGAAAAAAAGTATTACTCAGTTGTCTTCCTTGATATCACTCAAGCTTTCGATAAAGTATGGCACGATGGCCTTATTTACAAACTCAAACTATTACTGCCTGCAAATGTCTCCTCATTGCTTAGTAGCTACCTCACGAAAAGACAATTTCTCGTACATCACAAGAATTACACAACAAATCCATTGGATATTCACGCTGGCGTTCCTCAAGGAAACGTTTTGGGCCCCTTACTGTATCTCTTATACACTTCAGATATGCCCAACAATAACTATACATTCATATCGACCTTTGCAGATGATACGGCAATATTGTGCTCTCGCTCTAACCCCATAGAAGCTACTACACTCCTGCAGACTCATGTCGATTCTCTCGAAATCTGGCTAGCAAAATGGCTTATAAAAGTCAATGAATCAAAGAGCGTACATGTAACCTTCACGCTAAGGCTAGATACATGTTAATATTAATGGCCAATCAGTTCCACAATGTTCCTCAACAAAGTACTTGGGTATTCACGTCGACAGAAGGCTGACCTGGAAAAATCACATAGAGGCAAAGAAAACTCAGATCAAGCTTAAAATTAATCAGTTATGAAGGCTGTTACACAAAAGATCAAAGTTGAATCTCGAATACAAAGTGCTATTATATAAAGCAATCCTGAAGCCAATTTGGACTTATGGTATTCAGTTTTGGGGCACCGCATCTCCCTCAAATATCGAAAAATTGCAGCGAATACAATCCAAGTGTCTGCGAATTATTGTAAACGCGCCTTGGTATATGAGGAACGTTAACATCCATCGAGATTTAAATGTACCCACAATTTCTGAGGAAGTTGCAATGTCGTGCAGAAGCTACATTCAAAAATTACACAATCATCCGAATCCCTTTGCTAGGCAATTGTTGCTGAGCACGGGGCATCGTCGATTAAAAAGAAAAGACACACTGAATATGCTGTGAAATTGCTATACCTCGCGACTCAACAAATTGTGATGGAACGTTGGGAATATCACATAATTTTAGTTAGTTTGTAAGATTTGATTACTTATTGTTAGTTTCTAAGTAATTTAGAAAGATCCAATAAAAAAAGCTTGTTAGAAAAAAAAAAATAAATAAAATGATAAGCATGGAAGCAAAACATCAAATAATTCTACCGAAGCAACATAAAGTTACCAAACTGCTCATTACTGATTTGCATCATCGGTATCAGCATCCTGGGGTATCTGCCCCGTTCGTCATCGTACGTCAACAATATTGGATACTTTGAGTCGGAAATCAGAGGCAAGTGCATACAGCTGCTCAGTAACAACGGACGCGACTTTCTTGGTGCATCTCGTACCTGAAATGAGATGCATAAAGCAATAATGTCGCAGCATCATATGGAATCGTTGCCGTATCCTTAGCTCTGGACGGCATACGATGAAATTATATTCCACCCCACATTTTGGAGGAAGCTGGGAATCGGCAGTCCGCTCTGTCAAGCTACATATGCGTCGTGCGATTAGAAATGCCGCACTTACCGTTAAACAGCTAACCACCCTCCTAACACAAAGTAAAACGGTAGTCAGTTCAAAGCCTCTCGGCATCGTTTCAGCGTATATACAGCTGTCTTCAGCTAATTAGAAACGGCTACATAGAAAAAAATATTTTACTTACTTACTTACTTACTTATGTGGCCATAACAACCGAATATCGATTTAGGCCGAAAATAACATGCTTCGCCAGCCATCTCTGTTCTTCGCTAGCTGGCGCCAGTTAGAAATTCCAAGCGCCGTCAGGTTCTCCAGTACTTGGTCTTTCCACCGGAGGTTTGGTCTTCCTCTTCTGCGTCGTCCTCCAGCGGGTTCCGAATATAACACCTTCTTAGCTGGAGCGTGTTCTTCCATTCGCTCGACATGACCTAGCCAGCGCAGCCGCTGGATTTTGAAGCGCTTTACTATGTCAATATCGGCATACAGCTCATACAGCTCATGGTTGTACCTTATTCGGTACTCGCCACCAACGCAAATAGGTCCAAAGATCTTGCGTAGGACTTTTCTTTCGAAAACTCCAAGCATTCGCTCATCCGAGGTGGAAATTGTCCAGGCTTCAGCACCATATGTTAGGACAGGAATGATGAGAGACTTGTAGAATGTAGTTTTCGTTCCTCGAGAGAGGGCTCGACTTCTCAATTGCTTACGCAGCCCAAAGTAACACCTGTTAGCAAGAGTTATCCTACGCATGATCTCCAAGCTGACGTCATTACTGCTGTTAATGCTGGTTCCAAGATAGACAAAGTCCCTTACTACTTCAAAAGCGTAGTTGTCAACAGTGACGTGCTGTCCAAGACGCCGGGACTCTTTGTTTGTTGACACTAGATACTTCGTCTTGCCCTCGTTCACCGTGAGACCCATCCGACGCGACTCTCTTTCCAACTCTGAGAATGCTGCACTGACTGTTCGCGTGTTCATGCCGATTATGTCAATAAGCTAACACCATGATACTTTTGTTGAAGATAGTGCCATTATGTCGTAGATCAGCAGCTCGTATTATTTTCTCCATAATAAGATTGAAGAAGTCGCACGATACCCATCACCTTCTCTGAAACCCCGTTCGGTATTAAACGGTGCGGAGAGATACTTCCCAATTTTCACTGCACAACGGGAGTTATGCAGTGTCATTCTACAAAGTCGAATGAGCTTTGCAGGAATACCGAACTCAGACATTGTTGCATAGAGGTAATCCCTTACCGGACTGTCGAAAGCGGCTTTATAATCAACAAATAGGTGGTATGTGTCGATATGTTTTTCTTGGGTCTTCTCCAGAAAAAAATATTTTGCATTTTGTAAATTAAATCTATTTTTTATTGTCAATAAGCATTTTAATAACATATATATATATATATATGTTATATATATATATATATATATATATATATATATATATATATATATATATATATATATATATATATATATATATATATATATATATATAGTGGCCACCAAGATCATGCGAATTGACACCGCTTGACTTTTTTTGTGGGGCTACGCGAAAGACCGTGTTTATGCAGATAAACCTTTAACTCTTGAGCACCTAAAAACCAACATTCGTCACGTTATGGCTGAGATACCGCCCAATATGTGTCAAAAGGTGGTCGAAAATTACCTCAAAAGATTCGATGCTTGCAACAATTCGCGTGGTGGTCATTTAAATGGTGTAGTATTTCACACATAATGTCAACGTTCAAACTTTATAATAAAAAAGAAATATCATGATAAAAAATATCTTATATGTGTTTTATTTACATTTACTTTTGAAACCGCGAAATGGATAACCCTTTATATATATATATATATATATATATATATATATATATATATATATATATATACATATATATATATATATATATATATATATATATATATATATATATATATATATATATATATATATATATATATATATTCATTCAATAACACAAAAAGAAACGAATTAAGTTAAACAATTCAAGTATTAAATTAAAAGTTTTTTCTAACCACTTTATTTTTTTTTTTGAGACATTTAATTAGAAACGAAAGTTAAATTTACGTCAAATGTGAGAATGTGGGCTTGGTGGCTAATATTTCATGGGATAACCTTTTTGTTTGATGACAGCTTGACATCGGCTCTGCATAGGCTTGATTAAACTTCGAGATCGTTTGACTGGAATTGATTCCGTAGCCTTTTTAGCTTCTTATAAAAGATGATCCAAATTCGTGATAGTTTTACCACTAATTTCCTTTTTCAAGTCATTCCATAAATTTTCTATGGGATTTAAGTCTGCACTCGATGACGGCCATTCTAAAAGATGGATTGAATTGTCCTCAAAGAGTTTTTTGGTTAATTTAGCCGTATGTTTTGGGTCGTTATCTTGTTGGAATCTCCAAATAACGGGCATAACATTTTGAAGAATCTCAAACATATTTTTCTTTCAGTAAAGGACCATCAATTAGATCATGCCCAAAATGTTGTAGGTAACATTGGAATGTGTGCTCCCATGGTTGGTGCAAATCTTCAAAGTGTGTCTGAATCTGGTGATTTCCCCTCTTCTTTGGCTATGCGTAATAAATAACATCCTAATAAAACTGAATAGAGGGAGTGTCATAACGGTGGCGTATGCCGATGATGTGGTGTTAATGGTGTCAGTACTGGACCTTAGCACGATCAGTGGGATCAGGCATAGGGCTTTAGACGAGTTCAGCTCTTGGGCTATCAGGTGTGGCATAAGGATGAAGCCGGATAAAACAGAACTGATGCTTTTCACCAAAAGAATCAAAATACATAAATTTGACTTGCCTAAATTAAACCATTAACTCTTTCTTCCAGTGCTAAATACTTGGGGGTTATTTTGGACTCCAAGTTTAGCTGGAGGTTAAATACTGAAAACCGGGTAAAGAAGGCTTGAATTGTCATCTCTACCTGCAAGAGAGTAATTACAAGGAAATGGGGTCTCCAACCAAAACTTACTTTATGGATGTACAAAGCGATTGTACGTCCAATTTTATCGTATGGCTCGGTTGTTTGGTGGAAAGTTTTGGATAAGGCCTACACCATTAATAAACTTAGCAGTATACAAAGACCAGCATGTGCAGCGGTAGTCGGAGCTATAAAGTCATGTCCAGGGGATGCTCTTAACGTTCTGACACACATGCTCCCTATCGTTCTATACATTAAGAAAACAGCAACCATGACCGCAGTGAGGCTAAAGGAAACTGGTCACTGGAAGGAGAGAACCACCTATGGACACGGATGCATACTAACAAGACAAACGCAATATGCGTCTGACAGGACAGACTACATCATCCCGAAGATGAATTTCAATAGAAACTTCACAGTAGTTTTTCCTTCGAGGAAGGATTGGACTAAGAGATGTCTGTTAAACAGCTTCGCCACCACAATCTACAAGGACGGCTCCAAAATGGATTGTGGCGTGGGGGCAGGAATATATTCCGAGAGATTGAAAGTGGACAAGTCTGTACGCCTCCCTAACCTGTCTAGCGTATTCCAGGTGGAAGTGTTTGCAGTCTGAGAAGCTTGTAGGATACTAAGCGCAGACTTGAGATGCAAGCTCAACATATCTATACTATCGGACAGCCAAGCTGAAATTCATTCCTTTAACTCAGCAGTCATATCCTCCATCCTAGTGGAACAAAGTAGAAGGAGTCTCAATATAAATAAAATAATACTAATAATAATATTAATAAATAAAAGTACTCCATGTAAAAAATTTAAAAAAATATGTGAATTAAATGTGATATATACATATATTTTTTAATTTTTTAATAATAATAATAATAATAAATGAAAATACTTAATTTGAAAAAATTTTAAAAAGAATTATAAATTATATGTAATATGTACATATGTTTAGAGGGGATGCGAGCAAATGTAGTCCTTGAGACTGTCTCTCAACGCGAACGCACTTTTTGGTGCGTTGTTCGCTATCATTCTGCCATGTCTTTGCAAGGGTGTCGTTACTTCGTCGCGCCATAGACCGCTGGCAAATGTGTCGCCCTGGTAATGGTCAACATAATCCGGGGGGCAGTAGCTACCATCATCCATTTTGACGAAATTGTGAAGTAGAACTGTTGCTTTGACGATACTTTCTGCTGATGACGGAAGCATATGGAGTGGAGACAACAAAATTCTCCAACGGGCTGTCAATATTTCAAACGCGTTTTCGATTACTCGTCGTACACGTGACAAACGTTTATTGAAAATCTCCCGATCTGTTGGTAAAAGCGTTCCTGAGTGATAAGTGAAGTTTATTTATGACATATGTTGACATATACATAACTTATATACTCACCTGGATACGGTCGCATTATACACCTCTAAGGCAAATGCTGCATCGCCCACCATGAAATAAATAAACTTTATCTCACAGCCGGGTAAAAAATCATCTTCAGGCAGGTTTAATTCTCCATTAAACAATTTTTGCCCGAAGCCTGAATTCCACAAAACTCCACCATCACTCTGCGAACCATATGCTCCGATATCTATGTTTGTGAAAGTGTAATTCGCATCACAACTCGCCAAAAGGATGAAGGAGTAGGTGCCCTTATAATTATAAAAAAGAGACCCGGAATTAGGTGGACATTTAATTGTTATATGTTTCCCGTCGATGGCTCCAACACAGTTGGGGAAATTCCAAATTGTGCGGAAATCGTTGGCAATCCGTTTCCACTCATGTTTATGTGGAACTGAAAAATATATACAGCCTAATTTACTCCATAAAATTTCACAAGTCTCCTTTACAATTTTATTGACGGTTGAGCGCCCCATTTTGAAAGAGGTTGAGAATATGTGCTGACTACCTCCATGTGCCAAATATCTACAGGGACAAATATATATTTGTTTAAAATAATTATTGCAGCATCTGCACTATGCCACAGTACTTACGCAAGTGTGAAGAACAATCTGCATTTTGCTGCCATAGGTGGTCTGTTCGAATGTTTAGTTAATTCTTCCTGAACAAGCCCAAATAGCAAACCAAACACATCTTTGTTTACCCTGACCGTTTTCCGAAATTGCTCTGGATCGTCCTCATACATCTTGTCGAAAGATGTTGTAAAAAGACCGTTTACATCGCGGTCTTGATAAAGTTCTCTAGCCCACATTCAACGCTTCGATTTAATTCGCTTCAGACACTCGTAAATTTCAAACATTAGTATCATAACTGCTACTATTTCAATTGCATTTTTTCACAAAACACTCTGAATAAAGACAAATCGTAATTAAAAACAAAGGACTAACGCAGAAGCTGTCAAAGCGTTCTTTGTAGCATACCTGTTACGCTTCACGCTTTGTTGTTGAAGTTCGAACTGTCAAGCAAAGCGAACAAAGTTGTATGTGAACGGCCCATATGTGACAAGATGTCGCTACTGGCGTAAACAATATATATATGGTATATATATATATATATATATATATATATATATATATATATATATATATATATATATATATATATATATATATATATTGTTACGTTTTTATTCTGTGAACGTTTAATTCTATTTGAATTACCTTGTTCGATCACTGGATTCTGTTAATGATAACTGCAACACTTATTTTATACAACTATATACAGCAACAATTTATTTAATAATTTCTATTTACAATCAACTCTGCTTACAATCAACTATTTACAATAACACTCTAATGTACTTGCAACTTTTGCCTCTGTATCAAAGTTTTCGCAATCACGTTCGGAATTCGATTGATTGTCAATTCTCAACACTGGCTCTATTTATACTCTGTTGGCAACACCCTAGAATCTTCCTTTATCGAGATTCTTCTCTTCCTTTCTCGTTGGCTTGTTCTGGTTATCGCTCATTTCTTTTTGTTGACATTCGTTTCGATGCTGCCAATAGTGTCAGTCACAATAGTGATGAGTAATCAACTATCGATACTCGTTACACTGCCCTCCTCTTAACCTTGTTCGTCCCGAACAAGTTTTTATACTTCCCCTCGATATGGCGCAAGTCGCTCTAAGTGCACTACTTTAAACTTTGCTCTTTTATTCCAGGCACGTTGAATACGATATTCTACGTCATTTATCTTTGCTATAATCTCATATGGTCCTTCCCAATGAGTCTGTAGTTTAGGGGACAGGCCTTTCTTTCGTTGTGGATTATGAAGCATTACAAGCTCTCCTTCATAGAACCCGTTTGAATTTGCTTTCAAGTCATACCTGGCCTTCATCTTATCGCTTATCATCTGCGACCGCTCTCTGATGAACTGATGTACTTCATCCAACTGTTCCCGCTTCTCGCTAGTATAATTACCTTCGGTTGATCTCGTTGGTGTTACGACTCCAAATTTTAAATCAGCTGGCAGTCTTAACTCGTTTCCAAAAATTGCCATTGCCGGTGTAGTAGCCGTCGTATCATGTTGTGCGCATCGATATGCCATGAGGAACATTGGTATATGTACATCCCAGTCTCTTTGGTATTTATCTACGACTTTTCTCAAATATTCCTCCAAGGTACGGTTAAATCGTTCTACCATGTCATCAGATTGTGGATGCAAAGGTGTTGTACGAGTTTTGTATATACCCAGCATACGGCATATCTCTTGGAATACAACTGATTCGAAATTTCGACCTTGGTCTGAGTGTAATTCCATCGGTACACCAAAACGAGTAACCCATTGGTTGACGAATACATCCGCAACTGTACTAGCTTCTTGATTTGGAATGGGGTATACTTCAGGCCATTTACTGAAGTAATCTATAACCACCAGAACATACTTGTTTCCTGCGTTGCTTATTGGAAATGGTCCAGCTATGTCCATAGCAATCCGCTCAAATGGAGCACCCACGGTGTATTGGTGCATCTTACCACGACTTTTCTTAGTGGGACCTTTGGCCATTGCACATTGCTTACACTTCCGTATCCAATCAGCGACATGGTCATGACATCCAACCCAATAAAATCGTTTCTTTATTTTCTCGACGGTTTTGGTGATTCCCAAATGCCCTCCACTGGAGGCATTGTGATACTCAGCTATCACTTCATTTATTCTTGCCTTGGGTACCACTAGCAGATCATTAGTGATTTTTCCATCCTCACTTTCCCATGCTCGGAATAAACATCCGTCTCGTAAGTGCAGGCTTTGCCACTGCGCCCAGTATGCCTTTGCTATTGGACTCTCTTTAGCCATTTCTTGCCAATCTGGACGTATGCCCTGCTCCTTGTATTCCATAATCTTTGCGAGATCTGGGTCGTTCCGTTGATCTTCTTGAACTCGTTCGGTTGTCCATGACTCTTCCGATATAATATTCGTAAGACGTAGCTTAACAATGTGATTCTGGCTTCCTACCCGAGAACAATGTTTACTATCTACGGTGCAAATAAGACGATATGGAGTATAAGCTTTACTACGATGAATGACATCACGATCGTCCTTTCGTTGTCCTGGTGAATTCGATCTTTGTTGCTTGTGTCGTAGCCGACAATTACGCGCCATGTGTCCTCTTCGATGGCATATGAAGCACTTACCGGTAAATTTATTTTTGTGTTGATTCCTTGTTCTACCTTTAGGCTTCATATTCGATTGATTGCAATCACGCGCTATATGCCCTCGTTTGTCGCAAATGAAGCACTTACCATTAAATTTGTTTTCACGTCGACCTGTTGTTACTTCAGGCTGAACTACTGATTTTACTGCCTGACGCACTGCTTCAACCAGATGTGCTGTTTTCCCCTCTAGTTTGCGTACTCCTGGCACTGGTCGACACATTAAGCTGGCGGCTTCATACGTCAAAGCACTACTGACTGTTTCGGCATATGTATTCCTGGGTGACATGACTAGGGCACGCTTTGTCTCTCCATCACGTATGCCATCTATGAATGCCTCTATTTTGATTTTTTCGACGAACTCTTCCGAATTACCGGAGAACGCTAGATGACATAAGCGCTCAATATCGGAAGCGAATTCCTGCAGACTCTCATTACTCCGTTGCACTCGCGATCTCAATTCCACTCGATGTAATTGACTCTTGTATTCATTTCCATACTTTCGCTGGAGTGTGTCCATCAGTGACTGATAGCTACCACGATCTTTCTCTGGAATCATCTGTAACACCTCGGAAGCATTACCTTTTAATGCGACTATTAAAGCAGCAGTCTTGTCGCTATCATCCCATTGATTCTTCGAAGCTGTTGTCTCGAATTGAAGCTTAAAGATATTGAATGGCGTGCTTCCGTCAAATGTTGGTGGCTTTAGTTTGATTGTGCTTGAATCTCGAATCACTGATGTGGCTGGTCCATTTATTTTTAGTTGGTTGAGATCGTGCTGTAATTTCTCGAACTTATCTTCCAAATCATCTACATGTTCCTTTAAATCCGTGACCTTTTCATTAATGGTTCCGGAAATTTCCTGAAATCTAAGTTCAATTCCTTTTTGTAGATTTTCGATGACGTGTTCTTGGCGAGCCGAATGTTCTTGAATTTCCATACGCAAATCACTAATAACGCCCTCTTGGCGAGACGAACCTTCTTGAATTTCCGTACGCAATTCAGCCGAATGTTCTTGTAACTTCGCATTAATTCCTTGCAGTTGCTGCTGCTGCTGTTGCATCATGGATTTCATAAATTCCATGAGTTGACCATTCGAATCTACCTTACTCTCTTCCTCGGCGTGCACAACTGCATGTATATCGTCTTCCTCAAAGAACTCATGTTCTTCTACATTAATTCCCTTAGCCTCCATGGCTTTCCTCAGCCTCACCAGCAGTTCCGCCTTTGCACCTGATGACGATAGATTCATCTCTACCAACAGCTTTTTAAGCTGGTCCACTTTTATTTGGTCAATTTTCACCATCTTTACAGAATCCCACTTCTGACACCAATTGTTACGTTTTTATTCTGTGAACGTTTAATTCTATTTGAATTACCTTGTTCGATCACTGGATTCTGTTAATGATAACTGCAACACTTATTTTATACAACTATATACAGCAACAATTTATTTAATAATTTCTATTTACAATCAACTCTGCTTACAATCAACTATTTACAATAACACTCTAATGTACTTGCAACTTTTGCCTCTGTATCAAAGTTTTCGCAATCACGTTCGGAATTCGATTGATTGTCAATTCTCAACACTGGCTCTATTTATACTCTGTTGGCAACACCCTAGAATCTTCCTTTATCGAGATTCTTCTCTTCCTTTCTCGTTGGCTTGTTCTGGTTATCGCTCATTTCTTTTTGTTGACATTCGTTTCGATGCTGCCAATAGTGTCAGTCACAATAGTGATGAGTAATCAACTATCCATACTCGTTACAATATATATATATATATATATATATATACATATTTCGTCGTCCTTGAAAAATGGAATGTAATCATTGTTCTCGAGTGGAGCGCATTGTCGACATACGACTTACGAATATCTTGCCGGAGGAGTCATGGACCACCGAACTGCAAGAAGATCAGCGGAACGGCTCAGATCTCGTAAAGATTATGGAATACAAGGAGCTAGGCGTACGTCCGGATTGGCAAGAAATTGCTAATGAGAGTCCAATAGCAAAAGCATACTGGGCGCAGTGGCAAAGTCTGCACTTATGAGACGGATGTTTATTTCGATCATGGGAAGATCATGAAGATGGACAAATCACTAACGATCTTCCAGTGGTACCCAAAGCAAGAAAAAACGAAGTGATAGCTCAGTATCATAATGGTTCCAGTGGAGTGCTTTTGGGCGTCACCACAATCGTTGAGAAAATAAAGATCCAATTTTATTCGGTTAGATGCCATGACCATTTCGCTGTTTGGATTCGGAAACGAGAACAATGTGTAATGGCCAAAGGCGCCACTAAGAACAGTCGAGGTAAGATGCACCAATACACCGTAGGTGCTCCATTTGAGCTAATTGCTATGGACATAGCTGGGCGATTTCCAACAAGCAATGAAGGGAACAAGTATGTTCTGGTGTTTATAGATTACTACTCGTTTTGGTGTACCGATGGAGTTGCACTCAGACCAAGGTTGAAATTTCGAATCAATTGTATTCGAAGAGATGTGTCGTATGCTGGACATATAAAAAACTCAGACAACACCTTTGCATCCACAATCTGATGGCAAGGTAGGATGTAATGCTTCATAATCCACAACGAAAGAAAAGCCTGTCCCCTAAGCTACCGACTCATTGGGAACTACCATATGAGATAATAGCAAAGATAAATGACGTAGTGTATCGTATTCAACGTGCTTGGAATGAAAGAGAAAAGTTTAAAGTAGTGCACTTGGAGCGACTTACGCCATATCGGGAGGAAATATAAAAACTTGTTCGGGACGAACAAGGTTTAGAGGAGGGCAGTGTAACGAGTATCGATGGTTGGTTACTCATCACTAATGTGAATGACACTATTGTGCGTGACACGAATATTGGCATCATCGAAACGGATGTCAACAAAAAGAAATCGTACCAATGTTTGCGCGATCACTTTCGGGATTTGATTGATTTCATTTGTCTTTTCTTTCTTTTTTGTTGGCGTGTTCTGTTTATCGCCTATTTCCAACCACAACTGCATGTATCTCGGCTTCCTCAAAGAACTCATGTTCTTCTACATTAATACCCTTAGCTTCCATGGCTTGACTTAGTCTCACCTGCAGTTCCGCCTTTAGGCCGGATGATGATAGATTCATCGCTACCAACAACTTTTTAAGCTGGCCCACTTTTGGTTGGTCAATTTTAACCATCTTAACAGATCCCACTTCTGACAGCAATTGTTACGTTTTTATTTTGTGAACGTTTAATTTTATTTGAATCAAGCTTGTTCGATCACTTGATTCTGTCAATAATAATTGCAACACTTATTTGGTAAAACTATATACAGCAACTATTTATTTAATCAACTCTATTTAGAATAACATTTTTATGTACTTGCATCTTTTGCGTCTGATACTGTACCAATGTTTTCGCGATCACTTTCGGAACTCTATTGATTCGATTTGTGAACAACTGGCCCTATGTATACTCTGTGACAACACTCCAGAATCTTCCTTTATCTAGATTCTCTCTTTCCTTCTCGTTGGCTTGTTCTGGTTTTCTTCTATTCCTTTTTGTTGACATTCGTTTAGATGTTGAGAATATTCGTGTCATTCACAATAATGATGAGTAGCCAACCATCGATACTCGTTACAATATTAGTGTTTAAATAAGAATCAAGTGAGCAAGCTGCAATATGTTCCAAATATATACTTATATGGGATAATATGTCCCAATGGTGTGGTTTAAGCCATATAAACGGAACATATTGTTACGTTTTTATTCTGTGAGCGTTTAATTCTATTTGAATTACCTTGTTCGATCACTGGATTCTGTTAATAATAACTGCAACACTTTTTTTATACAACTATATACAGCAACAATTTATTTAATAAACACTATTTACAATCAACTCTGTTTATAATCAACTATTTACAATAACACTCTAATGTATTTGCAACTTTTGCCTCTGTATCAATGTTTGCGCAATCACGTTTGGAATTAGATTGATTGTCAATTCTCAACACTGGCTCTATTTATACTCTGTGGGCAACACCCCAGAATCTTCCTTTATCGAGATTCTTCTCTTCCTTTCTCGTTGGCTTGTTCTGGTTATCGCTTATTTCTTTTTGTTGACATTCGTTTCGATGCTGCCAATAGAGTCAGTCACAATAGTGATGAGTAATCAACTATCGATACTCGTTACAATATTATCTCACTTATGTACATTGATGATATAAAAATAGTAAATTTGTATGTTTAAGAATCTGTAAAATGAATAGAAGAAACTTTGGTGGAAGTGTGTCGTAAGACGAAGTGGCTGTGATGCTATATACAACGACCCTGAGCTCAGTGATTTTAGTGCGTCCGGTTTCGAGTATGTTCCAGATTCCGATGAAGAAATACGTGAACCTTCGAGCAACTTTGATAATGATTCAGAAAATAAAATTAATTCACAAATGTTGCACAGTGGGAATTACAATCTACAAGTAGTATGGGGAGAACCATCGGACTTATTTTGTCCTCGATTTTCTATTACTGAAGAGATTGAACCCACAGAAATTCCACTGAACTCCAAGTATTCAATTGTTTATTTTTATTGTACAGTGCAGGAAACGGTATTATAGCACCAACTGATGCATCAGAAATTAAATTTGGTTTGAATTTTCGCTTATAATGGGTTATAATAGACTTCTTGATTTCTGATTACAGGTCCTAAAATTAATCAATGGGAAATGAATTTATAAAAAAGACTACCCGATTAAACATGTCATTAAAATTTATCAAAAGTATCATTCCAAAAATGAATATACTTACGCCGGTGAGGATAACTGTCCAGCCACATTCGGAACTTTAGGTGAGAGGATCGTTACTAAATTGCGTAATCCAGATACAGTTTTTGATGGCTTTTTCACCTCATACAATCTAATTAAAACTTTACCATTTCCTTCAGTCTTGTGTTCAAAATAGAAAGAACTTGCCAATCATTAGGGACTGCTCGAAGAAAGGAGAATCTATATTTCGCATTAGTGATGCAGGTATAATGGTAGCAAAATGGCAAGACTCACGCGAAGATATTGTTATGAGTAACTGTCACAAGCCTACAGTATTAAGAGAGCAGAAAGATGGGTTCCGAATATATCACCTTCTTAGCTGGAGCGTGTTCTTCCATTCGATCGAGATGACCTAGCCAGCGCAGCCGCTGGATTTTTATGCGCTCTACTATGTCAATATCGGCATACAGATCGTACAGCTCATGGTTGTACCTTATTCGGTACTCGCCACCAACGCAAATAGGTCCAAAGATCTTGCGTAGGACCTTTCTCTCAAAAACTCCAAGCATTCGTTCATCCGAGGTGGAAATTGTACAAGCTTCAGCGCCATATGTTAGGACAGGCATGATGAGAGACTTGTAGAGTGTAGTTTTCGTTCTTCGAGAGAGGGCTCGACTTCTCAATTGCTTACTTACCCCAAAGTAACACCTGTTAGCAAGAGTTATCCTACGCATGATCTCCAGGCTGACGTCATTACAGTTGTAGATGCTGGTTCCAAGATATACAAAGTCCCTTACTACTTCAAAAGCGTAGTTGTCAACAGTGACGTGCTGTCCAAAACGACGGGACTCTTTGTTTGTTGACTCATCCGACGCGACTCTCTTTCCAACTCTGAGAATGCTGCACTGACTTCTCGCGTGTTCATTCCGATTATGTTAATATCGTCGGCATACGCTAACAGCATGACACTTTTGCTGAAGATTGTGCCATTATGTCGTAGATCAGCAGCTCGTATTATTTTCTCCATAATATGATTGAAGAAGTCACACAATAACGAATCACCTTTTCTGAAACCCGGTTCGGTACTAAACGGTGCCGAGAGGTCCTTCCCAATTTTCACTGCACAACGGGAGTTCTGCAAAGTCGAATGAGCTTTGAGGGATACCGAACTCAGACATTGTTGCGTAGAAGTAATCCCTTACCGGACTGTCAAAAGGGGCTTTATAATCAACAAAAAGGTGGTGTGTGTCGATCTGTTTTTCTTGGGTCTTCTCCAGAATTTGGCGCAGTGTGAAGTCTGAAGCCACACTGATACGGTCCAATCAGGTTGCTGAACATAGGCTTCTACCTCTCACACAGTACGCTCGATAGAACCTTGTATGCGATGCTCAGGAGACTTATTCCACGGTAGTTGACGCAAATTGTGGGGTCTCCTTTTTTATGTACAGGACAGAGAACACTGAGCCTTCAATCATCACGCATGCTTTCATCCGACCATATTCTGCTTATGATCTGGTGCATGCAGGCGAGCAGCTCATCGCCTCCGGTCTTAAACAACTCGGCAGGCAGGCCATCAGCACCTGCAGCTTTGTTCAGGTTTTTAAGGTTCTTCAGCAGTAAAATGGCAGTTTCAACCTCGTCATAGTCGGGTGGTGGAACATCAACACAATCATCTGTAATTGAGGTTATCGGGCAATCTTCTCCACTGGCGGAATTGTTCGTAGCATCGCCATTCAGTAACGGGGAGAAGTGTTCCCTCCATAGGCTCAGTACACTCGGGACATCTGTAACCAGATTCCCATTTCTATCACGACAATAAGAGGCTCCGATATTTAAACCGCCACTCAGGCGCTTTCGAAGAATTTTCGAGTCTCATTCTTGTCTGTACACATCTCTATCTCCTCACACTCGCGTCTTTCCAGCTCCCTCTTATTGCTCCTGGAAAGACGTCTCTCTGCACTCCTTTTCTCTCTATACAGCTCCTTAACAGCTCGCGTTGCGCCTGCACGCAGGGTTTTTCTGTAGGCGGCGTCTTTCTCTGCGGTAGCGTAGCGACACTCCTGATCATACCACTCATTCCTCAGAGGCCGGTAATAACCGATTACCTCCTCGGCAGCAGTAGTCATGGAGTGGGATATATGTGTCCACCGTGCGCATGTATCATCAAGTGTTCTGCATAAGCAGATCCGATAGTCGAGTGGCAAATGCATCTGCTGTCTCTGGTGATAGCAGCTTACTGACGTTGAGCTTTCTCTGTGTGGGACTTCTCTTGTTAATTGCGACACATAAACGTGTGCGCACCTTAGCTGCAACAAGGTAGTGATCCGAGTCGATGTTGGCACCACGGATCGATTTCACGTCCATCACACTGGAAGCATGCCTTCCGTCAATCACCACATGATCAATTTGGTTTCTTGTACGTTGATCTGGAGACAGCCATGTCGCTTTGTGGATGTCGAGATGCTGGAATCTGGTACCACCAATTACCATGTTTCGTGCTGCGGTGAAGTCGATCAACCTCATTCCGTTATCGGAGGTGTTCTGGTGGAGGCCGAATTTTCCGACAGTTGGACCAAAGGTACCTTCCTTGCCCACCCTGGCATCAAAGTCGCCAAGCACGATTTTGTTATCGTGGAGCGAGTAGCGGTCGCAAGATTCTTCGAGTCGCTGAAAGAAGCTCTCCTTGGTCACATTGTCGTTCTCATCCGTCGGAGCGTGGGCACATATAAGACTGATGTTGAAGAATTTTGCTTTGATGCGGATTGTGGCCAGCCGCTCATTCACAGGTGTGAAATGTGACACAAGATGACGCAGTCTCTTACTTACTTACTTATGTGGCCATAACAACCGAATATCGATTTAGGCCGAAAATAACATGCTTCGCCAGCCATCTCTGTTCTTCGCTAGCTGGCGCCAGTTAGAAATTCCAAGCGCCGTCAGGTTCTCTAGTACTTGGTCTTTCCACCGGAGGTTTGGTCTTCCTCTTCTGCGTCGTCCTCCAGCGGGTTCCGAATATAACACCTTCTTAGCTGGAGCGTGTTTTTCCATTCGCTCGACAAGACCTAGCCAGCGCAGCCGCTGGATTTTTATGCGCTTTACTATGTCAATATCGGCATATAGCTCGTACAACTCATGGTTGTACCTTATTCGGTACTCGCCACCAACGCAAATAGGTCCAAAGATCTTGCGTAGGACTTTTCTCTCGAAAACTCCAAGCATTCGCTCATCCGAGGTGGAACTTGTCCAGGATTCAGCGCCATATGTTAGGACAGGCATGATGAGAGACTTATAGAGTGTAGTTTTTGTTCTTCGAGAGAGGGCTCGACTTCTCAATTGCTTACTCAGCCCAAAGTAACACCTGTTAGCAAGAGTTATCCTACGCATGATCTCCAAGCTGACGTCATTACTGCTGTTAATGCTGGTTCCAAGGTAGACAAAGTTCCTTACTACTTCAAAAGCGTAGTTGTCAACAGTGACGTGCTGTCCAAGACGCCGGGACTCTTTGTTTGTTGACGCAGTCTCTTGCTGACCAAAAATCCACATCCTAATTCGTGCCTTTCAGCATGGCAACTGTAGTAAATGTCACAGGACGCTCTTTTGGAGCATGCTTGTCCCGTCCATCGCATTTCCTGGAGAGCGGTGATGTCAGCTCTCTATTTTTCGAGGACATCAACCAGCTGGATAGAGGCACCCTCCCTATAAAGGAACCGGACATTCCAGGTGCATATCCGTAAATCATGGTCCTTTTTCGTTTGCGGGGGTCATCAGCAAAAACGGTAGTCCTTATCCGAGGCATATCTGTTTTTTTCGCTGGGGAGATTTTTTATGTGGCGGGTCCCAAACCCAACGCACAACGGCCAACCGAGGAGATTTTCGCCACTCACTTCAGCCGCCTCCCAGTGGGTGCCAGGGGGACGTTGCCCAGTGGTCGCCACGTGGAGGGCACCCATTAATAATAATAATGAAGGCGCCATCACATAGTAAGCAGAGCAAGCTACATGACTACCCCCCATTAACTAATAGAGGTATCATCACATAGCGCTTAGATCAAATTACATGACAGCCAGTGAGTTGACATGCGATGAGTTTTTGAATTATTTATATGTATAACATATCCGCATTTTTGAAGAGCTTTAGAAATATTTCAATGCGATTATGTGCAACCCTGTTGTTATTTTCTTATTATCTTGCCTATGTTTTCTTTCAACTGTGTTTGTATCCTGTGTAAGTTACTTTCCGTTTTATTTTCTAACATATTGTTTCATTCGAGAATAAACTTGCAAACTATAAAGTTAGTTCAGCCGGCATTTTCATTTTCGAATTTAACATCATACGGGCTTTACGAACTTGTGCTATGTGGTGATTATTGAAGTTTTCTTCGCCGTTCGCGGGTATTCGGAATCGCCCATAGCCAGCACGTATCTATTTCCTGCTCATATTATTGCTGAATCAATTGCTTAACTTTGCAATTTCCACTTCCATACTTTGAAACTGCAAAAATTAATGAATCAATTAAAAATGCATATACAATTCGTTATTCTACTTATATACATTAGTAAATATCGTAAGTATGAAAAATTTTTTAAATATAGAACCACTTATTTTTGAATTTGTAACGATATACGAGGACATATCGCTCATTTGCTGCAAGACCGGCATAAATCAAAAAACGTGATTTTTGAGTTAATGCTGCAGAATTGTTCGTTATATCATACTTCATGTTGAGTGAAAAATTCATATGAATACCTCTTATATGCTCCGCTTGAGAAGAGAATTTTTTCCGTGTTTTCCGTGTACGGTTGGAGTCAGTTGAAAACTTCTAACGCGTTTTATGGAAAATCGATTTTTTTGACTTATGCCGGTCTTGCAGCAAATGAGCGATATGTTCTTTATTCTGACAATTTGTATCATTTTAAGGAAACTCACCACAAATATATCGGAATGTGAGTTTTTGAGTTACAGTCACTTGGGATATTGCTAGCGATTTAAATTATACGATATCACGTTATAACAAAATTTGCGATATTGTAGTCTTGTTCGATACAAAATTAGCTATCACCCAATCAAATCATTCTCCAAAAGAAGGTCAAAAAAGAAACGAACAGAAAATTTGCAATAACTTCCAAAAACCGATAACAGAAGATAAGCGGATGAATTTGTTTACAAATTTATAAAATGATTTTTGATTTAGTAAAACTATACTTTAGATTCTGATGATTTCGTTTTTAAATTTTCCATTTTATCGTTAAAACCGGCGCAAGTCAGAATGCAGACAGAATCGCACAAAAGGCCAGATTCTACAAAAAATAAATTTGTTTCTATACAAAAATTGTGACAATCATATTGTCACGTTTTTAATTGTAAACGTTTATGAATGCCTCTGTTTTTGTTTTCTCGATGAATTCTTCCAAATTACCGGAGAACGCTAGAAGATATAAGCGCTCAATATCGGAAGCGAAATTCCGAATGCTCTCTGGAGTGTGTATTTCAGTGATTGGTAGCTACCTCTAGCTTATGCTATTATGAGGAAATGTAATTTAACAGAAATTAGAAATATTATAAGTGATTTCATAGGGCAAGATTATGGAAATTTAAACCCGAATATGATTGCAAGTACATTTCATAAAGTTAACAATTTAAATACAAAAAAATTCGAAATATAATCAGCAAGTAAACAATAATAATCGACAAAACAATTATCTGCAAGTTTGGTAGCAGCCATCAGGTTGAGGTTGAGGTTCAGGTTCAGTAGAAGCCAGCAAGCTAGATAACATTAAAATAATCAACAAAATTTTATTAAAAGCCAGGAGACTAAGCACTATAATTTTTCTAATTCTCATCAGCAATATAATGGCCGAAATAATTCTTATCCTCCTAAGAATTTATACAGAGTAGGCAAGATAATACCCAAAATTTTAGCCAGTAAAATAGGCAGGGAATAGACCCGATGGACGCTGAAACAGTAAGTTGAGTTGAAAATAACGAAATTGATGGCATATTTTTTATAAACTAGCGTCGGACCGATATAGTTCCCCTATAATTGTTGTCCCTAAGAAACAAGATAGTTCCGATATAGAAAAATAAAGAATTGACTAGAGCAAAAGTAAGTCGTCTTATTCAAATAAGTCGCATGCGCACAACTCCGATTTTCACTCACAGTTTAATAATGTTGATTGTGCTGAAACACATTGCGAACATAGGTTAGTAGCAATATAGAAGAATTACATAAATGGTTAGATCCCAAGCTTACCTGAACCGTAATAAAAAGCAATGGCGTACAACCCAATTCATGATCAGCTTAAAAAAGAAATGGTCAATATTCAAACGTGTTCGAAAATATAAGAACAACATTGGCGAACGATTTAAAAGTAGTATAAAAATTAAAGTGTTTAATTTTCTAAAATTTCTTTTACATAATTTCATTGCTTATATATTTATGAATAAATGCGGAAAACACAGTCCGGAATCTCTGTTCTTTTATTTAATCTTTGTTGTTATAATACCTCCAGTATTAGCTGTTCGAAGTAATAAGAACAAATTGATTCTAACAACTCCTCTTATCATTTAAAACTGGGAATCACTGGAATCTTAGCAATTTATGTCAACGGGACTCTTAGCAGGTACTACTGATACATGCACACACCAAAACCATCGAACACAAACACTACTTCAAAACTTGAACTCTATCATATAAACACGAGCATAGATACCGGTACACCAGCTTTAACCAGAGCGATTCACCGTCAAAATGGATCAAGAACAATCACATAATTTTCTTGCAACCGCTAAATTTTTTTCGCCAACAACACCTACCACAGAGGCTCCACCGTTACTTCCCGCAGTTGGTTGCTGCCTCCGTCAGGAAACGGTAGGTCCTTCCTTCACATACACGGCTCTACCGCTGCCACCGAACACAAACGCTGCTGCTGCGCTGAGACGTCCGCCAATGTAAGTTCTTTTATACATCTAGTTAAGTTAACATAGATACACTTAACAGTTTTGGTTATTTTCTTAACAGAGCTACTTTATTTTGTTTTTTAAATAAATATAATGCAAATTGCTTTGTACACCCATGTTAACCCGAACATAGATATGTGCTGTAACAGTTTTAGTTATTTTAATAACGAGTTTGCTTAATATATTTTTCTTCTTTTATTTACAGCATACATCCATATCAACATCAGCTACAGCAGAGACTATAGAAGTATAGAGACAGAGACTATAGAAGTATAGAGATATCCCACTGTTAATAGACAGCGTTTTAACAGCAAATCTGGCGATGAAACAATGGCCACCTTTTCACTCAAAACCAAAAATGGTTTTAGATACACTGGAAACAGTTCAGAATGAGCATTTTCATAAGTAAACCAACCGCAGCTTCACACAATTAATTTGAGTCGGCATGTCACATATAAAGGGTTATCCATTTCGCGGTTTCAAAAGTATAGGACTAGAATTCGACATGTGTCAAACTGAGTTGTTAAAACAATTTCTTTCTTTTTCAGTTCAAAGTCTGACATTTGCGAAATTGGATCGCTTAACTATCGCACAACGCATTAAAATTGTAAAAACCTACTACAAAAATGGTGATTCTGCCACAGCCACATATCGTGCTTTAAGAGGAGATTATGGTTTACATAATCGTCCAACTACGCAAGCAATTGGCAAAATTGTGAAGAAATATGAAGAGACTGGATCGGTTACAGATATTGTAAGGCCTGTGCATCATCGTTTCGCTCGTACCACCGAAAATATCGCTGCTGTAAGTGAAAGTGTTGCCGAAGACCAGAATGTGTCGATTCCTCGTCGTTCTCAGGAATTAGGACTGTCTTACGGCACATTATGGCGTATTTTGCATTTGGATCTACACCTACATCCATATAAAATCCAGCTCACACAACAACTGAAGCCAGCTGACCATTCACAACGTCGTAGATACGTCAAATGGGTGCTTGAACAACAGGCGGTGGACGGCGATTTTTCGAACAAAATTTTCTTCAGCGACGAAGCACATTTCTCACTCGGTGGGTATGTTAACAAACAAAATTGTCGTATTTGGGGTTCTGAGAATCCTCAAGTAATTGAAGAGAGGCCACTACATCCACAAAAAGTCACTGCTTGGTGCGCTCTTTGGTCCGGAGGTGTGATTGGACCTTACTTCTTCGAAAACGACGATGGAACGACTGTCACCGTCAATTCGGAGCGTTATGGTCATATGATAACCGAATTTTTTTTGCCTGCTATTGAAGAATACGACTTAGAGAATATGTGGTTTCAACAAGACGGTGCCACATGCCACACAACTCGAGCGAATATGGCTTTATTGCAAGAGAAATTTTCTGGCCGCGTAATTTCTCGTCGTGGCGATATCAAGTGGCCACCAAGATCATGCGATTTGACACGGCTTGATTTTTTTTGTGGGGTTACGCGAAAGACCGTGTTTATGCAGATAAACCTTTAACTCTTGAGCACCTAAAAACCAACATTCGTCACGTTATGGCTGAGATACCGCCCAATATGTGTCAAAAAGTGTTCGAAAATTACCTCAAAAGAATCGATGCTTGCAACAATTCGCGTGGTGGTCATTTAAATGATGTAGTATTTCACACATAATGTCAACGTTCAAACTTTATAATAAAAAAGAAATATCATGATAAAAAATATTTTATATGTGTTTTATTTACATTTACTTTTGAAACCGCAAAATGGGTAACCGTTTATAAATACTTTCATATGTACCTATGTATGAATCCGACGATTAAGATTCAATATTGAAATTATATAGGATAATTCGAAATTACATTCACACAGGTGAATTTCAGCAAATGTAATATTTTATTTTATTTTTTTTCTCAAAAATTTATGAAAATCAGCAATTTTTTTAAAATATGTAGGCAATAAGAATTAATTAAATTATCATGGTACATGATTTTTTATTAAAATTTAATTTGTTTACAATAATTAATTCTTATCAAATGTTTTAGTTATAGAAACTCAAGTGAATTTCAATAAAAGATCATCCCATATTTACCTACTGCAAACAAATCAACTCTATCATCTGTTTCTTTCTATTGCTCTCATTTTTCGTTTTCTACATATTGTAACGAGTATCGATAGTTGGTTACTCATCACTATTGTGACTGACACTATTGGCAGCATCGAAACGAATGTCAACAAAAAGAAATAAGCGATAACCAGAACAAGCCAACGAGAAAGGAAGAGAAGAATCTCGATAAAGGAAGATTCTGGGGTGTTGCCAACAGAGTATAAATAGAGCCAGTGTTGAGAATTGACAATCAATCTAATTCCGAACGTGATTGCGAAAACATTGATACAGAGGCAAAAGTTGCAAGTACATTTAAGTGTTATAGTAAATAGTTGATTGCAAACAGTGTTGATTGTAAATAGAGATTATTAAATAAATTGTTGCTGTATATAGTTGTATAAAATAAGTGTTGCAGTTATCATTAACAGAATCCAGTGATCGAACAAGGTAATTCAAATAGAATTAAACGCTCACAGAATAAAAACGTAACAATTGGTGTCAGAAGTGGGATTCTGTAAAGATGGTGAAAATTGACCAACTAAAAGTGGACCAGCTTAAAAAGCTGTTGGTAGAGATGAATCTATCGTCATCAGGTGCAAAGGCGGAACTGCTGGTGAGGCTGAGGCAAGCTATGGAGGCTAAGGGAATTAATGTAGAAGAACATGAGTTCTTCGAGGAAGCCGATATACAATTAGTTGTGCACGCTGAGGAAGAGATCAAAATAGATTCGAGTGGTCAACTCATGGAGTTCATGAAAACCATGATGCAACAGTTACAAGAAAGTTCGTCTCGACAAGAGGGCGTTATTAGTGAATTACGTACGGAAATTCAAGGAAATGCGTCTCGCATTGACTCCAAGTTTCAAGAACATTCGGTACGTCAAGAAAACGCTATGGGAGAGTTCCAGAAAACAATTGACTCCAAGCTTCAAGAACATTCGGCTCGCCAAGAACACGTCATCGAAAATCTACAAAAAGGAATTGAACTTAGATTTCAGGAAATTTCCGGAGCTATTAATGACAAAGTTACAGAGCTGAAAGAACACGTGGATGAGTTGGATGATAAGCTGAAGGAACATGTCGACGACTGGGAAGTTAAGTTCGAGAAATTACAGCACGAACTCAATCAACTAAAAATAAATGGACCAGTCACATCAGTGATTAGAGATTCAAGTACAATCAAATTAAAGCCACCAACATTTGACGGAAGCACGCCATTCAATATCTTCAAGCTTCAATTCGAGACAACCGCTTCGAAGAATCAATGGGATGATAGCGACAAGACTGCTGCTTTAATAGTCGCATTAAAAGGTAATGCTTCCGAGGTGTTACAGATGATTCCAGAGAAAGATCGTGGTAGCTATCAGTCACTGATGGACACACTCCAGCGAAAGTATGGAAATGAATACAAGAGTCAATTACATCGAGTGGAATTGAGATCGCGAGTGCAACGGAGTAATGAGAGTCTGCAGGAATTCGCTTCCGATATTGAGCGCTTATGTCATCTAGCGTTCTCCGGTAATTCGGAAGAGTTCGTCGAAAAAATCAAAATAGAGGCATTCATAGATGGCATACGTGATGGAGAGACAAAGCGTGCCCTAGTCATGTCACCCAGGAATACTTATGCCGAAACAGTCAGTAGTGCCTTGACGTTTGAAGCCGCCAGTTTGATGTGTCGACCAATGCCACGGGTACGCCAACTAGAAACAGAAACAGCAGATCTGGTTGAAGCAGTGCGTCAGGCAGTAAAATCAGTAGTTCAGCCTGAAGGAAGAACAACAGGTCGACGCGAAAACAAGTTTGCCGGTAAGTGCTTCATATGCCATCGAAGAGGGCACAAGGCGCGGAATTGTCGTCTACGACACAAGCAACAAAGATCGAATTCACCAGGACAACGAAAGGACGATCGTGATGTCATTCATCGTAGTAAAGCTTATACTCCATATCGTCGTACTTGCACCGTAGATAGCAAACATTGTTCGCGGGTAGGAAGCCAGAATCACATTGTTAACCTACGTCTTACGAATGTATTGTCGGAAGAGTCATGGACCACCGAACGAGTTCAAGAAGATCAACGGAACGACCCAGATCTCTCAAAGATTATGGAATACAAGGAGCAGGGCATACGTCCAGATTGGCAAGAAATGGCTAATGAGAGTCCAATAGCAAAGGCATACTGGGCGCAGTGGCAAAGCCTGCACTTACGAGACGGATGTTTATTCCGAGCATGGGAAAGTGAGGATGGAAAAATCACTAATGATCTTCTAGTGGTACCCAAGGCGAGAATAAATGAAGTGATAGCTGAGTATCACAATGCCTCCAGTGGAGGGCATTTGGGAATCTCCAAAACCGTCGAGAAAATAAAGAAACGATTTTATTGGGTTGGATGTCATGACCATGTCGCTGATTGGATTCGGAAGTGTAAGCAATGTGCAATGGCCAAAGGTCCCACTAAGAAAAGTCGTGGTAAGATGCACCAATACACCGTGGGTGCTCCATTTGAGCGAATTGCTATGGACATAGCTGGGCCATTTCCAATAAGCAACGCAGGAAACAAGTATGTTCTGGTGGTTATAGATTACTTCAGTAAATGGCCTGAAGTATACCCCATTCCAAATCAAGAAGCTAGTACAGTTGCGGATGTATTCGTCAACCAATGGATTACTCGTTTTGGTGTACCGATGGAATTACACTCAGACCAAGGTCGAAATTTCGAATCAGTTGTATTCCAAGAGATATGCCGTATGCTGGGTATATACAAAACTCGTACAACACCTTTGCATCCACAATCTGATGGCATGGTAGAACGATTTAACCGTACCTTGGAGGAATATTTGAGAAAAGTCGTAGATAAATACCAAAGAGACTGGGATGTACATATACCAATGTTCCTCATGGCATATCGATGCGCACAACATGATACGACGGCTACTACACCGGCAATGGCAATTTTTGGAAACGAGTTAAGACTGCCAGCTGATTTAAAATTTGGAGTTGTAACACCAACGAGATCAACCGAAGGTAATTATACTAGCGAAAAGCGGGAACAGTTGGATGAAGTACATCAGTTCATCAGAGAGCGGTCGCAGATGATAAGCGATAAGATGAAGGCCAGGTATGACTTGAAAGCAAATTCAAAAGGATTCTATGAAGGAGAGCTTGTAATGCTTCATAATCCACAACGAAAGAAAGGCCTGTCCCCTAAACTACAGACTCATTGGGAAGGACCATATGAGATTATAGCAAAGATAAATGACGTAGTGTATCGTATTCAACGTGCCTGGAATAAAAGAGCAAAGTTTAAAGTAGTGCATTTGGAGCGACTTGCGCCATATCGAGGGGAAGTATAAAAACTTGTTCGGGACGAACAAGGTTAAGAGGAGGGCAGTGTAACGAGTATCGATAGTTGGTTACTCATCACTATTGTGACTGACACTATTGGCAGCATCGAAACGAATGTCAACAAAAAGAAATAAGCGATAACCAGAACAAGCCAACGAGAAAGGAAGAGGAGAATCTCGATAAAGGAAGATTCTGGGGTGTTGCCAACAGAGTATAAAATGAGCCAGTGTTGAGAATTGACAATCAATCTAATTCCGAACGTGATTGCGAAAACATTGATACAGAGGCAAAAGTTGCAAGTACATTTAAGTGTTATAGTAAATAGTTGATTGTAAACAGTGTTGATTGTAAATAGAGATTATTAAATAAATTGTTGCTGTATATAGTTGTATAAAATAAGTGTTGCAGTTATCATTAACAGAATCCAGTGATCGAACAAGGTAATTCAAATAGAATTAAACGCTCACAGAATAAAAACGTAACAATATCTTACTACGTAAATATATATGTACACATGCGAAGCAGAATTGTCTATATTTCATTGATAAATACCAGAGAGGTCCTTTTGACCCAATACTAGCTCCAACTTTTCAGACGCTTGTACTCTGAATTTTTCTGAAACGGTTTCTTTTGCTGTTGACGAAAGATTCATCTCTCATAAAAATTAAGCACAAATCATTACCGACACATAACTTGATATTAACCAAATATTTGATACTTACGGGTCAACAGAGGATGAGGACTCTTTTTTAAATTGGCCCTATTGTTTGTGAAGTAGTTCGATTTGTTATTTTTGGACTTTTTGGTTGCTTCTTTTATTGCACCTTTATCTGAAAAATTGAATTATGAGTGCACTTACTTAAATGGAATTATGAGTGCATATGTACAAAAATTAGCAAAAATTAGATCCAAAAATTAAAAATCAGTAAAGTTACCTGCTAGGTTTAGCGTAGATTCAATTGGTACTATACCCTCCTGCGTTGTGATCAGACTGCTATCACCTTCTTACACTGTATAACAGCCGGCAATGGCAGGCTCAACTAAACCTCTAACCTTTGGTAAAGGTCCTCCACCTGTTGAACCCAGGATTTTGTGCCTCCTGTGGGTTAAGTGTTCCATGGACTCTCCCACATCACAGCAGAATCTGCAAGTACTTGTGTTAGATATTGTGTAAGTGTTTATTGCATGCCTGTATTGCCTGTTAGTGCTCCGTAGAGTAATCTAAGACTATTTTTGTTTAAGGTGAGAGCGGTGTTTGCTCTTTCGGCATCAAAGCTCAGGAATTTCTTGGAGTGGTTGAGACCTCCAATGTCATTCCAATATTCTCTGATTTTGTGTTGTATCCATTTCTTGGTATCGTGTTTTATGTTGTTTTTATTGATTGTGGGTTACCAGAATGTTGAGTGCATTGTTACACTCTGTAAGGACTTTTGATTTGAATGTATAGATTTTAAGAGCTATGAGGACTGATTGGCTGTCTGAGAGTATTTTAATTTTGACTCTTTGGAGTCTTTTTTTGGATAAGATTTGGATAATAAGTTTAGCATATTGCTTACCCATTTTACTATTGCTCGATCTGCTCCTCTATTGGAGAGTTCCAGTTCTATTGACTGAAAGTTCGCGTTGTCGAAGGCACCCGCAATGTCCATAAATGCATAGAGGGCTACTTCTTTAGGCTATTAGACCTTTTCTAAATCGCGAACAATTGTGTGCAGTGCTGTGATTGTAGATTTCCCTTTTGGATAAGGATATTCTAGCTTGTGTAGTGGAGTGTTAGAAAGTACCTCCTCTCTTAGGTAGCAGTCCAATATCTTCTCCATGGATTTCAATATAAAGGACGTAAGACTGATTGAAAACAGAGATTGGAAGCAAGAATTTAGCAAGCGGAGTGATTGTAGTAGGGATTAACCTTCTGAAAGACTGCAAAAATCATGCTTCGTACACATAACACCATATTCACCGACTACATTTTATCACTCCCAAGAGAGGATTGTAAATTACTGGTTGGGTTCTTAAGGGACTCCGTCTTACGCTGCAAAAATTCGTTTGATATAAAGCGATGCAACCAGCAACCAACCAACATGCAACCAGGTCAATGCTAAGGGGACCTTAGAGCACCTACTTTGTCACTGTCCAGCGCTCTACAGATCGCCTTTCAACAACCTTGGATCTGCGTCTTTTCCAACCCTGGAAACCATTGCAGAACACAAAGGTAGTGCTTTATTAAAACTCGCGAAAAAAATGTATTAAAAACAAAATATAAGCAATCCCATAATTTCATTTGGTAACACAATGGATCGGTATTGGTCTACGTGAGATCTTATAGATCAACCAAACAAACCTAACTTAACCTATGTTGATTTTATTTGGGAGTCCGGTCGTAGCAAATGTTAGAATTATAAGTCTCATTTCTCTATCTTGGTTGTTCACTTTCTTGGAAATTTGTTTAACTTCACAGAAGTGTTGAGAAGTAAATTTTTTAAGAATTTATTTTTCGTGAATGCCTCTAGGGTCATTGCAGTATATAACTTCCTTGGAATAATTAAGCGTTGGGTTCAGAGTAATATTGACCATGATAGTGTTCGATAAAGTTATGAAGGTGCTGACTCTATTTGCTTGAGTGCTATTTTTGGTTTTCAGTAGAATTTCACCACTTCTTATATTATTGCACAATTAAATTGCTCCGCAAGTGGCATTAAGCGCTTTTATGATCAAACTGTCGGAAAATTCAGCCTCCACCAGAACACCTCCGATAACGGAATGAGGCTGATCGACTTCGCCGCAGCACGAAACATGGTAATTGGTGGTACCAGATTCCAGCATCTCGACATCCACAAAGCGACATGGTTGTCTCCAGATCAAAGAACAAGAAACCAAATTGATCATGTGGTGATTGACGGAAGGCATGATTCCAGTGTGATGGACGTGAAATCAATCCGTGGTGCCAACATCGACTCGCATCACTACCATGTTGCAGCTAAGGTGCGCACACGTTTATGTGTCTCAAATAACAAGAGAAGTCCCACATAGAGAAAGCTCGACGTCAGTAAGCTGCGATCACCAGAGACAGCAGATGCATTTTCCACTCGACTATCGGATCTGCTTATGCAGAACACTCCCCTTGATGATACATGCGCACAGTGGACACATATATCCCACTCCATGACTACTGCTGCCGAGGAGGTAATCGGTTATTACCGGCCTCTGAGGAATGAGTGGTATGATCAGGAGTGTCGAGACGCTACCGCAGAGAAAGACGCCGCCTACAGAAGAACCCTGTGTGCAGGTGCAACGCGAGCTGTTAAGGAGCGGTACAGAGAGAAAAGGAGTGCAGAGAGACGTCTTTTCAGGCGCAAGAAGAGGGAGTTGGAAAGAGGCGAGTGTGAGGAGATTGAGATGTGTACCGACAAGAATGAGACTCGAAAATTCTTCGAAAATATCAAGCGCCTGATTGGAGGTTTAAATCCTGGAGCTTCTTCTTGTCGTAATGGAAATGGGAATCTGGTTACAGATGTCCCGAGTGTACTGAGCCTATGGAGGGAACACTCCTCCGCGTTACTGAATGACGATGCTACGAATAATTCCGCCAGTGGAGGAGATTGCCCGATAACCCCGATTACAGATGATGGTGTTGATGTTCCACCACCCGACTATGACGAGGTTGAAACGGCCATCTTAAGGCTGAAGAACAACAAAGCTGCAGGTGCTGATGGCCTGCCTGCCGAGTTGTTTAAGACCGGAGGCGATGAGCTGCTCGCCTGCATGCACCAGATCATAAGCAGAATATGGTCGGATGAAAACATGCCTGATGATTGGAGGCTCAGTGTTCTCTGTCCTGTACATAAAAAAGGATACCCCACAATTTGCGCCAACTACCGTGGAGTAAGTCTCCTGAGTATCACATACAAGGTCGTATAGAGCGTATTGTGTGAAAGATTGAAGCCCATACTCAACAACCTGATTGGACCTTATCAGTGTGGCTTCAGACCTGATAAATCTACCATCGACCAAATTTTCACACTGCGCCAAATCCTGGAGAAGACCCAAGAAAAACAGATCGATACATACCACCTATTTGTTGATTATAAAGCCGCTTTCGACAGTCCGGTAAGGGATTACCTCTACGCAACAATGTCTGAGTTCGGTATTCCTGCAAAGCTCATTCGACTTTGTAGAATGACACTGCATAACTCCCGTTGTGCAGTGAAAATTGGGAAGGACCTCTCCGCACCGTTTAATACCGAACGGGGTTTTAGACAAGGTGATTCGTTAACGTGCGACTTCTTCAATCTTATTATGGAGAAAATAATACGAGCTGCTGATTTACGACATAATGGCACTATCTTCAACAAAAGTGTCATGCTGTTAGCGTATTCCGATGATATTGACATAATCGGCATGAACACGCGAGCAGTCAGTGCAGCATTCTCAGAGTTAGAAAGAGAGTCGCGTCGGATGGGTCTTACGGTGAACGAGGGCAAGACGAAGTATCTAGTGTCAACAAACAAAGAGTCCCGGCGTCTTGGACAGCACGTCACTGTTGACAACTACGCTTTTGAAGTAGTAAGGGACTTTGTCTATCTTGGAACCAGCATTAACAGCAGTAATGACGTCAGGCTGGAGATATTGCGAAGGATCACTCTTGCAAACAGGTGCTACTTTGGGCTAAGTAAGCAATTGAGAAGTCGAGCTCTCTCTCGAAGAACTAAAACTACACTCTACAAGTCTCTCATCATGCCTGTCCTAACATATGGCGCTGAAGCCTGGCAATTTCCACCTTGAATGAGCTTGGAGTTTTCGAGAGAAGGGTCCTACGTAAGATCTTTGGACATATTTGCGTTGGTGGCGAGTACCGAATAAGGTACAACCATGAGCTGTATGAGCTGTATGCCGATATTGACATAGTAAAGCGCATCAAAATCCAGCGGCTACGCTGGCTAGGTCATGTCGAGCGAATGGAAGAACACGCTCCAGTTAAGAAGGTGTTATATTCGGAGCCCGCTGGAGGACGACGCAGAAGAGGAAGACCTAACCTCCGGTGGAAAGACCAAGTACTGGAGAACCTGACAGCGCTTGGAATTTCTAACTGGCGCCAGCTAGCGAAGAACAGAGATGGCTGGCGAAGCATATTATATTCGGCCTAAATCGATATTCGGTTGTTATGGCCACATAAGTAAGTATTTACAATCAACTCTGCTTACAATCAACTATTTACAATAACACTTAAATGTACTTGCAACTTTTGCCTCTGTATCGTTGTTTCCGCAATCACGTTCGGGATCAAATTGATTCTCACTTGTCAAAACTGGCTCTATTTATACTCTGTTGGCAACACCCCAGAATCTTTCTTTATCGAGATTCTTCTCTTTCTTTCTCGTTGGCTTATTCTGGTTATCGCTTATTTCTTTTTGTTGACATTCGTTTCGATGCTGCCAATAGTGTCAGTCACAATAGTGATGAGTAACCAACTATCGATACTCGTTACACTGCCCTCCTCTTAACCTTGTTCGTCCCGAACAAATTTTTATACTTCCCCTCGATATGTCCTAAGTCGCTCCAAGTGCACTACTTTAAACTTTGCTCTTTTATTCCAGGCACGTTGAATACGATACACTACGTCATTTATCTTTGCTATAATCTCATATGGTCCTTCCCAATGAGTCTGTAGTTTAGGGCCAGGCCTTTCTTTCGTTGTATATTATGAAGCATTACAAACTCTTCTTCATAGAACCCTTTTGAATTTGCTTTCAAGTCATACCTTGCCTTCATCTTCAATTCGCTTATCATCTGCGACCGCTCTCTGATGAACTGATGTACTTCATCCAACTGTCCCACACAAATGGTTTGTTCTTTCTTGTTAACTCATGCAGACTGCTGGCCTTGTTTGAAAATCCAGGAACAAATCGTCTATAGTAGGTGCATAAGCCTAGGAAGCTTCTTAACTCGTGAAGATTCGACGGAATAGGCCATTCTTGTACGGCTGCTACTTTCTCCTCGTCGGTATGTACCGCTTCTGTTGTTTCCTTATGACCAAGATATTTAACTTCTTGACTGAAGAGTGAACACTTTTTGATATTCAGTTGAAGCCCCGCTGAATTTATACGCTCAAATACTTCTTTCAACTTTTCCAAGTGGTCGTTAAAATCTTTTCCCATCACGATAATGTCATCGAGGTACACCAAGCACGTTTCCAGTGTAGTCCTCTGAGTACACGCTCCATCAAACGTTCGAAAGTAGCTGGCGCATTGCATAAACCAAATGGCATCACTGTAAATTGCCATAGACCATCGCCAATACTGAAAGCTGTTTTCTCTTTGTCTTCCTTACCAAGTTCCACTTGCAGTAGCTACTTTGCAAATCAAGAGTTGAGAACCACTTCGCACCAGATAGTGTGTCCAGAGTGTCATCGATTCTTGGCAGTGGATAGCTGTCTTTTTTTCGTAATATCATTTAGCTTTCTGTAATCCACGCAGAATTGAGTACTTCCATCCTTTTCTTTACCAGCACAACTGGTAAACTCCATAGACTCGCTGATGGTTCAATAACACCTTGTTTCTGCATATCGGAAATCAGCTTAATGGCTTCATCTCTTTTGACCAATGGAACTCGTCGTGGTGCTTGATCAATGTGTCAATGTGATGCTTCACGATGGTTGTTCGTCCTCCAGTTTTTCCATTTGAAGAAAAAATTGAACTGTACTTCTTCAATAATTGTGAAGCCTTTTCTTTTTGATGTTTGGTAAGCACACCTGCCCATTCTTCCATCTGTGCTTTCAATTCCGCGCTAACAGTTCCTGACCTTCCACCTTTTATCGACGAACCCTTTTCGCAGTCTACTACGGCAGTAACTTCCTGGCAATAACCAATCACCATTCCTTTCTTCACAACTGTAGATGTATTAGTTGGATTTAATATTCGCACCGGTACCATTCCCATTTCTTTAGGTACCACTAACGTCCTACCAAGTATGATGTTTTTATATTGTATTTCTTTATCTGCTTCCACTAACCACAACTTGCCTGTCCCATCATCCACATTCATCTGTGCCCAAATCACCGCTTCTGATTTTGCTGGAACCTCTTGGCGTTGACATGCCAGTACTCGTTTGATGTTACCACTACGCTTGTAACCGATGTTCAATGGTAACTCGACATTTGCATAGCGTACTATCCGTTGATTTAAATCAAACGTAAAACCATTGTCAATCATAAAATCAACACCAATTATTACATCATCGATGATGTCGGCCACAATGAATTCATGTTCCCACGTACTATTTCCAATAGATACTCGTTTCTTTAACTTACCCAGAATTTGTGCATCCTCACTCGTTGCTGTACGCAATTTTATTCCCATTAAAGGCTCAAACCTCTTTACCAAATCGCTCTTGATTATAGAATGTGATGCACCAGTATCCAGGGTTAACATGAATTGCATATTGTCCAATTTTCAATCAATAGTCAATCTGCTTGGCACACGCTGTAGTTGTGAAATGTGAATGATGGGGCAACCCACTGTTGGAGTCAGTTCATGCCCCGCTGAACTGACTCGATTTAGTTTAACGATGGATTTGTGTTAGTGGAGCGATCGCTGTCCACCTTATTCTCCTTCTTTTGTCTTCCTGGAGAATTCGATCTTGATCGCTTTCGTCGTAGACGGCAGTCACGCGCCATGTGTCCTGGTTTGTCGCAAATGAAGCACTTACCAGTAAATTTTTTTTTCGCGTCGACCTGTTGTTCTTCCTTCAGGCTGCACTACTGACTTGAATGCCTGACACACTGCTTCAACCAGATCTGCTGTTTCTGTTTCTAGTTGGCGTACCCGTGGCATTGGTCGACACATCAAACTGGCGGCTTCAAAAGTCAAGGTACTACTGACTGTTTTGGCATAAGTATTCCTTGGTGACATGACTAGGGCACGCTTTGTCTCTCCATCACGTATGCCATCTATGAATGCCTCAATTTTTATTTGTTCGACGAACTTTTCCTATATATATATATATATATATATATATATATATATATATATATATATGTATATATATATATGTATATATATATATATATGTATATATATATATATATATATATATATATATATATATATATATGTATATATATATGTATATATATATATATATATATATATATATATATATATATATATATATATGTATATATATATATACATATATATATATATATGTATATATATATATATATATATATATATATATATATATATATATATATATGGTGCCGTAGTTCAGTGGTTAGTGTGTTCGCCTTCTGATCTGTAGGTCGGTGGTTCAATCCCCGGCTGATGCATAACAAATTTAATATCGATAAGATTTTTCTTTCGAACGGTACCCACCTGTCGGCAAGCAATTGGCAATTCTTCCGACAGTAACAACTTGCCATGAAAAAGCTTCTTAAAGAACTCTGTGACAAAGCTCAGAAAAGTGATGTCACAAGTGTTGTGCCGTTCGGAACCGGCTAAAATAAGTAGGTCCCTTCTAATATTGTCCAAAATTTAAGACGCACAACAGTAATGGAAGAGAAGCTCGGCCAATGAGGCCTTTGGGGCTTTATGTGGCCACATATTTATTTTTTTTTATTTATATATATATATATATATATATATATATATATATATATATATATATATATATATATATATATATATATATATGTAAGGACCATCGAAAAGGAGAATATTCACTTTCAAAAATAGAATACATTAACAAATATAGAACATTTTTATCCGAAGATACTGATAGTCGTGAAACTAAATTGAAAACATACAGGTAATTCTATCAAAAACCATCCACATTAAGAAAATTTTTTGAAGTATCATTTTTTAAAAAAATATTAAAACTAGATTAGCACTTTCTACAAATATGTTTTATAGTCTATTCAAAAAGTAATTGTATGGCCTTGAATATGGTTCTAAATTTTTTATAGGTCAATTGTGATTATTTTCGGAAAAAAATCGATTAAAAATTATTTTTCAAATTTTTTATTATGATCAAACTTTTAAAATATTTGAAAGCGATATTGTAAAAAAATTGCGAGTAATTTCAATCGTAAATTTGAACTTTGACCTAGGGTTTTTATATTTACAAAAATATGCACTATACGAAGAAAAATTGTTTTGCTTTAAGTGGGCTAGTCTGCACTTATGTCTAGTATTGTACTGTATATTTTAAAAATTGATATCAGTATATTAAGCTTTAAGGAACAAATTGCGCGAATGCGGTAAAAATGTCGTATTGGAAGGAGTAACTATCAAGGATAAATTATCCGTTGCTTTTTTATAGCCATTATGCCGTGTCTCTTTACCAATCAATTGGGCGCTAATCATTGCGTAAATTTACCGTTTCAACAATTTAGATTGTTGGGTAGTTATAACGTAGTAATAATTCCAATCAATGTGTGTTTTTGGAACGATAATCATAGAAAACGACTGGGAAAAATAATTGAGTTAATAGAAAAAGCATCATTGAAAAATTGGCAAAAAAGAAAACGATCAAGTGGGATAAATGGCGACAAAGGAATTACAACATAACGATTTATGGGCCTTCAAAAATTACATAAGGATGACCGATGCGAAATTACAGAACATCCTGCGGCTCATTGAAAAGAATACAAAAAAAGAGAACGCCAGTTGGAAATGCAATACCGCCAGATCAACAACACAGTGTTGGTGTCAATAGTTGTCAAATGTTTCCTATATTGGCTTCAAAAGACTGAAGTTTTGCCCGGATATCATGTTTCGCTATATCGCTAGCAATTTTGGACAATTGCTGTGACACAGCATCTAGGGCCCGTTCCCGTTTTTTCCGATTAGAATAACTTGAATCCCACAAGCGTTCATTAATTTGCAGCAGAGTAATAAGTTCTTCAGTTCCTCAGGTCTGCTCCACGAAAACGCCATTTCAAAATAAAATAATAAAATTAACGTTATAGAATTTCTTTGCTTAACGTACAAATTCTCTCAATCAGTGCATATTCAGAATATAAAACAAACGCGAATAGCTTTCTTTAAAGGGAATTTATATAATTAATATAATTATGTTTATTAATTAATTTATATAATTAATAAACATGTATGTACGCAATACCCGTAAAGCAATATTGCATTATTTAGAAATATTTTTTCTCACATTTTCTTTTTCTTTCTTACATTACTATCACTATCAATTTCTGTCATCTGTCACTCTCGATATGAGAAAAACTACAAGAAGCACGTGAACTGAAAACTGGATTTATTTGTTCGCCAACGCTTTTCATGTTGAAAACTGTTAACAATTGTTGAAAGTTAGCGAACACACCTAATATTTTGTAAATTGGATCGAGAAAAATTCACAATAGAAAATTTTCAGCAGTGCTGCCATCGCAAATTGCCCTAATCCTCTTTTATTTTGAGAATTAACTCATAGAGTTATTGCGGATTAGCTGCAGTTAATGCCCGAGTTAATTCGATTTAACTCGGTAATCCGGAATTAGGCTATTAGATTGTTGTACGGTAGTTATATTATCAATCAACCGCTAATCATAAAAATTTTTGATGTTTTCAATACAAAATGAAAAATGAACTCGATAAATAAACATTTGCATGTCAAGCGGTTCTGATTGCTGTGCTCGATATCAATAAGACCAATTTCACCAGTGTTGCCATATGCAATTTTATATATAAAAAAAGAAAATGTGAGAAAAAATATTTCTAAATAATGCAATATTGCTTTACGGGTATTGCGTACATACATGTTATTAGGTGTGTTTTCGTACTTTTCCAGTAACAATTATCCAGTAAACAAATTTCTGAGAATTCGACAGCATTCGCTCTCAAAGAGAAAAATATGCCAAAAAGTACAAGAACGCAAAACCAGTAAAAACCTGCAAGTTTCACTAACAGCTGATATTTCACTACGTAAATTGCAATTGTTCGTTTGCTTGTTAGTTTCTTTTGCTTATGATCAGCTGTTTTTCCTACTTGCAAGTCTTTATTGAGATAAATTTTTCCAGTAACAATTTACAACTTCCCATCAAAATGATATGCCATTTCGCTCTCTCAATTTCACCAACTTTGCAAGTTTTTTGGGTACGAGAACACCAAAACGTGATAGTTTGTAACAATTGTTACAAAATATTGCGTACGAGAACACTCTTATTATATACATGCTTATTATGTTGACAACTTCTTCCCCAAGAAACGAGAGCAAAACCAACAACAAATACGCGGCGTATTTGCTGAGTGTGTGTATCAATGCGACTGAAATCGGCGAAAGACGAACAATTTGATGTGTGGAAGTCTCTTTTTCTTGATTTTGGTGGCTGTTGGATGGCATGAAATGACAAAATCTTTAAAAAATGCCAAATAATTCAATCGCAAGTGATGTGTTGCCGATTGAGTGCAGTTATCAATGAAAAATAAAGTATTGTTACGTTTTTATTCTGTGAACGTTTAATTCTATTTGAATTACCTTGTTCGATCACTGGATTCTGTTAATGATAACTGCAACACTTATTTTATACAACTATATACAGCAACAATTTATTTAATAAACTCTATTTACAATCAACACTGTTTACAATCAACTATTTACTATAACACTTAAATGTACTAGCAACTTTTGCTTCTGTATAGATGTTTGCGCAGTCACGTTCGGAATTCGATTGATTGTCAATTCTCAACACTGGCTCTATTTATACTCTGTTGGCAACACCCCAGAATCTTCCTTTATCGAGATTCTTCTCTTCCTTTCTCGTTGGCTTGTTCTGGTTATCGCTTATTTCTTTTTGTTGACATTCGTTTCGATGCTGCCAATAGAGTCAGTCACAATAGTGATGAGTAATCAACTATCGACACTCGTTACACTGCCCTCCTCTTAACCTTGTTCGTCCCGAACAAGTTTTTATACTTCCCCTCGATATGGCGCAAGTCGCTCCAAGTGCACTACTTTAAACTTTGCTCTTTTATTCCAGGCACGTTGAATGCGATACACTACGTCATTTATCTTTGCTATAATCTCATATGGTCCTTCCCAATGAGTCTGTAGTTTAGGGGACAGGCCTTTCTTTCGTTGTGGATTATGAAGCATTACAAGCTCTCCTTCATAGAACCCTTTTGAATTTGCTTTCAAGTCATACCTGGCCTTCATCTTATCGCTTATCATCTGCGACCGCTCTCTGATGAACTGATGTACTTCATCCAACGTTTCCCGCTTTTCGCTAGTATAATTTCCTTCGGTTGATCTCGTTGGTGTTACAACTCCAAATTTTAAATCAGCTGGCAGTCTTAACTCGTTTCCAAAAATTGCCATTGCCGGTGTAGTAGCCGTCGTATCATGTTGTGCGCATCGATATGCCATGAGGAACATTGGTATATGTACATCCCAGTCTCTTTGGTATTTATCTACGACTTTTCTCAAATATTCCTCCAAGGTGCGGTTAAATCGTTCTACCATGCCATCAGATTGTGGATGCAAAGGTGTTGTACGAGTTTTGTATATACCCAGCATACGGCATATCTCTTGGAATACAACTGATTCGAAATTTCGACCTTGGTCCGAGTGTAACTCCATCGGTACACCAAAACGAGTAACCCATTGGTTGACGAATACATCCGCAACTGTACTAGCTTCTTGATTTGGAATGGGGTATACTTCAGGCCATTTACTGAAGTAATCTATAACCACCAGAACATACTTGTTTCCTGCGTTGCTTATTGGAAATGGTAAAGCTATGTCCATAGCAATTCGCTCAAATGGAGCACCCACGGTGTATTGGTGCATCTTACCACGACTTTTCTTAGTGGGACCTCTGGCCATTGCACATTGCTTACACTTCCGTATCCAATCAGCGACATGGTCATGGCATCCAACCCAATAAAATCGTTTCTTTATTTTCTCGACGGTTTTGGCGATTCCCAAATGCCCTCCACTGGAGGCATTGTGATACTCAGCTATCACTTCATTTATTCTTGCCTTGGGTACCACTAGCAGATCATAAGTGATTTTTCCATCTTCACTTTCCCATGTTCGGAATAAACATCCGTCTCGTAAGTGCAGGCTTTGCCACTGCGCCCAGTATGCCTTTGCTATTGGACTCTCATTAGCCATTTCTTGCCAATCTGGACGTATGCCCTGCTCCTTGTATTCCATAATCTTTACGAGATCTGGGTCGTTCCGCTGATCTTCTTGCACTCGTTCGGTGGTCCATGACTCCTCCGGCAATATATTCGTAAGTCGTATGTCGACAATGTGCTCCTTGCTTTCCACTCGAGAACAATGTTTACATTCCATTTTGCAAGGACGACGAGATAGAGCATCCGCGTTGCCGTGATGTCCTCCTTTACGATGTTCGATGGTAAAATCATAACTCTGCAGCCTTTCAATCCAGCGCGCCAATTGTCCTTCTGGGTTTTTAAATAGCAATAACCACCTTAGCGCTGCGTGGTCAGTTCGTAGATGAAATGACTGACCGTACAAGTATTTATGAAAATACTTTACACATTCCAGTATTGCGAGTAACTCTCGTCGAGTGACACAGTAGTTTCTTTCTGGCTTCGACAGGATTTTACTGTAGTATGCTATTACTTTTCCTTGCCCACCTATGATCTGAGAGAGCACACCACCTATTCCATAGCCACTCGCATCTGTGTCCAACACAAACTTTTGACCACGTACTGGATACGATAATACTGGTGCTGAACAGAGTCTTTCTTTCAGTTGTTCGAATGCTTTCTGTTGTTCCTCGCCCCACACAAATGGTTTGTTCTTTCTTGTCAACTCATGCAGACTGCTGGTGATGTTTGCAAATCCAGGAACAAATCGTCTATAGTAGGTGCATAAGCCTTCTTAACTCGTGAAGATTCGATGGAATAGGCCATTCTTGTACTGCTGCTACTTTCTCCTCGTCGGTATGTACCCCTTCTGTTGTTACTTTATGACCAAGATATTTAACTTCTCGCCTAAAGAGTGAACACTTTTTCATATTCAGTTTAAGCCCTGCTGATTGTATACGCTCAAATACTTCTTTCAGCTTTTTCAGGTGGTCGTTAAAATCTTTTCCCATCACGATAATGTCATCGAGGTACACCAAGCACGTTTTCCAGTGTAGTCCTCTAAGTACACGCTCCATCAAACGTTCGAAAGTAGCTGGCGCATTACATAAACCAAATGGCATGACTGTAAATTGCCATAGACCATCGCCAATACTGAAAGCTGTTTTCTCTTTGTCCTCCTTACCAAGTTCCACTTGCCAGTAGCCACTTTGCAAATCAAGAGTTGAGAACCACTTCGCACCAGATAGTGTGTCCAGAGTGTCATCGATTCTTGGCAGTGGATAGCTGTCTTTTTTCGTAATCTCATTCAGCTTTCTGAAATCCACACAGAATTGAGTACTTCCATCCTTCTTCTTTACCAGCACAACTGGTGAACTCCATGGACTCGCTGATGGTTCAATAACACCTTGTTTCTGCATATCGGAAATCAGCTTAATGGCTTCGTCTCTTTTGGCCAATGGAACTCGTCGTGGTGTTTGACGAATTGGTCTAGAATCACCGGTGTCAATGTGATGCTTCACGATGGTTGTTCGTCCTCCAGTTTTTCCATTTGAAGAAAAGATTGAACTGTACTTCTCCAATAGTTGTAAAGCCTTTTCTTTTTGCTGTTTTGTAAGCACACCTGTCCATTCCTCCATCTGTGCTTTTATTTCCGCTCTGACAGTTCCTGATCTTCCACTTTTTATCAACGAACCCTTTTCGCAGTCTACTACGGCAGTAACTTCCTGGCAATGACCTATCACCATTCCTTTCTTCACAACTGTAGATGTATTAGTTGGATTTAATATTCGTACCGGTACTATTCCATTTTCTTTAGGTTCTACTAACGTCCTACCAAGTATGATGTTTTTATTTTGTATTTCTTTATCTGCTTCCACTAACCACAACTTGCCTGTCCCATCATCCACATTTATTTGTGCCCAAATCACCGCTTCTGATTTTGCTGGAACCTCTTGGCGTTGACATGCCAGTACTCGTTTGACGTTTCCACTCCGCTTGTAACCGATGTTCAATGGTAATTCGACATTTGCATAACGTAGTATCCGTTGATTTAAATCTAACGTAAATCCGTTGTCAATCATAAAATCAACACCAATTATTACGTCATCGATGATGTCGGCCACAATGAATTCATGTTCCCATGTGCAATTTCCAATAGATACTCGTTTCTTTATCTTGCCCAGAATTTGTGCATCCTCACCCGTTGCTGTACGCAATTTTATTCCCTCTTTACCAAATCGCTCTTGATTATAGAATGTGATGCACCAGTGTCCAGAGTTAACATGAATTCCCTATTGTCCAATTTTCCATCAATAGTCAAGCTGCTTGGCACACGCTGTAGTTGTGAAATGTGAATGATGGGGCAACCCACTGTTGGAGTCAGTTCACGCCCCGCTGAACTGACTCGATTTAGTTTAACGATGGATTTGTGTTAGTGGAGCTATCACTATCCACCTTATTCTCCTTCTTTTGTTTTCCTGGAGAACTCGATCTTGATCGCTTTCGTCGTAGACGGCAGTCACGCGCCATGTGTCCTGGTTTGTCACAAATAAAGCACTTACCAGTAAATTTGTTTTCGAGTCGACCTGTTGTTCTTCCTTCAGGCTGCGCTACAGATTTGAATGCCTGACACACTGCTTCAACCAGATCTGCTGTTTCTGTTTCTAGTTGGCGTACCCGTGGCATTGGTCGACACATCAAACTGGCGGCTTCAAACGTCAATGCACTACTGACTGTTTCAGCATAAGTATTCCTTGGTGACATGACTAGGGCACGCTTTGTCTCTCCATCACGTATGCCATCTATGAATGCCTCTATTTTTATTTTTTCGACGAACTCTTCCGAATTACCGGAGAACGCTAGATGACATAAGCGCTCAATATCGGAAGCGAATTGCTGAAGGCTCTCATTACTCCGTTGCACTCGCGATCTCAATTCCACTCGATGTAATTGACTCTTGTATTCATTTCCATATTTTCGCTGGAGTGTGTCCATCAGTGACTGATAGCTACCACGATCTTTCTCTGGAATCATCTGTAACACCTCGGAAGCATTACCTTTTAATGCGACTATTAAAGCAGCAGTCTTGTCGCTATCATCCCATTGATTCTTCGAAGCGGTTGTCTCGAATTGAAGCTTGAAGATATTGAATGGCTTGCTTCCGTCAAATGTTGGTGGCTTTAGTTTGATTGTACTTGAATCTCTAATCACTGATGTGGCTGGCCCATTTATTTTTAGTTGGTTGAGATCGTCTTGTAATTTCTCGAACTTATCTTCCAAATCATCTACATGTTCCTTCAGATCTGTAACTTTTTCATTAATGGCTCCGGAAATTTCATCTACATGTTCTTTTAGTTCTGCAACTTTCTCATTAATAGCCCCAGAAATTTCTTGTAGTTTGTAGTTAATTGTCTTCTGGAATTCTCCAATGAAGTTTTCTTGGCGAGACGAACCTTCTTGAATTTCCATACGCAATTCAGCCGAATGTTCTTGAAGCTTGGAGTCAATGCGAGACGCATTTCCTTGAATTTCCGTACGTAATTCACTAATAACGCCCTCTTGGCGTACCGAATGTTCTTGAAACTTGGAGTCAATGCGAGACGCATTTTCTTGTAGCTGTTGTTGCTGCTGTTGCATCATGGTTTTCATGAATTCCATGAGTTGACCACTCGAATCTATTTTGCTCTCTTCCTCAGCGTGCACAACTGCTTGTATATCGGCTTCCTCGAAGAACTCATGTTCTTCTACATTAATTCCCTTAGCCTCCATAGCTTGCCTCAGCCTCACCAGCAGTTCCGCCTTTGCACCTGATGACGATAGATTCATCTCTACCAACAGCTTTTTAAGCTGGTCCACTTTTAGTTGGTCAATTTTCACCATCTTTACAGAATCCCACTTCTGACACCAATTGTTACGTTTTTATTCTGTGAACGTTTAATTCTATTTGAATTACCTTGTTCGATCACTGGATTCTGTTAATGATAACTGCAACACTTATTTTATACAACTATATACAGCAACAATTTATTTAATAATCTCTATTTACAATCAACACTGTTTACAATCAACTATTTACTATAACACTTAAATGTACTAGCAACTTTTGCTTCTGTATAGATGTTTGCGCAGTCACGTTCGGAATTCGATTGATTGTCAATTCTCAACACTGGCTCTATTTATACTCTGTTGGCAACACCCTAGAATCTTCCTTTATCGAGATTCTTCTCTTCCTTTCTCGTTGGCTTGTTCTGGTTATCGCTTATTTCTTTTTGTTGACATTCGTTTCGATGCTGCCAATAGAGTCAGTCACAATAGTGATGAGTAATCAACTATCGATACTCGTTACAGTATTTTGCTGCGCATACGTACATATGTATACTTTTTAAACAGGCAAATAGAAAGAAAGGAAATTGAGAGAGTTTGATTGTTTGTATGTTGCAGATATGTATGTGCGTATGTACATATATGAATAGAATAAGAATTGATTGCACATGTGTACTGGATATTGATAACGCATTTTTATTTCTCAGTTAATGATATTATTATATATAAATTTTTTGTAAATTTCAATTCTAATTTCTTTTATAAAATAAGATCTAATGGTTTTAAAAAATTAAATGAAATAAATAATGTCTAAATAATAAATATTACTTAAAGATTAAATAACAAATAATTTTAAATAAATTATATAAATGAAGAAATATTATTGAATATGATCCAGAAATATCATAATTCATAAATGTAAACAATACAAAATCTGTACGCACGTTTTGATTTTGTATGTTATGTTCAGTCCGCTTTCGTTTTCTTCCAATATCGTGTCATTTTCTACTTTTTGCGGTGTGATCGAACCATTTGTTCGATTGTCCACTTCTATTTCATCTGATATTTCGGTTCACACACGTTTAAGTTGACTGAAAAGTTTTAAATAGTTTTTTTTGGTTTTTTTAATATGGCTCTTCCACTTAAGGGAGGATATTTATGTACTGAAATATCAACTTATAGCCTAGACAGACGGCAACCTAATTCCGGATTACCTAGTTAATTCGAATTAACTCGGGCATTAACTGCAGCTAATCCGCATAAATTCTATGAGTTAATTCTCAAAATAAAAGAGGATTATGGCAATATGCTATGGCAACACTGCTAAAAATTGTCTATTGTGAATTTTTCTCGATCCATTTTACAAAATATTAGGTGTGTTCGCTAACAAATAACTTTCCACAATTGTTAACAGTTTTCAACATGAAATGCGTTATCGAACAAATAAATCCAGCTATCAATTACGAACCGTGAATGTCAATTTACAAGTTTCTGTTAGTTTTCAGTTCACTTACTTCTTGTAGATTTTCTTATATCGAGAGTGACAGATGACAGAAGATGATAGTGATAGTAATGTAAGTGAGCAGACCCAATAAAACAGCAATCAGCCGTTTAGTTAATCCGCAATACTGCCGTCTGTCAGGTTATTATTTTATTCGGATTAAGTGAGCCGGTAATCCGGAATTAGGCTGCCGTCTGTCTAGGCTGTTACAGTCTGAATTGCGATTTGTATTATATTAGCCGCATTCTTTTGCATGCGAGTTGCAAAAGAACACTGACTTATTTGCCGAACTGCATGCCAAGCAACAACAAAAATAGTCTATTTTAACCGAGTTCTATTGAACTTGCTTATACTTTAATCGACCTGAGTTATAGAAAGTGAAAAACAGCACTATTGTGAATAGATCACTGGAATGTGCTTGGGAAATTTCAACAACACGTCAAATTATTGTAAATATAAACAAAAATAAGCAAAATAAAGCAAGTGCAAATAAAAATTTATTTTAAATAAGCGAATATATTTACCACAGATTCCGCAGAATTGTGTATTTTTAGTTTTTATTTCGTTTATAAATTTCACGAACAACCATATATACCATCAGCGTTGCTAAGTAACTAAAGGGAAATTATATTAAAGTAAAAGGGAAATTAAATGCGAGGTGGTGTTCTTTTGAAACTTGGTTACAACAAAATGCAATTATTATACGATATACATCTGTACGTACCCAAATTTTAAAATAAATACGTATATAATTTACGCTGCAACTAGCCACGAACTTAAAAACGTAGAACGTGTCAGCTGACACGACCTATCTTATGGGAATGTCGTGTTAACGAAAACTCGTCACCGTTTGACGGCGACGTAGCCGTTGCTTGTAGCGGAGAGAATCAATGCAATTTTGTATGTTCTTACGTACGGCAAGTAAGTACAGCAGCAAGTGCAGCGTTGCTAAATAACTAAAGGGAAATTATATTCATGTAAAAGGGAAGTTATATTTGTGTTCATGTTGTTTTGCAACTCGCCTACAAAATAACGCAGCTTTTGTTACTGTTCATTTTTAAGATGGTAGTTTTTTGCTCTTCTCTTTAGTTTTTGGTAAAAAATTGTTTTGGCTGTGGCAACACTGATCGTCACATCTTTTCCTACAGACGCCATCTTCTTGTCGTGTTGTACCTAGGTTGGATGTTTACAACTTAACATATGGTGAATTCACGTATATATTCTCCATTGTAAATGTACATCCAAAAACGCTAATTTTGCGTGAGGGAGAGACAGATTCCTTTCTTTAGTATTCTCTAATGTTTACTATCGAATGAAACTACGAAAACGAAACGATAAAAAAAGCGGATTATTTTCATAGTAAAAATTATATAAAGTAAAAAGGCAGATAACACACAAAGGCATGTAGATAGCGGATTGTGGAATAAATTGTTTTACAAATAAATTATGAAAAGTGTTTGTGTTCCTTTTTTACTGTTTAGGTTATTAACTTGTGAAATTTGTGTAAATGTGAGATTGGTGATGGAACGAAAGAGAAAAAGGCTGAATTCATGCGGGAATGACGAATCAGAAGGAAAATAAGATCTAATAGATATGGTAGTTTAAAAAATCTATTTAAGAACAATTTATTACATACTTTTATGAGCGTATGTGCAGTGCAATGAATTAAAAAAAAATAGCAATCTTTAAAAGGTTATAGTACCAATAACCACTGGCAACCACTCCAAAATCAGTCAAACTCATATATTTAGCCATTATATCTTCCAGTCAATCGCCGACAAAATCAATCACCAATGTTAAATGAACGATATATATTATCATTATTGTTTACCACCAACTAATAAATAGCGTAACCTAATCCGCACGGCCTCCAGTGAAGGAATGAGTGTTTTATTGTATTCTTTGTACTTGTGATTTAGCAATTATTGTTGTTAATATTAAAATTATATTTCATTTTTTTTTAAATTAAAGTTGAAATAACTGACTTGTATTAAATTTATATTGCTGAAATATAAAAAAAACCCAATCAATGCATATGATGAAAGAAGAGCCATAAAGTTCAATTTGCCTTGGTGTAACAACATAGAAGTATTTGCTGCGTAGGGTAGAAGTACAAAAATGAATATAAATAGTGGTATCGATAACATCTCAGATATGAATGTGTGGAGTTAGTGATATGTTCAATAGTAATAATACAAATCTATAGATCGCGTAATCAAATTAAAAAAAAAAATTTGAATATATTTATTATAATAATAATATATATTTTGACCGCTTCCTATTTTCTGTTTGAATGTTTTCAAGAAATTCGTAATGAAATTTGTTGTGTATGTATATGTGTGATACGAAGGTACGGTGACCGCCCTCATCAAATTCATTATTCCTTGTTCTTACTATGGAATACATACAAATGACTAACATATTTGTTATAACTACTGGATCAGTGTTCGTATGAAAGTTTAATATGAAGGTACATTCTTCCTTTTTTTTTTTATTTATAATACATCCCTTAATGCGTTGTTACACATGCAGTTATTGAAATTGAATTCATTTTTAAAAAAATCAAATTACCTTAATATTTTAATATCTTTATTATGCAGTAGGGTAGTATTGTACATAGCATAATAAACAAAGTTGTGACCACATTGATATTTCTTTTGAGAGTTGCAAAAGTCATTGGATTTACGTCAATAATTGCATATCCTTTGTATAATTTACAATTGGTTACAATAGTGGCATACGTGCAGAATACGGCAAGAATTATAAATTGCATCGGATACAGGTTATTCTTGTTGTTATAAAAAACAACAATTTTTTTTTGTGGCAACGCCCATATAAGGCGTGGGTCAAGGCAAAAAGTTCAAAATTGAGGTCGAGATTACTTGATCGAAACGCAATTTTTACTACAATATAGATATCAAAACACAGGTAATTTCTATACCTTTTTGTAGGTAAATAATATTTGTTATGAATATACAACTATTTAAATAATATGAAAAATATAAAATTTTTTTGAAAAATTTTGTGCAATTTTTTACGAAAATTTCCCCGAAAAAACCTATCAAAATTGTGTATTGGGTGTGTGAATTATTAACCGGTTTTTTAAGTTTCATGGCGCCACGCGTAAGCGTGATGTATATCACGAAATGTCTGAAATGTCACATTAAATGTTTATTCAGTTGCTGTCAAGATCACTCAAAAGTTTTCAATTTGGTTGTATGCTTCAATTTTTTTTCACTAAAGAAAATTAGAAGAATTAATAAAAAAACAGCATTTGCGGGAACTTTTGTAAAGTTACATTTTTGCAAGGAAAAATGCGGAAGAAAGTCGTCGTTTGCTTGTGCAATTGTAAGGCGACAATTCTCTATCCAATACACAGTGTAAGGAGTGGTTTGTGCACTTCAAGAACGGTGATTTTCACATCAAAGACAAAGAACGCTCTGGTCAGCCGAGAATTCGGAGACATTACTCGACCAAGACCTAGTTGAATCATTACAGGAGAGCTGTACCGACAAAAATTGCTGGGATGAAGAGAGCAATGAGCGAGAAACGGCCGGAATATGCGACCAGACACGAGTCTGTAATTTTTCACCATGAAAACGCACGGCCACACATTTCTATTCCGGTCAAAAACTTACTTGTTAATAGTGGATTGGAAGGTTTACCCCACCCACCTTATAACCCAGACCTGGCGCCTTCAGAATACAATTTGTTCCGGTGCATGCAGAACGCCCTTAATGGAATATGCTTCACTTCAGTTGCCGGAATTAATAATTGATCGATTAGTTTTTGCCGCTAAGCCGGCGAAGTTCTTTTGGGGTTTAAACCATAAATTGCCAGAAAGATGGGGAAATGTAATAGAATCTGATGGACGATACTTTGAATGATATGTTTTTTACAGAATTCTTTAAAATATGTATATATTGTGTGAATTAGTAACTGGCCTTTTTTAGTGATTAAAAATAATTTATTTTTATGGTCACCATGATTACCTTCCAAACAGGTATATAAAATTTATTTTTAAAGAACTTGTATATAATTTAAATATATTTTTTTATGATCATACTTTCGCTAGAGGAAAGAGTGCATAGAGGAATAGTGAGACAGTCATAATCATATCAGTAGACGTATAGAATGGAATTAAGAAAAAATAGGATAAAATATTATAATTAAATAATTTTTTTTTATTTGATAAAGACAATATTGTGTACTGGAGCAGCCAGCAAAAATATTGTTAATTGGGAATGAAAAAAGTTTAGATTACACTGTTGTCTCGTTATTTCAAAAGTTAAGAATTTGAGTCAAGTAATAGAAAAATTTGATTTGAGAAAATTGATTATGAAAATAAATTAAAATGACTACTTAATTTGATTAATATAAATAGTTCATTCGAATCGTGTAATGATTTTGACATTTTGGAAGTAGTGTTGAACAAACTGATGGAATGGTGTTTGATTCTGAGAGAAGGGACATATAAATGCGCAAATGGGCATAATTTGTAGCTGGTGAAATCAGCAAGTAGTTTAGATGGTTTTGTTTGGAGGTAATGTTCATGTTCCATATAGTTATAATTTCAGGTGTCAATCGATGTATACAAAGAACAAGAGGAAGAAATGTAAATGTGATATGAAGGTGTCCCTCAGAAAAATACATTCTTCTATAAATCGAAACTGCCAATAGTTTAACTGTTGGTATTTTCGTATTTGTTGCTAAAGAAAGTTACCCAGGAGTTTATTATGGAAGAACTGCGCATTGCGCGTCGTAAGGCCATAGCCTAGTGCAATTTTTACGTGAGGTGGAGTATGACGGCTTTTCATTAAAAACCAAAACATTGGTGGAATAGGCAAAACCGTCGAAATAGACGAGAGTAACTTTGGCAGACGCAAATGTGTATTAGGAGGAGTAGAGAGAGAGGAAGTAATCTCTGTTTCCTCGTTTGCCACAATTTCGATATTTCATTTTGAAGGGGTCACTTTGAACGCCCATAATAAGTACAAGCCTTCGGATTACACTATTGGAAAAATTTACTATTGAAATATAAGCACAAACCTTCAAAATAACGTAAAACTTATACTTATTTTCGAATTAGTTCTCCTAAAGAAAATTCCCGAAAAAGCGTTCGAAATACCGCGCTCACACAGGTGGACCCCGTTAATACTAAAAATTACAAAGAGGCTTTAATGCTAAAACGTTTGACGCGAAGCAGATGTTGGGCCTATAAGGGGTATTTTTATTTTTTTGCGCCCGGCCCAAGGCCGTCTATCAAAAATACTTTTATCCTAAAATACTGCTTGTCGCAAAGCCGGCGTCGGGCCTATAAGGGTCATTTGTTTTGCTCCCGACCAAAGGACGGCTATCAAAAAAGACATCCTAAAATTATTTCTTCATTTTACTTATTATTATTTAAGTTCATTTTATTAAAGCTTGATCCAACTGAACGAAATTGGTTAAGTATAAATTTTAGGAAATCATTAGAAGTATTGAAAAATTATCTAAAAATACGTATATGTAATATACCAATAGAAAGGAAATTAATTTTTTTTTCATAATTTAAAAAAATTTAATATATATGTATGTTATTTAATATACAATGGGGTGTTCAAATCAGTACATGTTTGTACTCCGTATTTTTCCAAGTGTATAGGAATAACAACAATAAAGCAATTCGAAAAATGTTTTTCCAATTTTATTTTTTATTCAAGCCTTAACAAAATAAGTAATAATAAAACAAAAAATTTTGCGCGTGTAACAGCTTACACGTGATAGAAGTAAAACTTCTTAAAAAACCCAAATCAGCTAATAACACCACCTTGTATGAATTCACATAGCAAATATTTGGTAAGTGGTTTAAGGATACCCAAGCCTGAAGAGTTTGTGTAAAGTTACAGATCCCCCACTTCAATTTATATATATTGGTCCTGTTTTAGAAACAAAAACATTTGCATGAAATACATTTTGTTTGAGAGCGAGGGACACACGGCAGGAGAGGGGTTATTGTGTCAGGTATATGAGACACGCTTTGTCCTTATCATCAGTAATCAGTGTTCGGACTATCCTACAATTGTGGCAAATCGACCACTTTTTTTTTAATTTCTACCGCAACTAATACAGTAAGCTTGAAACTTACCATATTTGATCATTTTTGGCCATTTTATATATATAATTTTCTTTTTTAAGTGCATGATCTATTATAAATGTGCTAATCAGATTTTAATAAAAGAAATATGTGAAAATAGTAAAATATTTGAGCCACCAAAAGAATTTTAAAATTATTGGCTGGCATTTTGTTCCCATAACTTTAACTTGCATTATATAGATTAGTACATATAAGTATGTGATTTAGTTTTTTATGAAATGATTGATCTCTGTATTTTAAATGTGCTATAAATTTATATTTTAAGTTAACTATGTAGGTACATAAATATCTTCCCAAACGCTTATCTTTTTATGTAAGTACATACATTTGTGATTTAATTTTGAAAAGCCATTTTTTAAATCTTTTAACATGTGACAATGAAACTTGAAATGAATATTTTTGTTTATACAATAGTAATAAATGTGAAACATTACACTTTTTGATGAATAACAAAAAGCGACTTCATAAATATCATTATATTTTACTTCATTAGAATCTACCACTAAATTTTAGAATCTACCACAATTTCATGTACCTCTAAAAATTTGTTTACAGTCCAAACATTGTTCGTAATGTCAAACATACAAAGGAGTCGCCAAAAAACAATTTTGCCAGTGTATACGCGAACGAAACATCAAAATTTAATTGAAAATGTTTTTCATGCAATTGTTTTTGTGTCTAAATGCGGACTAAGACAAAAGCAAAAACAACATAGGCCGCATAATCAAACAGCAGCGATGTCTGCCAGCAACTGATAATGTTCTTGCATTTGTGCTTCTACCAACAACAAAGAAGATTGCGACCATCAGAGAAAGTTTTTCTAGATGCGACGTCACAATCACAGCTGCGAGGGAAGATGACAAAATGGCAAACAAATTGAAAAGAAAAATACATAGTATAATTAACGAAGTAAGGCAATCATAAAATATGTTTTCATGTCATTCACAGTATATGCCAAAGCATGTTTAGGTAGTGTAAAATTTACTATGTGTCAAAATTATTAACGTGGTTGAGTACAAAATTATGTTTTTTTTATTAGTTTTTTAAAGAAAAACAGATGTCTTCAACCAAATTTTTAATTATTTTAATGATTCTACCATTTAAAAAAATATTTACAAGTTGAAGTAATTTAAAATATAATTAGTAATAATCGAAAGGAAAGAATAAACAAATCCATGTGAGGTATTTGACCTTTATATACAACCAGAGGGTTTTTGTAACAAAATATTTTCGAATATTTCACTTTGATAGATTTCACAAAGCTGTCTTTTGATTTTCTTCTATACACTTATTTCAAAATGATAGCATGAAAATTCCTCTGTCGGATTGTCTTACTTTGTTAATATATACTATAGTATATAATATAATTATTAATTATATAAACAATGCGGAATAATGAATGAATAATTCAACGTCGACGTCACATTCTGTCAAATTCACTGTGAACCGATTAGAGGTAATATATGATCGCTAACTTAATATTCTGTTGTCCATAGTTTTCGTATAATATGCGCATTAATCGTTATTATCAGTGTTGCTAGTTTAGTATATTGGCTTACTGACAAAAGTTTTGATATCGCAAATCGCAACCAAAACTTTGACCATATTGCGCATTCGACACGGCTACAGTACCTCTTAATATTGGAATGCAGCCCAACTCATAAAGACATATATTTAAACACTAGTTGATGAAGAGGAAATAATTACATGTTAGATATTGTCCACTATGGAATAATATAATTTTGAATTTTTCGGAAATAAGCTGTTTTTGTAGAATGTTGAAATAGTTTGCCGCTGCGCTCTTCTAAATTTATCGCTGATTGCTCTCTCTCTCTCTCTCTATCTCTCTCTCTCTCTCAATACACAAACTATCTATTGTCATGAACCATTGAATCATTACTTCAAAAAGAAAAAATTCTGGGAAATAAGTGAATAAAACTAAACCGACTTCTATGTACTCAATTTTGCAATTGTAGGGATGGAATATGTTTTTAATATTTAGTTTAATATTTAATTCATCTATATTGGCTAGGGCTCCTTGATATTGTCCCAACCGTGTTTTCACTATTGACCATAACTTCTCAATCGGGTTGAGGTCAGGACTTTGAGCGGGCCAATGCATCACCTCGAAATTTTGCCCAGCTATCGATTCTTTCACGATTTTAGACGTATGCTTGGGGTCGCCATCCTGCTGAAATATTACTTCTTCTTCAGGATAGTCTAAATATGCAATTTTATATACAGTTTTTCTCTATATAAAATTGCATATTTAGACTATCCTGAAGAAGAAGTAATATTTCAGCAGGATGGCGACCCCAAGCATACGTCTAAAATCGTTGTTCATATGTTTTCGTATAATATGCGCATTAATCGTTATTATCAGTGTTGCTAGTTTAGTATATTGGCTTACTGACAAAAGTTTTGATATCGCAAATCGCAATGTGAGAAATTTTTTTTTTGTTTAAATACTAAGAATTTATTGTATCCTTTCACCATTCGTAGAAACTCACAATAAGTATTCAAATCTTACAAACTAACTTAAAATTATTCCCGTTGTTCCATCACAATTTGTTGAGTCGCGAGGTTTATCAATTACACAGCGTATTCAATGTGTCATTTCTTTTTAGTCGTCGATGGCCTGTGCTCAGCAACAATTGCCTAGCAAGGGGATTTGGATGGTTGTGTTATTTTTAATGTAGCTTCGCAGGACATTGCAACTTCCTCAGAAATTGTGGGTATATTTAAATCTCGATGGATGTTTACGGTCCTCATATACCAAGGCGCGTTTACAATAATTCGCAGACACTTGGATTGTATTCGCTGCAATTTTTTGATATTTGAGGGAGATGCGGTGCCCCATAACTGAATACCATAAGTCCAGATTGGTTTGAGGATTGCTTTAATAATAGCACTTTGTATTCGAGATTCAACTTTGAGCTTTTGTGTAACAGCCACAATAACTGATCAATTTTAAACTTGATCTGAGTTTTCTTTGGCTCTATGTGACTGTTTCAGGTCAGCCTTCTGTCGAGGTGAATACCCAAGTACTCTGTTGAGGTATATTGTGGAAGTGATTGGTCATTTATTTTAAGTGGGGGACATGTATCTAGCCTTAGAGAGAAAGTTACATGTACGTTCTGTGATTCATTGACTGTTATGCGCCATTTTGCCTACCAGGCTTTGCAGGCAGTAATAGTTTGAGTTTGTAAATAAGTCCATCGTGCCATAATTTATCAAAAGCTTGAGTGCTATCAAGAAAGACAGCTGAGCAATACTCTTGAAAAGTGTTTCTTATCAGAGTTACAATGCGGTGAACTTGCTCTATTGTGCCGTGCTGTTTTCTAAATCCAAACTGATGTTTGGATTTAGAAAACAGCAGTTTGGAATCAGTTGGTTGAGATTGACGAATAAAGTTATATTCATGACAAGTAGCTTTCCGAATACTTCAGAGAGTAGAGGCACGAGGCTGATAGATCTGTACGATGCAACTTTTGTAGGGTCTTTTCCTGGTTTTGCTATCATAATCATTTTTGAAGTTTTCCAGCATTTGGGATAGTATTTAATACGAAGTATAGAACCTGTCGGCAAGCAATTGGCAATTCTTCCGACAGTAATAACTTGCCATGAAAAAGCTTCTTAAAGAACTCTGTGACAAAGCTCAGAAAAAGTGATGTCACAAGTGTTCTGCCGTTCGGAACCGGCTAAAATAAGTAGGTCCCTTCTAATACTGTCCAAATTTAAGACGCACAACAGTAATGGAAGAGAAGCTCGGCCAATGAGCCCTTTGGGGCTTTAAGTGCCACATATATATATATATATATATATATATATATATATATATATATATATATATATATATATATATATATATATATATATATATATATATATAGAATTGAAAATGTGCATGAGATGAATTACTCAAGCTGGAGGTAGCTCTTATATCATTTTTCTGGTATTTGGATTGGGTGTAAACACACTTTTTGAGTGGTTTGAAAAAGCCAAACCCTTCTCACAGTTACTTCTAGCCCAATTACCATCACTCAAACGAATGGAAGAATCAGTAGGAATTGGCCGATTTGAGTTTTTTTTTGCTGATTTCCACAAAGAGTAGTCTGACGCTTCACCAGGTGATAATTTGGCTATGTGATTATCCAACTCTTTGGCGTTGTTGTCTTTTAGGGCTTGCTTTAGCTTTCGAGTGCAGTGCTATAGCTATGTTTTCAGTTTCGGTGATCTGAATTCTTGCCATTGCCTTGGGATTCTTCTTTTCTGTCTTTCTAGCAATTCAATGTCGGCTGGTGTGTGTGGGTTATAGATTGAGTGCTTGTACACCCTTGTGCAGGTGGCTGAGCTGAGCGCTAATGAGAGCAACTGATTCAATTTTTCGTGTACAGAGTACATTGTGTCCATTTCTTAGTACAGTACTTAGAGGAAGATGGGAATTCACATATTTCTTGAATTTCAACCAGTCTATTTTCCTTTTAACGCAATTATCTTAGAGGCTTGCTGATTTTATAGAATTACCGTGGGTGAGTGATCAGATGAGACATCATAATTACACTCTGTGGTGATATTTCCCATCTGCAAACCTTTGGCGACTCCAAAGTCTATGAGATCGGGTATCTTCCTCTTGTCCGTCGGCCAATATGTCTGTTGACCATTTGAAATAACATCGTAGCCGTGGTTAGTGATGATTGAGCATAATCTTCTGCCTTTTGGAGTTATTAAGTTGCTTGCAAGTAGACTCTACAGAAATCTTCGAGAACAAGTTGTTTTATTCTGCTTTTTATCAATATGGGAGATCCTCCGCATGCCTCACCATTCGGATGATTTGTGGTGTACAGTTTGTAATGTGGTATTCGGTAGCAATTTTTGTCATTGAAATGAGTCACAGATATCATCATTATGTTGATCTGGTTGGATTCAAGGAATTGAATTAGCTCCAAATGGTGCTGGCTTAAGCCGTTGCCATATCTTGAGACGACTGATGGTATTTATGGTCTGGATAGCAATGTTTGGAGTAACGTCGATTGATTTTTTATCATTTCTTTCATCATTGTTTGCATTGAGTTCATGAATTGGTTCATGTTCTGGATTAGTGTTTGAAGCAAATGTTCAAGGGTACTTAGCTGTTGGGTGGGCAGTGAGTGCTTCTGCTCATTATTTCCAAAAATGTTTAGAAATAATGCAACATTGCTTTACGGGTATTACGTACATACATGCATGTTATTATGTATGTAAATGTTTATTATGTTAACAACTGCGAATTTTAAACATGAATTATATAAAAAAAATATAAATATATAGTGGGTTCCGTAGCTCAGTGGTTAGTGTGTTCGCATTCTGATCTGTAGGTTGTGGTTCAATCCCCGGCTGATGCATAACAAATTTAATATTGATAAGATTTTTCTTTCGAATGGTACCTACCTGTCGGCAAGCAATTGGCAATTCTTCCGACAGTAACAACTTTCCATGAAAAAGCTTCTAAAAGAACTCTGTTTCAAAGCTCAGAAAAAGTGATGTCACAAGTGTTCTGCCGTTCAGAACCGGCTAAAGTAAGTAGGTCCCTTCTAATACTGTCTAAATTTAAGACGCACAACAGTAATGGAAGCGAAGCTCGGCCAATGAGCCCTTTGTGGCTGTAAGTGCCACATATTTATTTATTTATTTTTTTTTTTTTATATCAATTTTCTTTAAAGGAAGCTATTCGCGTTTGTTTTATATTCTAAGTATGTACTGATTGAAAGAATTTTCTCGTTAAGCAAAGAAATTCTATATCTTAAAATTTATTATTTTATTTAGATATTGTGTTTTCGTGGAGCAGACCTCTCACTGAAGAAGTTATTACTCTGCTGCAAATTCATGAACGCTTGTGGGATACAAAAAATCCAAGTTATTCTAATCGGGAAAACGGGAACAGGCCCTCGATGCTATGCAATAGCAATTGTTTAAAATTGCTAGCGACGTAGCAAAACATGATATACCGTCAAAATTGCAGTACTTTGAAGCCAAGATAGGAAAGAGTTGACAACTATTGACACCAGTACTGCCAGTTGTTGATCTGGCGGAATTGCATTTCCAAATGACGTTTCACTTTTTTTATATCCTTTTCAATGAGCCGCCGGATGGTCTGGAATTTCGCATCGGTGATCCTTATGTAATTCTTGAAGTCCTAGAAATCGTTATGTTGCAAATTCTTTGTCAGGAAAGTGAAAGAACCGTTTGTACTTCTTTTCTCTCGCCATTTTTTACCCCACTTGATCGTTTTCTTTTTTGCCGATTTTTCGATGATACTTTTTTTATTAACTCAATTATTTTTCCCAGTACACTTCTTATCGTTCCAAAAACACACATTCTCAGCATATATGGTTGCTGTTTTTATCAAATCATTCAGCGCGGTATCCATTATGAAATCAATTGAAATTTAATGCATCACAATTACCTTGATATCTTTAAAATCAAAAGCCACCGTATCATAGTCAAAATTAAGATCCCACATAAATTTAGCATCGGCTTTTTGACAGATTTTGGTATTGAAATTTTGTTAAAAAGGTCAATACTATTTTTAATTCCGCACCATTTTACTATTTTTATTTCTACTAATAAGGGCCTATATTTCGTTTTCTTAATATTTGATAAATTCATCTGATTTTCCAGACGGAAAGTTGCAAACTATGCATTGAGAAACTAATAGACGAATTCATGCTTGTTGAACCACAAGTGTTTGCGTGGAAAAACAAAAATAAAAACAACAACTGCATCATACGAAGGCACAAAATATTGCACCTCTGCCTCAGTAATCATGTGTAACCACCCAACAGTCAAAATTGGTGAAACGGAAAATGAACGCCGTGATTGGTGTTCAATTGATTGGTTATATAACCACGGCATAAGTAATCTTAAAATTTTCATAAATCGACAACAAAAAAACTACGGTAAATGGATTTTTTTGCTAACAATTTGTTCTTATTTGTTTTGTGTTATTTATTTTGTTAAGAATTGAATAAAATATTTTTTTGCGAATTGATGTTATTGATGTTATTGTTATGCACTTGGAAGTATACGGAGTACAAACATGTATTCATTTGTGCACTTCACTTTATATGAATGAAAAGTTATAAAAAAAGGCTTTCCTTTGATACCCATTATGTTAAATAGAAAATCGACGTTATTGAGTAATGTTGAGTGGAAATTTGAACTTTGACCTTAAGCCACACTTTCTGTATGAATTTCCTCCGAAATTTTTGGTTAAGTTCACAAAAATTAGCTCTATATGATGAGATTTTTTTTCCCCTCAAAGTGTGGAATTCTGCACTTGTTCCCAAGAATCTACTGGACATCATGATACAAGATTTCCAACTTCCATTTTTACATAAACTGAACAACTGATCAAGATGCTACATTATACAAACACTTAAACATGTGTCAAAGTGTTTCAATTTTAACAATTAATGGTATCTTTCTTTGATCTTTTCTAGACATCTTGTGTAGAAAAGATCAAGAGCCTGAGTAGAGGTTTAAATCCAGGAGCCTCTTCTTGTCGTGATGGAAATGGGAATCTGGTTATTCATGTCCAGAGTGTACTGAACCTATGGAGGGAACACTTCTCCACGTTACTTAATGGCGATGCTACGAATAATTCCGTCAATGAAGGAGATTGCCCGATAACCCCAATTACAGATGATGGTGTTGATGTTCCACCACCCGACTATGACGAGGTTGAAACGGCCATTCTAAGGCTGAAGAAAAACAAAGCTGCAGGTGCTAATGGCCTGCCTGCCGAGTTGTTTAAGACCGGAGGCGATGCTCAACAACCTGATTGGACCTTATCAGTGTAGCTTCAGACCTGGTAAATCTACCATCGACCAAATTTTCACACTGCGCCAAATCCTGGAGTAGACCCATGAAAAACAGATCGACACACACCACCTATTTGTTGATTATAAAGCCGCTTTCGACAGTCCGGTAAGGGATTACCTCTACGCAACAATGTCTGAGTTCGGTATTCCTGCAAAGCTCATTCGACTTTGTAGAATGAACTGCATAACTCCCGTTGTGCAGTGTTAAGGGCCTCCCCTCACCGTTAAATACCGAACGGGGTTTCAGACAAGGTGATTCGTTATCGTGCGACTTCTTCAATCTTATTATGGAGAAAATAATACGAGCTGCTGATATACGACATAATGGCACTATCTTCAACAAAAGTGCCATGCTGTTGGCGTATGCCGACGATATTGACATAATCGGCATGAACACGCGAGCAGTCAGTGCAGAATTCTCAGAATTAGAAAGAGAGTCGCGTCGAATGGGTCTTACGGTGAACGAGGGCATGACGAAGCATCTACTGTCAACAAACAAAGAGTCCCTGTTGACAACTACGCTTTTGAAGTAGTAAAGGACTTTGTCTATCTTGGAGCCAGCATTAACAGCAGTAATGACGTCAGCTTGGAGATCATGCGTAGGATAACTCTTGCAAACAGGTGCTACTTCGGGCTAAGTAAGCAATTGGGAAGTCGAGCCCCCTCTCGAAGAACGAAAACTACACTCTACAAGTCTCTCATCATGCCTGTCCTTACATATGGCGCTGAAGCCTGGACAATTTCCACCTCGGATGAGCGAATGCTTGGAATTTTCGAGAGAAAAGTCGTACGCAAGAACTTTGAACCTATTTGCGAGTGGCGAATAAGGTACAACCATAAGCTGTACAAGCTGTATGCCAATATTGACATAGTAAAGAGCTTCGAAATCCAACGACTGCGCTTGCTAGGTCATGTCGAGCGAATGGAAGAACACGCACCAGCTAAGAGGGTGTTATATTCGGAACCCGCTGGAGGACGACGCAGAAAAGGAAGACCTAACCTCCGGTGGAAAGACTAATTACTGAAGAACCTGAGGGCGCTTGGAATTTCTAAGTGGCGCCAGCTAGCGAAGCAAATAGCTGACGAAGTATGTTATATTCGGCCTAAATCGATATTCGGTTGTTATGGCCACATAAGTAAGTAAGTAAGTAAGTATCTTTGTTTTGCATGCTAAACAAAACAAAACAGGCACCAGATTCAAAAATTTTGTGGAATTGTCAAATGGTAAATTTGCAATACCAGATACCATAAATATTGAACAACGTAATTGTACAATTCTTCATGTTCATTTGCTTCTTAATTATATAATATTTGGCGTTTAAATAAAGATATACCGATGAAAATAATTGCTTGCACTGAACTTAGCGAGCATGAAAATTTGTTAAGCGTCAATGGTTTTGCTCTCTAAGATGACGACAATTTGGAAAAAACATGTCATTGAAAGGATTGTCCATCAGAAACTATGACATTTCCCCATCTTCCTGACAATTAATGGATTCCATCTCAAAAGAACTTCGCCAAAAACGAATCGAGCCAATTATTAATTCCGGCAACTGAAGTGAAGCGTATTCCATTAAGGGCATTCTCCATGGACCGGAACAAGTGGTAATCTGAAGGCGCCAGGTCTGGGCTATAAGGCAGGGTGGAGTAAAACTTCCCATCCGCCATTAGCAAGATAGTTTTTGACCGTAATAGAAATGTGTGGCCGTGCGTTGTCATGGTGCAAAATTACCGACTCGTGTCTGGTCGCATATTCCGGCCGTTTCTCGATCATTGCTCTCTTCAACCGCAGGAATTTCTGTCGGTACAGCTCTCCCGTAATGATTCAACTAGGTCTTGGTCGAGTAATGTCTCCGAATTCTCGCTTCAAACTTTTTCGGCTGACCAGAGCGTTCTTTGTCTTTGATGTGAAAATCACCGTTCTTGAAGCGCACAAACCACTCCTTACACTGTATATTGGATAGAGAATGATCGAATTAGATTGCGGTGATGGATGTCCAATAGAGTTCTGCACATCTACGTCAGAATATATTAATAATAATATTGGCGAGTTTTCAAACTCGTAAACTAAACGATTTGTAAACAAACGTGTAAACATTACATACATTTCAATTTGTAAAATTAAGAGGAAAGCAGTAAGAACAAATACAATATATGAACTAACCCACATAGTATTAGGAAGATTTTTTGAATCGCTTTACTGAGTCTTCTTCAATCACGATTGATGATTTAAAACAATTAATCGCTTTAGCGATTAACCCTTAAATGCATGATTTTTTTCGATTTGGAAAAAATATATATGGAAGCTATACACAGTTAAGCAAATGAACGCAAAACAAACAAAAAAATTTTTTAATATTTTAATTCTAAAAAAATATTATGTTGTATATTTGCAACACTATGCAATTATGTATAACATTTTTTAAAGCAGTTGTTAGTTTTATTAAAACAAAGTCAGACTCTACATTTCTCATATCTTGTTTGTGTGTATTCCGGACATGCAGGCATTTTGCATCTTTCACGAGGGCAATTTTGTGGCCAATGTTCTTTGGCGAAACATACTGTGTTGGACCTCGCCGTTTCTTTGATTGAAGCTCCCTTCCAACTACAACACTAGCTCTTCCACAGTTGTTGGAGATTTCGGAAGCATGGCCGACGTTGCCAAAAACCTACGCCAGCTACAGTCTGTATTGTCATAAATTTAGGTTGCCTGTACCATTCAATTCTTTATAAACAAGCCAAGTTTATAATGGAGATATCAATAAGATGGTAGAAAATACGAAGATACCATTTCCTGCTTCTCATGCTAATGCGATATCTACCAATGAAGAGGTCCATAATATCGACTCCACCCATATGTGCACTGTAATCTTTGACAATTTGGGCTTTGTCTAATCTTTCTATTTGGGACACGGATTCTGCCCCAACACACGATGAAAAATAATCACAACTTTGTTGTCTTTCCTGGTAACAGCTACTAACTCATCACCTTCAAAGTCCGCTTCTTGTTCGTCTTAAAAACCGCGAGGAAAAGATTTTTTCAAGACTTTTTTGTCCGTAAGCTTGCAATTTACTAATCTATTGACTAATCTGGTTAGCGAAATTAGTGACCAGCGGAATTGTCGTATAAAAATTGTCAAAGTACAAAATATGGTTCAAATTCCTATGAACCCCGCGAGATAGCCGAACGACGATATTTCGCACTGGTCCTAAATCTGGCTCATTATTTTGACGGTTATGTGTTGCACCGATGTATATTTCAAATTTATGAGCATAACCCTTGACACTGTACATGACAAATAGTTTAAAACCCCATTTATGCGGATCATTGGGAAGATATTGTTTCATAAAATGAGCGACTTTCGTAGCACACATTTGTTCATCAGTAGCCAATCTGTGATCCATGGGAACAGATCCAAAATTTCCATTTAAGTAATTGATAATAAGCCTTATCTGGAACAATCTATCATGTTCAACATCCCGAGGTAAATATTTTTCATTATTTTTGAAATGGAGACATCTGCGAAAGGCCACTGCGTAGCCTCAACTATCGTTTAATTCTGGTGGATACGTAAAAGTGCCTCGAAAAAATGTTTGATCTGCATTCAAAATAAATTTTTTCCTTTTCCATATAAGCCCTTCATATTTGCACGACGACTGGCTTGGCTTGTTGAGGGATATAGTTGCTCAGGCCCTTCATCATGACCACGAGACTGCAGCTATGACTTTCTTTCCCATCAACAACATTATCTTCGTCGTTTTTTTTCATAAAATTGCGAAAAGTCGTCGTTTTCGCCTTCATCAAGAACTTCTAGCTCATTTTCTGACCGTTCTCCGTCTAAAATTTAATCCAAATACGCCTCGATTTCTCGATCGTTCAGAGACGTCATCTATAGTAATACAATAATTTATACTAAAATCATAGAATGTGTAATGTGTAGTAAGTGCATAGAGTTGCAGATCTACACCATACATAAAAACACACTTTGCAAATACCAGATTCATATGGGTGCCGTAGCTCAGTGGTTAGTGTGTTGGCCTTCTGATCTGTAGGTCGTACTTTATGGACCTGGGATCGATGATTCAGTGTAAATTACAAAAAAAAAAAATTTTCTCACTTTTTGAGAAAAAAAAACTTCAAACGTGTTTTTCTAAAAACCAATTTTTCGAAGTCCGTGAACACGATCCTGCAAAATCTACTCGACTGATTGTTTTCCAACTCGAAATATACTTTCTTGGTATAAAATGCCTCCCCCTTCCGTTATTTACATTTTTCTATTTTCATATTAAGGTAGTTTGTCACCTAAAAAATAGCGCGATATCGCGTTTTTTACTTAAATAGGCCACGAACTGTTGAAAAACGAAAATGATAACTCAACAACGATGGGAGGGTGAGAATTAACTCATAATTTAAGTAAATTTAAATTTTTGTTTTATTTCAGATAATTCTACGCCGAGTTATCATGTTCACCAAACAACGTATTTTTAAAAATACGTTTTGGGAAATACTCTGTCACCGGATAATTTTTCAATATTCAATTACGAAAATATAACTAAATATTCTCTAGATGATGTTTTGTAATAAAAAAAAGTTTGAATAAATTTGCTTAAGCTGTATCTCCGTAAAAAATCAGAGAAAAAGTGTTTTTTTATTTCAAATTATCCCTTACTCCCCCCTTAATCAACAAATATTGAAAAATCAAAAAAGTGCTGTTAAATTATACAGGGTAATTTTTTAGCAACTTTCTTTTTGGCAATACTGTGTTTGGTAGCTCAGCTGTTTTCCAGTAACATGTTATTGTCAAATATGTTCAGTTTGGTCTATAATTTAACCATGAATTGACTTACAAACAAACAATTTAACAGAAAAGAAAGATAGTGACGCCAAATATTTTGGAAAAAACGTCATGCTGTCAAATGGTAATTCTCACAAAAAAATTGTGTTCGCTTTGTATCACTTAATTTATACAATAATTTATTGCTACTATATTGTAGAGGATTGTCCACGAAAAAAGTTGAAAAAAAGGTAGTATGAAAAAAAAAGATTAGAAAAAAGCCGTGAATCTAAATCCTAAACTTTAAAGCTAAATGATAAAAAAGAAAAAGATAGATCTAGCCTCGTAATGCTAAACTGGCAACACTGCTTCTCAGTCGCTGTTTAGCTTCTGAAGTAGCAAGACTTTTTTCTAAAAAACACAACACAAAAGTAAACGACATTATGCTGCAATGCAAATTTTATACACCCTCTGTACAACCACGCACTCCGTTTGACACAAACACATTGTAAATGTCCCAGAATTCATGTGTCTGGCACTGATGCAAAACCTTAACAATATATTCGAGTAGCATTGCCGCGAAATATTGAAACCATATTAATACTTTGCATATAGAACTTAGCTTGTCAGCCAAATTAAAATAACCGACTTGCTTGATCCCCTGTATACGCTTGGACCCAACTAAAGTAAATGTGGCAAGATTTTTAAGGGAAAATAAGGTAATAAATTTAAATTGGATATATGCGAGTATTCAGTGTTTCAAGTTTCAAGTGTTTGACCATCGTGTTACCATCGTTGCAGTAATGCACGTAAATATTGAATTCTCATTAATAAGCGAGATTGCGAGCTTTAAAAAACAATTTGTATTAAGCCGCTGAGGACAAAGGACTTATGTCCATATAAATAAAGATTACTTTCTTTTATGTACATAAAAAAGTGTATAATCAAAAATAAGAGAGAGAGAGAGTCGCGTACATGTATGATATTAGTGTGCGTATGGTGTGATCGAAAAAAGTAATACAGAAAAATAACAGTAAAATTCTGACTCTTTAACGAACCCATACACGGAAGCACACAGACATTCGACCCATGAAGACTGATGGCTGCAAATATGTAAATTTACAGTGCAGTGCCGTTATTAGGAGTTGGTTTAATATTTAAATAATGTTTATGGCCATTGTAAATAGTTGTAGTTGCAACATTTCCATACATATGTCTCCAAGATTTTAAAATAATTAAACCAATTTCGTTATGTTAATATTTTTGCGTATTTTCATTTACGCGTATGATAATTTTCTACAATTTAATTTTCATATTTATGTAATCATTCTTGTTCTGAAAAATCATTTCTTAATTTCGACATCACAGTCAATATTGCGGGCTAGTGTTTTTTGGTGAAGTTATTTGGTATAAGGAAGTTTTCTCCATTCAACTCTGCAAAAATTGATTCCAGATGGCTTATGTATTCCATCATAATATATTAGGTGTAGTAAAAGGAAATCCGCTACTTTTCCAACAGTTGGCTGTAGTAATCTGTATCACGCGTTGCATAAGTGCAATCGGGTTACGCTAGATGGCGTTAGAAAGATAGGATTTCGTACTAAACTTTTCATGCAGATAAAGATTACTAACGCCATATATTGGAAAAATAATGGATTTATTTCGGCTAAACCTGATATATATTCCTAAAGTTCCTAGGTGGAACACAGAGCCACAACAAACAAGTTATAATTCAATTTATCTAAAGCTAAAAGTTTAATTTGTGTTCAAGAACGGCCTGAATTTTGTGCTTCTGTTTCAACTTAGCGTTTCCAAGTATTGGCTGGTCTCCCTCGCCTGCGACTCGCTTGAGGATTCCAGTCCAATGCCGCTCTTGTGATGTCATCTTGGGGTTTACGCAACGTGTGCCCAATCCAATTCCATTTACGGCGACGAATTTGTATATGGACAGGTGTTTGTTTGGTCGCAGTTGCTTAAAAGGTCGGACAAGAATATCCGCATAATCTTGCGGAGACAGCAGTTAAGGAAGGATTGTAACGTTTGAAGAGTGCATGCTGTTAGATTTGATGTTTACGTTAGCGTCGAATATTCTGAATGTCATGCGTCTAGAAATGTGCGAGCAGCTCGTCCCCTAGATAATCGGTTGCGCACGTCATCTGCTAACCAGCCAGTTTTTGATATAATGCTACCAAGATAACAGAATTCATCCACTTCTTCCAACGGTGTGCCGGCAATCTAGAGCACTTGTGTTTCGGTGGTGTTGCTACCCATTACCTTTGTTTTTGCGATATTGATTTTTAGACCGGTTTGTGCTGCGACTTCGCTTACCGCTAGAAGTTTGGCTGATATGTGCGAGTGCTTATGCAACAACATCTGTCTCTGTCTCTGTTGACCGCGCATGCTTGCCGCATTACTAGTTCGAGGACTAAATTAAACAACAGTGGAGATAAAACACATCCGTGCCTTACACCGGTTTGAACCTCAACGCCATTACTCTTTTCGTATTTCACACGGCAGATAGCGCCCGAGTACAGCTCCTTTATGAGGGTGATACTTGCAATGGCTTGCCATATTGCACCGTGTTTTAGAGTGTCGAATGCTTTTTCAAAATCGATGAAGCAGAGGTAGAGAGGCATACGCCACTCTACCTACTGCTCGACAATCACTCTCAAGGTATTTATATGATTGATACATGAGCAGCGTGGGCGAAAGCCAGCTTGTTCTTTTCGTAACCCCTGCATGAACGAGTTGTTCAGTCGTTTGCTCGCCATTTTCATTTTTAAGCGACTTGGTGGTTTTAAAATCGGTGCTCGTTAATTGTCTAACTGTGCGATAGAGATCTCGCGTGCGGTGCGTTTCCGCAGCAGCTTGCGCTTTGCTCGCTAGGTTATCATTCCAGATTTATCAGTTCTGGCACTTTTCTTAATTTGCTTATCGTTGTTACTCTAACGTTGCTCCAACTCTGCCTTGCAGTGCCTGGTTTTTGCGCAGTTTAACTAGTTTTTTACTTTTTTGCGTTCGTTTATTAGGTTCCATGTGTGATCGGAGATCCAGCACTTCCGTTGACTCACTTTGTAGCCGAGGTGCTCTTTCGCTGCGTTTACGAATGACGTTTTTATCTGCTGCCATTCGTCTGTGAGTGCATGTTCTGAATTTAATTCTAAAAAAAAGTGCTATTATCATCACGTATTCTATGGCACATAATAACCTGCTAAAATTTCCAGCCCATCGTACTCTAAATCGGCAAACTCCATCTGTTCAATATTCTCTGAAGAAACTTGCATGGGATTTAACATAATACCTCTAAGTGACATAATTATTTATATCCCTTGTATCAAAAGCAGAATATTTTCATGTGCCTGTAGGATTAGACCACCGGCAGAACTGTATTTCGGCGTCAAATTTGAAACTGCAGCAAAAGTAAATAAACTGTACTCCAATACTGTTTTTTTACCAAATACCGAACACTTAATTTTTGTTTTATAAAACTAACAAATGTATGTAATTAAATTCTCACAATTTGCAAACACAACGCTCACATTGTACTTTTCAGAAGCGTTGATACAGTGACGTGGCCGAATAAACAGCTGATTGTCAATTTCGAGAAACAGAAGTAATGGACATACGCAAAGCATAATCTCAAATTCTAACAATCTTGTAATAACCAATCGATAACCTATCTTACCGTAGATGTGATCATATTCAGTTTTACAACAAATACCGAAATCATAGCATCGTAAACACATAAAATAGCTAACATTGCTTCTGCAAGGATTGACCAAAAAAAGATATACCATTAAATTTAATTTGATTTAAACAATAACAAAAATAATAATTCATGTCAGATAATAAAGACAAATTTTTCTAAACTGTTTTCACAACGAAGTCGTTCAAAATAAAATGCATAACATAATTTAAAATTCTGACCTTGCATAATTGAAGCTAAATTTTAAAACCTCATTTATTTTCATATGCAACCATCGTTTAGACAAAGTAATTCAAGTAAGTACTAGGGTAAGCAAAAATACGTGTGTTTTGTAAAAGTTCATTTTAAGAATCGCATTACAAAAGATGAGAATGGCAATTACTTACTTACTTATATGGCCGTAACAACCGAATATCGATTTAGGCCGAATATAACATGCTTCGCCAGCCAACTCTTTCCTTCGCTAGCTGGCGCCACTTAGAAATTCCAAGCGCCGTCAGGTTCTCCAGTACTTAGTCTTTCCCCGGAGGTTAGGTCTTCCTTTTCTGCGTCGTCCTCCAGCGGGTTCCGAATATAACACCTTCTTAGCTGGAGCGTGTTCTTCCATTCGCTCGACATGACCTAGCAAGCGCAGTCGCTGGATTTTGAAGCGCTTTACTATGTCAATATTGGCATACAGCGTGTACAGCTCTATGGTTGTACCTTATTCGCCACTCGCAAATAGGTTCAAAGTTCTTGCGTACGACTTTTCTCTCGAAAATTCCAAGCATTCGCTCATCCGAGGTGGAAATTGTCCAGGCTTCAGCGCCATATGTAAGGACAGGCACTTGTAGAGTGTAGTTTTCGCTCTTCGAGAGGGGGCTCGACTTCCCAATTGCTTACTTAGCCCGAAGTAGCACCTGTTTGCAAGAGTGATCCTTCGCAATATCTCCAGGCTGACGTCATTACTGCTGTTAATGCTGGTTCCAAGATAGACAAAGTCCCTTACTACTTCAAAAGCGTAGTTGTCAACAGTGACGTGCTGTCCAAGACGCCGGGACTCTTTGTTTGTTGACACTAGATACTTCGTCTTGCCCTCGTTCACCGTGAGACCCATCCGACGCGACTCTTTTTCTAACTCTGAGAATTCTGCACTGACTGCTCGCGTGTTCATGCCGATTATGTCAATATCGTCGGCATACGCCAGCAGCTTGACACTTTTGTTTAAGATAGTGCCATTATGTCGTAGATCAGCAGCTCGTATTATTTTCTCCATAATAAGATTGAAGAAGTCGCTCGATAAGAGTCACCTTGTGTGAAACCCCGTTCGGTACTAAACGGGGTTTAGACGTCCTTCTCAATTTTCACTGCACAACAGGAGTTATGCAGTGTCATTCTACAAAGTCGAATGAGCTTTGCAGGAATACCGAACTCAGACATTGTTGCGTAGGTAATCTCTTACTGGACTGTCGAAAGCTTTATAATCAACAAATAGGTGGTATGGGTCGATCTGTTTTTCTTGGGTCTTTTCCAGGATTTGGCGCAGTGTGAAAATCTGGTCGATGGTGGATTTACCAGGTCTGAAGCCACATTGATACGGTCCAATCAGGTTACTGAGCATAGGCTTCAATCTTTCACACAATACGCACGATAAGACCTTGTATGCGATGCTCAGGAGACTTATGACACGGTAGTTGGCGCCAATTGTGGGGTCTCCTTTCTTATGTATTAAAATAAATAAAAATGTGGCACTTAAAGCCCCAAAGGGCTCATTGACCAAGCTTCTCTTCCATTACTGTTGTGTGTCTTAAATTTGGACAGTATTAGAAGGGACCTACTTATTTTAACCGGTTCCGAACGGTAGAACACTTGTGACATCACTTTTTCTGAGCTTTGTCTCTTATCTTATCGATATTAAATTTGTTATGCATCAGCCGGGGATCTAACCACGACCTACAAATCAGAAGGCGAACACACTAACCACTGAGCTACGGCACCCACTTTCTTATGTATTGGGCAAAGAAAACTGAGACTCTATTCATCGGGCATGGTTTCGGCCGACCATATTCTGCTTATGAGCTGGTGCATGCAGGCGAACAGCTCATCGCCTCCGGTCTTAAACAACTCGGCAGACAGGCCATCAGCATCTGCTGCTTTGTTGTTCTTCAGCTTTAAAATGGCTCTTTCAACCTCGTCATTGTCGGGTGGTGGAACATCAACACCATCATCTGTAATTGGGGTTATCGGGCAATCTCCTCCACTGGCGGAATTGTTCGTAGCATCGCCATTCAGTAACGTGGAGAAGTGTTCCCTCCATAGGATCAGTACACTCTGGACATGAATAACCAGATTCCCATTTCCATCACGACAAGAAGAGGCTCCGGGATTTAAACCTCCACTCAGGCGCTTGATCTTTACGAAGAATTTTCCAGTTTCATTCCTGTCGCTACACATCTCTATCTCCTAACACTCGCGTTTTTCCAACTCCCTTTTCTTGCGCCTGAAAAGTAGTCTGTCTGCAACCCCCTTCTCTCTGTACCGCTCCTAAACATCTCGCGTTGCGTCTGCACGCAGGGTTTTTCTGTAGGCGGCGTCGTTCTCTACGGTAGCGTCGTGACACTCCTGATCATACCGCTCATTAGAGGACGGTAGTGGCCGATTGCTTCTTCGGTAGCAGTAGTGATGGAGTGGGCTATATGTGTCCACCGTGAGCATGTATCATCAAGTGGGGGAGTGTTCTGCATAAGCAGATCCGATAGTCGAGTGGCAAATGCATCTGCTGTCTTTGGTGATCGCAGCTTACTGACGTCGAGCTTTCTCTGTGTGGGATTTCTCTTGTTATTTGCGACACATAAACGTGTGCACACCTTAGCTGCAACAAGGTAGCGATCCGAGTCGATGTTGGCACCGCGGATCGATTTCACGTCAATCACACTGGAAGCATGCCTTCCGTCAATCACCAGATGATCAATTTGGTTTCTTGTACGTTGATCTGGAGACAGCCATGTCGCTTTGTGGATGTCGAGAGGAAGTCGATCAGTCTCATTCCGTTATCGGTGGTGTTCTGATGGAGGCCGAATTTTCCGACAGTTGGACCCATGGTACCTTCCTTGCCCACCCTGGCATAAAAGTCGCCAAACACAATTTTGATATCGTTGCGGGGGCAGCGGTTGTAAGCTTCTTCGAGGCGCTGAAAGAAGCTCTCCTTAGTCACATGGTCGTTCTCATCCGTCGGAGCGTGGGCACATATAAGGCTGATGTTAAAGAATTTTGCCCTGATGCGAATTGTGGCCAGCCGTTCGTTCACAGGCGTGAAATGTGAGACAAGAGGTCGTAGTCTTTTGCTGATCAAAACTCCACATCCTAATTCCTGCCTTTCAGCATGGCAACTGTAGTATATATCACAGGACGGTTTTTTGGAGCAGCCCTGTCCCGTCGATCACATTTTCTGGAGAGCGGTAATGTCAGCTCTGTATTTTTCGAGGATATCAACCAGCTGAATAGAGGCACCCTCCCTATAAAGGGACCGGGTATTCCAGGTGCATATCTGCAGTTCATGGTCCTTATTTCCGTTCCGTTTCCGAGGCATTTTTATATTATTCGCTGGGAGGATTTTTTATATGGCGGGCCCCAAACCCAACGCATAACCTCTAACCAAAAAATTTTTCGCCACTCACTCGGACGTTGCCCGGTGGTCGACACATGGAGGACTCCCATTGATAATGAAGGCGCCATCACATAGTAAACACAGCAAGCTACATGACTACCCCTCATTTACAAATAAAGGTGTCATCACATAGCGCTCAGAACAAACTACATGAGAGCCAGTGAGTTGACTTGCGATGAGTTCAACAAGGATTGCGATAGTTTTGAACAGTTTCCAGTAAAACCTAGATGGTGTGATTGCTAAAAAGCTAAAAAATAAAACGTGGAAAACAAGATTGAACAATTAATGCTAACTCTAATTTAATTGTGAAGTGTAAATTTGTAAGTGCTTGCGTGGTATTAACAGTACCCCTTGATGTCTGAGGAGGATTCGGATAACCACGTTAAGTATCTGCGTCGTTTCAAGTCTCAAGTATCCCGATACGCTTCCGCCTAGCAAGTAGTTCCCAGTAAGCAGTGTTGACAGGAATTCAAAAATAGAAAAGGAAGATTGGACAAGCAAAAAGCTAAAAATAACTAAATGGCCAAAAAAATGTTGAAAATGGCCAGTCTTTTCAACATTTCATAAACAACCTATATTTTATTATTTTATATTATTATATACAATAGGTCTAAATATATGAGAAAATACATACATAAAACAATTTCAACAGTCTACAAAAACAGCTTATCGCCGAATAATTCCTCTTCAGATGAATTGGATGAACTACTGTAGCTAACTAACTTTATATCACGAGAGTCTAACATCCTTAATTAGTGGGGCTGAATTTCAGTGTTAAAAGGTGCCGTAGCTTTGGCGTGCTTATTTTTTGCGCAATAAGGATGGAAAGTTTTGATTGCAATTTGCAACCTCGAATATTTTGTCAGTAACCCAATTTCACCATTTTTTTTTTAATTTTTGGAAAACTTAACTTTCCAAACAAAAAAAAATCTCTGAATTTAGTGATCATACATACAACTGTAAACTCTCTCATTGCAGTTCACTAAAATTTTATCTATTTCTTTCATTATCTCATTCTTATGTACATATAATCATAAGCATAGCCTAACTTTAATATTCTACAACTGTTAAATTCACTTCTACTGCGACCACGAATCAATAAAGTTAACAAACTTTTTTTAAGAGTTTAATTTTAAATTTGCAAATAGGTGGAGCAAATCAGCTCTTCCTCGAAACATTTGGTGACCCCGACGTGATCGGGTTAGAAGACATTTCGCGTTATAACTATTTGAGTTTTAACTAAACCACATTTTCGTTTAATTTTTTCGCAAATTTGAAGTTAATAAAACTTAAAATAAATCAATTTTGTTGCGGCATTTGTATAAGCACATTACGGAGGTAACTGGTGATAATACCATTACTCCTATTTACATACATATCGTACGGCACATATTTATTTGCAAAGCCAACATGCCAAAAGGCAACAAATCGAAAAAAGGCAATGACGTCACATCAGCAGATGTAACGATTAACAGCTCAGATTCAATTTCATTTAACAAAAGGAAAAGTGCATCGATTAAACATCAACTAATGGCACTAAATAAAACTTTGTCGGTGCAGCGTCGTGGTGAGCTCGATGAAGCCGAACTTTCTGTCCACGTGGAGTACGTTGAGAGCATGCACGATAGCTTTGACCGCGTGCAGTCGATTCTCGAAGAAGCTGATCCACGCGAACTGGATGGAACAGGCCGAGCAGAATTTTTCGCCATATACCTAGAAGTCAAGGCAAAGCTGTCACGAGAGCTCAATTTACATCGAAGGACAAATGTAAGGCACTCATCCACCGCTAGGCATTTCGCATTGGATAAATCACCGTCCACATTATTTTCATCGTTACGAAAATCTCGACTTCCCGAGTTGAAAATACCGAAATTCAGTGGAGCATACATCGATTGGCCTAATTTCTTCGCCATGTTCAGCAGTGTTATTGACAAGGACTTAGAATTGAGCAAAGTAGAAAAACTTCAACATCTGCGCGCTAGTTTGCAAGGAGCCGCATTAGAAACCATTTGCTCACTTGAGCCAGTTGATGAGAATTATGATAAAGCCGTGGCTCTTCTAAATCGAATCGATTTGATAATAAATTACTTGTTTTTCAGGCACACATTAAGGCGATTTTCGGCCTTAAAACTGTTGATAGAAGTTCTGCTAGTGGCTTGCGAGAATTGAGCGACAAATTCAATTCACATCTTCGCGCACTTTACACCTTGGCAACATCTGAACAAATTTTAGATGGGTTACTAATACATCTTGCCACCAGAAAATTCGATGAGAAGACACAGGAGAAATGGGAAGAGGACTTGCCGATACAGACATTGCCAACTTTGAATTCAATGACCTCTTTTTGGCGAAGCGATGCCGCATGATGGAAAATTTGGAAAGTGCTAAGGTAACGCAAACACCTAGCAGTCAGGTGGGCAAAAATTCGAATACCAATAAAGGCATTAGAAACGTTGTGGTAGCATCTTCAAGTTCCTCTAGCTTTTGCGTATTTTGCGATTCGAAAGACCATTATATAAATAATTGTATAAAATTCATAAAATTATCGCCGAATTTGCGCTACAAGGAAGCTAAGCGGCTTCAACTTTGTTTAAATTGTCTACGCAAAGGCCATAGCCTACAACGATGTAAGTCTGGGCATTGTCGTCATTGCTCAGCCAAGCACAATTCTCTTCTTCACATGAACCCAATTTCGTCGTCTTCAAATCCACAAGAAATTGAAGCTACAACCTCGTCACAACAAACACTCATTTCATCGTTAACTTCAAGTTCAATCTCTCAAGCTTCGAAATATATCGGCTGCAGTAATGTATTGCTAGCTACAGCAATGATTTTAGTAAAAAATCGTTCAGGCAACTTCGTTCCATGCCACGCTATTCTCGACTCGGCATCTCAAATAAATTTCGTAACTACTCGCTTGGCAAATCTGTTGCAACTTCCATTCAAAAAATCAACAATTGTGATTGTGTATTGGCGAGTCCAACTTCGTTGCTGACAAGGAGATTGACGTTTTCGCACAATCGCAAGATAAAGGCTACAACACTTCGTTCGCTGCTGTAGTCACACCCAGCATAACAGATTATCAACCTAACTTCAACCTTACTTCGGAATGGAAGATACCATCAAATACTACTCTTGCAGATCCACTATTCTTCAAACCACAGCGCATTGACTTGCTTATTGGCGCAGGTTTGTTTTTTGATTTGATGTGTGTTGGCCAAATTCGCATTGCTAGTAATTTGTCAATGTTACAAAAAACTCGACTGGGTTGGGTTGTGTCTGGAGGTGTTTCATACACCACCAAACAATCATCGTCACTCGCAGCTTGCACCAAAAACGTATCTGAACAACAACAAAACAACAATTCGTTGATCGATATTGTTAAAAGATTTTGGGAAAAAGAGAACTGTTTCGACTCTGCTCCTCCATCTTCTGAAGAAGACGATTGGTGTGAGCAGCATTTCAAAGAAAATTTCACTCGTTTAGCTTCGGGAGAGTATTCGGTACGTTTGCCTGCAAAAAGAAACTTGAGCGCTCTTGGCGACTCACATAATCGTGCTCTTCGAAGATTTAAAAACTTAGAGCGAAAATTGGAAAATAATCATGATTTGAAAACTCAATATATTTCCTTTATGAATGAGTATGCATCGCTGCACCATATGTCACTGGCAAAACCACAAGCCACAACAACAACTTATTTTCTACCACATCACTGCGTGCAAAAGCTTGACAGCACAACGACTAAGCTTCGCATCGTATTCGATAGCTCCGCAAAAACAACAACGGGCTACTCGCTAAATGATGTTTTATTAGCGGGCCCAACTATTCAGCCTAATTTGTTCAAAACTCTTTCACAATTTCGCTTTCGTAAATTCGGTCTTTGCGGAGACATATGTAAAATGTACCGACGTGTACGTGTGACATCTCCAGACGAATATCTTCAATGTATATTATGGCGTGAGCATCCACTCGATAAGATAAAGGTATACAAGTTGGACACTGTAACATATGGTACGAAATCTGCCGCCTTTTTGGCAATTCGTGCTATGCATCAACTTTCGTACGATGAAGAAGAGTCATTTCCAATAGGCGCAAAAATCGTGAGAATAGATTTTTATGTTGACGATCTCATTTCAGGCGGAGATACTATAAAGGAGGTTGTTGAGATCAGACGTCAGGTTAAAGGTTTACTTCAGCGTGGAGGATTCAACATTCGTAAGTGGTGCTCAAACGAGGCTAGTACCCTTCAAGGCATTGTTGACTCGGAACATGAGAGTATGCTCAAATTCCATAATGGAACTTATGTAACGAAGACTCTTGGCCTCGTCTGGGACCCTAACACAGATAATTTCTTATTCTCTTTTTCGCCTATCGCACATAATGCACGCGCAACAAAGCGTACGATACTTTCACATATCGCTAAATTTTATGATCCGCTTGGACTTGTTTCGCCAGTTATTACGAAAGCAAAAATTCTCCTACAAACCCTTTTGAAGGAAAAACTGCAATGGGACAAAAGTTTGCCTCAGTCGTTGCTAGCTAGCTGGACTGACATTTGTGCTCAGTATGGTTTAGTGAGCAGTTTTAAATTTCCTCGTTTTGTATTGACACCTCATTCCAGTTGGGAGATTCATGCCTTTTGCGACGCAAGTTTGGCAGCGTTTGGTGCTTGCGTCTACATTCGTTCGAAGTGTGATGGTTTCTTAAAATCATGCTTACTTTGTGCAAAGTCGAGAGTCTCGCCTCTGAAGAGTTTAACCATACCTAAATTGGAATTGTCTGCAGCGTTATTGCTTGCGGAATTGGTAGCATCCATATCGCAAGATTTTCCACATCCTCACACCGTTCACTGCTGGTCAGACTCAATGGTCACTCTATCTTGGCGTCACGAACAACCATCAAATTTCAACATTTTTGTATCAAATAGAGTGAGCCAGATTCAAACGCTAACTTAAGGTATGACTTGGCATCATGTGTCTACTTCTTTGAACCCGGCCGAAATCCTTTCGAGGGGATGCACTCCGAATGAACTACTAAATTCTAAACTTTGGAACAATGATCCACCATTTTTATCAAAGCAGCATTCAGATTGGCCGAATAGAATCGATTTTTTAACGGATTTACCCGAGCGGCGACGGAAGGTTTTAATTACTTCTCAACTACGCGACATAACGCTCGATTGCAAATATGTACCACAACTCCTTTCACAAGTTGCCATTTTTGCCAACCGCGCAGTACTCACGTTTATAGCCAACCGCTGATTCCACTGAACATCAAAAGCGGTACACACCTACTAATTCGTCACATTCAACAAGTTCATTTTGCAGCTGAGCTCAAAGCGCTACGGTTTGATAAGAAAATTAACTCGTCAAGCAAACTACGCTCATTAAATCCATTTGCCGACTCATTCGGACTTCTTCGCGTTGGAGGGCGCTTGCAAAACTCATTGTTGGACTTTGAAGCAAAACATCCACTTCTATTGCCAAAGCATCATCCAGTCACTAACGCAATAATTGACTACTTTCATCGTAAATATCTATATGCAGGACCACAGAACGTACTAGCGTCTTTTCGACAGCAATATTGGCCAATTGGTGGTCGAAAGACTGTTGCCAGTGTTATAAACAAATGCATTCGATGTTTTCGTTTGAAACCAAAAATTTACGAACATATTATGGGTAGCCTACCATCCGGCAGAGTACAAGCAAACAGAGCCTTTTTCACCACTGGTATTGACTATTGCGGGCCATTCTACTATAAGTCAAAAGTTCGGACTAGGCCACTTATCAAATGCAACATATGCATTTTCGTTTGCTTCAGCACGAAGGCTTGTCATCTGGAACTTGTTCAAGACCTTTCCACATCGTCATTTTTAGCAGCTCTAAAACGCTTTATTTGCACAAGAGGCAAGCCACACACCATTTGGTCTGATAATGCAACGAACTTTGTCGGAGCTAAAAACGAGATGCAAGATTTAAGGCAATTGCTTTTAAGCAATTCTCATAACACTGAAATCACCAATCAATGCATCTCAGAAAGCATCGCATGGAGATTCATTCCGCCTCGTTCACCACACTTTGGTGGATTATGGGAGGCAGCGGTTAAGTCAGCGAAATTCCACTTTCTACGTGTCGTTGGCCTCTCAATTCTAACATTTGAAGAGCTTCGCACTCTTGTGTGTCAAATCGGAGCGATAATTAATTTTCGCCCACTTTGTCCAATTTCAGAGAATCCAGATGATTTGGACGTGCTGACACCTGCTCATTTCCTCATAGGTGCGCCATTTACATCTTTCGTTGAACCAGACGTCACCAGTCTGGATATCAGTCGTTTAAAGCGATGGCAACGCATTTGTCATATACAGCAAGTGTTTTGGAAAAAGTGGAGCAGCTCATACCTCTCACTTCTACAAGAGCGAGTCAAGTAGCAAAAATCAAATGGCGGTATTCAAGCTGGAAATATGATCATTTTAAATGACGAAAACCTACCATCACTGAAATGGCGACTAGGGCGTGTAGAGACTTTAATTTATGGCTCCGATGGCGTGGCTCGTGTTGCAATTATTCGCACTGCCATTGGACTTGTTAAGCGAGCTGTGGGGAAAATTGCTGTGCTTCCTATTGAGAATGAATCGGTTGAAAGCCTACACCTTCCAACGTGGGGAGGATGTTCGCAGCAGCACTAATTTTATATCGGGACTCGCAGCACTATTTTTATTTCGGGATTCGCAGAGCTAACTTTCATATCATATAATAAACTATCATCTTCTATTGGAATGTACTAAATCTCGAGATCATATACAAAACTGTAATTCTCTTATTCTCTCTGAATTTAGTGATCATACATACAACTGTAAACTCTCTCATTGCAGTTCACTAAAATTTTATCTATTTCTTTCATTAGCTCATTCTTATGTACATATAATCATAAGCATAGCCTAACTTTAATATTCTACAACTGTTAAATTCACTTCTACTGCGACCACGAATCAATAAAGTTAACAAACTTTTTTTAAGAGTTTAATTTTAAATTTGCAAATAGGTGGAACAAATCAGGTCTTCCTCCAAACAGTGGCGTTATCCCAATTGTGCTGATCGTTAGTTTTTGGTTGTAATTTGTTTTACCTACATTCCTGATTGTAGACGCAACATAAGTTATGTTCCGTGTGTTGGGGTGTATCACATTATGTGGGATCAAATGAATGTTAGCCTCGCTAACTTATATCCTGTAACAGCTCACTATTTAACAGCAAAGAATGATAATGGAGCCAAATAGGTTGACCCAAATGTGCTACCGCCCGACAGCGAATTTATATAGTAATTTACTGCTACTGTATTGTGAAGGCCTATCCTTATAAAAAAGCTAGTTTGAAAGTAAGAAAAAGCTAGAAAAAAGGCACGAAGCTACATCCTAAATTTTGGAGATAAATGACAATAAAAAAAGAAGATAAATCTAGCCTCAAAAAGGCTAAACTGGCAACACTGCACGTGAAGTTCAATGTACATTGGACGACTATTTTCGACATTTGAGTCGTCCACGTCAATGTACTAGTGACCGTGGAACGTGTTTTACTTCAAATAACTTTGACACCTTTTTGGATGAAAATAATATACAAAATGTTAAAACATCCACTGTAAATGGTCAGGTGGAGCAATTCCTTCGTATCCTTGGCCTGATATTAGGAATATTAGCTGAACCACTACTAATTCTGATTGGGTAGCCAAAAACCCCGGATGTCGAATATGCTCTTAATAATTCCTTCCACCGATCAACTGAGTTCCTCCCTGCAATGTTGCTGTTCGGTGTTCGGTACTGAACAACAGGGAAAAATTGTAGATGAACTGACTGAATATTTGTACGAAAAGGTGAAAACGACTGATAGAAGATATTAGAAAACAAGAAGCTAATCTGAAAGAGTTCAGTAATAAACACAAAATGGTTCCTGAATTCTCAGAGGCTGATTATGTGGTAATTAAAAATTAAATTAATCAGTCTACAAATACGCCCACTTCCCATTTGACGGGTATATTGAAAAATCTTTAAATTACAAGATTTTCTAAATTAACACAGCTAGAATACTCGAACTCGATATATAAGGACATATTTGATGTAAAATCTGAGTTATAGGATCATATTTTGAATGGGGTATGACAGCGACCACATTTTATAATGTATTTATATCTCAAAAACCACTTGATTGAAATAAAATCAAATTCGACATGGTAACAATCACTTGCCATTTGTTAAACCATTTACTAAAAATGGTAAAGATCGTCTTAGTACTACGCCGCACAAGCCCCCACCTACCACACAAGGGATAAGGTTTCTATAAGTTAGGAGTTAAGAAAATGTAATCGAAAAATGTAAAATTATATTATTCCATAGCGGCATATACAGTCAGGGACTAAAGTTTAAATACACCCATAAAACATCGCTTTAAATAAAAATAAAGCATTTTAACACAAATGTAAGTATGCAGTTTATTTTTAGTTGAATAATGACCAATATCGAAAACCAAAACAATTCACTTTTTTTCATAGATAACTTAAAATTCATCAAAAACTAAAAAAATACATGGGACAAAAGTTTAAATACAATACAAAATTTTCTTTCTTTAGCTGATTTTAGCTTAATTAAAAAACGTTAAACTTAAATTAATATTTAGTAGGTCCTCCTTGAGCTTCAATGACTGCCTGCAGACGACGTGGCATAGACAGAACCAAATTTTCTGTTTCGGATGTGCTGATTTCTGACCAGGCCTTTTTCAGAGCCTCTTTAAGGGATTCTTTGTTCTTTAAAGCTGCGCGATTGATTTTTCGGTCCAATAATTCCCAAGCGTGTTCAATTGGGTTTAAGTCCGGTGATTGGGGAGGACTACAGAGCTGACGTGGAGCATAATACAGCAACCAGTCCTTCACCAAATGCGCGGTATGCTTAGGGTCGTTGTCTTGTTGAAATATCCAACTTCTTCCCAGACCCATGCTATCCACAGAAGGCTGCAAATTTGTTCCAATATACTTTTATACACGTGTTTGTCCATTATTCCATCGATAAAAGCCAAGTGTCCCACGCCAGCTGCTGCAATTGCTCCCCAAACCATCACACTACCGCCCCCATGTTTAACGGTTGGTATTAAATTTTTGGTTTGAAGTGCTGTGCCGGGCTTGCGCCAAATTTTTGCGCGACCATCGCTGCCAAAAATATTAAATTTAGATTCATCTGTGAATAAGACTCTTCGCCAAAAGTCCTCATCCATATCCTTGTACTTGTTTGCAAAATCCAGACGAAGTTGTCTATTTTTTCCAGAAATAAGCGGTTTTTTACGTGGAACTCTGCTTCGATAGCCGTTATACCGTAAAGCTCTTTGTACGGTTTTTGGGTGAACATGTTTGCCTGACACCGCAGCAGTACTACCGGCTAACTTTGGCGCACTTATTTTTGGATTTTGGCCACTTCTCTTAGGATAAGGTTTACATCTCGGCGAGAAAGTTTTTTTGGTCGACCAGTTCTATGCCTATTTTCCACTGTTTTGTAAGTTTTATATTTTCTTATTACGTTTTGCACACTTGCACAGGACAAATTCAAAATTTTTCCTATATCACGGTAGGATTTGCTTTCTTTAAAGTGTTTAATTATTAAATCTTTAACACCAGACTCTATTTGTTTTCCTTTGCCCATTATTTTGCTTTCAAGTCTACCGACAACGATGAAATCACTAATAATACTGAATAAATATGCGTAAGTGAAGAGAGCAAAAAAAATATAACGGTACTTTTCCAAAGAAATTGCAAAAACACGTGTTTTCTTGTATTGTATTTAAACTTTTGTCCAGCGTATTTTTTGAGTTTTTGATGAACTTACAGTTATCTATGCGACAAATACAAATTTTTTGTTATTGTGTTTGCTTACTGATAGACTGCAAAAAAACTGCTTACTTAGATTTTCGCAGCAATGCTTTATACGAGTTAAAATTAAGATTTGTGGGGTGTATTTAAACTTTAGTCCCTGACTGTATCTCACATGTAACTATTTCCTCTTCATCAGAGAACTACGATTTAAATATATCGTATATCACGAGAATCTAACATCCTTATAAGCTGCGTGCATTCCAATGTTAAAAGGTGATATAGCTTCGTGGTGCTTCTTCCTTTTAGAATGCGCACTAAAGTCAGCAAATGCAATTTACAATAAAGTTTTGTCAGTATACCAACTTCTTCGAATCTTTTCTTTTATATCTTGTAACAAAAACAAATACTCCGCGCAACATAATCATAATGGCGCCAAATATATTGGACCCCGTGATGCTGCCATATGGTAATTCAAATAAAAAATTATACCTGCTTCGTAAACAGCGTTGCACTGAAATTATACAATAATTTAGTGCGTCTATATCAGTGGTGCCCGCACTCATACTATTACATGTTGTGTACTACAGAGAGGAAATTGTACGATGTGAAGCATGCTGTTACGTTTTTATTTTAGAACGTTTATTATACTCGAATGAACCCTGTTCGATCAATGTATTATATCAATAATATTGTAACACTTGCAACACTTATTTTGCACTAACTATGTGCAACAACAATTTATTTACAATCACTCTTTTAATGTAATTGCTACTTTAATCTCTTATCGTGTAATGCTGCCTCTATCACTTTCGGAATTAAACTGATTAATTTTCCAACAATTCACCCCATTTATACATTGTGGCAACACCCTAGAATCTTTTATCGTTATCTAGTTTGATCTCATTCTTTCTTGTTAGCTTGTTCTAATTATCGCATATTCCTTTTTGTTGACGGTCGTTTTGATGCTACCATCATTCGTGTTATTCACATTTAGTGATGAATAACCATGGATACTCGTTACGCTGCCCTCCTTTTAACCTTGTTCGTCCCGAACAAGTTACTAATCTTTCCCCTAATATGGCGCAAGTCATTCGAAGTGCACTACTTTAAATTGTGCTTTTTGGTTCCAGGCACTTTGAATACGAGAGACTACGTCATTAGTTTTTGTTATGACCTCATATGGTCCTGCCCTATGAGTCTGTAGTGTAAAGGACAGTCCTTCCTTTCGTTGTGGATTACAAAAGATTATGAGCCCTCCTTCATAGACCCCTTTGGAATTTCTTCTTAAGTCATACCTGGCGTTCATCTTATCGCTCATCATCTGCGATCGTTCTCTGATGATCTGATGTACTTCATCCAACTACTCGCGTTTTTATCTAGTGCAGTTACCTTCGGTTATTCTTGTTGGTGTTGTGACTTTAAATTTTAAATCAGCTGGCAGTCTTAACTCGTTTCCGAAAATGACCATTGCTGGTGTAGTAGCCGTCGTATCATGCTGTGCGCAATGATATGCCATGAGGCACATTGGTATATGCACATCCTAGTCGTTTTGGTGTTTATTTACAACCTTTCTCAGTTCTACCATGCCATTAGATTGTGGTGTTGTACGTATTTTGTGTATGCCCAACATGCGGCACATCTTTTGAAATACAATTGATTCGAAATTTCCACCACACCATAGGTGCTGAACAGAGTCTTTTCTCGCCCCACACAAATGGTTTGTTCTTTCTTGTTAACTCATGTAGACTGCTGGCGATGTTTGTAAATCCAGGAACAAATCGTCTATAGTAGCTGCATAAGCCTAGGAAGCTTCTTAACTCGTGAAGATTCGACGGAATAGGCCATTCTTGTACGGCTGCTACTTTCTCCTCGTCGGTATGTACCCCTTCTGTTGTTACTTTATGACCAAGATATTCAACTTCTCGCCTGAAGAGTGAACACTTTTTGATATTCAGTTTAAGCCCCGCTGATTGTATACGCTCAAATACTTCTTTCAACTTTTCCAGGTGATCGTTAAAATCTTTTCCCATCACGATAATGTCATCGAGGTACACCAAGCACGTTTCCAGTATAGTCGTCTGAGTACAAGCTCCATCAAACGTTCAAAAGTAGTTGGCGTATTGCATAAGGCAAATGGCATCGCGTTAAATTGCCGTAGACCATCGCGAATACTGAAAGCTGTTTTCTCTTTGTCCTCCTCACCAAGTTCCACTTGCCAGTAGCCACTTTGCAGATCAATACTTGAGAACCACTTCTCACCAGATAGCATGTCTGGAGTTCCATCGGTTCATGACAGTGGATAGCTGTCTTTTTTCGTGATATCATTTAGCTTTCTGAAATTCACACAGAATCGAGTTCTTCCTTTCTTCTTTTTTACCAGCACAGCTGGTGAACTCCATGGACTCAGCGATGGTTCAATAACACTTTGCTTCTGCATATCGGGAATCAGTTTAATGGATTCATTTTTTTGAAACTCGTAATCTGTGCATCCTCACCCATTCCCCTTTGCAGTTTTATTCCTAGTAAAGGCTCAAACCTCAATACCAAATCGATCTTTATTATGGAATGTGATGCACCTGTATCCAGGGTTAAGATGATCTCCATATTGTCCAGTATTCCATCGATACTCAAGTTGTTTGGCACAGGCTGTAGTTATGAGATGTGAGTGATGGGGCAACACTCTGAACTGACTCGATATAGCTTAGCGAATTGTTTGTGTGTGTGGAGCGATCGCTGCCCACCTTATTCTTCTTCTTTCGTCTTCCTGGAGAATACAATCTTGATCATTTTTGTCGTAGACGGCAGTCGCACACCATGTGTCCTGGTTTGTTGCAATTGAACCACTTACCAGTAAATTTGTTTTCGCTTCGACGTGTTGTTCTTGCTTCAGACTGACTACTGATTTTACTGCCCGAGAGACTGCTTCAACCAGATCTGATTGTTTCCGAATATGTACTCCTTGGTGACATGACTAGGGCTCACTTAGTCTCTCCGTCGCGTATACCATCTATGAATGCCTCTATTTCTATTTTCTCGATGAATTCTTCAGAATTACCAGAGAACGCAAGGTGACATAAGCGATGGCGGAAGCGAAATCTAGAAGGCTCTCCGTTGCGCTCGCTGGAGTGTGTCCGTCAGTGATAGGTAGCTACCACGATCTTTCTCTGGAAGCATCTGCAAAACTTCTGACGTATTACCCTTTAATATCACTATTAAACCAGTGGTCTTCAATGATTCTTCGAAGCTCTTATCTCAAACTGAAACTTGAAGATGTTTAAAAGTTCAAATGTTGGTGACTTTACTTTAATTTTATTTGATTCTCTAATTACTGATAAAGGTGGTCCATTTATTTTTAGTTTTATGAGTTCGTCCTCTAATTTCTTTATCATATCTTCCAGGTCGTCTACATATTCTTTAAGATCTGTGACTTTTTCATTAATGTCACCAGAATTTTCATCTGTTCCTTTATAAAAAAAAAATAAATATGTGGCACTTAAAGCCCCAAAGGGCTCATTGGCCGAGCTTCTCTTCCATTACTGTTGTGCGTCTTAAATTTTGGACAGTATTAGAATGGACCTACTTATTTTAGCCGGTTCCGAACGGCAGAACACTTGTGACATCACTTTTCTGAGCTTTGTCACCGAGTTCTTTTTAGAAGCTTTTTCATGGCAAGTTGTTACTGTCAGAAGAATTGCCAATTGCTTGCCGACAGGTGGGTACCGTTCGAAAGAAAAATCTTTTCGATATTAAATTTGTTATGCATCAGCCGGGTATTGAACCACGAACTACAGATCAGAAGGCGAACACACTAACCACTGAGCTACGGCACCCATCTGTTCCTTTAGTTCTGCAATTTTCCTATTAATAGCCCCAGAATTTCTTGAAGTTTGTAGTCAGTTGGAATTCTCCAATAATGTTTTCTTATTGAGACGAACCTTCTTGAATTTCAAGACGCAATTCAGCCGTATGTTCCTGAAGCTTGGAGTCAATAAGTGGCGTATTTCCTTGTAGCTGTTATTGCTACTGTTGCATCATACTTTTCGTAAATTCCATGAGTTGTGCACTCGAATCTATCTTGCTTTCTTCTTTAGTGTGCACGACTTTATGTATCTCAGCTTCCTCGAGGAACTCAATTTTCTACAATGCATTAATACCTTTAGCCTCCATAGCATCACCATCAGGTCCGCTTTTGCACCTGATGACGATATAATTATCTCTATCAACAGCATTTTAAGCTGGTCCACTTTCGCTTCGATTATTCGATACTTGTAATAATACTATAATTGATTGTGAAACATTTTTAACAAAGCAAGCGCAAAATAACCTCACCGCATGAATGTTCGACACCAACTGAATGCTCTCGTCGTGTCGTTGTGCTCCTGTCTGTGTGAAGACAAAAACAGCTGATCTTCACGCGTGAAATGAATCGTCCATAACTGTTCTATATTGTGGAGAATTGTCATTAAAAAAAAGTTAGTTTGAAAATACAAAAAATCTAGAAAAAAGCCGCTAAGCTAAATCCTAAATTTGGAAGCTAAATAGCAAAAGAAAATAGATCTAACTTTAAAAATGCTAAACTGCGAGACTGCCAGTGGGACTTTCTTGTCCAAGCTTGGTTTTAGCTGCGAGGAAATGGTGGCTGCCCTAGAGTGGAAAACCCATAGCTCGGCTCGTGGGTTTGATTATGTGTTCATTGACATTAATTTGTGTACATTGTTAATGGCGTTAACACGCGGCGTAGTATTTCCTTTAAAAAAGTGATAACGACCCATAAGCAGTTGTATGGAAATTTTATATAACGGTAATTTGTGCTCATTTACAAGCATTACATTACATTACACATACAGAAACTGCCGTTTCACAGTTACAGCAGAAAGCTTTGTTTTTCGTTGGAGATTGTTCTGTTCACAACGCAAACATCATGAAGGTCTATTGTACAGCTCTGCAAATTGATATGCAGGTCCTTGTACTTACTGTCTGCTTGAGATAACTACTCCAAAAGATATCACAGCATTTCTGATGTGTTTTGCGATCGTTCTTGGCCCGGTTTTCAAGATTTTTTGTTGCCAATTTTGTGATGAGTAAATGTATGAAGGCAGGCCTTTTATTGGTTTTTTAAACGCAATTTAGTTAATTATGAATATCAAAATCGGTCATGTTATAAAACAGTGACCCCAAGTGGTCTTCTGCCATTGGTTTCATATTTGCATTTGTGGAATTAAAGGAACACAGTGCAACATTGCCAAATAATGTACTGCATACTTCACGTTTTAGATTCTTCAAAAACTCACATTTTTTTATAAATCAATAATTTTTTTTATATACCAACATACGCAGTTATCAGCTTCAACAAAGTAAATGCAAAGCCAAGGATATAAATAAGTGGTCAGCATAAATTCTGCGGTCTGTATATAAATATTTGTTGTAAACCCCAGCACAATATTCTGGCCTTGGTGTAGTTGAGGCTGTTCATCTGACATATAGATCTTCACATTCAGTGGATAAAAAGACTTTGCGTCACATAACCACCACGATATGTTATGTTTGGCTGGTTTAGATGGAATGTAACGAGTGAAGCATGTTTGGTTTCTAAGCGGAAATAACTGCTCATCTACGGTTAGTGAATCATACGGAATATATGCTACTTCCAAGTTAGATTGTATCGTCCTTCAAATATCGTCTATAACAGCAGTTTTGCTAAACATCAATCTTTCCGGACGTGTATTGGCATTATCAAATCGAAATCATTTCTTTAGTGTACAAGTATAAAACTATCATATGGCATGTCGTATGTCATTATTATGCTCATTATTTGGTTTGCAGAGCCCAGTACATAAAATTATTTCTAAAAATGCGTCCATGTCATACATTGTAAAAGCTTTCCATTGCGTTTGATGTGATATATGTGTAGCATGCCCCTTTAAATTTTGGCCTTTTTCTGTTTATTTATATTGTTTTCACGATTTCCTCATTATTTAAAAATTACCAGATGATCATTTTAATCATCCTATTAGAGTCCACAGCGTTATATACGTATGTACGGCAAATCACTTGAGGTTTACACTATTTAGTGCCATTTTTTGAAATAAAGAATTCGAAGACAGCGGTTGAGGAAGGAGCTGGTTCATCTTATTTCGTCCTCTTCGTCTTCATCGTTAGCTTTACGCAATTTTATTATAAGCTAATTTTCGCAGTCAAACTCATCAATAGTAACCGCTTAGTCGGACGGATCACAATCATCTTCTTCACTAACGTTATATAATGGATCAAAATTGCCATCACTGTCTCCCCATCTATAAAATTTGCAAGTACTTCGAGAACTCCTCGTCTTTGCTCTTCAGTCATTTGTTGGTAGCGTGTTCTGTTACTCAAAGCTTAATCTTAATCTGATCAAATTTTCATGTTTTGTAGGTTTTTATTTTGCTTATTCTTCTTCTCCTCGGTTAGAGGTTGTGCGATGGGTTGGGGACCCGCCACATAAAAAACCCCCCCAATGAAAAAAACAAATATGCCTCGGATAAGGACTACCGCTTTTGTTGATGACCCCCTCAAATGAAAAAAGGACAATGATATAGGGATATGCACCTGGAATGTCCGGTCCCTTTATAGGGAGGGTGCCTCTATCCAGCTGGTTGATGTCCTCAGATCTGACATCACCGCTCTCCAGGAAATGCGATGGACAGGACAGGGCTGCTCCAAAAGAGCGTCCTGTGACATCTACTACAGTTGCCACGCTGAAAGGCACGAATTAGGATGTGGATTTTTGGTCAGCAAGAGACTACGACATCTTGTCTCACAGTTCACGCCTGTGAACGAACGGCTGGCCACAATCCACATCAAGGCAAAATTTTTCAACATCGGCCTTATATGTGCCCACGCTCCGACGGATGAGAAGGACAATGTGACCAAGGAGAGCTTCTTTCAGCGCCTCGAAGAAGCTTATGACCGCTGCCCCCGCCACGATATCAAAATCGTGCTTGGCGACTTTAATGCCAGGGTGAGCAAGGAAGGTACCTTTGTCCAACTGTCGGAAAATTCAGCCTCCACCAGAACACCTCCGATAACGGAATGAGGCTGATCGACTTCGCCGCAGCACGAAACATGGTAATTGGTGGTACCAGATTTTAACATCTCGACATCCACAAAGCGACATGGCTGTCTCCAGATCAACGTACAAGAAACCAAATTGATCATGTGGTGATTGACGGAAGGCATGCTTCCAGTGTGATGGACGTGAAATCGATCCGTGGTGCCAACATCGACTCGGATCACTACCTTGTTGCAGCTAAGGTGCGCACACGTTTATGTGTCGCAAATAACAAGAGAAGTCCCACACAGAGAAAGCTCGACGTTAGTAAGCTGCGATCACCAGAGACAGCAGATGCATTTGCCACTCGACTATCGGATCTGCTTATGCAGAACACTTCCCTTGATGATACATGCGCACAGTGGACACATATATCCTACTCCATGACTACTGCTGCCGAGGAGGTAATCAGTTACTACCGGCCTCTGAGGAATGAGTGGTATGATCAGGAGTGGCGCGACGCTACCGCACAGAAAGACGCCACCTACAGAAAAACCCTGCGTGCAGGCGCAACTCGAGCTGTTAAAGAGCGGTACAGAGAGAAAAGGAGTGCAGAGAGACGTCTTTTCAGGCGAAAGAAGAGGGAGTTGGAAAGACGCAAGTGTGAGGAGATAGAGATGTGTACCGACAAGAATGAGACTCGAAAATTCTTCGAAAATATTAAGCGCCTGAGTGGAGGTTTAAATCCCGGAGCCTCTTCTTGTCGTGATGGAAATGGGAATCTGGTTACAGATGTCTAGAGTGAACTGAGCCTATGGAGGGAACACTTCTCCACGTTACTGAATGGCGATGCTACGAACAATTCCGCCAGTGGAGGAGATTGCCCGATAATGGATAACCCTTTACAAAACAATATATCCCCTGGAGTCCAGTCAATACAAGATTCATTAATCTTTGAAAAGTAGCAGATGCTCCCGATATCCCAAAAGGCATTCTTTTGAATTCATAATTCCCCACACCTGAATTAAAAGCGGTTTTTTCTCTGTCCGATTCTTCCATTAGCACTTGATGATACCCGCTGGCCAGATCAAGTGTAGTGAAGTATCTACTATGACCTAATTGATCCAATATTTCATCGATGCGTGGAAATGGAAAAACCTGTTTAGTTAGCATCGTTCAATTTGCTGAAATCAACAACTAGCCTCCATTTCTTTTTTCCATCGCTTCCCGCTTTCTTTGGAAGTAATATTATTGGGGAAGAATTGGGAACGATTATTTCATCTTCCAATATTCCAATAGCACTTCTGGTTTTCTGTACTATCTTCGATTGATTGGCACCTGATCTGTCTTTACTGGTATTGTGTGACTTATACCTGTTGCATAAGACAAACTATCGCCTTCTAATGGTAATGGTATTGGTAGTACGGGTACGGGTAATATATCGAGGAATCGAACCAGCTCCTTCAGTACTTCTCTTCCAGTATGTATGAACCTAAGATTTTGTGCCTCCTGTGGACTGTGGACTAGTGCATCACAGGTTGTGATTAGGTGTTCCATGGACTCTTGTTCATCACAGCAGAATCTGCAAGTGTTGGATACTCCTGTTTTGTATAAGTGTTTATTGTATACGAAGTGGACCGTTAGTACTCCGGAGAGCAATCTAAGATTATTTTTGTTCTTTGCTCTTTTGGCGTCAAAACTCAGGAATTTATTGGAGTGGTTGAGACCGCCAATGTCTTGCCAATATGCTCTGATTTTATGTTGGATCCATTTCTTGGTATCCTGTTTTATGTTGTTTCGATTGAAGCCAAAGAACGGGGTTGGACCGATAAATGGCCCTTCAGCCCCTTTTTTGGTATAAAGGTCCCCCTTTTCATTACCTTCGTCTCCTTCACGTCCTGGCACCCAGATCAGATAGAATTGATTGTGGATGTCCAGTTTGTTGAGTGCATTGTTACACTCTGTGAGAACTTTTGATGTGAATGTGTAGCTTTTAAGAGCTTTGAGGACTGATTGAATGTCTGAGACTATTTTTATTTTGACTTTTTGGAGTCCTCTTTTGGATAAGATTTCCACTGTTTCCATTATAGCATAAAGCTCTACATGGAATTTGTGGTATCCGCACTTAGTGTTATTGATTTATGTGTTATAGGTACCACTATTCCTGCTCCTACACCCTGAAGCGTTTTGGATCCATCTGTGTACCATTTTTGCGAATCATCGTATAACCATGTTCGGCTAGCGTTTCATTCCTGGGAAAATGACATTGTGTCTCTTGGTGAAATTGAGTACTTGGTCTGCGTGGTTACTTCATATGTGTAACATTTCCGACCTTGTTTAAGATCTCTATGTGCCCAGTCAGATTACCTGGTTTGGACTTTTTTCATATGAATTGAGAGTGCTTGCATTGCAGCAGCCTCTTGTATTGCTGTATGTTGCGGTGGTAAATTTAACAACGGTTCCATGCCAGCAGTTGGGGTAGTTTTCATAGCCCCTGCGATGCTTAGGAACTCTAGCCTTTGTAATTTGCACAGTTTTGATGTTTTGTTATTTGATTAGTTTTTACCCACCATACCAATGCCCCATGTAGTATGATGGGTGTAAATCCAGAAGGTCATATTGGGGCTCAGACCGCAGGATTTCCCTAGAAGTTGCTTTGTGGTCCAAAGGTTTTTTGTGGCTTTTGTTATTACTGAATTCATGAGTGCTTCCCATGTGAGTTTCTTATCCAGGATAATCCCTAGATATTTTATCTCTTTCTTCGTGGGTATCTCTATCTCGTTTATTTTTAATATAGTTATATCAAATTTCCTTTTTCTGCTGAAGGGGATTATAGTAGTTTTGGTGGGGTTAATTGATAACCCCTCTTTCCTACACCACTCCCATGTTGTATTCAAGGCATCCTGCAATAATTTCCCAATAGTCCTTTCATGGTTCCCTTTGACTATTATAGATACGTCATCAGCATATCCAATTATTTTGTGCCCTTTAAGGGTCTGTATTAGGTCGTCAGCTAGTAGGGACCATAGCAGTGGTAACACTACACCCCCCTGCGGATATCCCTTTACCGCTGTAACACTGGAACACTTGACTTGCCCTAAGGAGGCTGTGATTGCTCTTTGGTTTAGCATATTGCTTAGCCATTTTACTATTGCTGGATCTGCTCCTATATTATAGAGTACCAGTTCTATTGACTGAAAGTTCGCGTTATCGAAGGCACCCTCAATGTCCATAAATGCACAGAGTGCTACCTCCTTTAGGCCTAATGTCTTTTCTATAACCCGAACGATTGTGTGCAGCGCAGTGACTTTTTGATAAGCAAATTCTAGTTTGTGTAGTGGAGTGTTAGAAATTATCTCCTCTCTTAGGTAGCAGTCCAATATCTTCTCCATGGTTTTCAACATGAAGGACGTTAGACTGATTGGTCTGTAGGATTTGGGAGATTCAGGGGGTTTGTTGCCACCCTTTCGTATGAATATAACCTTGACCTCTCGCTAAATCTTTGGAACATATCCCAATATTAAACTAGATCTGAAGATTTTAACCAGGATGTGTATTAGTCCCTTGGTCCCCTTAGAAACTAGGGCTGTAAATATACCATCAGGTCCGGGTGATTTGTATGGTTTGAACGAGTTGATTGCCCACTCTACCCTTTCGAAGTTTACTATTCTAAAGATAGAGCTTCTCGCCCTATAGTGATGCTGACACCTCTTGATCGTTGTCTCTGGTTGTGTTAAGCCGACATTCAGGGACATGAGTTCTAAGAAGAAGCTCTAGTGTACTATCAAAAGTGTTTGTGAAAGTGCCATCCGGTGCTTTTAGTGTGCCAATTGGGTTGGTTACCCCCTTACATAATGACTTTTGTATTCTGGCTGTGGTTAGGACATCTCTAAGTTCCTCACAGAAATTTATCCATGAGTTCCTTTTAGACTTCCTTAATTTCTTGTTATATAATGCTAGGGCTTTCCTCTATTCGTCCCATGTTTTGTTTTTCTTTGCATCATTAAATTTAGATCTTGCTAATTAACTCAGATTGACAAGTTCTTTGTTCGACCAAGGAACCCTCGTTGTTGAGGATTTTGTTTTTGCGAATATAATATGAGAATATAATGGAGTTAGTCAAAGTTCCAACTGATACATTCAATTTCTCTGCCGATTTTGTGGGAAGTATGCTTCTAGTTAGTTTAGATTCTAAACAGTCTAAGTATTTGTCCCAGTTGGTTGCTTTAGGACTTCTCTAGAGCATTACGCTCTTAATTAATCCCATGATTTCAAAAAGTATATGTTTATGATCAGACATCGAGTCCCTATCTGAGAATCTCCAGTTTGTGATCCTAGCAAGTGAGTTGTTTGGTATGAGTGTTAGATCGAGGACCTCTTGTCGTATGGTATTTTCGAAGGTAGGTCCATTACCTCTGTTTGCAATAGATATGTTAGTTTGTCTTAGAAATTTTAGGAGTGACTCACCTCTTGTGTTTGTATCTGTACTGCCCAGATTGTATTGTGTGCATTTGCATCGCAGCCACTAATTAAGATCTTGTTGTGTGTCTTGTAGTAGTCCACTAAGCTTATAATGTTCGGTGGTGGTGTTATGTTGGAGTCTCCTGGAAAGTAGGCTGAGGCTATAACAGCCTCTATTTTCTTCCCATTAGAATCCGCTTAAATTAGTACTGCTGCCGTGTCGCCATTTATAAATTCTATAAATGGCAAATATTTAATATCGGTATCAAAAATAAGTGCAGCCCTTGGCTTGAAGTCACCGATTACCTTTGTGTTTGGTATGTTGAGGCCTACTATTTTGCCTATATAAATATATAGGGCTCCTGAATAAGCCCTATTTTAGTGCTTTCGCCGGCAAACTTTCTGCTAAGTTCGACCGTTGCAGCCCTAGCATGGTGAAGATTTGCCTGGATTCACTTTATGTTTTGGTTTCAGGGTCGAGGTTGGATGGAGTACTTTCGTTCTCTTCTTTCAATTCAACAGCTTTCATTTTATCCGCCAGCGCGTCAGCTATGACGGGTGCAGCTGCTAACCTGAGGGTCACCTGGCTGAAGCGGAAGTTCACTTTCTCGCTGGATTCCACAAGGCTGGCTGCTGATTTCTGGTCAACTGCAAGGACTAGAGTAACGTTGGAGCTTCTTTCAGCTCATTTAAGGGTACGCCACGAATTGGCGTGGAGTCCTCTGTTTTGCCCCTGTAAAAAGTCCAGGATTCTGGAAGTCTGCAGGGACTGGGAATTGCCCACTGTGGTCCGTGAATAAGGTATCTTAGATTCCCCTGTGGCCCATCGTGAGGCGCCTTCCCAAGACAACGCATTAGTGATTGTCGCCTTTAGCTATTCTGTTGATGCGCTATCCTTTCAGTGCAGGGCCATGTATCCTGCTTTATAGATGGCGCCCAGGAATGCCTGTTCTTTTTCGGCTGTAATTTTGTCCAGAATAAGTGTTCGGGTGGAGTCCATCTGCTCTGTTGTTAGGGGCGTATTGGGATAGTCCCTTGCGACCACTGCCATTTTGATGCCTGCTAATGGCAGATTTTCTTGGGTTCCCTTTCTATGCCATGTTTTTGGAGTATTATGCCCTTGGGGCTGTGTGTTGTTCGTAAACGACGTGGCAGTGAAGTGTAATACAACAATGACCATGCATTTCTACCAACAAAGTGACGCAATGGTCATTACGTTATACATAATACGATAATGATTTTCAGCCACTATGATGTCATTACAGTTTTATATTAATCACTTAATGTAATGTGCATAATGATATAATATAGAATATAATAATTGTTGTTGTAACATTATAGTAATGAAATATAATAATATATAATATAACAATTAAAATGTTTTTATAATGTATTGAGCCAAGGCTCAAAAATTAGATACGTACCATTTTGGCTCACAACATCCCTCCTCCCTTTAAGTAAGAAAAAATTATCAATTTGAAAGATAGTTTTTTCTTTTACAAATTGAATTTGCAAATTATTGAGATGGCATATTTTTATTTTTATATCATATATTCTATGTATTATATGTGTATCTTAATATTTAATACCTATTTTTATAACTTATTAACTTCTACTGGCAATCTACCACTTCGGATGTTGATTTTCTTGGTTCCTTGTTTCTGTTGAGCAGCTTTCTTCTGTTGTACTGTTTTTAGACGAACTTCTTGTTAAATCTGCCGTTGCTTTATATTTTGTTCTGGATGTTAAAACTGCTTTAATATGTCGAGGAGGATTTATTTGGAATGTGGAATTTTACTCGCTGCACTGCACTCTTTCATCTTTGAATTTTCAAGTGTGAGGTTGACCATTGTTTCAATCGGCTGAGTTGTAGGGCTAATTTTTTCTCTTTCATCGGTGCTACTGTTGTATACCACGTAGATTTCTCGCTCACCGTGATATACCGTGGTGTTCAAGTTTTGAATGGTTATTACATTACTCCTTTGTAGCATCAGCGCTGTTGAGGTGTTATCGTGTCTCCTTTTTATACTCGTGTGATTGACGATTTAATCTGCTTAAGTATTAAGTGCTTATCTTTGCAATGTTTATACTTCAACATTATTTACAAAATAGAAGCTCAGTGCACGTGTTTTGTCTGGTATGTAGATTTTATCTCAACATACCGCATTAAATGGATGGACAACATCTTGCAGTATGATTTTTTTTGTATGCAACACTACTAAGAAATTCGGTGATGTGACACCCTGTAACCCATTGTCAAATGCGCGACAACTAATAGCCTAGACAGACGGCAGCCTAATTCCGGATTACCGAGTTAATTCGAATTAACTTGGGCATTAACTGCAGCTAATCCGCATAAACTCTATGAGTTAATTCTCAAAATAAAAGAGTATTACGGCAATTTGCAATGGCAACACTGCTGAAAATGGTTTATTGTGAATTTTTCTCGATCCATTTTACAAAATATTAGGTGTTCGCTAACAAAAAACTTTCAACAATTGTTAACAGTTTTCAACATTAAAGGCGTTGGCGGAGAAATAAATCCAGCTGTCAATTACGAACTGTGAATGTCAATTTACAAGTTTCTGATAGTTTTCAGTTCACGGACTTCTTGTAGATTTTCTCATATCGAGAGTAACAGACGACAGCAATTGATAGTGATAGTAATGTAAGTGAGCAGACTTAATAAAACAAAGCGCCACAAAGTTGTTGCAAAGCTTTTGGGACCTAGATGGCCTCACGCAATCTTTACCTGCCAATGAACTCAAATATGTAGCAGCTGGCCTTAATGGACACGTTGGAGCAGAAAACAACATATATTTACGAGTATATGGAAACCACAGATACGGCACCAGAAACCCGCAGGGGGAAGATATATTACAGTTTGCTAAAACTTACGATCTCGCACTAGTCAATACATAAAAAAAACAAGAGCATTTAATAACATACAAAAGCGGGTATAACTCAGCGCAAATAGATTTCATTATGACAAATAGAAACGCACTGTCACGAATTAAAGTCTGCAAGGTAATACCGGCTGAAGCAATGACAGTACAACACAGACTGCTAGTAGCTGTGGTACGACTCCCAAGCATCAGCACGACAAGAAGAACAAGCCTGGCAAAAATTAGGTGGCACAAACTCAAGGATCTTGCTGGACAAAATCTGTGCAAAGACCTTATAAGATACCTACAAGCCATGGCCGAAAACCCAATGTGAAACAGTTGGCACAACTTTGAGCAATATTGTACGAAAGTAGCGATAGAACATCTCGGAGTGTCAAAGTGGCCCATTAGCTCAGGAAGAGATCCAAGGTGGTGGAATGATACAGTGAAAGAGAAGATAGCTCCAAAGAAACAGGCGTACAAACGATGGCAACAAACAAGAACGGATGCCGATAAAGATATATACCTAGCAGCAAAAAAGTGGGGCGGGTGCTGAACAATAGACCGCGTGGTCTAGTAGAGATAAGTAAAAACCAGTGTGGATTCATGACAGGCAACTCTACAACAGATGCTATCCACACAATAAGAATATTAATGGAAAAGAATAGAGATAATAAGAAAAACCCCTACTTCATTTTCATAGATCTCGAGAAAGCATTTGATAGGATAGCACGAAAACTAATTTGGCAAGTCCTTAGAGAACAGAGAATACCTGAATATTACATCAAGATAATTCAAGATTTGTATGACAATGCAACTGCAAAGGTCAGAGGGACAGCGTGCGAAAGCGAAGTAGGGGTACATCAAGGTTTCACATTTAGTGCGCTTCTATGTAGCCTAATCATGAATTACATAACAGCTCACATCCAACGTGAAGCCCCATGGACCATCTTATATGCAGACGATATCGTGTTAGTAAGCGGGACGCTCCTGCACAACAACAACTGCAACCCCGATATATCTGGATAACAACCCATTAAACGAGGTGAGCGTGTTTACATACATTCGTGGTAGCCTCAAAATCGCACCCATTTAACAAAAAATGCAAGAGGGCCGCCTCCGCTAGTACGGACACGTCCAGAGAAGATCCGACTCCGATATAACGAAGATAGCGCTAGACATCACCACGGCATCATGGAAGCCTAGACGAACGACCCCAACACACATAGGTGAAGCAGATACAAAATTATTTGAAACATGCGAACTTAAGCACCGCGATAACCCAGAATCGACGAATCTGGAGATTACACACTAGGAGAGCTGACCCAAACTAAAATAGAATAAAAGCAAGAAAAAGAAGATATTAAACAGTCCAAGTATTTCAGTAGAAATACTTGGTTCAGTAGATATTGGGGCTTATGTGTATGTAACCTCAACTCGATTAGCTTTATTCTATGTTAACATCACTGTCTAAAATTTTTTTCGGTGTGTCTAAATCTTGTTGGACAAGTTGTCTTTCCACTGTGTTAACGTTCTTCTCTGCTCCAGATGGCGAGATTACCAGTAATATACCTATTCAATTATTTTCTGAAACTAAAACTTTTTTTATTTTCTCATAATTACATCTACATATTAGTCGTAGTATATTCTTATAAATCAGACTTGCTCTACAAAATTTATAGCTGTTATGTTTTTACAAATTTTACTTTTAGACAAACGGTTTTTATGTATATTGTATGTAATGTAAGTTTTATATATTAATTTATCTTTCCCAAAGATTAAAACTAGGGAAATGCATCGTAGTTTTACATATTGTATAATTTAATAACAACTTTGCAATTCTGTTGTAATAACCAATTTTTCTGCAATATTAGATTGTGCATATTTTCATCTCAGACCGTTGAAGACGGAATGGTAAACCGTTATGTTAATTCTGTCCATTTATTCTCTAACTTCTATCTCCATTGCTATATCTTTGATCTATCTCTTATAACGATTTCCTAAACCTATGTGTGTCTATGGGAGAGAGATGCCGGTGGGCTCATACCTTGGTTGTTCTGATGTGTTGTACTGATGGTTGATATTCACTTTCATTCTGATTTTACTGCTACTTCAATTACCGACTGCTTCTTGTTTTACAATAAATTAAAGTTGTTTTTGTTTAACCGTTCTTAAATAATAAAATAATAAAAAATAAAAATCGGCTTGATCTAAGTAGAAATAAATAAAATGGCGCGTCTCATGTATACCGTATGATCCGAAATTTCTACCAACTTTACCAGGCCATGTGGGATTGTATTTCTTTTGGGGTTTTGCATCTCTGATGCTGTTGCCGGTGTTTTTGCTGTTGTGCTGGTAATGTCATTTTTCGCCATCATCTTTTCCAATTCCAAGCTATTGCTATTGATAATTGATGACAAACCTTGCTGTTGTTGTCGCTGTTGCTGCTGATTTTCTTTCATTTGTTCTGCGTTATTAATTGTTGTTGTTATTGATACGGTTGATGTGGTGGTGGTGCTGCTGCTACTTGCCGTTGTTGTTGTATTCGCATTAGCACACTTATTATCACCTTCTAAATTGCTAAGCCTTTCGTTAGTGGTCAATACCATTACTCAAAATATATGTTTTAATCAAATTTTGATGAATTTCTTTAATTTCGTTATCGAAAGAAATTCCGTATTGAGACGAAAGAGAAAAGCACGTAAATCAGAAACTAATTGTTTTTTATGTATTTCATTTAGTGCAAACAAAAAGATTCGAGATAAATATTAGCGGCACGGCACTAATTTATTATATTACTAATCGGGTTAAATAAGTTCCACAATTGGAAGTTTTTAAGTATATAATTTTATACAAAAACCTCGAGATATATATATAAAAATATGAAAAAATGCGCACACTCCGTGTCGTTCGGGAAAAAATTCGTAAGTAAGTAAAACAACAAATAACCGAAGTTAAGAAAAAAAAACAACAAATTTAATCAGGGATGCAACTCGTCTTCTATCAAAGTGGCACCAAAATCCAGACAGTGCGCGCGACGTAATTTTCTGGCGTACACTATGTATTTCTATAATAACTCGAATTTATTTATTTGACATAAAATGTTTTTATTAGTTGATTCGCCCGTGCTCATGAGCAACCACAGATCGAATTACAATTCAACGTTTCTAATATCTTGGTAACCCTTTTGTGGTTATCAGTTTCCTTAATTTTATTTATTTTGTAAACTAATTCGTATTTTAATTGGTTAAATGATTAAATTTAATTATATTTATTTTGAGCTCATTTTTCACATTATCCGAATCTGTATTCGTGTTGAGCGTTGGGACATACACTGTGTTGTCTGTCACACTGCCCAACATCTTACATAAATATATTCCAGGATATACTCCTCGTTTCTCTAGGATAACTGTTTCAAAATTTGTATTTTATTTAATGGGGTCTACCTTCGTAGTTCTCCCAGGTACTACAACCTCACTCGTTCGACGATTAAAAAGGTTGTCATCAAATGCTGTTCGCTCACCGAAGAAAGTTAGCTTCTTTTACATATTTTACTCGTATATGATATTACTCTTTTGATATAATACAAACATTTTGCCGCAAATCTCGTTGATCCATTTAATATTCTCTATATACAAGCTCTATTCACATATACTCAAATTATATTTTTCTTTCCTAAACTCAATCACTCAATCATTCTCTATTAAAAGTACATAAACTTACTTTAATTTGTCTGGCAGACAATAAATTCCCAATTGATTCGCTTAATATTTTGAAATTACCATATTCCACATATTCCAATTCACACTTATGTTATCAATTTGCTATAATGCCGATTACAAAAACTTCCACAAGTAGGAATAAAGCAGTGGAAAGTCCCAGAATTTCCAAAACATCTGCACTAAATACACCACACAAAATTCCCATAGTACAATAAGAACGAACTCATGATTCAAATTTAATTTCGAGTCTGATGACCTCATTCAGTTTTACAACGAATTCAATACGATTCCCATTGAACATCAGACTGAATTTATCATAGAGGTCAGACGAGAAGGCCTACAAGACTGTTGGCCAGCTTCCGAGAATGTTTTCATCGCAGATGACAGCAACATACCCCAAAATTGCAAGCTGTTAGCTAGAGCCAAATTTGATCTATGCTCTGATACTTGCAAAACCCAAATGCAAGCTTTGCTCAAGTCTTTCCACCCCGCTTTCAGACCAAGTTCAGTACCTAGCCAGGAGTATCGCAAAGAAAAAAAAAACAGATTCTACCAACATATCTCTTCAAGGTCCCCTTTGCGATACTGAAGTTTCCTCTGGTGTTTATGAAGAATGGCTGCCATTCCGTGATATGTTCACTGCCGTTTGCATAAACCACCCAAAACTTCACCTGTCCAGAAATTATACCACCTCCGATATAAAACCCAAGGGAAAGCTAGTGCAATTTTCAAATGTTACTCTCTAAGCGACGACCGTTTTGAACTCGCGTGGAATGCCTTAAAATCTCGATTTGAAAATAAACGAATTTTCGTCGACTATCAAATTAAAACGCTATTAAAATTGCCCACTGTTCATTCCGAAAACAGTAAGGCAATTCAAAATCTTCAATAGGAAATTAACAATTGCCTGCCTGTTCATCCTAACCTCTCAGAGTGTGACAACTGAAAACAGGGCCTCCAGTCTAGTGCATATCTATTTAACAAAGTTGCCCCAAAATACTCTGTCATTTTGCAGAAAAAACCTACCTCTCTGGTCACAACTGAATGAGTTCCTTACAAGCAGGTACGAAGTATTAGAAAGACTAAATTTCTTTCACCCGAAGAAAGTAAATTTCAGTCACAACTCTAGTGATCCCCACAACAATAAAGCTAAACACAAATTGTCTCTTATATGACAAAAATTAAAATTAAATTTTCATCCAAATTATGCAATGCCAAACACGCATTTGTACGACAAAATAGTAACTGCGAAAAGTGCCTCGCTCACACTCACCTGAAAAATGATTGTGATAGTGTACTGTCAGCGGAAGCATCACTCTATGCTTCATGTCAGTACTACGCCACACTATCCACAATTAAACGGTAGACCTCAAACTACCACTTCTCCAAACATCACTTCAATGTGTGCATCTATATGCAAACATTCACAAGCAAGTGATGTGCCAGAGGAGCCACCCTGTTCTTCTCATAGGAAACATAGCACTAAAGTGCTATCTTCCTGCTGTGGCAATAGAAGCCAGGTCATCCTCCCAACTGCACTTATCCCTATAGTGCACTCGTGAGAAACGTTCACTCTCCGAGAATTGATTGACCAAAGATCGCAAAAAACCTTTATTTCCTCAAAGGTTCAAGAGCGAATTGGGCTTCCAACCGGAAAGAAAAGCTGCTGAAAATTCGAATGCGATGTGTTCTTTGACACTAGTTTCTCCTAAAACGGATCAAAGAATAGAAGCCAAAGCAATAGTAGTTTAGCAGCTGACTCAATTTCTCCTCACATCTCGTGTGAAACGAGCAAACTGGTAAGAACTCGCTAATCCGAGTTTCTGTGTGTCATCTCAAATTGACTTATTCATTGGAAGTGATTTAATCCCTAAATTCCTTCTGAAGCGGCTTCGTCATTGTGCACATGGAACACTTATTGCCCAAAATTCTCTATTTGGCGCGATCATCAGTGAGTCTACAATATGTCATCAAAGCCTACACAATTTCCAATCTTCTCCAAGGAAATTTCATCGAGGCGCCTTCCCATGGCACCACACAAACAAATTTCCAAGGACACCTCTCTCGTCCATCACGGAATTAATTGTAAGCCTTCTCCAAAAAAACTGATATTGCACTCGTGCAAGAGGCCGACATGTTTAAGTCACCCTGTACTTAAACAGGTGAAATTCACAGTTAAATGGCACACGTCGTATTGTTGTCATCTGCATTGTTCTTACTATTCGTTGATGTAAACACACATCATCAATTATTATACTAGTACCCTTATAAGAAAACATTTAAAATATTTTAATATACACAAACAAAACACAGGATACATACACTTCAGAACATTAAAAAGTGTTGTTTAATTATAAAATAAAAACAAAGTGTCAGTGCTTTGAACAGTATTGATAACCAAACGGTTCTGTAAATCTCCAAAGATACCATCTGCAGGTATCAAACTCTTGAGATATTACATGTAATTCCAAATTCAAATTCCTCTCATGTTGGACTGCTATTGACGGTAACGTGGTAACAAATCCTCCGAATGCACCACCAAGATTTTTTCTTGAATATCGTTTTTTGCTAACACATTTATTAACTACTGATTACTTTATTAAACTGGGATCTGCCCCAGAGTCTACTAGTAAAAAGTATTTTTCATTTCTTGCCTTCTCACATGGAAACTCAATGAACACACCATATACAACAGAGGCTTTCAAACAGTAGCCATTTGCTATTATTGCATGGGAAAAATAGGTCGACAAACCCTCTGCACGCCAGACCGCCAACTTTCACTATCTTGCCATCTGACGTGGATGGTGTGTCAACGATCTCTAAAGACGCATGACTGACACTTTACATCTCAGCTGATCTACTTTTACGAGTATTTTCGTGATCCTGGTTTATTGGCCGCACCTCCCTCTAATTTCTCGTGTTATAAACTGTTATAGACTCTTTGCGTTTATAACAGTTGGCAATCCTGTGTCCTGGTTTCTTGCAAAAGAAACATTTGGTAACGGACTTACCGCGAATATGCCCCTGGCTCTCTTGGCCTTTTTTACTAGGTGCAGGCATTTGTTTACCTTTTCCTTACCGTCTGGTAAGTTTCATATGTGTTTTGAGGGCAAGGACTCGGTGTTGTACCGAAACATATTACTCGGTACCGATGGTCTCTCAATCGGGTTTTCGTGTATACGGCCAATTTTCATCTGTCAAGCCATAAATATATCTATCTATTTCCTCCCCATAACTCGTAAGTTGAACACTCATAATTTGTTGTTGGTCCATTAGATTACAAATTATCAACATTTTACTGTACTTGATAATGTATTGCTCTAATTTTATTAGGTTTTATAGTTTATTTTTTTTAAATACTTTTTCTATAGGCGCTATAATTTAGTCACTATACTTCTGCTCATGCTTTTATTCACAATCATTTTGTAACAATATCCAATATATTGCACCGTGTCTTTTATCATAGCTTCAGATAGTATATTTTTACTACCAATCTTATAAATACTTGAATTTATTCACTATTGCTACATATGTATATGTATACTTACGAAAGTTGCCTATGATTTTTCGAGCGTTCTATGAATTCGTTAATTCGGAACGTATGATTTCAGTGGCAACGCTGTCATAATCAGCTTTACGCCTTTTCATTTGGACAAAACATTTAAAAATTGAATAGTTTATTCATTAAGTTTATCAATCGCATATGTCTCCATTCCAAGATAAGATATAACAATTTTGATGTGCATTTGAATACAAATAAATTTTTGCTTTTTCCATTTTCCCAAATTTTATTCCTTACACTTGAATGGCTGCTGTTGCTAGTGCGTTGCCACTTTTTTAGAGTACTTCATTTCATGAATTAATAAATGCTGCAAATACGGGACCATTTTTTAATTCTTAAATTGAAAAATTCTTGAATTCTGACGCATCAATGTAGTATATTTATAATATGTCTCTTGTATTAACTTCTTTGAATTTTATGGTAGTACTTATACAATATTATAATTGGACTTGTGTTGGTTTCAATTTGTCAATATGTCGATTAATTCCTATGATACTATCGACACATATTTAAAACGCACATACACCTTTCCGTCTGTGTTAATATTATTAATTAATAATTTTGTTTTATTAAATTCACAGTTTATTTTGGACATTTTCACATCATTATAGGTTTTGTTATTTTTTTTATATTCAATCAATTTCTTGTATTATTTTTTATTTTATGCTAATCTGTCCAACAGTTGGTATTTGCAGCTACTCTAAATATATTTCGAATATTTACTTTTGTATAATTCTGCAATTTCATTATCATACCATTTATTTCTCAATTTAATATATAATATACCCTTGTCATGTCATATGCCAATAATTTCATAGAGTTTAATACGCAGTTGTTAATATATTCCAAAATATTATTAATATACTGTTTTATGTTATAATATTTTTAATTATAGTAAAATCACATCACAGAAAATTTATTAAATTATCACAAATATAGTTACCATAAGGTAATTTTCAACTTTTTAGTTTTTTGTATTCATTTCTAACGTTATGGTTTCATGATCCGATATTTTTTATATTATCCAGTCTAACGCATGCTACATTTATTTGCAACATTGGTGTCAATAAAATCAATCAACGTTTGTATTGCTTTTTCAATACGCGTATTAAATTTTACCATTTAGTGCATTAAATGTGATACAAATAGTTCAAGTTTCCTACTACATATAAGTCGAATCTCACATTTAAAGCTGCAAACACCAACACGCTTATAATTTCATTTTTACTCGTTTATAATTTCCCTTTTGGTATAATAGTGAACGTTTTTATTTTGTGAACGTTTAATTTTACTCGAATCAACTCTGTACGATCACTGTATTCTGTCAATAATAAATGCAATACTTATTTTTAAATCAACTATTTATAATAACTATTTGATGTACTTGCTGCTTTTAACTTGGTATTTTGTGATGTTCCCCCCAATCACTTTTTGAATTTATGGTGTTATGTTGCCTCTATCACTTTCGGTATTGAATTGATTCGTTTGTCAACAACTTGCCGTATTTATATTCTGTGGCAAGACCCTAGAATCTCCTTTTATCGTAATCGAGTTTCTTCGCTTTCTTTCTCGCTGGCTTGTTCTGGTTATCGCCTATTTCGTTTTTGTTGACGTTCGTTTTGATGCAACTATTATTCGTGCAATGAATGAATAACCGTTGATACCAGTTACACTACTTTCCGCTTAACCTTGTTAATCCCGAACAAGTTTTTATGCTCCCCCTACTACTTTAAACTTTGCTTTTTATTCTAGACACGTTGAATACGATACACTACGTAATTAATTTTTGTAATTATCTCATATGGTTATTCCCAATGAGTCAGTATATTAGGGCATAGGCCTTTCTTTCGTTGTGGATTATGAATCATTACAAGCTCTCCTTCACAAAACCCTTTTGAATATGCTTTCAAGTCACACCTGGCCTTCATCTTATCGTTTATCATCTGCCATCGTTCTCTGATGAACTGATGTACTTCATCCGATTGTTCCCACTTTTCGCTGGTGTAATTACCTTCGGTTGATCTCGTTGGTTTTGCGACTCCAAATTTTAAATCTGCTGACAGTCGCAGTCTTAACTCGTTTCCAAAAATTGCCATTGCTGATGTAGTAGCCGTCCTATCATGTTGGGACCATTGATACGCCGTGAGGAACACTGGTATATGTGCACCCCAGTCTGTTTGGTATTTATCTACGACCTCTCTCAGATATTCCTTCAAGGTACGGTTAAACCATTCTACCATACTATCAGATTGTGGATGGAAAGGTGTTGTACGAGTTTTGTGTATACCCAACGTACAGCACATCTTCTGGAACACAATTCACACAAATTTTGATCTTGGTTTGAGTGTAACTTCATCGGTACACCAAAACGAGTAATCCATTGGTTAATGAATACATCTGCAACTGTACTAGCTTCTTGATTTGGAATGGGGTACACTTCATGCTATTTTCTGAAATAATCTATAATCACCAGAACATACTTGTTCCCTGCGTTTCTTGATGGAAATGGTAATGCTATATCCATAGCAATTCGTTCAAATGGTGCACCTACAGTTTATTGATGGATTTTATCTCGACTTTTCTTAGTGGCACCTTTGGCCATTCCACATTGTTCTCGCTTCCAAATCCAATCAGCGACATGATCATGCCATCCAACCCAATAAAATCGTTTCTTTATTTTCTCGACTGTTTTCGTGTTGCCCAAATGCACTCCACTGGAATCATTGTGATACTCAGCTATAACTTAATTTATTCTTGCCTTGGGCACCACTAGGAGATCATTAGTAATTTTTCCATCTTCACTTTCCCATGCTCGGAATAGACTTCCATCTCTCAAGTGCATTCTTTGCCATTGCTCCCAGTATGCCTTTGCAATTGGCTCTCATTATAAATATCTTGCCAATCTGGACGTACGCCCTTGTATTCCATAATTTTCACGAGATCTGGGTCGTTCCACTGATCTTCCACTCGTTCGATGGTCCCTGACTACTCCAGCAAGATATTCGTAAGTCGTGTGTCGACAATGTTATCCTTGCTTTCTAGTCGAGAATAATATTTACGTTCCATTTTGCAATAACGACGAGATAGTGCCTTCGCGTTATCATTCGTTCGATTGTAATGTCGTAACACTACGGTCGTTCAATCCAGCGCGCTAATTGTCCTTCTGGATTTTTAAACTGTGATAAACAGTTTAAAGCATAAAAAAGTTTAACATCGCAAAGATTTTTCTTTCGAGCAGTACCCACATGTCGGCACGCAATTGGGAAGTTTTCCGGCTGTAATAAGTGCCATTGAAATGCTTCTAAAAGAATTCTGTGACAAAGCTCAGAAAAAGTGTCGCAATGGTTCTGCCGTCCGGAAGCTCAACCAAATAGCCCTTCGGTGTCTATAAATGCCACATATTAATTTTTTTAATAAACAACGTAGCGGTGAGTGGTCAGTTCGTAGATGGAATGGCTGACCGTATAAGTACTTATGGAAATACTATACACGTTTAAGTATAGCGAGCAACTCTCTTCGAGTGACTCAGTAGTTTCTTTCTGGCTTTGACAAGATTTTACTGTAGGATGCTATACTTATACTAGACCATCTATGATATGAGACAGCGCAGCACCTATTCCATAGAAACTCGCATCTGTGTATAACACTTTTGACCAGGTACTGGATACGCTAATACTGGTGCTGATCAGAATCTTTCTTTCAGTTATTCAAGTGGTTTCTGTAGTTTCTCGCCCCACACAAATGGTTTGTTCTTTCTTGTTAACTCATGCAGACTGGTAGCGATGTTTTCTTAGGTCATTCTTGTACTACTGCTATCTTCTCCTCGTCGGTATGTACATGGTTCCGTGGTTACTTTATGATCAATATACTTAACTTCTCGCTTGAAAAGTGAATACTTCTTCGGATTCAATTTAAGCCTTGCTGATTATATAAGCTCAAATACTTTTTTCAGCTTTTCCAGATGACCGTTAAAATCTTTTCTATAATGTCATCTAGGTACATTGAGCACGTTTTCCAGTGTAGTCCTCTTAGTCCACGTTGCCTTAACCGTTCGAAAGTTTGCATTACAAAGACCAAATGGCATCACTATGAACTGCTATAAACAATCGCCAATACTGAAAGCTGTTTCCTCTTTATCCTCCTCACCAAGTTCCACTTGCCAGTAGCCACTTTGTAGATCAAGAGTTGAGAACCACTTCGCACCAGATAGCGTGTCCAGAGTGTCATCAATTCTTGGCAGTGGATAGCTGTCATTTTGCGTGATAAAATTTAGCTTTCTGTAATCTACACAGAATCGAATACTTCCATCCTTATTCCTTACCAGAACAACTGGTGAACTCCTCCGCAGACTCTCGCTGATGGTTCAATAACCCCTTGCTTCTGTATATCGGTAATAAGTTTAAGGGCTTCATCTCTTCTGGCCATTGGAACTCGTCGTGGTGCTTGACGGATTGATTTAGAACGACCGATGTCAATGTTATGTTTCACGATTTTTCTTCGTTCACCAATTTCTCAATTTTTTTTTTTACATATATTTATTGAATAATTGTATCTTTCTTATTTTGAAATTTACAATTTATATTCAAATCATAAAAAACTATTATAATAGCAATGTGCTTGTGAAATGCATATAATGACCTACTACAAAATCACAAAGCAAAGATTTACAAATTCACAACTGGATTTTTTTTAAATTATGTTGACATAAGAAGCTTTTTCTTTAATCTATTGTTTATAGAAGCCACAATCAGCTGTTTCGCCCTAGGATTTGGATAAAGTTCTAACTTTGCTTCACACTTTCAATGTTCCGCCGCACTACATCAGTGACGGTGGGAATTTCAAGGTCATTGTGAATGTATATGTTTTCGATATACCACGAAGCACCAGTGATTTGTCTGAGAAATTTATTTTGCACTCTCTAAATTTTTTCTACATTTGTAGAACAAGCTGAATTCCACAGCTCTAAACCATAGACCAGGTTTAGGTGTTATGATCAGGACTTTGTTAGGCAAACTGAGCTTAGAGTTTTTATTAATTAGCCAAAAGAGTTGCTGTGACTTTAATTTTATTTGTAGTTGTTTGCTCTCTATGTGTTTAATGCATGTTAGTCTTCTATCAAGATGGATTCCAAGGTATTTAACATAATTTGCTTGAGCTACGATGATGTTATTCAATTTCACAGGAGGACACGTCTCTTTTCGCAGCGTGAAAGTGACGTGCCCGCTCTTTGCTTCATTTACTTTGATGCGCTAGTTTGCAAGCCACTTTTCAAGAAGATCTAAATGGTCGGACAGACTTCTGGTTGCGCTTATATGATCATTATGAGAACAGAGGATTGCAGTACCATCTGCGAAAATAGAAACTACATGATTTGAATGCAGTGGAAGATCGTCAGTATGTATCAAATATAGGAATGGTCCTAGAACACTCCCTTGAGGAACGCAAGCCATTATATCAAGTTTTCTTAACGTAAAAGAATTGTAATTTAATTTAAATTTCCAGCAATGTGAATACAAACTGAAAAGCTTGTGAGTATTTTCTGGGAGATATTGCGTTATCTTATACATTAGGCCCTCGTGCCACAATTTATCAAAAGCTTCGGCTACATCCAAGAATATTGCAGAGCAGTATTTTTTGTTCAGAAATGCGGTGCTAATCTTTTTGGCGATTCTATGCACTTGTGCAATAGTGCCATGACCTTTTCTAAAGCCAAATTGGTGATTTGGTATAACTTTATTTTGTGTAACAATTGACATGATATTCTGCAGCAGCGTTTTCTAAAAAATTTTGGAAAAATGAGTTAGAAGACTGATAGGTCTATATGATGACGGCACAGTTGGGTCTTTTCCAGACTTACAAATCATTATTATTTTTGAGATCTTCCATTGTTTTGGGTAGTAGCCATAACGAAGAGTACCCTTAAAAATCACCGTAAGAAACAAAATAGCTATGTTAGGTAGTTGTTGAATCATTTTACCACGATATATTATCGTGGCCAGGAGCTTTTTTGAATTCACACGAACTGCTTCCTTGACGCCGTTATAACGTAAAATAATAGGAGTTTGAACTATATGCGGAATGGTGATAACTGGCTGGAAATTTATAATTTGTGGGTTTGGTTGAAATTTTTACTCTCTACAAGCCTTTTTCTTCATCAGCGCGCGCCCAGGATCCATCAGGTTTTCTAAGTGGCGGTTGGTTATCTATGGGAGACTTACATTTTTTCGCAGCTCGCCATGAAGAAAAATTATTCCGTTTTTGAGGGTCAAGCCTTTCTAGGTATTCATTAACTGCTCGATTTCGGTCTTCATCCAGTGCTTTTTTAAGAGCTTTTGTAGCTTTGTTTAATTTCTGTTTCGTATTTGGAGATCTGGTTCTTTGCCATCGGATTGAATTGGAAAATGATAATAGTATTAGCTGAGTGGCTTTTGCTAGCTACGGTCATTGCATCATTTAATGTTTTATTTAAACGATGTACTGCATTATCTATTTCTAGTGGCGAACTAAGAGATAAATCGGTCTTTATTTTTTCACTTTATATCTGAATGTCTTCAAATTTATGAACTGCTTGCTTTGGACATTAGGAATGATATTCAGTTTCTTTAATGTTATTTAAACTGGAGAATGATCCGATGATAAATCAAAAGACGATTTTACTGCCAATGTCTTCGCGCGTTTCATACTTCTAATGATTCCAAAATCACTCAAGTCCGGAATCTTTTTGTTGCCTGTCGGACAGTAGGTTAGATGACCCGAAGAGATAACGTCTAGATCTCTTCCAAGAGCATTATATAGTTGACGACCTTTAGGAGATATCAACCTGGACCATATATGTGTTTTGCATGGAAATCGCCAGTGACAAGAAAATGAGGACTGAGGCCATTAAAAAAGTTACGAAAGCTTATTGTGAATCTAGGAGGACAGTAGATAGCACAAAATACTGTGTTAGTATATCTGCTATTTACGCAAATAGCTGTATACTGAAGGTACTTTTCGAAATGTTTTTTGAGTTCGTAATGCATTATGATATTTCTAACAAGCACGCCTGTGCCACCGCAAGCTTTTCGGTCAGGGTGCATCGATATAAAATTTGTAACCTAAAATTTTAAAACAATTTTTCTTCGTCAAATGACTTTTATAAATAAGCATAATATCAACGTTATTTCTTTTCAAAAAGCTGTTAACTTCTAGAGTATGTTAGCTTAGGCCGTTGGCATTCCAATGGCAAACTTTAATCGCATTCATTTGGATTTCAAAAGTTCAACAAATAAATTTTGATTTTGGATCATGCTTTGCATTAGGCTGTTCATCATATTTTGCATGAAGTTCATAAATTTTTCCGTTTTTGCAGTGAAAACTGTGAACGTTGACATAAGGCCTGGAGCCGGCCTTATGTCAATGTTGTTTTGGGATTCGTGAAAAAAAAAAAGTATAAATCAAGATAGTTTGAACTAACACAACTTAAATATACTATGCTTCAGACCAGACTGATTCTCTTCCTTATTTCCAGTTTAATTGAAAGTTACAATATTAGTGCTTAAACCAATATTAATGCTTAATCAGAACTTAAATAAATGCTTAATTAGAATTTAAATAAAATTTACAATATTATTTATTGATAATGCTTATTTGCACAATTATTGATTTAATAGTGAAGTTCTTTGAACTTTCTTAGCTTATTGATTTTCTTTTATATTATTTAGTGCAACAGTTGCATTATATCGGAAGTTGGTTTTGTTTTATTATTTGGTTGTTATATTTAAAATAAATTTGTCAATATCGTCATAAGAAATTTTACTGTGGTGACTTAATTTTACAATATTACTTTTTCTGTAAAATTTTACCTTTTTTCGTATTGGGTATATATAATTTCTTCCTCTATATTTTCTTCTGAATTTGATATAAAGTAATCATTTATTTTTAGTGAGCAGTTATTGTATCTTATTAAAATATTTCCATTTATTAGAATTACTAGTGCATGTTTGATTTATTACAATGTTTTTTGCATTGTTGATAATAATTGTATCCACATCTGGCAGCTCGCTTTTATTGAACAATGTGTGCTATTTCTGAATCTATTTCATTATTAGTTTCGTTGGGTATTGGATTTTAATATTTTCAAAAGTAATGGGAATTTTTATGCCAAGTGCTAAATATGTGCCATTAATATATGCTGTTCCCGATTGTAAATACTTTAATTTATTATAACCAATTTCAATCAATAATCAATAATCAAGTAGATTATTTCATTGCTTGTTAATATGCTAGGATGTATTATTTTGTATATCGTTGCTACAACTTTATCAAGTATATGTGATTCTAATTTTAAATAATTGCATTTTTGTTAATTGTTCCAAATATATACTACGCTCATATTCTTCATCAATAACCTGATGTAAGACATTTAATTCTTCTTCTAATTTAATTTTGTCATTATATAACGTCACTTAATTGTTCTAACGCTATATTGAAATAATTATTGACCTGAATTTGTTTATTAATTTTCTCGCCTGTCTGTAATAAATGATTTTGTATGTCTTGTCTATCTTCGTCGTCCATAGTACCGAATATCCATTTCGATAAGCAGCCTACACCATTTATTAGTCCACGTTTTTGTCTATTTCTTTTGGGTCTCAATGAAAGTAGTTTGTTTCTTGTATCTACTATTTCTAACTGAAGTAAATCTTTGTATTTAGCTTTAACTATTGCTATATTGTTAGTTATTTTATCTAAGATATTCTCTATCTTGCTTACGTTAATCATATGTAAAACTATTTCCGTATCTTTAACTATTTCTTCGTTTTTTATATGAATATCTGCAAATCCTGTTTGGTCCGTTATTTCCTTTACTGTAATGTTTCCATTAATTAAGTACGTCGCTTGTATCATCAGTAGAAGTATTATTGTTATCTGTAAATTTAAATGGTCTTTTAGTGTTGCATGGGTGTACCTTTCTTAGGCTTTTCTTCTTAAATTTTGGTTGTTCTTTATGTATAAATGCCTTATAGTTTTTCACGAAACCTTCATTTCTGATTTCTTCGTGATCTTCTCTTTTTGTATTTAGTTTGTCAATTACTTTCCTTTTACATAGTTCCATGTTTTGTTTAATTATTAAATAAATAAAATAAATATGTGGCACTTAAAGCCCCAAAGGACTCATTGGCCGAGCTTCTCTTCCATTACTGTTGTGCGTCTTAAATTTGGACAGTATTAGAAGGGACCTACTTATTTTAGCCGGTTCCGAACGGCAGAACACTTGTGACATCACTTTTTCTAAGCTTTGTCACAGAGTTCTTTAAGAAGCTTTTTCATGGCAAGATGTTACTGTCGGAAGAATTGCCAATTGCTTGCCGACAGGTGCGTACCGTTCGCAAGAAAAATCTTATCGATATTAAATTTGTTTATGCATCAGCCGGGGTTTGAACCACGACCTACAGATCAGAAGCGAACACACTAACCACTGAGCTACGGCACCCACAAGTGCACGAATTTAGAGAATTTATCTATTATTGTTAAAAATTGAAACTTTTTTATTACGTATGTGTCTATACGTATTATCTCATTTTTGTCTGACGGTGTTTTAGTGTAATTGAATTTCAGTTTAATGGGGTTCCGGTCATACTTAACCTCTTTGCATATGTCACATTGATTGATCAACATTTGCACTAATTCCATTAACTTTGGGTAATAAATTTTATTTCTTATATGATTATAGGTTTCTTGAATGACCGAATGCATACTTTCTCTGATATGGTAAAGTGATATCTGCTTCACTGCTTCAATTTCGATATATATCTTGTGCTCTAAGTTTGCATTTAATAAATTTTAATTGTCTGTCGTTAGAAAACATTTATATTAATTTTTGTTGAGCTACGTTGTAGTCTGTGTCACATAATTCCGAATATTTCCATATTTCCCTTCGTAATGTATTTTCGAAATATTTCGCGCATTCTATCAAAGTCGCATTCTGCTATAAAGATTATTCTTCTTCCATGTAACATTTTTAATTCCTCTATATTGTTTGTTAAAATTATCTGTGTTTTGTATTTATTTACTATTTCTTTCTTAATGCAAAAACGGTCATGTAGATCTTCATCAGCTGAATAGATTGTTGCTAGAGTTTGAATATCTTCTAAATTATCTAACACATCTAAACCTGATCTGTTATCTTCTGAATTTTGCAGAAAAAAAAAATTCATTAACATCTTTATCTTCGTCCTTTTCTTGATTGACATTGGAATTTTTCTCTATTCTACTTAGGAAATCTGCTACTTGATTTTCCTTCCCTTTTAAATATTCTATATTAAAATCATATTCGCCCAATTTTAATAACCATCTTTGATGTCTCGGTGACATAACCTTCCCGTTGTATTTTGAATGCAAAAATTTTATAGGTGAAAATTGTGAATTTTCTTCCATAAAGATAGGGTCTTAAATAGTTTACACTCCATAACATAGCTAAAAATTCTTTATCTGTCGCGGAGTAATTTTTCTCGTGATTATTTAGTGTCCTTGATATAAAACATACTAGGTGTCCTTCTTGGGAAAGCACTGCTCCAATTTCATAGTTTGATGCCTCTGTGTTTAATGTGAATGGCTTGTCAAAGTTCGGCTATTTCAATATTGGATGAGAGCTAATTAATGTTTTTAACTTTTCGAATGCTTCTATATAGCTTGGATCTTTTACTTTTATTTTTACATTTTTCTTTAAATATTTTGTAATGGGTTGGGCTACTTTTGGGTAGTCCTTTATAAATTTACGGTAGTAGTTATCCCTAAAAGTCTTTTTATTTGTTTCTCTGTTTTAGGTAGTTGTAATGTTTCTATTACTTTTATTTTATCCGGGTTTAGTTTTAATCCATTTTCTGTCAAAATGTGTCCTAAAAATGCTGTCTCTTTTTTCATGAAATTACATTTATCGATTTGAATCTTGAGGTTAGCTTTTTCTAATGCTTTGAAGATGTCTGTTATTGTATTTACGTGCTCCTGTAGGGATGTACTAAAAATCAAAAGGTCGTCTAGATAAACTACACATGTTTTATTAATAAAGTCCCGTAGTGCTTCGTTTATTAAACGTTGAAATGTTGCGGGTGCATTTTTTATCCCGAATGGCATTCTAATAAATTCATACAGTCCGTGGGGTGTAGCGAATGCCGTTTTTCTCTGTCTTGCTCCTTAATTAAGATTTGGTGATACCCTTTAGCTAGGTTTAAGGTTGTGAAATACTGCGCTTTACCAAATTTGTCAAAAATTGAATCTATGTTTTGTATTGGGTATTTGTCGTCTATGGTTACCTCATTCAATTTTCTATAGTCTATCACGATCATGTATTTACGTTCCCCTGAGTTGTCCATTTTCTTAGGTACTACAATTAATGAGCTAGAGTATCGAGAATGACTTTTTCTTATGATTCCTTGTTCTTCCATTTATTTAATTTGGTTTCGTACTTCTGCTTCAAGCTGCGGAGGGAGGGTATCTGTATAATTTACTGTTTATTTGTTTGTCCGTTGTTGTTCTGATTTCGTGTAGGATTTTCGGCGTATTTGTTAATTAATCTTCTTCAAAAACAAGTTCTTAAATCGTTTCAAGATTTTTACTACTTCTTTACTTTCTTCTATGTTTAAATGGCTTAACTGTATTCTATCCCAATCAAAATCCTTGGCTTCCAATGTGCAAATTTCTAGGATAGTATAAGGGTTATTTCTAAATTTTGTAATTTTTTTGTTAAGCGTTATGTATCCATCTACTAAGTTTATTGTTGTGTCAAACAAATTGAGTAGGTCAATTCCTATAATAAAACTATACTTTCGTCCCTTCAATGGAGTCATTTTCCATTTTATTTTCGTATAATATGGGAGGTTAAACTCATTAGGTGCTTCTGTTATCACTTCGTATTTAATTATATCGTCTTTGGTTATTGTGCTAAATTCAATTGGTTTCTTT